>OX336390.1:543564249-544764249 GCA_946902985.2 Meconema thalassinum
GGAATCTTTAATTGAACTATATAGCTCAAATATAGATTTCGATACATAAAAAAATTGATGTTTTTTGTGTTTTTCCACCCAAAAAGCTCATATTATGTGAATTTGCGAATTCTTTTTATGTATCGGAATCTTTAATTGAACTATATAGCTCAAATATAGATTTCGATACATACAAAATAAATTGACGGTTTTTCCACCCAAAAAACTCCTATTACGTGAATTTGCGAATCCTTTTTATGTATCGGAATCTTTAATTGAACTATATAGCTCAAATATAGATTTCGATACATAAAAAAATTGATGTTTTTTGTGTTTTTCCACCCAAAAAGCTCATATTATGTGAATTTGCGAATTCTTTTTATGTATCGGAATCTTGAATTGAACTATATAGCTCGAATATAGATTTCGATACATACAAAATAAATTGACGGTTTTCCCACCCAAAAAACTCCTATTACGTGAATTTGCGAATCCTTTTCATGTATCGGAATCTTTAATTGAACTATATAGCTCAAATATAGATTTCGATATATAAAAAAATTGACGTTTTTTGTGTTTTTCCACCCAAAAAACTCATATTATGTGAATTTGCGAATTCTTTTTATGTATCGGAATCTTTAATTGAACTATATAGCTCAAATATAGATTTCGATACATAGAAAGAAATTGACGGTTTTTGCGTTTTTCCACCCAAAAAACTTTAGTTGAACTATATAGCTCAAATATAGATTTCGATACATAGAAAACGTGAAATTGCGAATTCTTTTTATGTATCGGAATCTTTAATTGAACTATATAGCTCAAATATAGATTTCGATACATAGAAAGAAATGGACGGTTTTTGCGTTTTTCCACCCAAAAAACTCCTCTTACGTGAATTTGCGAATTCTTTTTATGTATCGGAATCTTTAATTGAACTATTTAGCTCAAATATAGATTTCGATACATAGAAAGAAATTGACGTTTTTTGCGTTTTTCCACCCAAAAAACTCCTCTTACGTGAATTTGCGAATTCGTTTTATGTATCGGAATCTTTAGTTGAACTATATAGTTCAAATATAGATTTCGATACATAGAATACGTGCATTTGGGAATTCTTTTCATGTATCGGAATCTTTAGTTGAACTATTTAGCTCAAATATAGATTTCGATACATAGAAAGAAATTGACGTTTTTTGCGTTTTTCCACCCAAAAAACTCCTCTTACGTGAATTTGCGAATTCGTTTTATGTATCGGAATCTTTAGTTGAACTATATAGTTCAAATATAGATTTCGATACATAGAATACGTGCATTTGGGAATTCTTTTCATGTATCGGAATCTTTAGTTGAACTATATAGCTCAAATATAGATTTCGATACATAGAAAACGTGAATTCGCGAAAATTTTTCATGTATCGGAATCTTTAGTTGAACTATATAGCTCAAATATAGATTTCGATACATAAAAAAAATGACGTTTTTGGGTGTTTCCCCACCCAAAAACCCCTATTACCCAGGCTTTTCCCGTAAATTTGCCAGAGGAGTATTTCGTGACGTCGTTGGTGACGTCACGGAAGCCGCCATTTTGTTTTAAGGAAATTTTATGCGCGGGCGTATCGCGATGTATAGTAGTCCCAAGTATTCTATAAACGATTTAATACTACGTTAGGTTTTAAATGGGAAAACCCATCTTGCCTTCTTAGTCGTAATTTCTTTATTCTACCGAACAAACGGTCTATTTTTGGCCCCTTTGTCATTTCTCGCCGAGGCGCCAACTGAGCCGAGAGCCAAGGCCCTTTGAGCTTTTTCCCCTTACCACGACGACCCGAAAAGATACATTTTCGAACTATTATTTCTGAGCACTGGTTTAAAACTGAGGTAAAGTACTGGGAGACACAAAATCATTGCTCCTGCCCGGAAACAACAGCGTTCGCGTCGTTTTTTTTAAATAAACAACGTAAAATAACATGACTCTCTCCTTGCGCATTTCGCTTTTTAAGCACACCCTACGCATGCCCCCTGCGTTGCTCCGACAAGGTTTGAAAAGCAATGATGCACGTGTCTATAGTAGGTCGACATTTGGTGCTACGCTTGTGTCGTATTTATCCAAATCGGTGGAGCTCCAGCATTTCATCAGTTTCTGTCTAAACATTGTTGATTACTTCGTTTAAATTTGTGAAGTTTGTACTTTGTCACTTTGATGACCGTGAATCTGCTCGGCGAACCTGCTTCAATCTGTTCTGCAAAGAGAAGTTTTTCGGTGATGAGACCACCTCTGATCTACGCTGTGACAAATTAGATGGAACACAGAATCATTGCTGTCTACTAGCCACCTACTCGGAAATGGTTGACAAGCTCATTTACATGCGTCTTGCTCAAGAGTTTGTAAACAAAGATCCAGGGGCGTCACCCGCCTTCCCCCCACTCCCTCCTCCCCCATCGAAATTTGTCACACATAATATTTGTTTATGAATTAATTAAAAACTAATATACTTACGGTATGTACTATATTTACTAAGCGACTTATGGCAACGTAGCAAAGTGAGGCGACGGTAGCGTGATGTACGAAACAGTGTGACAATCAGTTTGCTCTGATCTCATAACATAACCTCTTATTACTCTCCAGTGCCTTTGCTCTTAAGAACCTACCAAGAACAGCAATAAGTGCCCTTGAAGCATGTGACAAAAGTTTTTTTTCCCCCTGAATTGTATACCCTTATCAAACTTTTGGCAATTTTGCCTGTCTCTGTAGCTACAGCCGAATTGAGTTGGAGTTCGAGGAGGTTGAAAACATACTTCAAGAAATTCTACTTACGAAAACAGACTTATCGGTCTAGCATTGTTATCTATTCTCAGAGACATACAACTCACTGACAACGAAGTTGTAAACCAATTTGGTAATGCTTCAAGAAACCTTGACTTTATATTATAGTGTAAATTGTAAATCAAAACAGTTATTGAGGTTTTAAGCAGCGGTAGTCATGTGCCCCAAATACAAACAGTAACTTAATGTTCATTCTTTCTATCTAAATACTATAAAGAGAGCAAGTTGACTGTATCAATAAAAAGTAATATGAAATTGTCTTAGTTGTGTTTGACATTAATCAAACATAAAACATCACAAGAAATTGGTTGAAAAAGTGACGCCAGATAGTCTTAAAACTCATCATTTTGCACCAATTTATACAAAAGTTTCCCGGGGGAGAACCCTGGACCCCTATTTTTTGGGGGACTATTTCATGCCACCAAACTCCCGGTTGCCCCCCTCCCTCCCAAATAAAACTCTATATGCGCCCCTGCGGGCAGTCAGTGTTCGGGTCTTTAGCTCGACGTTGACAATTATTGTTTTATGTTTTGTATTCATATTCTGATTGTATTTTGTATTTTAACCCTTATAGTGCCAGGGGGCGATATATCGGCCAAGAGCGCTTCTGCTAAAAAATGCCACGGGCGGTAGATGTGTTATTATTAGGCTACTACTTCTAACCAAGCTCTATGTAAGCTTTCCTATCACTGTTGTAACCAAGACAATGTGGGAATTGTTCTCTCTCTGGATATCAATATGTTTGTGTTCCGTGAATAACTGGGTTCATAATAAGTATTCTTTAAACATGCTGTAGTCAGCTGATTACCCGCATGTGTGATCTTTTGAAATTATGTTTATTTACATTCATACTCGGAGCTAATTGAGATATGTGGTGATAAATATCGCTAGCTGATTCTCAATCTCCTTTCCTTTATACATACACTATGTAAGCTTACCATCTCTCAACCCTGCAGGCAGTCAGTGTTCGGGTCTTTAGCTCGACGTTGACAATTATTGTTTTATGTTTTCCCTGTCTGTTAGAGGCTTTCCATCTGTGTCTTTAATATTACAGCACTTAGTCTTCTTTTCCCCAAAATTATTCCTAATCCTTCAATAAGCTGTATCTACTTTTCCTAATTTCAGACAAGTTTCAATACCTGCCGATTTCTCTTTCAACCATTCTTCTTTCGCTTCCTTGCACTTCTTGTTAACCTCATTTCTCAGACGTCTGTATTCTGCTTTCCCCTTTTCATCTCTTACATTCTTGTGTTTCCGCCTTTCATCCATTAATTCTAGTATATCCTGAGTGATCCACGGTTTTCTACCTATTCTTTCTTTCCTACCAATGTTTTCCTCTGCGGATTTGGTTATTTCGTTCTTCAAAAGTGCCCATTCGTCTGCATTGAAGTTTGTTTAGGGTGTTTCATTAGTCCTTCCTTTATACTCTTCTTGAATCTTTCGTTTACATCCTTCTCTTTCAGTCTAGTTAGTTAGTTATTGTTGTTTTAAGGGGCGGAACTACGAGGTCATCTGCCCCCCTCTCTTTCAGTCTGTCTATTAGGATCTACAAGACCATAATTCATGTAGTAATGATCTATGGTGCAGGAACCTGGGCCTTGAATATTTGATAGGCCTATTACTGTAGCAGCTATTAACCATTAATCTAAAATCAAGTTTATTCAGCTGTTCTTGTATGATGATGGAATTGACTGACAGACAAATATGAAAACTTTGTCAGTTAACCAATAGTTCAAAGACATGTAAGATTAAAGCATTTTAGACATTCCAGGAGTTGGATTTACATAGATTTTATTGTTGTATAAATAATAAGTTCATTAGATTTTTATCATACTGCAAGTGTGTAGAAATGTATATGATTGACGTTTCTAAATGCGTTTGTGGATTATTATTCCGTCGTCAGCCAATACTCGTATCCGAGTGTATGTTTCTTTCCTGCATTACAAATTACAAATTTCAGGTAGAGGAATTGGAACGATTAGCAGCAAAGGTTGGGTTGAAAATTTCTTTTGAGAAAACAGAAATGATGCCATCTCTTCAAGTTGACACATCACATATTGTACTGCATAATGCCCAGAAAATAAAGATTGTGAAAAAAATTAAATATCTTGGTGAGATCATCACTTGGAATGCCAATGAAAGAGCATCAGTAGATAGTAGAACACTAAACTTGCAACGAGCACAACAGATTACCTGGCCAACATATAAGAAACAGTCTCTTTCGATTAATGCTAAACTTCAACATTATTTCTCCATCGTTAAGCCAGAAGCAACATATGCAAGTGAAACTTTATTTAAACACTCTATCAACAAGTGACAAACTACAGAAGGTTGATAGATGGATTCTTCGGACAATAATCAATAATAAACACCAGGTTGAGGGCCAGTGGAGACTTTTGCCCAATTCAATACTTTACAAGGAAAATGAATCTATCCTTGACACAATGCGAAAACGAAGGATTGCATTTTTTGGACACATATCCCGCTTGCCAAATACTAGACTCCTGAAACAACTTTTTGACTTGTTTTGGAACAGTAAAACAACAATCGCATGGTTTAAAGAAATACAAATGAATTTAGACGAATTGAAAATTACTAAGCATCAAATTAAACATAGAGAGGAGAAACGGCTTCTGAATAACAAATACACTCGACTAACATTCAAAATTTCACAGCATAAGCAATATGTTATATCTGCAGAAGAACGGGCTGCAAGATCTTCCAGAATGAAGAAGTATTGGGAAAGGAAAAAATTATCAAGAATTAAGAACTGAACTTTGAAGACTTAGTAAGTTATATGAAATTTGATTTTTGGTGCTCCAATGTGGGTGTGAGCAGTGCAAATAAATAAATTATAATTTAATCATTATGGTGTTTGAAGCCATTTTCGGTGTTGCCTTAGTAAACGTAGTTTGACTTTCAGTCGGTCAACACCATTGTACCCAATTGTGGGTTATTCCTTAATCCTGAAAAAAAAATAAAAATATTTACATGAGAGTGTATTAATCTCATGTAATTTTTTTTTTCCAAGGATTAGGGAATAGACCACAATTGGGTACAATCGTGTTGACTGACTGAAAAACATCATCAGTTTTACTCTTGAAATGTTTTACTATATCACCTTTGAAGATTTGTCTTTTCCTTTCAGGAATTTGATGGTGCCTTGGATTGTATTTCCTTAGCTGTAACATGTGCTTTTAATAAACGTGGCACTCTGTTAGCTGTGGGTTGTAACGATGGACGAATTGTTATGTGGGATTTTCTTACGCGGGGCATCGCTAAGATAATCAGTGCCCATGTTCACCCTGTGTGTTCTATAAGGTGAGTGACTGGTTTTGGTTCTTCGCATATTGGCTTAAATTGACGAAGCATAATATTCGTACAAATAATGTGGGTGTTACATTTTCTATCTTCTAATTTTATTTTTTCCTGTAGCCTACTAGGAAATATCTTTGATATTGTGAATTAAATATCTTTGCAGTTTAAAAGAAATAAGCAATTCGCATCCTCAAAGCAGAGCTGATCATTAGATGGTCGACACATTTGTGATGCGATTGTCAAATTGCCAGAGATGTCGGTCATGTTGATTTAGGATGTCATGCAGTAGTGTTAAAGTAGTAATACTCTAGTAGGAAAAGTAACACAGAGTAATATTATAGGATCAACAAATGGAATGTGATGATTTTCAAGTTAAGACTTTGGATGAGAATGAGGAGATTGCTTCTTCAGCAGCATATTGGTGTGCTTAAAGTATTGTTGATAGGGTGATGTAACTCAACTCAACCTGTTACATCTTCTCCCACACCCACCTTTTTTGAAAAATGTTTCATCTACTGCCATTATTAATTCTGAATGAAATATCACTAGGACCTCTTTCACTTTTATTTAGATAATATATTATTTTTATACCGTGTTTCATATTCTGGGGGACATAACCAATTGAAATTACTAACCCTGGTCACTACTGCACCGGTATGTACTAAATTATGTAAATGTGTGTTTTTATTTATTGCTCATTTAACAATGGCAGCCATATTCAACAGCGCTTGAGGTCTCTTCAACTGTTACCAAGGTGCACACACCGAGGCGCACACATTGACGTCACTACGATTGCCTACATGTAAGATACATAATACTCCATGCTAATTAAAGATTATTGATGCTACCTAACAATTATTGGTCTAGACAAAAGCCATTGGTCTGGATTCATCAAATTTTACTATTGCAAGAAACACGAATTACAGCGGGGCGCTTATATACACAGTAGTACCATATGCTACGGTTGGCAATACTGTATTTAACAATAATTCATGTGCATAATGGCGGGCACAGCTGGGATTTTACTATATAAGTCGTGATATAAATAAGGGATAGCGGGTGGGTTATGGACTGCGGAAGAGTAAATATCTTATATATTAAAATAGTTTTCAAAAATTTCACCCTTTACTAAAACTGAAATATCTCGGGAAATATTTGCGCTACGACGACGTTTGTTGTCTTAAAATGTAATGCCCGTCAAGCACCGTCGATTGATACCCACTTTACTTGATTATATCATTCGAGTATTAAAATAATTGCGAATATTACTTCCTTCAAGGTCTCAGGAAAATGGAATATCGAATGACTTGACGGATATATTGTCGCTAGGAGACAACAACTAACACTGTATCATGATATTCAACGCCGCCCCAATAATAAATCTAACTTGATATTAACAGAGAGTTCCCTAATTACGTCATGATATCGTGATACCTGCTCTACTCAGGCGCTAATGTCGCATGTATCCATACATGATATCGTTAACTTCTACCTGTTCCACTCGGGCGCTAATGTCGCATGTATTCATACAATAAGTAGAAGGGGATTCTGTGCACATAATTTTATTACAACTTCTCAAAGAATGGATTACTTTGAGACTGAAATGCTCATGCACAATCAGCAGCCATTTTACTAATGACACTGTCATGCCAACATCTGTTTGAATGACAACAAATGCTGTATACGAAAGACAACTAATTTCACGAAGATGCCGCTACAGTCGAATGTTGGAACCCCCATTTTGTATTGTGTATGCGATCTTTCTGTTATATAGTCTTTGGTCTCACCAGCTACAAACTGTCTTCTTTTCGTTTCATCATTCGTCCTTATAGGTTGTGTGCTCAATCAATACAATGAATCATATTATGATGAATGAGAGGCGACATTCAATTACAAATGTTATAAAGATTAAAGGTGACGGTAATTGTCTGTTCAGGTCATTGGCATATTGTGAGTACAACAATCAGAATTTATTTACACAGGTTAGAAAGCGAATCGTAAAACATGTTACAGACACTTGGAATAATTATTCTTCCTTTATTGTTGGCAACAGCGATATGTACGAAACTGCTATCAATACGAGCGATGATTACAAAATGTATATGTCTATGAATGGTGTTCATGGAGGTCATGTTGAGTTAGTTGTCGCTGCTCAAGTTTGCAAAATGGATATTTATTCGTGGATTACTACCGTCGTATGGAAGGTGACCAGTTGAAATATATACGTCATCAACAAACGAAGTTACGAGTTGATACATATGCCGGTTTAGCAGACGCCTTGCATGTACGAGCAGAAAATGAAAATCTCAGAGTCGGTCGTATTGTAGTTTTGCCATCTTCTTTTACAGGTATCCCAAGGAAAATATTGCAAAATTATCAGGATACGATGGCGATAGTGAGGAAGTTTGGAAAGCCAGATTTATTCATTACATTAACCTATAATGCGGGCTGGCCAGAAATACTTAACCGCATTCATCTCTGGGAAAATGCTAATACAGTAATAGGCCTGATATTGAAGTGAAAGTTTTCCATTGCAAAGTAAAGGAATTGCTACGATTGATTAATGTTAAGGAAATTTTCGGTAAAAGCATATCTATATACAGTGGAATTTCAAAAACGAGGTCTCCCGCACATCCATTTACTCTTAACATTAACGGAAGATTGTAAGTTTCGAGAAATTTCTGACATTGACAGTGTGGTGTCAGCCGAAATACCAGATCTCGAGGATGAAGCGCTATACGAGTTGGTAAGGCGTCATATGGTACATGGTCCTCGCGGATCTTTGAATCCTGCTTCAGTCTGTATGAAAGATGGCGTATGTAAGAAAGATTTCCCTAAACAGTTTCAGGAAGAGACCAAAGATAATGTCAATGGTTATCCCTCGTATAGGAGAAGAAATAATGGACGGATTATTATAAAAACAATTCGAGGCATTGACATTGAAGTCGATAGTCGATTCATTGTTCCCTGCAATCCATTTCTTTTACTTTACGTGCAAGCTCATATTAATGTTGAAATATTTTTCAAGTGTTCGGAGTGTTAAATACATCCACAAATATCTTATATATTAAAATCCACAAGTATGTGTATAAAGGTCATGTCTGCTGCATTGTTAAAATATGTCCTGAAGGCGAAACGGTGAACTACGATGAAATTACTTCTTTCCAAAAGAAGATATGTTGGTCCAACAGAAGCCGCATTCAGGATATTTTCATTTCATATGCATGAACAGTCACATTCTATCGTGCAATTACCAGTGCACTTGCCAAACTTGCAAAATATCTATTTTAAAAATGATAACGCTCCTGATATTTTACTTCAAGCACAGTTGCGCAACACGAAATTACAAGCGTGGTTCAAGTTAAATAAAGATTCGCAAGCCAGAAGTCCGTATATATATCCTGAAACACCAGTAAATTACGTCTGGAATAAGAGCAACTGCCAGTGGCAAAAAAGAAAAAATGTTTCAAAAACTATAGGCAGAATGTATAATGTTTCGCCTACAGAAACAGAAAGGTATTATTTGCGCCTGTTAATGCTTCACGTCATAGGTGCTACCAGCTTCCAGGATCTACGAACATACAAAGCAGTTGTCTATTCTACTTTTAAAGAAACAGCTAAGGAACGAGGTTTGTTGATTGACGATTCTGAATGGCAGCGTTGTTTGGCAGAAGCGTCACAATTTCAGATGCCTTCTCAGTTACGATAACTGTTTTCTTACATATGTATCTTTCAGACCCCTTCAGATGTAAGATAGTAATGGAACATTTTCAAGAATTCATTATCAGAAGATTATCTGCAGTTTCACGAACCTAACATTGCATATCAGTTCACTCTTATACATATTTCTAATACATTAAAGCTCCATGGTCTTCCCATTACTTCTCTCGAATTGCCAGCTATTATTGATAATTTCCCTCAGACAAATTTACCAATGAATTATCCAAAAATTAATGAGGATTAATTAAGTCGGATGATAAACCAAGCAAATGGAAACTCAAACGGCTATAATTACAGAAATTTTGGGGTTAGTACAAAACAGCAATGAAAGGATGAGTAATGCATATTTCATTGACGGTCCAGGAGGCACCGGGAAAACATTTCTTTACCAATGCTTGATTCACAGTTGCACAAATTTGGGGTTAAATGTAGTTTATGTTTCATGGACTGGTATTGCAGCAATGTTACTACCTCAGGGGCGCACTGTACACAGCCAGTTCAAGTTACCTCTACATTTACATGAAAGTTCTGTATCAGGAATAAAAGTTAACAGCAAGGAAGCTTTTTATATTCGTTCAGCAAAACTTATCATCTGGGATGAAGCCTCTATGGCTAATAAGCACGCGTTGATGTGTGTAAATTGGTTGCTCAAGGACATCATGAATAACGACGTGCCTTTCGGAGGAAAAATTATCATATTAGGTGGAGATTTTAGGCAGGTATTGTCTGTTGTGCCTCACGCATCTAAAGCAGCATCAGTCCAAATGTCAGTAAAGTTCTCTCCTTTGTGGCCATTTTTCAAAATTTTTAAATCCAACAAAAATATGCGAGCGGATACAGATCAACGTGACTTTGCAAACTTCTTCATACAAATTGGTGACGGTGAATACCCTCACGTCGATGGAGAAAATTCAGAATTAGTCCCACGCTGAAAAATATTTCACGCTTTTCAAAAATAGCGATTTTAGCACCTAAAAATGAACATTGTAAAGAAATCAATTACAAAGTTTTAGACCTAATCCCAGGATCATCGAGAACTTAAATCAGTGTGAATAATTTGATTACTTAAGATGAGAGTGAACTTCTACAATTCCCAATAGAATTTTTAGACAGCATAGGCATAAGTGGATTGCCACCTCATATCCTTCGACTAAAAGAAGGCTCAATTGTGATTTTGTTGAGAATTATTAATGTTTCCCAAGGTCTGTTGAACGGTACTAGACTGTTGGCTTGGAAGATGCATGACAATTGCTTACACCTGGAAATTATTTCTGTGTAAATGTTGGAAACAATGTCCTACTCCCTCGCCTTGACCTTATGCCATCAGATACTTCTATGCCATTTTCCTTCAAAAGGAGGCAGTTTCCAGTACGTTTGGCTTTTTGTATAATTATCAATAAAGCTCAAGGTCAAACACTAGATCAAGTAGGCATTTATTTACCTCAACCGGTGTTTAGCCACGGACAACTTTACTGTATGCCGCACTATCGCGAGCAAAATCCTTTCATGACATCAAAGTTCAAATAGAACCAAAAGGCAAGCGAACAGCAAATGTCGAATGGAAGGAAGTACTATTAGAATTTTGAAACGAATGTTGCGGAGGAGCACAGACCTCATCAAACGGGGCACAGATTAAATAACAATTATACAAGGACGTCATCATCATCATCATCATCATTTCCCCTTATCCAGCTTCTGCCGGGTCGGGGTATTTATGGCACTTCTCCACTTTCCTCTTTCCTTCCACCATTCTTCTTCCACGATCTTGTCCCAGTCCAGATTTCTTTTTCTCACGCTGTTCTTCACTGAATCAATCCACCTTGTTCTAGGTCTTCCCCTTGCTCTCTTACCCTTGCACTTCGCCTCCAGCATCTGTCTTGGTATTCTATTTTCCTCCATCCTCTTTACATGTCCAAACCACCTTAGTTTATTCTTCTCAATTCTCTCATTTAGTTTTCCCATCCCAACTTCCTTCCTAACATCTTCATTCCTCACTCTGTCTTTCCTTGTCTTACCTATCATACTTCTTAGGAATTTCATTTCACTGGCTTGGATTCTACTCTCTTGCCTGCTCGTCAGGGTCCAAGTCTCAGCTGCATACGTTAATATGGGTACATAGTACATTTTATACATTACCTCCTTGCTTTTCCTTGGTACTTCCTTATCCCAAACAAGTTTTCTTACACTTTGATAGAATGCATTGCTCTGCTGTACCCTCCTGCCAATCTCCATGTCCAACCTACCAGTTTGCATCAATTCACTTCCTAGGTATTTGAACGTGTCCACAATTTCCAAACTCTGACTTCCAATTTTCACAATGCCCTTTCCTTGTCTTTCCCCTCTTGTCATCACCATGGTCTTGCTTTTCTCTATACTGATTTTCAGGCCATACTTCTGAATATTTTCGTTCAGTGCATCTAGTTGTTTTTGCACTTCTTCCGTGTTCCTTCCCCAGACCATAATATCGTATGCAAATAATAGTAACTTCATTTCTTTATGTCCATATGCTTCCTTTGTTTCCTTTACAATTTCATCCATTACCATTATGAATAAAAGAGGTGACAGCACACTCCCCTGTCTTAGTCCAGTCTTGTTCCTAAACCAATCTGTCTTTCCAACAGGGGTCAGAACCCTGCTAACACAGTTGTTGTACATTGCTTGCACCATTTCCAACATTTCTCTTCCCAGTCTCTTCTTAACCATGGTTTCCCATACCTTCTCTCTGGGGACACTATCATATGCCTTTTCTAGATCTATGAAAGTCATGATCAAATCCTCTCCATATTCCCAGTTCTTTTCCATCACCTGCCTCAAGCTAAAGATTGGGTCCACTGTGGATCTTCCACTCCTGAAGCCATACTGTTCCTCTTGCAACTCTCCTTCCACCTTTCTTCTCATTCTTCTTTCTAATATCCTTTCCAGTATTTTTACTATCTGTGATATGAGGGTGATCCCTCTATAGTTATCACACACTTTCTTGTCCCCTTTCTTAAACACTGGTATTATTAGCCCTTTCACCCAGTCTTCTGGTACACATTTCCGTTTCCACACACACTTTAGCAGTCGATACAGCCATTGCATACCAACAGGTCCAGCAGCCTTTATCATTTCTACACTGATCTCATCCACCCCTGTTGCTTTTCCCATCTTCATCTTCTGTACTGCTAATTCTACCTCCAGCATTGTTATATCATCTTCTGTTATAGAGTCGTCAGGCTGTGTCACTTCGATCTCACCAGTACAATTGCTCACGTTCAATAGCTTATCGAAATACTCCTTCCATCGTCCCTTTATCTCTTCCGGGTGTGTTAACAACTCTCCATCTTCCTTTTTCACCAGCTTTGTAGTAACCCTGTCTTTCCTCTTACTTCTTAGAAGCCCATACAGCATCCTTTTACTGCCACTTACATCTGTTTCCATTCTTCGTGTAAATTCTTCCCAACTTTTCTTCTTTTCTTCTCCTACCACTTTCTTACACCTCCGTTTGCTGTCGTGATACTTCCTTTTGCTTTCTTCTGTTTGATCTCGGTTCCATTCTTTCCATGCAGACTTCTTTTCTTTCACTGCTTTCCTCACTTCCTCATTCCACCACGGTGTCTCCTTCTCTTTCACTCTTGTTGACGTCCTACCACAAGCACTCTCTGCTGCACCAGCAAATGCCTTTTTAAAGTGGGACCATTCCTCTTCTACATTTTCCACTTCAGTAACTGGGATTTGTTGCTTCAATCTCTCCTGAAAATCTTCCTGTACAGCTTTGTCTTTCAATTTCCATACTTTTATTTTACTTTCTCTGATCTCCTTTAGGTTTTCCAATTTTCCCCATCTAAATTTTGCCACCACAGTTCTATGGTCCCCATCAAATGCTTCTCCTGGTAAAGCTGTCACATCCATCAGCTTTCTGCGATTTGTCCTTTCCACCAGGAAGTAGTCAATTACTGATTTTGTTCTTCTATCACCCCACCCATATCTCGTAATTTTCCTGCTGTTTTTCTTCCGAAACCATGAATTACCCACTATCAGTCCATTCCTTTCACAAAAGTTTACAAGTTCCTCTCCTTCCCGGTTCTTTTTCCCATATCCATATGGTCCAACGACTTCTTCCTTCCCTTGTCTCTCATTTCCGACTTGTGCATTCATATCTCCCATGATCACCACTTCTACATCTGAGATTACTCTTTCTACATCCTCCAGGAATACTTCAATATCTTCTTCTCTGTTTCCAGTCTGTGGTGCATACACTTGTATGAAGTCCATCACGTCATTCTTCATCTTCATTCTAATTTTCATTATTCTGTCACTCACACACTCTACCACTTCAACATACTCCTCCAGTTGTTTCGAGGTTATCAGCCCCACGCCATTTTTTGCCTCTTGGCCACCACTCCAGTATAATGTATATCCTTTCCTCAATTTCTTCCTTCCTTTACCTTTCCATTTCACTTCACTCAGCCCCATCATTCCAACCTTCTCCCTCTCCATGAAGTCTACCACCTCCTCCACCTTGCCTGTCAGGGTCATGACATTCATGATTCCCACTTTCATTTCGGTTACTGGTCGCCCATTTCTCACAGTTCCCCCAGTACCAAAAGAACTGCGCGTCGCCTGCAGGGTACGCCCTAACCTTTTCCGAATCATTGGAAGTGCCATATCCATTTTAGGCTATTATTACGATGGGGTCGCCACTCCCAAAGGCGTCCGCATCCCTAATACGATAACTGTCCTGTGGTAATGGTAAAAAAATTACTATTTTCCTACATAGGTGATTACTATCCTACATCCTGTTATTTCATTCCCTCAGTTCTATAACAAAGATATACTCAATCAAATTTACAGCTTAATAAATATTAATTCCTTCTGTGTGAGTTATATTTTCATTTCTCATCAATCACCTTTACTTACTATTCTATCTGTAGGGGTGGAGGCGATAGCTGTCTTTACAGAGATGTGCAAATTATTAGATTCGATGTCAGTTTTCCAAAATTGCAATTTTACTTTTCACGGTTTAATGCTCCAAGTATGTTTACAAGGCGATGACATTACTTCAAATGTTTAACCAAGACTCCTAATTATATTTTCATTTAAGAAACTCAAATTAAAATGATTATTTAGAATTTCCACTAACAGAGGAGCCTTGCAAATGCAAAATGCCACACGTTTCGTTTTTATTACTTCACTCTACTTTACGTGTGAATTTAGAGCGGAGGGATTCGGGGTCTTTTAACTGATGAACGCTATTGAACTATTCAAAGATTCATGAAATATGCATTGAAATCACCTGACTTGAATTTTAAGTCAATGAAAAATTGAAAATGGACCCAGCTCAGATATCCCTCGGAATCCAATAATCTGAAAGTTTCCAGATGCAATTCCTTATGGGAAAAGGTGTAATTCCACGGGAGAGGAAACACTACTAAGTAGGACAACAAATGATTTTGAAAAAAGTAATTACGACTAATTAAAATTATTTATTTAATTCTATTAATTTGCACACCTCTATAAGTTAACCAAGAGTTACATCTCTAAATTCAAATATAAGAGACCCATCTTTTATTTTAAATTTATACCATTGTTCATAAGTAGACAAAACACCAAATTGTACCGCTGTAGCCTTAAATTGTGTGGATATCTCTATCTACTTAGTATAAAACAAAGTTCCCAATTCTTGGATGTAACGGTAATCTCGAGAGCAACTTGATGGATTTTGATGTGGTTTTCACCATTCTGTAAAGGATTTCTCGATGAAGGATTAGGTAGAAAAACATGTATTTATGACCAACGATTTCAGTGAATTGAGTTGATGAAAAACCTAACGTCCATGTGTCTTAAAAAATTGATATTCTCTGAGAATGGTTCAGCATGAAAAGTTCTGCAAGAAAGTCCGCGACAGCTCCCACATCGACCACTGTCAGTGTTTTTACGTTTTCATTTCTTCCAGCAATCTCCATTCAGTGGAAATTTAAATTACTAGCTTCAGAGTGAGTTTACGAGCTTGCGAGCGACCTATCACCCTAGCTTCAGCCAGCATCAAACTGCCGAGTCGTGTCGAGTTAATTCTTCAGAGAAGAGTATAGCTTATGTGTTTGGAGTTAGCTGTTCACCTTGGTCTAACGTCCGTGCGCCTTTTAAGCTTACGCAGGGTAAATAGTGGGACACACACTCAGAGGACAAGCAGACACCCACACATTTGATCTCATAAGTCTACTTCATAATTTACCCAAAAGTGACGGTACTGTAAATGTCTGTTCAGGTCACTAGCATGAAGACATGCAAATGTCATATGGACAGAAGTGCCTTAGGATTGTTGAAGTGAATGCTGCGGAGCAGCATGGGTCTTCTAGTCTATTATTACATCATTTCTTTTTCATCATTGAAAAAGGTATTTTGGCTAATTTCAGCACTTTGGAGAACTTTATTGCACAAGTGATGTCTCATTCAGTGTTAACACATGGACTTCCAACATCCCAGAACAGAAGGCAGTGTCTGAATGCTTACCACTGGGCCACAAAGGGAATTGAACAACCTCAAAATGCTTGAATAGGTTGAGATTAGGTGCTGGCAGATCCAAGGTGACCTTAGTGAGATGGAGTTACACTGACAAGATCAAGTGTGTGAGTTACCGGTATGCTTTAGTGCATGCTTCAATATCCATTGTGTCCATCCTCCTGTACAAAAGATGAACTCTTTCAATACGCTACCTTTTGTGCCCAAACTACAAGGTCATCAGCCAAACCATTTCAAGGTGGCAGCCATCTAAATCATGCAAGCATTATATTCCATAACTTATGACCCACCAGTTCCGCTTATCGAACGGAGGGTGGTTTAACCTGTCCCCAAGGATGCGCCGTGTTGAATAATATTCTACTGTAGCAGTGACTTCAGTAGCGCTCAGGCTGATCCATGCTAGTTCACACAACATGCCTGGTGCAAGGTCCATATTCAGTAGATTGAGGATGTTCCATGTAATATACTAATAGAAATAATATGAATTTAGTATGAAATGCTTTATAATGATGCCATATTATGCTGAAGAAATCGTTCATTCCATGTCATTATTGCTAAGGAGTTGTATCTAAGGCTGTTGATAGCAGTCACATACCTTCTGACACATAAACCAAATAGCATTCTTTATATTACTATTAATGCAATATAGTATGAAACCATTGGATTGGACGTGTCAGACTGTAACCACTGTCAAAACCACTGTTCCTTTCATTAGAATCCCTCACAGAATGCTACCTAGACCACCTATACGGTTAGTACTGCATAGGTGGGATTTAGTAGGGGTTGCCATACTATTCTTGTGCATAGTTCACGCGGATAATGGCCGCCACAGTTGGGATTTTACTGTATAGGTCGTGATCTAAAAGGGGGATGGCAGATGGATTATGGTGAGTGGAGTAAACATCTATTACTACATCATTTCCTGATTTACTTTCCAACATTTGAAAAGGTATTTTGGTTAATTTCAGTACTTAAGAAAATTTTATTGTACGATTATGTCTAATTCAGTGTTACTGTTATTTCAACATGCTGACACGTAAACCAAATAGTGTTCTTTATAATTACTAGTAATGTATTTTTTTGGTTGTTAACCTAAAAATTGGCTAAGGGACGGGATTAGGAATCCTTAGCCAATGAACTAGCTTGCAACAAAACTTGCTGTATAATTCTTATTTATTTCCCATTAGAAAATATGCACTATATGCAATTATTTGGGTAATTATAAAACAACAAATATAATAAAACACATATAAAAGAAACAACCTTTACATGATTTGAACCCCGGCAACACAAGTGAGAGCCAAGCACCTAGACCACTTGACCAATGTACCACATTGTGTTACGCAGTCGATAATAGGTCCTGTCAGTACCGTAATGATTGGAAATGAGGAAAATCTTTAGTATAGATAATGTACAATACACCACATTGCATTTTAACAAGCTACTATAACGAACATTCAATTATACTCCTTTATAAGAATAAAGATAGTTATGTGTTTAAATATTTTTCATTTAACTAAATATTTTCTATTTATTTACATATTTTTGCCGTTTGTATAAACAAATACATATTCTTGCATATTTATTCATAAGTACATATTTCCTATATTTAGGGGTATGTTGTACTTCTTAGTATGTTGTACTGACCACATTTTCTATCCTTGGCAATTTCAGTAATTTGCTACTTGATCTTGTCAATGCACCCTTGTCTCTGTATTGTAGTAGTATTTCAAGACAGGAATTCACCAGTCATTAAGTATAGTAGGGGATGCCGGAGTCAAGTCTCATTAAAGCCTTCCTTTACAGGAAAGTTTACTTGAAATTACGGTGGTCTGTGAAACTTGTCAGTATTGACAGAGTGCTATGAAAGTTTTTGAAGTGACCTTTTCTTGCTCTTTAGAATGAAATTCGAAAACATCACTACTTCCTGATTTCGTATCGTGCATCTGCAGTAAGTATTATAGGCCTATTAAGCAGGAACATTTTGTACTGCAGTCAGGATTATGGATTATTCAAGCAGCTAGACGTTTCAACTATATTTCGAGTAACTTCTTCTTCTTCCTGGTGTTGTTCCCAATTATTTTTGGGGGTCCACCACTCTGCACCTCGCTCTCCATTTGTTGCGGTTTGCTGCATCTAAAGGACGAAGACCTACGATGCGCGTATCGTCGTGTAGGGTATCCATCCAACGCCTTTTTGGTCGTCCTGGAGGTCTTTGTCCATCAGGCTCGAGAGCAAGTCGCTTCCTTACAATGGACTCGGTATTTGCTCAGGCTACATGCCCGTACCAACGCAACTGAGTCTCCCTCATTTTGGCTGGAATAGGAGCAATTCTTCATGTACAGCCGATGACGACGAGGATCAATTCCGCATGTATTGCGGACGTCTTCGTTCTTAACCCTCTTAGTGCCAAGACATTTTCTGAAATACTTGCCAAGAATGCCAAACCATTTTCAATGGTCATGCAGACTATTCGAAAAAAAAAAAAACATAAATACCACATTTCAAACGATAGAATCATTATTTTTGCTTTCCATTATAACCAATACCTCATTCTTTCATACATTATGTACATAAAAGTAAATATGGCATCTAAACCTTTTTAATTGAGGTTATTCTGAGAATTGTTAAATTTTTCAATTTTTTATGTGTGTAAAATATCAGTTTTGAGCCTAAATTTAGGACACCTAAGAGTCATATTCGAAGAAACACTACGTTTCCAGCTGTAGAAAGTTCTTAGATACATCTGTAGGCAGAAAACTTCAACAAGAAGAAAACAACTGCACCGCAATTTTGGCGGGCACGCGCGTGATTGGGGGAGGGCAAAGGGAGGGCGTGAATACAAAAACCTATCGTGTAATGGACTTCGAATGCAAAAAGTAAACACCGCACAGGCAATCTTGAAACCTCACCTTTCCAACAGCATTAAATAATCATGGACATATGCCTACAGAAATCTAGAAAATATAATATAAACAGTGCACCGATTGAATTGGCTTTGGCACTTTAGGCGCGAGTAGCGAGAGCCGATGAGGCGCGTGACACTGAGAGGGTTAATATGATCCAGCCCTGTAATTCCCAAGGACCATCGTAGCATCTGGATCTCCATTGAGTGCAAGGCTTGTTCATGTTTCTTTGTATTAGGCCAGCATTCGGCTCCATACACAGCAACAGGCCGGGCAACTGTTTGATAGATCTTAGATTTTAGGCGCAAAGGGATCTTGCGGTCACAGAGAACGCCTGTGACCTGGCGCCACTTCATCCACGCAGCATTCACTCTTGCACGGGCATCTGAGACTGTGTCACCATCAGATCTCACAACGGAACCAAGGTATTGGAGATGTGAAGCCTTTGGTAGTGGAGTGCCATCTACTATGATGGTCCCATCTGTCTGGGAACCACATTCAATGTACTCAGTCTTAGTAAGGTTGAGCCGTAGTCCAAATTCATAGAACCTCGCATTCCAGAGGTTGACCAAGTGTTCTAGATCATTACAGGTCTCGTTTGCAAGCATGACATCATCGGCGTACAGTAATGTCCATAGTGGTTGTCTCTGCAAATCGGCAGTCACTGTATCCATACATAGTATAAACACGAGTGGAGATAGTGCAGATCCCTGGTGAACCCCAACTCGAATATCAAACTTCAAACTGTTTGGTGAGGCCAGCAGCACTGCGTACAGAGCTAGTTGTATTACTGTAGAGGAGTTGGACCCAACGCACATAAGCTTTTGGTACGCCATGCGATCGAAGAGAATACCATATAAGCTGATGGGGAACCCGGTTGAATGCTTTCTCCAGATCAAGGAAAGCCATGTGAATTGTCCTTTTTTTTTCTCTTTTCTATCAGAAGCCGCATTGCATGAATAGCATCAGTTATTCCGCAACCTTTCATGAACCCACACTGGTTAGGTGAGATCGTATCAAGCGAGTGTCAATCACACGTTTTAGAATCTTCATTATGTGGCATAGGAGACGAATAGGACGGTCATTGGCACAGATAGTTAATATGAGTAACTGTAGGACATAAATATGATACAAATTTAAGTACATATTTTGGAAACTTAATCACATATTTTCCCCTTTTAAGCACATAAATAAATACATATTTCTAAAAAGCTAAGCCCATAATTATCTGGGCCCTGTTATAACTAGACCCACACATTTAGAAGAAAGAAGGCTACATGTTTTACTGAACATCTTGTTTATTTTTCAGTTGGTCTAGAAATGGTCATAAGTTAGTGAGTGCCTCTACAGACAACAATGTCTGCATTTGGGATGTATTGTCTGGGGAATGTGAACAGAAATATCGATTTCCATCACCAATATTAAAGGTAAGTGCAATGTGGCAAATTTTACTGTGTATTTTGCTTTTACTGATTTAGTTTTAAGAGAGAAAAGGTCATGAAAAATATACATATACTGTACCAGTATCTTTTTTTATATTCTAGGTTCAATTTCATCCACGGAATGACAAAGTATTTCTAGTGTGCCCGATGCGACATGCAGCAGTTCTCGTTCACACTGATGGCAATCACCAGATAGTACCACTGGATGATGATGTAAGTAGATGTAAATATCTTTAGAAGGTACTTCCATGTTCTAAAATATTCAAAATGTTTCACTCACATTTATTGAAAACTACTTCACTACCGATTAGCTCAGGACAGGGAGGCATGGAGAGCTGCATCAAACCTGTCAAAAGACTGAAGACTCAAACACACACTTCACTACTTCTGTTCTCGGGCTGGTCTTGTGGCTGCAAAAATTTAATTCCATGAAATTTAAATGCTTTTCAGTTGGTCAACATGATTGTACCCATATTGTAATGGGTATTATTCCCTCATCATCATCATCTTCATTTCCCCTTTTCCAGCTGACACTGGGTGGGGGCAAATATGGTTCCTCTCCACTTTGTTCTGTCGTTCCACCATTCCTCTTCCGACACGGTGTTCCAATCCAGGTTCCGTTTACTAATGCTATTCTTCACCGAGTCCATCCAACGCATTCTTGGTCTTCCTCGTCCTCTCTTCCCTGTCATCCGTCGTTCCAGTGCTCGTCTTGGTAGCCTTACTTCATTCATCCGTTTGACATGTCCAAACCATCTCAATCTGGTTTGCTCCAGTTTGTCATTTAGTTTCTGTACTCCCAGTTCTTTCCATATATCTTCATTTCTCACTCTGTCTCTCCTCATTTTCTGGACCATCCTTCTCAGGAATCTCATCTCAGCTGCCTGTACTCGGCTCTCATCCCTCTTAGTCATTGTCCAAGTTTCTGTTGCATATGTCATTATAGGAACATAATATGCCTTGTACATAACATCTTTAGCCTTAATTGGTATATCCTTGTTCCATACTAGTCCCCGAACCTGTTGGTAGAAAGCACTCCCGAGTTATATTCTTCTGCTAATTTCTAAATCTAGTCTTCCATCTTCAGTCAGTTCACTTCCCTAGTATTTGAAGTGTTTCACCACTTCCAATTCCTTATCTCCCACTTTGATTACTCCTTTTCCTTCTTTCTTACCTTTACTCACCACCACTGTTTTACTCTTCTCGACATTTATCTTCAATCCCCATTGCTCAATCTTTTCATTTATTACGTCTAAATGTTCTTGTACCTCCATCTCATCCTCTCCCCAGATCACAACATCATCTGCAAACAACATTACCTTCATGTTTGCCCTACTATAGTCTTTCATTGCTGCCTTCATGATGTCATCCATCACCATTAAGAACAATAATGGAAACAACACACTTCCTTGCTTTAGTCCAGTGACAATTTTAAACCATTCCGATGTCCAGACTCTAGTCTTCACACTACTGTAGCAATCCATGCACATTCCTTTTATCATGTCTCTCAGTTCCTTGCCTATCCCCCTATTTGTTAAGCTTTCCAAAACTTTTTTTCTAGGGATGCTATCATAGGCCTTTTCTAAATCAATAAAAGTCATTACCATATCCTTCCCATATTCCCAACTCTTTTCAATGTTCTGTCTCAGAATGAAAATGGGTTCCACTGTTGACCTGCCCCCTCTAAATCCAAACTGCTCCTCCTCTATTTGGTTTTCTACCTTTACTCTATTTTTTTTCTTTCTAGGATTCTTTCCATTACTTTGGCATAAGTCCAACGTCTCCCATAAGTCCAACCCCTCGTCCACGTCGTGGGAGACGGGCAACGGCACAAAGTAGGGGATTGCCTGTAGGGGCGAAGTACAGTGGGGACTTCGTGTGCCCCGGGACCGTTACGGTAGCTGTGAAGGTCCTACAGGAACCCTGAAAAGTGACGGCTAACGGGGCTCTGGTGAAGCTACGATAGGCCCAGCAAGCCAGTAGTGGATTAAAACAAATGCTTTCAAAAATGGAACGAGCCTCGGACAGGATGGATTTAATAGACGACGACACGGCTGTACACACGGACTAAGATTTGGAACTTTAAACCTAAGAACGCTGACGGGGAAGGTGGAGGAGATAGTGGATATGATGGAAAGAAGGAAGTTGGATTTATTGGGATTGGCAGAAACAAAGTGGAAAGGGGAAGGAAGGAGAGTACTGAGAAAAGGCTATAGACTGTACTGGAGTGGGAACGAAGAGGGAAAGAGGAATGGAGTGGGAGTAGTAGTACGAGATGGTTTGAAAGAAGAAGTGAGGAGAATAAGTGATAGGATGATGAAAGTGAAAGTAGCACTGAGGGGAGAGACCGTAGAAATAGTGCAAGTATATGCTCCACAAGTAGGCTGCGCTTCTGAAGAGAAGGAGGAGTTTGAAGAGGAATTGCAGAAGCAGCTGGTAGGAAGAAATATGATTGTTATGGGGGACCTCAATGCCCATGTAGGAAGAGAAAGACAAGGTTATGAGAGTGTTCTAGGACCAGAGGGTTGGGGTGGAAGAAATGAGGAAGGAAAGAGACTGTTGGACTTCTGCCAGAGGAACAGCCTGCTAGTTGGGAACTCCTGGTTTAAGAAAAGAGAGAGCCACACAATCACATGGTACAGTGATGACTTGACCAGGAAGTCGGTGGTCGACTATATACTGTATGAGAAAGAACTAAATAAGAACATCACGGACATCAAGGTTATACCATCGGAGAACCTGGATAGCGACCATCGATTACTGGTAATGAACCTGAGAGGGAGTAAGGAGAAGAAAGGGACTGAGAACCAGGAAAGACGTATAAGGATATGGAAACTGAAAGAAGGGGATAGAAGGGTCGAGTACCTCAAAATGGTAAAGGAAGGAATTCCAACAGATGAAGAAAGAGGGGTGGAAGAGGAATGGGCTAGATTTAAGAAGACACTAGTGGGTGCAGCAGAAGCAGTATGTGGGAGGACAAGTAGTAAGAAGAGGTGGAAGGAAACACCATGGTGGAATGAGAAGACAAAAGATATAGTAAGGGAAAAGAATAGAGCCTTTAGGAGGTGGTATCAAAATAGGACGGTAGAGACAAGGGAAGAGTACCAGGAAAGAAAGAAGGAGGCGAAGAGAGTGGTGGCTGAGGAGAGAAGGAAGTGGATGGAAGAGTGGACAAAGATGATGGAGGAGGATAGTGAAGGTACAAAAAAGGTCCTGTATGGGATGGTGAAAGATAAGAGGCGGAAGGATCCTACGGATTATGTTAGAATGGTGAACAAAAGGGGACAAGAGATAGAAAATAGGGAAGAACTGAAGAAAATGTGGAAAGAATATTTTGAAGAACTTCTGAACCCAAATGGAAAAGATGGTGAGGAGGAAGAAACAGAAAAGGACTTAACATGGAAAGAAGTGGAAGATGCAGTGAACAAGATGAAAGGAGGGAAGGCACCGGGTGTGGATGAGTTGAGTGTGGAGATGGTGAGAGCAGCAGGAGAGGTGGGGATACAGTGGCTGTACCGAGTGATGAGGACAGCATGGAAGGAAAGGAAGACCCCAGAGGACTGGAAAAAAGGAATCATTGTCCCGATCTTCAAGAAAGGTAGTAGAACAGATTGCAGAAACTATCGGGGAATAACACTGATGAGTCATTGTGCAAAGATCTTCGAGAAAGTTTTGGAAAAGAGAATTAGGACAAGGATAGAAGGAGGGATGAGGGAAGAACAACATGGCTTCAGAGCAGGAAGGTCCACAGTGGATTTGATTTTTGCTGTAAGGCAGTTACAAGAACAGCACTATAAATATGGAACAGATCTACTGATGGCCTTCCTGGACATTGAGAAAGCATATGACAGTGTATGCAGAAACAAAGTATGGAAGTCCCTGGAGGATAGAGGAGTAGAGAAATGGACTATAAAGAGGATAAAGGAGATGTACAAGGGAAGCGTGAGCTGTGTGAAAGTGGGAGGAGAGAGATCTGACTGGTTGGAACAAAGAAACGGCCTGAAACAAGGAAGTGCACTGTCACCGTTACTTTTCATTGTGGTGATGGATGACATAATGACCCGGGTGGCACAAGTAATTGGGGACGGAAAGATGAAAGCAATGGTGTTTGCAGATGATTTGATGATTTGGGGAAACAAGGAGGAGGAGGTACAGGAACAGTTGGACGTGTGGGAAGGAGTAATACAAGGATATGGGATGAAATTTAGCATAAATAAGAGTGAGATGGTGATCACAACAAGGAAGAAGGAAAGAACCACAACGGGAATAACAATTGGTGGGGAACAGCTGAAGAAAGTGGAGAGTTTTAAGTATCTGGGAAGCCTGATACAAGATAATGGAAGAAACGATAGAGAAATAAATGAGCGGGGGAGGCAGGCAGAAGCATTTCGGAGGAGTGTGAGAAGCATGTTATGGAGCAAGGATGTCCCTCAGAACAGCAAAAAGATCATATATCGGACGTACTATGTCCCTATCCTGACGTATGCCTCGGAGACCTGGGTTATGAAAGGAAGGGAGAGGAGCAAAATACAGGCCAGTGAGATGAGGTTCTTGAGAAGCAGTATTGGAGCTACAAAGATGGACAGAATAAGAAATGAGAGGACCAGAGAATTAATGAAGGAGGAACCATTACAGGATGGTATAGAGAAATCTAGACTTAGATGGTATGGACATGTAAAACGAATGGAGGAGAAGAGGATACCCAGGAGAGTACATGAGACGAAGTGGGAAGGAAAGAGACCGAGGGGAAGACCGAGAGACAGGTGGCTGAAGGGGGTGGAAGAAAGCGTGAAGAAGAGAGGAGAAGACTGGACAAGGGTGGAGGCTGAGAGATGGTGGGAAGACAGAAGACGTTGGAGAGGCTTGTGTTCCAAACAGACCCGGCCAGTGGCTGGAAACTGTGCAAGATGATGATGATGATGACTTTGGCAACATGTGAGATGATGGTGATTCCTCGGTAGTTACCACACACCTTTCTGTCTCCTTTCTTGAATATTGGCAATATTATTCCCTTTTTCCAGTCTTCAGGAACTTTCTTCTCTCTCCACACACTGCTGAGAAGTCTGTATGTCCACTGCAGTCCCACTGGTCCTGCCGCCTTGATCATGTCTATTGCCACTTCGTCGATTCCCACAGCTTTCCCTATCTTCATCTTCCTAACTGCCCATTCCACTTCTGCCATAGTAATGTCTGTTTCTTCTTCTATTTCTTCCTCCACCGTTTTGGCTGTTTGCGTAACTTCTCCGCAAGTCTGGCGACTTCCATTCAACAGCTCGCTGAAATATTCTTTCCATCTGTCCGTTCTGGTTCTGGTTTTGTCAATATTTCAACTTCTTTGTTTTTCATGAACCCAATGTTCACCTTTTCATTTCTTCTACTTTTTATAATTCCAAACAGAAATTTCTTTCCACAATTTAAATCCTCCCTTATTTCCTGATTGAATTCTTCCCAGCTTTTCTTCTTTTCCTCTGCAATTACTTTCTTGCAATCTCTGTTTGCTTCTATATATTTTGCTCTACTCTCTTCAGTCTTTTTTGTTTTCCATTCGTTCCAAGTTTTCTTCTTCCCCCTTACCTTTTCTTTCACTCTATCATTCCACCATTTTGTCGCCTTGTCCTGTATCTTTCCTGATGTTCTACCACATGTTTTCTCTGCACTGCTTACAAATACACTCTTGAACTTTTCCCATTCTTGTTCACATGGGTAATATCCGTCCTTGGTATCTGTTCTTGCAATTCTTGCTTAAACTCTTCTGCAACCTCCTTTTCCTTTAGTCTCCAGACCTTAATCTTTCTTTCCCTTTTTTCTGGTAATCTCATAACTTTTCTTACTTTTAATTTTGCTACCATTGCCCTATGGTCTCCTCCAAAGGCTTCCTCTGGCATGCCTGTGACATCCATTAGCTCTTTCCGATGTCCTTTTCCGACTTTAACATAGTCTATCAGAGTTTTCGTTCTTCTATCTCCCCATCCATACCTTGTTATCTTCTGACTATTTTTCCTTCTGAACCACGTATTCCCTATAATTAATTGGTTCCACTGACAGAAGTCCATTAAGAAATCCCCTACTGGATTCTTACTGCCATAACCATATGGTCCCAAAATCTCCTCTCTTCCTTGTCTGTCTCCTCCCACTTGTGCATTCAAATCTCTCATTACTATTATATCCTTATCCTCTATATATTTTTCCACCTCTTCTAGGAATTCTTCTTTGTTCCCCGTTTGTGGAGCATATACAGTACTTGAACCAGATCTTTTGTCTCTTTCTGGAACTGTATCCTTTCTATGATCTTCCTAGCTTGCCACGGTGGGTGAGTGGATAGCGTGTCGGTCTACTAACCCCAAGATTGTATGGTTCGCCCCTGGCCGTGGTAAGTGATATTTGAAAGGCGGCAAAAATACGATACGATGTTGGCATGTCAAAGAACCCATTTGAATTCATTAGGCCGAGTTCATAATGGCAAAATTAATCTCGGGAGTTTCCGCCAACACACAGTTCCTCATTTCTCTACTAGAAAGCGCTATAGTGTTCAAGGAGCTTAGATATCTATTATCTAATTTCCTTGACTTTCATAGTGATTCAAGGAACAATGAAATTCGACATGCAAGCTACCCTCTGGGTGTCAAATTACAAAGCTTGCACCCGGCACCCGAGGCCATACGATATTATTATTATTATTATTATTATTATTATGATCTTCCTGTCACTTATCTTCTTCACCTCCTCCACATACTCTAGGACATCCTTTCTTATAATCATTCCTACTTCAATTTTTGCCTCCTGTCCTCCACTGTAAAACAGCCTATATCCTTCCTTTAGTTTTCTTTCTCTTTTTCCTTTCCCTTTCATATAATTTTCCAAAGAAAAATATGTATTGTCCGTTGAGCCATTATATATTTAAACACAAATTGTGCTAAATGTTCCGGCATAACTCAACAAAATGACAGCGTTTCGCCCCGGTGTGCAATTGGGCTCTTCAGTTGGTTAATGCACACCTCACCAAGACACTGTCTAGTACACACTGGGAAGGCCATTGCAAGACGTATTTGATACATGTGTATCCACGTCACGAGCAAAGCCAGTGCACTATGGGAGTCGAGACTCCACTCCAAAGCAATTATAACCTTACCTTGGCATTGAATATATAATTTTCCAAAGAAAAATATGTATTGTCCGTTGAGCCATTATATATTTAAACACAAATTGTGCTAAATGTTCCGGCATAACTCAACAAAATGACAGCGTTTCGCCCCGGTGTGCAATTGGGCTCTTCAGTTGGTTAATGCACACCTCACCAAGACACTGTCTAGTACACACTGGGAAGGCCATTGCAAGACGTATTTGATACATGTGTATCCACGTCACGAGCAAAGCCAGTGCACTATGGGAGTCGAGACTCCACTCCAAAGCAATTATAACCTTACCTTGGCATTGAATATATAATTTTCCAAAGAAAAATATGTATTGTCCGTTGAGCCATTATATATTTAAACACAAATTGTGCTAAATGTTCCGGCATAACTCAACAAAATGACAGCGTTTCGCCCCGGTGTGCAATTGGGCTCTTCAGTTGGTTAATGCACACCTCACCAAGACACTGTCTAGTACACACTGGGAAGGCCATTGCAAGACGTATTTGATACATGTGTATCCACGTCACGAGCAAAGCCAGTGCACTATGGGAGTCGAGACTCCACTCCAAAGCAATTATAACCTTACCTTGGCATTGAATATATAATTTTCCAAAGAAAAATATGTATTGTCCGTTGAGCCATTATATATTTAAACACAAATTGTGCTAAATGTTCCGGCATAACTCAACAAAATGACAGCGTTTCGCCCCGGTGTGCAATTGGGCTTTTCAGTTGGTTAATGCACACCGCACCAAGACACTGTCTAGTACACACTGGGAAGGCCATTGCAAGACGTATTTGATACATGTGTATCCACGTCACGAGCAAAGCCAGTGCACTATGGGAGTCGAGACTCCACTCCAAAGCAATTATAACCTTACCTTGGCATTGAATATATAATTTTCCAAAGAAAAATATGTATTGTCCGTTGAGCCATTATATATTTAAACACAAATTGTGCTAAATGTTCCGGCATAACTCAACAAAATGACAGCGTTTCGCCCCGGTGTGCAATTGGGCTCTTCAGTTGGTTAATGCACACCTCACCAAGACACTGTCTAGTACACACTGGGAAGGCCATTGCAAGACGTATTTGATACATGTGTATCCACGTCACGAGCAAAGCCAGTGCACTATGGGAGTCGAGACTCCACTCCAAAGCAATTATAACCTTACCTTGGCATTGAATATATAATTTTCCAAAGAAAAATATGTATTGTCCGTTGAGCCATTATATATTTAAACACAAATTGTGCTAAATGTTCCGGCATAACTCAACAAAATGACAGCGTTTCGCCCCGGTGTGCAATTGGGCTCTTCAGTTGGTTAATGCACACCTCACCAAGACACTGTCTAGTACACACTGGGAAGGCCATTGCAAGACGTATTTGATACATGTGTATCCACGTCACGAGCAAAGCCAGTGCACTATGGGAGTCGAGACTCCACTCCAAAGCAATTATAACCTTACCTTGGCATTGAATATATAATTTTCCAAAGAAAAATATGTATTGTCCGTTGAGCCATTATATATTTAAACACAAATTGTGCTAAATGTTCCGGCATAACTCAACAAAATGACAGCGTTTCGCCCCGGTGTGCAATTGGGCTCTTCAGTTGGTTAATGCACACCTCACCAAGACACTGTCTAGTACACACTGGGAAGGCCATTGCAAGACGTATTTGATACATGTGTATCCACGTCACGAGCAAAGCCAGTGCACTATGGGAGTCGAGACTCCACTCCAAAGCAATTATAACCTTACCTTGGCATTGAATATATAATTTTCCAAAGAAAAATATGTATTGTCCGTTGAGCCATTATATATTTAAACACAAATTGTGCTAAATGTTCCGGCATAACTCAACAAAATGACAGCGTTTCGCCCCGGTGTGCAATTGGGCTCTTCAGTTGGTTAATGCACACCTCACCAAGACACTGTCTAGTACACACTGGGAAGGCCATTGCAAGACGTATTTGATACATGTGTATCCACGTCACGAGCAAAGCCAGTGCACTATGGGAGTCGAGACTCCACTCCAAAGCAATTATAACCTTACCTTGGCATTGAATATATAATTTTCCAAAGAAAAATATGTATTGTCCGTTGAGCCATTATATATTTAAACACAAATTGTGCTAAATGTTCCGGCATAACTCAACAAAATGACAGCGTTTCGCCCCGGTGTGCAATTGGGCTCTTCAGTTGGTTAATGCACACCTCACCAAGACACTGTCTAGTACACACTGGGAAGGCCATTGCAAGACGTATTTGATACATGTGTATCCACGTCACGAGCAAAGCCAGTGCACTATGGGAGTCGAGACTCCACTCCAAAGCAATTATAACCTTACCTTGGCATTGACATACCTGCCAACTTTTACGGTTTATCCGTAAAATTTACGGAAATTGCAGCATTTTACGGTTTTACGGATGAACGGTGTCATTTTACGATTTCACGGACAAAAATTTGAAACGATAATTTACATTCGATAATACCGCCCACTTCCGAACAATCGATTGTTTGCGTGGGTCGAAGGCAAGTCCACGATAGTCGATAACTCGTTCTTTGATATGATTCGTACTTTTAACCGTGTGATGGTTGTGTCGTCATTATAATTGAATTTGAAGCCGGGATAACCGTTCTTCCATGTGAATATTAGGTGTCGACAGGCTCTGCTTCGCATATTCTTTGTTCCGCTCCGTTCGCTCGTTGCGATTTAAACCATATTCTTTGACCACGTTAGTTGTTCATTGTTCGCGAAGTTGGCGTTCCTTGAATGTTTTCGTCTTTTAAGGTTATGGCAGATTTTAATGAAGCGTTCGAGTTTTTGTGCTATAACTTCGTGCTTCGCAGTTTCCTGTATTCCTTGGACTAATTACATTCGTTCCACGTGTGTGTGTTTTTTTCCTACCATGTGCATATTCTTTCTTCACGAGGTTGGCGTCGTGTTCATTTAATGGTTTAAGACTTTGTGTGTTTTGACATGTTTTAATGAAGTGTTGGCTGTCTTAAGTGTTTTATGTTATAATTTTATGTGACGTTCAGTGATCCAGGTTCCTTTCGATGTTTTAGTAGATATCGAGAATGAACAAATCCAACAAGAAACAGTACTTCCAGACATTTAAAGAATCATACTCGGTTGATTTTCCGTGCATACTAAAATCAAGAAAGGGAGAAAAATTTGCCTTTTGCACGGTATGTGGGTGTGATATTAATATTGCACATGGTGGAAAAAACGATTTAAGTAATCATGTGAAGTGCGGTAAACACATTAGTTATGTTAAATCGAAGGAAGATAGCAAGAAAATCAACACCTTTTTTTCTAAGTCTGGAATCGTTGACAGTGACGTAATTAGGGCCGAGTGTCTGTTTACTTCCTTTTTGGTGGAACACAATGTGCCCTTAAGTGCGGCTGATCATGCTGGTGCTTTATTTAAGAAGATGTTTCCCACATCAGAAGTTGCAAAGAAATATAGTTGTGGTCGCACGAAAACGACATGTATTGTAAATAAAATGGCAAAAAATGCATCATCTGAAGTTGTAAGTGCCTTCAGAACGGACCGGATACAGATAAATCTCTTTTCTTTTCATCAGTGAGAAACTACTTTTATACTGCCTGTGACTACATCATCAACAAGTTTCCACTCAAGGATGACGTGTTAAAGAATGCTCAAGTTGCTAGGTTAGACAAAATTGAAGATGCACAGTTATCTTCCATTAGTTTTTTCTTGGAAAAGTTTCCTATCATGTTATGCAAGGAAGAGAATGAAACTACAGATGAGGTGGTGAATGAGCTTCAGAGGCAGTTCACAGCTCTTCAGATAGATGACACTTTGGCTGCACATCAAGATGCTGCAAGTGATTACAGTTGGGCACAAATATCAAGAATTCGTGGAGCCGATGGACTTCTTAAGTATAACCGAATTTCTAGAGTATTGCTCTCTGTTCTCACCATACACCATAGCAATGCAGAATGTGAACGTTTTTTTAGCCTTGTGAAGAAAAATAGAACACAGTTCAGGTCATCCATGTCCAATGAATCTCTGGAGTCTATTTCTATTTTGAAGACCAGGAGTTCTAGTCCCTGTTATGACAAAACATTTTCTCAAGACTGTTTGCAGGAAGCTAAAAAGGCCACAACCATGACTTAAAAGTCGAACTAGCAAGTGATTTGCAGTGTGTATTATATTATTTCTTGCCTGTGTTACGTTAAACAAGTTTTATTGTTTAAAGCCTTTTTCAATTATCGTATATCAGCTTAATCTATCAAGGAAGTCCTGTTATGTCTGCTCCAAACCAATATTCACCACGCCTGCTGCTGATTAACATGGATTTCTTCTTGATTGTTATGTTCATCTACAAATCATGTAAGTAGATATGATTTCATTGAAGTATCCTGTTTAAAGCATGAATTATTGTATTTTGTAGCCCAGAAGTATTATTATTTTCGTCAAGCCGGGGTATGTCGAAAATCGTTAGATTTTTTTGTCGCGCGTGAGTTTTACTGATAGCCCTTTTCAAAAGTTGGCAGGTATGCATTGAATATATAATTTTCCAAAGAAAAATATGTATTGTCCGTTGAGCCATTATATATTTAAACACAAATTGTGCTAAATGTTCCGGCATAACTCAACAAAATGACAGCGTTTCGCCCCGGTGTGCAATTGGGCTCTTCAGTTGGTTAATGCACACCTCACCAAGACACTGTCTAGTACACACTGGGAAGGCCATTGCAAGACGTATTTGATACATGTGTATCCACGTCACGAGCAAAGCCAGTGCACTATGGGAGTCGAGACTCCACTCCAAAGCAATTATAACCTTACCTTGGCATTGAATATATAATTTTCCAAAGAAAAATATGTATTGTCCGTTGAGCCATTATATATTTAAACACAAATTGTGCTAAATGTTCCGGCATAACTCAACAAAATGACAGCGTTTCGCCCCGGTGTGCAATTGGGCTCTTCAGTTGGTTAATGCACACCTCACCAAGACACTGTCTAGTACACACTGGGAAGGCCATTGCAAGACGTATTTGATACATGTGTATCCACGTCACGAGCAAAGCCAGTGCACTATGGGAGTCGAGACTCCACTCCAAAGCAATTATAACCTTACCTTGGCATTGAATATATAATTTTCCAAAGAAAAATATGTATTGTCCGTTGAGCCATTATATATTTAAACACAAATTGTGCTAAATGTTCCGGCATAACTCAACAAAATGACAGCGTTTCGCCCCGGTGTGCAATTGGGCTCTTCAGTTGGTTAATGCACACCTCACCAAGACACTGTCTAGTACACACTGGGAAGGCCATTGCAAGACGTATTTGATACATGTGTATCCACGTCACGAGCAAAGCCAGTGCACTATGGGAGTCGAGACTCCACTCCAAAGCAATTATAACCTTACCTTGGCATTGAATATATAATTTTCCAAAGAAAAATATGTATTGTCCGTTGAGCCATTATATATTTAAACACAAATTGTGCTAAATGTTCCGGCATAACTCAACAAAATGACAGCGTTTCGCGCTGTCATTTTGTTGAGTTATGCCGGAACATTTAGCACAATTTCCCTTTCATTTCACTGAGACCGAGGATGGCTATATCCTTCTCTAACATGAAGTCCACTAGCTCCTCAGTCTTGTCCATCAGGTTTAGGATGTTGACTGTCCCTTTTCGGATGTATTGCGATGCTGGTCGCCCATTTCTCACAGCTCCCCCAGCATCTGAAGAACTGCACGTCGTCTGCAAGGGACGCCCTAGCATTTTCCGAGGCTGAACCATATTTGCTTTCATTTTAGGCTATTATTAAGATGGGGTCGCCATTCCCAAATGCATTTTATGACCTCCTGCCAGGTATGAACTAGGCCGCTCCTAACATGGAGAACAGACGCCTTTTGTAGCCGCTCCTCTGGAGTACAGACGCTGTGGGTGTCCATAATATGACAAATATCTTTTACTCTATTAACCCCGAGCACTGGGTTGCCTCTTCCGCCATCTTTGCTGAACCGAAGGACTCCTTCACCACCGCAGATGTCGTTGAGGTCTTCACTCATACCCTGAGCTGGGCCCTCCATATTTATAATCCTTGAAGAGAGGGTGTCCCACTCAACTGTTACTACTGTCCTCAGTAATATCGCTGTATCCTTGTGTTGCTCCATATTGTACTCTGTACACCTTGTAACGTGTTTTTCGAGGGTATTTTACGCCACTGACATAAGTCAGTAGGAAGCTATTCAATATTTATTTACGCGGCAAATTGTTCAGCCAAGAGAAGTTTTCATGTAACTTATTATTATTATTAGGGTTTTTTTTGGAGCGTTTTTATAAGATTATAAGTATACTGATAGGTTTTCGATGTCATAGAAAACACTATCAAGCGAATTATTACGAACAACATTATCGCGGAAAATTATATGATTACCGAATTTTACGGAGTTTTGTCAGTTAGGGTATTGTGAGAGAGATGAGTCACTGGGAATTCGGCTACAGGCTTATTCTTGTCGAGAAACGTCACGCAAGCGGGGTTGCTGCCTCAAGAAAAGGCGAAATGGCCTGGACCGGTAATCGACATCTTCGTCGCGCCGAGTGCATTGACCCGGAGGTGGGGAGTATCGCGTGGTGGCTCAGCCAATCAGTGGAGAGCGGGCGACTTGAAGACGGCACCAGAGAGGGGAGGCGACGAGGGCATATATGGTTAATTGTGCTCTGAAAGAAGTTCATTTTCCGTATTGACAGATTCACTAGATAACAAAGGAGAAACTGTTCCGCCTAGTCAATACATTTATTTACAACAAGTTATAAACTTGGTATTATATGGTACATGTTTCGGGGCCTCTAGTACTGGTCCCTTCTTCAGCCATAAATTAAGTTGCAAAATCCAGCATAATTAAAGATATCATAATAAAAAATACATAAAATGATGAGTGAATGGAAGAAATGAGGCGAAAAAGAACATATTACTCATGAGAAATAATGTGAGTGCACATCAGTAAAAATTAACACCATTGGTATTGCTAGGTTCTTGAGAATACACTTATATAGCACTGTTCTAATGTTTGTGCATGTGGAAATCACTTCACTTGGGATTTATAGCCTGTTGTTTACAATGCTGTTGACTGAAACTTGCTGTTCAAGCTGGGGCTTCTGAGCTTATAGTCTTGCATTAGAGGGAAAACATCGAATGTCATGTAATGAAATACATCATCATGATGAGGAGACGTCCAAGTATGGAAAAAACATATTTTACTTAGACCAACTAAAACAAAGGAAATTTATTTATTTATTTATTTATTTATTTATTTATTTACATAGGTCCCAATGAGCCTGAGCTGGTGTTAGGGACAATCAAGTAACATAGTTACAGCATGGCATATATATAATTTTTGTAACATTATTGTTTAGTTTAATAGTAACTTAGATTGCTAGTGACTAACTTTACAGAGATAATACGGTATGATACATTGCATTGCTTAAGGCTATTGTACATTGGCTATTCATTCCTTAATAGGAAGTCTTTTGTTTTCCTCTTAAATGTTTTTATAGAGGAACTTTCCCTTATGCCTAATGGTAGCGAGTTGTATTCTTTTATTATAGAGGACATAATTCCTTTAGTTCCAAATTTAATGGATTGGGAATGGCTGGTGAATATTTGATTTACTCCTCTTGTTGCATAATGATGAACGTCATTTGCATGGGTAAAATGGATGTGTGTGTGTATCAATTTGTTTTCTAATTTGTAAACAAATACTGTTGCTGACATAGCTATTTGTTTTTGCAGTGGCATAATTTTAGTTCTTGAGTACAATTCATTTGAGGGTGTGAGCCAAGGTAATCCAAAGACAGATTTTATAGCATGTTTCTGGAGTATCTCAAGTTCTTTTATCAGCTCCTTCTTACAATATCCCCATATGAAATTCATGTACATTAGATGTGAATGTATCAGAGCAAAGTATATATTTTTCAATTGTTGGCTAGTAAGACAGCTATATCTTAATCTGAAAATAATACCAATTAAAGGGCTGATTTTATGTTTTACATTTTCTACATGATTTTCCCAGGTTAGTGTACTATCTAGTGTGATACCTAAGTATGTTGCCGATTTAACCCTTTCTATTTCTTTGTTGGCTATGTTGACTATGTTTGTGGTCTCAATCTTGTATGATGGTTTACGGAAGAATAAATATTTTGTTTTAGTGATATTGATAACCATTTTGTGTGCTCTCAACCAATCCACCAGCTTATTGAGATCATAATTAATATTTAGCATAATTTCCTGTTCAGATGTTCCCAGATAGAGTAAAAAAATATAATCTGCAAATAGTTTAAGCTTGCCTTTCAATTCTAATAATACTATATCATTAATATAGGCCAAGAAAAGAATTGGTCCTAAGACAGAACCTTGAGGTACTCCTGTGTCAATTCTCATTTGAGATCCTTTTACATTATCGATTGCAACATATTGTTTTTTGTTAGTGAGGTAGTTCTTGAACCAATCATGTGCCACTCCTCTGATGCCTGCAAATTCTAGTTTATTAAGGAGAATCTTATGGTTAACCAGATCGAAGGCTTTTTGAAGGTCAATTAGTACACCAGCAGCTAGTTTGTTTTCATCTAATGCCTTTTCTACATCAGTTACTACTTCAAATATAGCACTATCAGCTCCTCTATTTGGAATAAACCCATATTGGCAGTTTGCAAAGTAATCATTTTTCATGAAGAAATTCATGTCTTCGTTTAACAACGCTTTCTAGAACCTTGCTGATGGCAGATATAATATTAATGGGTCTGTAATTTGATGGGTGGGTTTTGTCCCCTTTTTTGTAGATCGGGACCACCCTAGAGACTTTACAGGCATCGGGGTATATACCAGTCATCAGTGAAAGATTTATTATTTTGACAAGATATGGTGTAAGGCCCTCAAGACACAATTGTAGCATGACATTAGTAGTGTTGTCCTCTCTTATATTGTTTTTGTGTTTTAGGGAGTTAATAATTGATTGTATTTCATTAGCATCAGTAGGTAACATAAAGATTGTCTTAGTGCTAGTAGTATTTTTATAGCTTGTAATGTCCGAGGTAGAACCGTTTCCTTGATTTTCCCATATACTGTTAGCAATATTGACATAATATTTATTAATTTCATCACATATATTTTCCTTTTTTTCGACATTTGTGCCGTCGACTATAAGTTTGAGAATTTCATTTTTCCCCTTCTTTGGTCTATTTAACATCTCATTAACAACACTCCACACTTCCCTCTGATTATTTGCATTTTGAATTTTTTGGTCTAAGTAGTTTCTTTGTAGGTTTCTCTTAAGTTTTGTAACTTGGTTGCTAATAATTTTATATTCTTCTAAAATTTCTGCAGATGGATTTTTGACTTTGGTTTTTGTATATATCTTATCTTTCCAGTGTATTAGTGCTAAAAAATTTTGTGTGATCCAGGGTTTTATTGGTGGGGCACTTGGCTCCTTATTCGTATATTTCATAGTACAGGCTTCTATTCCTTTATTAATAAAATTACAGAGTTTATTGTAGTAGTCATTGATGTTAGTTTCATTGCATACAAATTCTTGAGTTATTAAATATTTATTAAGTTTTTTGTAGTTTATTTTATCCTTTTCTATTGGCCTATCATCACATATTGAGTTCCTGTTTATCTTTTTGTTTTTCATTTCACAGATGAGTAAATGGTGATCACTCAAATCATTATCAATATTATAGACATTACATATTTTGTCACAGTCGTTCACCAATACATGATCAATTAGAGTAGAGCTAGTTTGTGTTACACGAGTTGGATATTTTGTATTACATAAGACTAGACCGTATGATTTGACTAGGTTAATATAACTACTAGTATATCTGTCCCCAAATAATAGATCGATATTCATATCACCTAGTATTATAACAGGATTCGTTGAGTAAGAACTAATAATTACTTCGAGATCAGTTAGAAAGTGTGGAATGTTGCTTTTATGAGGGTTATAAGCAGTGATTATATTGTATTCTTGATGGCCTTTTCTCACAGTAATGTGCAGTATGCTGTGGGTGGAATTTATTTCCTTTACAAGGGTACTGCTACATTTGTTTGAAATATACAAAGATACTCCCTCTCCAGTTTGCTTTCTAACTATGTGATATGCAACATATTTCTTAATATTGAAAAACATTTTTGTTTGTTCTGTTAACCAATTTTCTGAGATTGCTAGGACATCTACACCTTTGATTCTGTCTAATATTATTTGGATATCATCGAACTTGTTTTTTATGCTATGTGCATTTATGTGTACGCATTTTAGTGTACTGGTATCGGTTATCTGTTTACTGTCCATAATCTTATAATAATCGCTAAGTGTATTACAGTTACACTCGGTTAATTCTAGTGTATTATTATTTGCATTACCTAAAAAATTTAATTTCTGTAATTCTAGTTCCATATGGGATAATACTTAGTAGATATCTTACTATTACATAGATTTTAGTTTGAGAGGGCGAGTTCATCCAGTATTTCAGCACTTGATATAAGCTTTGAGGGTCCATTTTGATTTTTCCGAATGTATATTTTGCAGTCTCTGACCCAAGTTGCAAAGATTTTTCCCTGTTGTCTCAATTCACGGCACTTTTTGGCGATGGTTTCATTTCTTGGGGTCAGGTGTTCATTGATATATATTTACCACCATCACGGTAACCAATTTCACTCGTCTTCAGGGTCTTCTTTTGTCTTCTGCTACTGAGAATCTCTTCCTTCTTCCACCTATTATTTAATTTCACAATTATCGGTTGAGGCCCAGGCTTTGTTGACGGGAGGCGGTGAGCTGCGTCTATGTTTGCCCTGGTGATTTCAACTCCTAACGTCTTGCCAATGTCCGAGATTTTGTGAAGTACATCCTCCTCTCTTTCAGTGGGTATTCCATACACTATCAAGTTGTTCTTGCGCTGGTACTGTTTTAGTTCCTCCAATTCGTTGATAGCTCTAGATGCTGCCATTTCTGCGTCCTTGACGGTTTTTCTCTCTTTCTTCAGAGTTTCAATTTCCCGGTGGAGTTCATCATACTTTTCTGATAAGAAAGTTGCTAGTTTTCTTACCTCGTGGTTTTCTTCTCTCATCGCCGAAAGGGATTCCTCAAGTTTCTGGGAGAAAGATGCCATAACCTCTTTGAGGTTAGGTTGCGGGAGGCAGTCTTCACGATTGCATGACCATTTGAAAGTATCATCTTTCCGGAATTGTTGGTACGTGTCTTTACTCATTTTCATGCATGTTACATGAAACCAGCGTCCACACTCACCATCACATCCTACAGCCTGCTGATTGTTCTTGATCTTTTTGCCGCATGGAGCACAGTTGACCGTCATGATATTAAATGTTAAATTGTTTTAGTTGGTCTAAGTAAAATATGTTTTTTCCATACTTGGACGTCTCCTCATCATGATGATGTATTTCATTACATGACATTCGATGTTTTCCCTCTAATGCAAGACTATAAGCTCAGAAGCCCCAGCTTGAACAGCAAGTTTCAGTCAACAGCATTGTAAACAACAGGCTATAAATCCCAAGTGAAGTGATTTCCACATGCACAAACATTAGAACAGTGCTATATAAGTGTATTCTCAAGAACCTAGCAATACCAATGGTGTTAATTTTTACTGATGTGCACTCACATTATTTCTCATGAGTAATATGTTCTTTTTCGCCTCATTTCTTCCATTCACTCATCATTTTATGTATTTTTTATTATGATATCTTTAATTATGCTGGATTTTGCAACTTAATTTATGGCTGAAGAAGGGACCAGTACTAGAGGCCCCGAAACATGTACCATATAATACCAAGTTTATAACTTGTTGTAAATAAATGTATTGACTAGGCGGAACAGTTTCTCCTTTGTTATCTGGCATATATGGTTTGCGCGCCGAGGAGACAGGGTGATTATCTTTGTAAAACTTGACCGTTGTGGTTGCTCGTGTGGTTGGTTCCGGTGTGACTGGACCATAATATAACAATTCTACAAATATTTCTACAACTAACGAAGATGACGACGTCCAGGAGGCTGTGGGAAGCTCTCTTCAACATCCAGTACGAGGGAAATGCTACGGCAATTTCCAATGGTAAGCGCGAATGACCCAGAACTACATAATCTCTCGTTTCTTTGTTTAATGTTCAGTATTTCAGTAACTTCATAGCTTGGGAATAATAGTAAAATCAGTAATTCATCCGACTCCGTTTTCACGTAATTCTCTAGCGGTAATCTTCAGATCGCAACGCTCCAATTTAAATTTAAAATATATTATTATTATTATTATTAATTTTGCCATACTTGTTTTATATAATAAATTCATTTCTTTTAACCATGCAATCTTTGCTTTCAGTAGGTAGCATTAGATATAGACCAAATTCCTTCTCCTGATACAATTGTTAGTTGGGTTGACGATCAAATCATACCACGATCTGAGTGTAAAGATTCTTGAAGGTGTTCTACCAGAGCTAGGTGTTTTTAAATATAAATTTAGATTTCAACATAGCGTTGAGGTCTTGGCGCCCATTCAAACAACGTATCTTAGTCAGAGTAAACATTACATTTGTACACCCCAACAGTGAGGGCCGGTAAGACCGTTTCACTTGTACGCTCAACGTGGAGCAAAGTAAAACCGTTACACTTGTCGCTACCAACATGGGGCCGAAAACCTAATAACATTTGTGGAAGGAGAAGGGTATATATTTCTGTGCCTGTATTTTGGGGGTTTTTCATTTATCGGTGTGTATCAGCATGGGTAGTGTTGAGGAAGAGATGAAGTTGCGTAGTGGTCACCAGTTGGATAGTGAAGATACGAGCAGTATGGCAAGTCTTGGAAATGAAAGCAGTACAGAGATGTCGGAGGTAAATCCTGATACTGAGGGGGGTAATCAAAACAGTCAAGCAGGGTTAGAGAGTTTGCTTCTTCAGTTTATGCAACAAAATAAAATTAGCCCAGATGCTCTAAATGCTAAACTCGAACAAAATAATGCTAAACTTGAACAAAACAGTAGGGAAAATAGAGAGAGTACTGAAACTTTAAATGCTAAACTCGAACAAAATAATGCTAGACTTGAACAAAACAGTAGGGAAATTAGTGATAAATTCGAACTGATTAGAGGTGAGATCAGAGGGGTGATGGAAGAGAAGGCTAAAGAGATTATTGCAGACGTAAACAGAAAATTAGGAAAAGTACAGGAGGAGTTAGAAATTAGAATCAGTACACAGGCTGAAAATTTAAAAGAACTAGTGCAACTTGAAGCACAGCAGGTCAAAAAGCAATTGGGGGGAGAAATTGATAAGATTCAGGTAGCAACTAAAGAGGTTAAAGAACAGCTGGGGGGAAGAATTGATAAAGTACATGCAGAAATAATCACTGAAGTTAATGCTTTAAGGGAGAGGAATAAGGAAAGCATTAATGAGAAACAAGCTCAGTTAAGTGGTAAAGTTGAAGCATCGGAAGGGAGCATTAGGTTAACTATAACTAATATTGAAAGAAAAGCTGAGGAGAAAATTGCTGAATTAGAACAGAAGTTGAAAGCTAGAATTAGGCAGGCAACTAGTCAGAGAAGACCAGTTTATGTGAATAGCACACACAGGGAAATAGAACTAGGCAAATTCGGTAATTGGCAGGGTTGTCCAATGGAGTTCATGAATACAATAGAAAATAAATTCGGGGAGAGGTTGGAAGATGGTAGTATTGAGTGGTGCCAGGTAGTTGAGATTTTAGAGCAAGCATTTGTAGGGGAGACAAGAAACTGGTTTGCTGTCTACAGAGACAATTTCGAGAATATTTCAGATTTTAAAGTTAAATTTTGTGAGAAATTTTGGAATGAGGTAATTCAGTCTCAGCATCGTGAGGGAATTGTGTGTGGGAAATATAACCCGAGAGGAAACTACACTATGACCGAGTACTTTTTAGGACAGGTCATCATCATCATCTTGAGCAGTTTCCAACCGCTGGTCGGGTCTGCTTGGAACATAAGCCTCTCCATCGTTTCCTGTCCATCCACCATCTCCCGTCATTTACTGTGTCCCAGCACACTCCTCTTTCCTCCACACTCTTCTTAACTCCTTTTGTCCATCTGTCCCTTGGTCTTCCCCTTGGCCTCCTTCCCGTCATTTCCATTCCAAACATCATCTTCGGTATCCTCTCCTCTTCCATCCTTCTCACATGTCCATACCATTGTATCCTAGATCGCTCTATTCTATTTTGCAATGGTTCCTCTCTTACCATCTCCCTGACTCTCTCATTCCTTACTCTGTCCATTCTTGTCACTCCTACCCTACTCCTCTGGAACTTCATCTCTACTGCTCGTATTTTATTCTTGTCCCTTTCCTTCATCACCCATGTTTCTGAACCATATGTCAAAATTGGCACAAAGTAGGTCTTGTAGATGATTCCTTTACATTTTTGTGGTACATCTTTATTCCATATCATCCCCCTAACACTCTTGAAAAATCCATCTGCGCACCTTCCCCTCTCATTTATTTCCATCCTATTGCCTCCCTTTTCTTCAATTATGCTTCCCAAGTACTTGAAGCATTCTACTTTCTGCAACTGCTGTCCTCCAAGTGTTATGCCCATATCCAGTCTGTTCTTCTTCCTCGTTGTGATGACCACTTCACTCTTTTGTGCTGAGAACTTCATCCCATATGATAACACTACCTTCTCCCACTCATCTAATTGCTCTTGTACTTCTTCCTCATCCTCTCCCCATACCAGAAGGTCATCAGCAAACAACATTGCCTTCATTTTCCTTTCCCCAATGCTATTTACCACTTTTCGTATGATTTCATCCATCACCACTATAAATAACAGGGGTGAGAGGGCACTTCCCTGTTTCAGACCACTCTCCAGTTGAAACCATTCCGTTCTCTCTCTTCCCACCTTTACACAGCTTTTGCTTCCCTCGTACATTGCTTTCACTCTTGCCACTGTCTCCTTGTTCACTGCTTTTGCTCTCATTGCTTCCCATACCTTGTTTCTATTAATACTATCATATGCTTTCTCAATATCCAAGAAGGTCATCACCAGATCTTTCCCATATTCATAATGATGTTCTTGTAGCTGTCTTACTGCAAAGATGAGGTCAACTGTTGACCTACCTGGCCTGAATCCATACTGTTCTTCCGTCAGCCCATCTTCAACTTCTGTCCGAATTCTTCTCTCCAGTACCTTCTCAAATATTTTGGCGCAGTGGCACATGAGTGTAATTCCCCTGTAGTTCTTGCATTCCTTCCTACTTCCCTTTTTAAATATGGGTATTATTATCCCTCTTTTCCAGTCCTCTGGTATTTTCTTCTCCCTCCATATCACTTCCATTACTCGAAAGAGCCACTGTGTTCCTGTCACCCCTGCTGCTCTCACCATCTCCACACTCACTTCGTCTATTCCCGGTGCCTTTCCCCCTTTCATCTTCTTTAATGCTTCCTCCACTTCTTTCCATGTCAATTCCTTCTCTGAAATGTCTTGGTCAGGACAGGTATTGACGTGTAAATATCTGGATGGTTTGAAGGAGGAAAGTGATGTAGTCAGGCTATTACTAAGACATTTTCCATATAGAATCAAAGAAGCTGACTGTATCCAAAATGTTAAATCTATTTCACAAGTGGAAAATTTGTTAAGTACATTCGATGCTCTGGGAAGAGGTGGTTACGAGGAGAATTTCGGTAGGAACCAGGGTAACCATAATAACAGGCCTAATGAGAATAGGAATCAGGAAGTTCAAGGGAACAGTGGCGAAGGGGCCAACGTCCAAAATAGGGGGAACCAAAATAATAATAATAATAATCAGCAAAACCAGTACAGAGGAAATGGGTATGGTACGAACTACCAAGGTAGAAATAATGATTTCAGGGGAAATCAAGGCCGAAATAATGATTTTGGGGGTAACCAAGGGAGGTATAATAACAATAATAATTATAACCAGAACAGGGGTCAAGGAGGGAATCAGCCCAATGGTAATAACGGACAGAGAGATACCGTTAACACAACCCAGAACAACCAGACCAGTGCAGTAGTGAGTAGTACTACACCAAGTGGTAGCCATACTTTAAACACGAACCAGGCTGCGATGTAAGGTCAGAATCTGTCTGTAACATGCCCTGTCCATACACTTATACAGGAACCCTATGACCTAAATGTAAGAAATGAATTATTACGTGAACTAAATGATGAAGGTATTATTCAGGAGGTGGTTTGTAAGAGCCCCATAGTTAAATTTAACGTGTCCGAGGCGTACACAGATGTTTTAATTGATAGTGGTTGTATGAAGAGTTGCATAAGTAGTGCATTTTATGATAAAATGAAAGGAACTGGAGTAAATTTTGAGGAGATGCCAATTAAAAGCACTTTTGTTATCACAGCTGTTGGGAAGAGGTCTAAAGTAATTTCTAAGCAAGTTTTAGTAGACATTAAAATTAATAATCATGTAGAAAAGCAGATTTGTCTTGTAATTCCAAATTTAGTATTCAGTGTTATCTTCGGTTCAGAGTGGCTAAGTAGTGTGTCTGGTAACTTATGTTATGATGTAGGGAGTTTGAAATTTAAATGGGGTGATTCTGAAGTAGAAGTAGCGTTCAATGACCATATTCAGAGAAGTAGTCTTGTAGGTGTGATTTGTACCTTAAATGAGATATCGCCAGCCGTAGAGCGGGGTTCTCCATGTTTTGTGGGCAGTGTGATTACGAACGGTAGTTTAGAGGACTCGTTACGTGATGCTGCATTTCAGGGAAATATAGAGGTGGAACAGTGTGTTCGGCTCTATGATGTGTTATTGTGTAATAGGAGAGTGTTTGAGGATCGCATTGGTATGGCCAATTGCTATACACATTCATTGAACGTTATTGATAGGTCAGTATTCACAGGACATAGATATCCTGTACCTTTCGCTTATCAGAGTGCAGTTGAGGCACAAATTAACCAGATGCTTGAAGATGGGATTATTGAGCACTCTAACAGTCCATATGTTAATTCTTTGATCACGGTACCCAAGGCCAACGGCACAGTTCGTATTTGTTTAGACGCTCGTTTGGTTAACAGTAGAATTAGTTCAGATCAGCTGAAATCTATGTCAATAGAGGAATTAATGCAAACATTTGAGGGGAAGAAGTATTTCACTTGTGTAGATTTGAGTTCCAGTTTTTGGCAAGTGCCACTTATGTACGAAGATAGACCATTTACAGCTTTTAGTCATAAATATAACCTTTATCAATTTTGTAGAACACCTTATGGGTTAAAGAGTAGTTCAGCAGCTTTAATTAGGGCTTTAAACATCGCATTAGGGGAGGACACAGGAGAGTTTGTAAACATTTACATTGATGATATGGTAATTAGTTCACGCAGTTTTGAGGAGCATCTACGTCATTTAGATATAGTTTTTCAGAAGTTAGATCAGGCAGGGTTCACTTTGAAGCTGTCTAAGTCGTCATTCTGTCAGTCAGAAGTGACATTTTTAGGTCATAGAGTGTCGAGTAGAGGTGTAACACCAGAAGAGAGTAGGGTTAATAAGATACTTAACGCAGAGGTGCCACAGAATGTTAAACAGTTAAAAACATACATGGGAATTTGCAACTTTTTCAGGAGGTTCGTTCTTAAATACTCAGGGTTGGTAGAACCATTCAGGGAATTGCTTAAAAGTGGGACTCGGTGGAGATGGGAGTCCAAGCATGATCAGGCTTTCAGAGCGCTGAAGGAAGGTTTTGAGAAAGCTGTGGTGCTGAAATATCCTTTGAAAGATAAGGAATATGTGGTTATGACTGATGCTTCACATATAGGCATTGCTAGAGTATTATGTCAGAAAAATGATGAGGGTAATCTGTGCATTGTGTCTTTAGCCTCGCAGCAGCAGCAGCAGAGAAAAGATACACGATTACTGAGTTAGAGCTTTTAGGTATTGTTTTCAGTTTAGGGAAATTTAGAATGTATTTAGTAGGGGGAAATTTGAGATCCATACAGATCACCATGCATTACTGTATATGAGGACTTGTAAACTCAGTTCTAACAGGGTTAGTAGGTGGATTCTTGCTCTGCAGGAATACGAATTCACAGTAAAATATATTAAAGGTAAAGATAACATTCTTGCAGACATGCTATCAAGGGACACAAATTTATGTAGGGACTATCCTGTGGTTAAAGCAGAGGACGGTATTTTAATATGTGCGTGTGTGGACAGTAGCAACAGGGCATCGTTACAGACACTGAGAAATATGCTAGTGGAGCAACGTGATGACGTTAAGTTATGGGAGCCACTGGCTAGGTTGGAAATAAGTCAAGAAGAGTATGTGAAAGTAGGACGGTTCACGTACAAGATGCAGGATGGGCTTCTTGCAAGGAAATGTAGGAATAATCTGTGGGCAATATGTGTTCCTGCCACTTTGCGGGATGAGCTAATTTGGTTCATTCATAGGGAATTAGGACACTTTGGTGCTGCCAAGGTCTTCTATGAAATTGGTCGTGACTTCATTTGGAGTAAAATGGGAAGGGATGTTAGGAGGATTTTAGCTAAGTGTGACACCTGTCAAAGGAGCAAATATCCAGTTAAATATTTAGTGGGGGAGAGATCTGCAGTTCTCACCAGTAGTCCCGGCGAACTACTGTGTGAATTTATTTGGCCCGATCGTTAAAGGACAGTACGGCTACGAGTACATTTTTATAGTTATTGGCGCTTTTAGTAAGTATGTCAAGCTATATCCGCTAAGGAAAGCCTCGGGACTAGCGTGTAGCCGTCTGATCATTAATAAGTATGTACCTGAGTATGGCCTTCCTCTCAGGATACTATCTGACAGTGGACCACAGTTTACTGCAAAGAAATGGAGAACCTGTATGCAGGAAGCTGGTATTTCACACGTTCATTCCTCTGTGAGGTACTCTCAGGGTAATTCTGCAGAGCGTCCATTAAGGGAAATGGCTCGTCTTTTTCGGACTCTAGTGCATGACAAGCATACGGCCTGGGTTGGACATCTTCCCAAATTCGAGACTTGGCTGAATTCTGTCCAGCATGAGAGCACGAAATTGACACCATACGAAGTTCACTTCAGAAAGAGACCACAAAATGAACTAGTGAGGGTGTTGGGTTTAAATGAGGGAAAGCAACCTGGGATGGATTACATTGTCCAGTTGGCGAAACAGAATTTATCTAAGTCAGCACAAAAGAGAATTCGCAAACAAAAAGAAACTAAATTTGACCTATTCGAGCCGGGAGACAGAGTCTTACTTAGAGTGCCGAAACAGTCAAATAAGCTAGAGAAATTCATGTCCAAGTTCTTTTATCTCTACGAGGGCCCATTTACAGTTACCAAACGTATTGGCAAAACAGCATATGTGTTGGAGGATAATAAGGGAAACAGATTATACGGGACGTATAATATACATAGTCTACGAAAGTATGTGTCATAAAGTAAGTGTGTTTAGCTGGCGAGCCAGCCTATCAAATGAGTAAGTGTGGTGTTTGGTGCGTGGAAGATCTGGTCTTCCAGGCAGGCGTATCAGAAGTCACACAGGGGGATAGTATGTAAGTAATTGAGAGTTTTTAAGGTACAGGGAAATATGACGGGATTGTCGGATGCTCTTGAGCACTAAAATGTCTCGATACACCAAGGCCAGAATTTGGTAGCACTGGTGAATTCCCATTTGTCTCCTAGAGATGGGTGAGCGCTTGAACAGGGTATTTTTGCTTAAGGCGTCCACGAGACAAAAGAAGGCGAGACAGTCCTTCATGAAACTCATACATAACAGCACACGTGATTTCTGTTTACGGCCTCGCCATGTAAGAATTGTAAGTGTGTAATTTAAGGTAATTAGTACAAAGGTATTATTTGAGTGAGGAGAACTGGTCTGAGTTGAGAACTAGTATTAAGTAGAATAGGGTCTACGGGAACTTAAGAAGACAGGGCGATTACGGCACAGAAATATTTGGTGTTATATGTAATGCGCACTTACTGTTTTTTTTTCAGAAGTCATTATTAATTTTGTATTATATACAGAGAGATTAAGTATTATGGTCACGATGCGCTGCCACAATAGTGTGACGGTGTGCTCCGTGAGATCAGTGAGACTAAGTTTCACCAGATGGAAGCGACCTCCAGTGAAATTAGGAAGTTCTGTGGTGATATAAATATATCAGAACACCTTTGATGCGTGTGATGTGACATCATATATACACAGTGCTCACACATTATTTATGTATATCTTTCCCAACATAGAGATATTTGAGAGGCGGAAATATCCGTGGAACATTAATCTAAATGAAAAACATTGGACTGGTTGCACAGGGCAATCCAAAATGACAACAGACTTTGACACAAAGTGCGTAAAGAAAATTATGAGTGTATATATATGTAATTTAGGGTGATTTAATTTATGTAATATGTATTTTGGATGGGGTTTTATTAACGTGTCTGGGATAATCGCATGATAGACCGTCGTCACGGTAAATCATCCGATGATCCGAGGCGAATATGTAACGTGTTTTTCGAGGGTATTTTACGCCACTGACATAAGTCAGTAGGAAGCCATTCAATATTTATTTACGCGGAAAATTGTTCAGCCAAGAGAAGTTTTCATGTAACTTATTATTATTAGGTATTTTTTTTGGAGCGTTTTTTATAAGATTATAAGTATACAGATAGGTTTTCGATGTCATAGAAAACACTATCAAGCAAATTATTACGAACAACATTATCGCGGATAATTATATTATTACGGAGTTTTGTCAGTTAAGGTATTGTGAGCGAGATGAGTCACTGGGAATTCGGCTACAGGCTTATTCTTGTCGAGAAGCGTGACGCAAGCGGGGTTGCTGCCTCAAGAAAAGGCGAAATGGCCTGGTCCGGTAATCGACATCTTCGTCGCGCCGAGTGCATTGACCCGGAGGTGGGGAGTATCGCGTAGTGGCTCAGCCAATCAGTGGAGAGCGGGCGACTTGAAGACGGCACCAGAGAGGGGAGGCGACGAGGGCATATATGGTTTGCGCGCCGAGGAGACAGGGCGATTATCTTTGTAAAACTTGACCGTTGTGGTTGCTCGTGTGGTTGGTTCCGGTGTGACCGGACCATAATATAACATTTCTACAAATATTTCTACAACTAACGAAGAAGATGACGACGTCCAGGAGGCTGTGGGAAGTTCTCTTCAACATCCAGTACGAGGGAAATGATACGGCAATTTCCAATGGTAAGCGCGAATGACTCAGAACTACATAATCTCTCGTTTCTTTGTTTAATGTTCAGTATTTCAGTAACTTCATAGCTTGGGAATAATAGTAAAATCAGTAATTCATCCGACTCCGTTTTCACGTAATTCTCTAGCGGTAATCTTCAGATCGCAACGCTCCAATTTAAATTTAAAATATATTATTATTATTAATTTTGCCATACTTGTTTTATATAATAAATTCATTTCTTTTAACCATGCAATCTTTGCTTTCAGTAGGTAGCATTAGATATAGACCAAATTCCTTCTCCTGATACAATTGTTAGTTGGGTTGATGATCAAATCATACCACGATCTGAGTGTAAAGATTCTTGAAGGTGTTCTACCAGAGCTAGATGTTGTTAAATATAAATTTAGATTTCAACATAGCGTTGAGGTCCTGGCGCCCATTCAAACAACGTATCTTAGTCAGAGTAAACATTACATTTGTACACCCCAACATCGAGGGCCAGGAAAACCGTTACAACCTCTTTAAAATACCCTGGTCCAGCTGGCCCGGCTGGTAGTACCTTGTTAGGGTCCCTTGCCAGGGTTACGGTGAAGTCCTCAACGGTACTTGCAGTGAAAGAGGTGAACTGTCACAGTGTGGTTGGCGGAAGGGGCAGCCTATTGCTCAGGCTTAATAGGGCAAACTATTGTCCATAGTTATGATGGGCAGATTTTGGCCCAACGGCAAAATGAGCGGAGGAGGAGCCAATCACTCTCATGGCTCCCAACGGTCATAGAGGCGGAAGAGGTCACGCCAGACGGACTGGCTGTAAAGGCGCACCTCAGTAGTACTTGAGTATGCGGCAGTTCGTTGCAGTCTCTGTGTCCGGTCCTGCATGTCTCATTCTTTTTGAGCCGCAGGATAAGGCTCAAAGATCATAGTGTGTGGGTCTCGTCCTGGCAAGCTGAGATCCACCCTAAACAAATTCACGCCAGTGGCACATCTTCCGAACGTCACTTACTTTCAAAGTCCAACGGCGATGGGATATGGACGGTGGGGGCAGGTTATGGGTGTAACTGGAAGCCCCTAGTTCGGACTTGCACGTTGGCAGCAGATGTGTGATGGTCGTCTTCCGGAGACTCTGTGACTACCCAGGAATTCGGTCCTGCATCTGTGTTTGGGCAGGCCTATTTAGGATCACCGCTGCCCACCCCCCCATGGGGAAGGCCCTAGAAAAGGTGGGCTAAACATCGGAAGTCACAATCTTGGTCCGGCTGGGCAACCGCACTCAGCAGGTCACCCCTCATGCGGTCGAAACTCAAAAACGGTAAAGAATCACAAATTGATTATTGGATCATGGAACATCAGAACTTTGCTTGATTTGGACAATAACGTTAGACCTGAGAGAAGGTCAGCTCTCGTAACCCATGAGTTATCAAGACTCAACGTTGACATTGCTGCTCTCAGTGAAACTAGGCTGTCTTCTGAAGGCAAGATTACTGAATCTGGAACAGGATATACCATCTTGTGGAAAGGAAAGGAGGAGGGTGAATGTCGTATTCATGGTGTGGGCTTCGCTGTGAAGACCAAACTGGTAAATTATCACCAAGTTTGTGCAGAACACGAACTTTTCATTACCAACATGCAGTTCCGGCTACCTAACCACTTCAAAACCACATGGATGCATCCTCGTTCCAAACATTGGCACATTCTTGATTATATCATTGCAATCAGCGAAAGGCTCATGACTCTCTGCATACCACTCTCAGGAGGTTCCTTTATGACACTCATCTCTGCCTATGCTCCTACCTTAGATTCTGATGATGAAGTAAAGGCCCAGTTCTATAATCAGCTAAGTGAAATCATCTCCAAGGTACCATCTGCAGATAAACTCTTGCTCCTCGGTGACTTCAATGCCAGAGTTGGGAAAGATCACAGGCTATGGAATAATGTGATGGGCAAACAGGGACTTGGAAAATGTAATCCCAATGGACTGTTGCTTCTTGGTCTTTGTGCAGAACACGAACTTTTCATTACCAACACGCAGTTCCGGCTACCTAACCGCTTCAAAACCACATGGATGGATCCTCGTTCCAAACATTGGCACATTCTTGATTATATCATTACCCGGCAATGTGATAAGGACACTCTTATTACCAGAACAGCAAGGAATATAGACGATTGTTGGACAGATCATAAACTTCTTATATGTAAGCTCAGGATATCCATCAGACCTAAACCACCTAGGAACATCAAATATTTGCCAAGAAAGAAGTTTAATACATCCAAACTTCAGGATGAGTCCATGTGTAAACATTTTGGAAACAGGATCGTCACCCAGTTATCAGAAAACCCAGTAACAAATGACATTCAGCAAGAATGGGCCACACTACAGAAGATTATCACACAGTCAGCTGACGAAACCATTGGTTTTATAGTGCGGAAAAGACAAGACTGGTTTGATGACAACAATGAAGAAATTCTGTCTCTCATCAATGCCAAAAGGAATGCCTATCTTGCTCATCTTCAAGACCCAACTTCCAACACAAAGAGAGATAAACTACTGGAACTCAAAGGTAAATGCCAGACACAGATAAGGCAGATTAAAAATACTTGGTGGCAACAGAAGGCTCAGGAACTGCAGAGACTATCGGATGCTCAAGACTTGAGGAACTTCTATGCAGTACTCGAGGAAATATATGGACCATCTCGCTCATAATCAGGTACACTGAAAAGCGCTGATAATTCTACTACCTTTACTGATAGTCAAGAAATCTTGGAACACTGGAAGGAGCACTTCTCCAGTCTCCTAAATCGTCCATCAGCAGCTGCTGAAGACTTCCTCTGTGATGTGCCACAACAACCTGAACAACTGTGGTTGGTAGTACCTCCTACTTATCATGAATTCAGTGCAGCTCTCACCCAATTGAAACCCAGAAAAGCACCTGGCCCAGATAACATCCCTCTGGAACTAATTCAAGCCGGAGTTCGTTCCCTCAAAACAAGGATTTTCACCCTTATCCTCAGAATATGGGAATCAAGAAAGGTACCTGGAGACCTAAAGAATGCCACTATCGTCACAATTTTTAAAAAGGGTGATCGCAGTGTTTGTGGCAACTACCGTGGTATATCACTGCTATCAATTGTAGGGAAGATTCTTGCAAGAATTCTACTTAACCGCCTCAAGGTTATCTCTGAGAAGATCCTCCCCAAGTCACAATGTGGATTTAGAGCTTCCAGAAGCACAATTGACTTGATTTTCTGTGTGAGACAGCTACAAGAAAAATGTAGAGAACAACAGAATCCACTCTTCTTAGTCTTTTATGACTTGGAAAAGGCATTTGATTCGGTTCCAAGACCAGCCATGTGGGCGGTGCTGAAGCGGTTTGGTTGCCCTCAGCGTTTTCTAGATCTAATCAAGGCTCTCCATGATGACATGACAGGTCAGGTTTGCCATCAGAATAAGATGTCCGATGAATTTCCTATTGCCCATGGACTGAAACAAGGATGTGTACTGGCTCCAACGCTTTTCGCGCTGTACTTGGCTGTAATGCTTTATGATTCACCCACAAACATCCCAGGTGTGGAGGTCAAGTATCGTTTTGATGGAGGGCTTTTCAACCTAACTCGTCTCCGCTCCTTGAGGAAAACTCGGGTTACTAAGGTTACTAACATGTTGTATGCAGATGATGCTGCGTCGCCAACTCTGACACCAGAAGAGCTGCAAGAGTCAGTTAATTGTTACAAAAGTGCATGTGATCGCTTTGGTCTTACCATAAATGTCAATAAGACTAAAGTCTTGGCACAACCTTCACCAAGCACACCTCTTCCTCAGTTCAACATCTCCATCTCAAATTTGCCATTAGAACAGGTAGACCACTTCTCGTACCTGGGCAGTACCATTTCTGTGAGCTGTGCCTGTGAGCAGGATGTGGATAAGAGAATTGGCACAGCCCATGCAGCATATGGACGATTAGCGCACCGGGTCTTCATGAATAAAGATCTGTTCTTGAGTACAAAGCTTATGGTGTACAAAGCAGTAGTCATTTCTACATTGTTGTGTGGCTGTGAAACGTGGACCCTTTACCGACGTGATCTTAGGAAGCTTGAGCGTTTCCACCTACAAAAACTTCGATCGATCCTGAGGATTAAATGGGAAGACCGCATTACCAATATTGCTGTTCTGGAAAAGGCTCAAATCAACAGCATAGAATCAAACATAATAGGTCACCAATTTAGACGGATTGGTCATGTCCATCGGATGGATGATGAGAGATTACCTCGTCGAATGCTATATGGTGAGATATGCTATGGCACCAGACCTCATGGTGGTCCTAAGAGGCGCTACAAGGACCAATTTAAGCAGACCCTGAAATTGACAGGTCTTGATTCACAAACCTGGGACACGCTGGCTGAAGACTGCTCAACTTGGCGCCGTACCATCTCGGAGACTGTAAAGACGTTTGAAAGGGATCGATGCACACATGAAGAGGCCAAGCGTCAAGCTAGGAAACTTCGAGTAGCCCAACCACGTCCTCCTCCAGCAATACTATGTGACTTGTGTGGACGCTTGTTCCATGCCAGGATTGGACTCTTTAGTCACCGTAAACACATCCACAAACTGGACTGAAGGAAGAAGATTTATACTCAGATTCGAGTTAAAGCCGATGATGATGATGACTGTACTATTCACACTGTAGGTTATGCCAGCACACTTGCTAGTGCTCACACTGTATAAGATACAACTGCACTCCCTAATGTTGCTCCATAGGTTCATTGTTACATTGCGATGCGGCCGCGTTTAGGGAATTTATAGGGACCTCTGTGACGTCAGCCGCGACGTCACGGCTGACGTATTGGTATTGGTTGCTTGGAGTTGTTTGTCACCTGATTACTACGTCAGTTCTGTGGTCAGTTAGGCGCAAGAATTCGCTGAAGTCGCTTCGCCATTTTGGTCACTCGTTAGCGTTTTGATATTAGTAGTGACGTGTTCGCGGGTTGTGTTGGCGATTTGTAAGAAAATTGTTGATATCCGTAAGTTGTCGCAATCAATTGACGAAAGTGTTATGTGAGGCATTGTGTGGACGATAATTACTGCTTCTTTTTCTACATGGGGAATAATACGGCCTGTGGGATCCATTGGTGAGTGTTAATAAAGTTGTTCATTTATTTCTTTTGGTTGTTGCAGTTAATTAAAAAGTTGCACTGTGTGGGGGAACACGCCTGGTAAAATAAGAATGGGTTGGTAAAATATAGGCAGAAATCGGCATTTAAAAGAACCTATACAGGTCATATTTTGACGTTTCATACAGTATGTCTGTGAGGCGTTATTAAACAGCTTGTTAAGGATAGTGATTTCTAATTGAGATACAAGTATTTGCAGCCAATATTGGAAAACATAAAAATATCGAACTAGCGGAGGGGGGGGGCTGCCCCCCAGCAAAAACAACATTAGTGACAACTTTGGAAAAGAAAAACGAAATACACAAAACCATAACATTTATTGACCACAATGTGTTAGCGATAGGTTGTATTTGTGTTTGTGGTTTTGATGGTAATTAATGCGTCTGCCAGCAGCTGGGTTAAGTTTGTGTATGCGTGGGAAATGTGTTAATGTACCAGTGCCGCATTGATGCCAATTGGCGATTATTACAGACCGCGATCGTTTGTGCATAACTTTTTTATAAAAACAAATTGGCTGCTTTTGTGATGTTATCAGCCACTTGACGAAATGCTTCTCTGGCAAGATTATGGGAAAATCTTTAGTTATAGGTTAGTTTGGGTGGTGACAACTCAATAAAAGAAATGAGCATTAAAAAACCTTCGAAACGCTTGTGTTTCGTCATCTGTAATTGATTTATTGGCCTACCTCAATTTGATATGCCGTACATACGAAAATGTTGTAATTTAGGGTTACATTTATACGATTTTGTATTGGAATGGGTAATTGGTCTACTTAGCTAAATTATTGTCGGCGATACGAAAATATTCCGATATAAGGTTATATTTTTAAAATTTTGTATCTGTATCTGTAATTTGCCTATATAGCTGAATTTTAGATGACTATAAACATCATAATTTATTTTAATTTTATAATTATAAAACATTGTATCGAAATCTGTAATTGACCTCTATAGCTCAATTAAAGATTTCGATACAATGTTTTATTATTATGAAATTAAAATAATTACGATGTGTATCGGAATCTGTAATTGACCTACATAGGCCAATTATAGATTTCGATGCGGAAAACTAAAAATATCAATTAAGTTAAAATCACGAAATTTTTCTTCGCATCGGAATGTTTAATTGAGATTTCGATGCACGGTTTTTTAATTATGAAATTACAATAATTACGATGTGTATCGGAATCTGTAATTGATATATACAGTCCAATTATAGATTTCGATGCGGAAAATTAAAAATATCAAATGAAATCGCGACATTTTTCTACGCATCGGAATCTTTAATAGAGCTATGTAGATCAATTATAGATTTCGATGCGCACCTCGTTTCAAAGGTTTTTGTGTTTCCCCACCCAAAAACCCCTATTACCCAGGCTTTTCCCGTAAGCTTGCCAGAGGAGTGACGTCGTTGATGACGTCATGGTAGACGACATTTTTTTTTAGGGGAATTTTATATGCGGCCGCATCATAATGTAAATTTATCCCGCTCCATATTGTACACTGAACTATTCACACTGTAGGTTATGTCAGCACACTTGCTAGTGCTCATACTACACTGACCGGCAAAAAAGTGGAACACTTTAATTTTTTATGTAATTTCTTAATTTATTCCAATAAAATGTATCGGTTTTCCAATATTTGCATTATTCATGTAAATTTAGATGGTTGGCAACAGAAAATACCGAATCATGTTTTACAACACGCTTTAACTCACAAATTTCGTTACATTTTGCAAATCTTACAATTTTCTATTTTTTAGTAATGCTCTTTTGGGCTGGTGTTTATCAAACGTATTGCCAAACAAAACAGTATTAATGTTTGCACTGCACTGCAAGAGAACACTGGTCAATAAAAACGGGTGTTTCCACCTTTAGCGTCTATGACAGCTTGTAAACGCTCAGGCATACTGTTCACAACTCGTCGAATGGCATCTGCCGGGATGCGATCCCATTCCTCCAGCAGCGATGTTCTCAGTTGTGCCAAGGTGGTGTGGTCATGCTGTCTGACGTTCCTTCCAAGCGTATCCCATACATGTTCGAAGGGGTTCAAGTCAGGACTATGAGCTGGCCAGTCCAGGGTTTGAATCTCCACTTCCTGCAGATATTGTACAACACAGCGAGCAGTATGAGGGCGGGCATTATCCTGCATCAGCATGAAATTCTGACCAATGAAAGGCGCAAAGGGCATCACATGGTTCATCAGGATCTCTTCGATGTACCTTTGGGAATTGAGCGTCCCGTGATCGATGCACACCAACTCAGTGCGGGCCATAACGTTGATGCCACCCCACACCATAACCGAGCCACCTCCAAATGGAGTCCTGGAGGAGAAAGCAACAGGGCTGTACCTCTCCCCGCGCCTTCTCCACACTCTTTCTCTTCCATCAGGAGATCTAAGGTTAAAGCGACTCTCGTCAGTGAAGAGAACAGAGGCCCACTGCTCGTGGGTCCATCCCAGATGCTGCCTTGCGAAGCGAAGACGCGCCTCTCTGTAATGTAGTTCGAGTGCGGGTCCACGTGCAGGTCTCCTGGACGAAAGATGAGCTTCTTCAAACCTTCTTCTTACTGTTCGCTCTCTCACTCTCACATTTCTGACATTTTCCAGTTGATTTCGTGCCTGAACTGCTGTGGTAAGCCGATCACGCAGAACTTGGAGGGTGAGAAATCTGTCATCCCTGGCACTTGTGCTTCTTCTACGGCCTGACCCTCGTCTCCTGTCGTATGTTCGGAGCTCTCTGTAACGTTGCACTGCACGATGTATGCTACCGAGAGATGATCCAATGACCTCAGCAACATAACGGAAGCTGCGGCCATCCTCCACCAATGCAACTGCCTGTGCAGCTTCTTCACGACTAAGAGGCATGTTTTAGTGTGAACTGCAAATGGATAACTTGCTAAAATGTGTGACAATGGTTCACACGTGTTCAACAAGTGCCAGTTGTTATCCCTAGAACAACAATAAGCGAGCGGCAACACTCATAAACCTTAAACGCTTCCAGTCCGCTTCCCGCCATAAAACCATTAAGATAGGCTCATCGAGGATTGGGGGTAATTGGTGGTAATAAACCACCCTAAGAAATGTCATATTATCAATTTCTATTCACGGATGTTTCAGATGTTTGTTCTAATGCATGAAAAGCTTTTAAAATGTGATGAAATCTTTTTCAAGGCTAGATTTATACTATTTTATACTGTTCCACTTTTTTTTGCTGGTCAGTGTATATAAGATACAACTACACTTCCTAATGTTGCTCCATATTGTAACACTGTAAGCTACTATTCACACTGTAGGTTATGTCAGCACACTTGCTAGTGCTCATACTATATAAGATACCACTACACTCCCTAATGTTGCTCCATATTGTAACACTGTACTATTCACACTGTTGGTTATGTCAGCACACTTGCTGGTGCTCATACTATATAAGATACCACTACACTTCCTAATGTTGCTCCATATTGTAACACTGTACTATTCACACTGTTGGTTATGTCAGCACACTTGCTGGTGCTCATACTATATAGGGTCTTTCATATAAAGTAAGAATGGTGAGCGGCGGCTTTGTTGTCCCCTCCTGCAGAGGCCATGGCCGAGCTTGTCGCGTGCCACGGCCCCCTGCTGTAGTATTGAAAGGGCGCGCATAGTATATACTGTACTCGACCTTGCAATAAATGTGCAGGTTTTCAGTCGCCAGTTCGAACCTCGGATGTTAACATGAGACAGTAATCATTACAACATCGTATTTTTTGTATGTAAAACTTATTTTAAGAACGAGTCGGCTCGGCGGGTTCGTGATGCATTTTTTCAGCAATTTCACTAGCACAGATTCACGTAATTGTAAATAAGTTTGACACTACTGACTCAGTGCTCAATAATAAGCATAAAATTAAAAATCAGAAACATTACCGTGGCAGAACTCACTCGCGTCAGCCGGAATGTGGTTACCAGATACAATGCCTGTATAACCCAGGAAGGACGACACTTCCAGCATCTTTTATAAGGTAATATTTCATACAGGATTGTACACACGCCTAAAGCAGGGGGCCGTGGGCGCCACAAGCCCGGCCAAGGCCACCGCAGCAGCGAATAACAAAACTGCCGCTTGACGTTCTTACTTTAACAAGTGTTTAGTGCTTTTCAGTCGGTCAACACGAAGTGTAATGGATCTGATGATGATCGCTTGACGATCGAAACTGGTCATCCTAGTGTTTTATTAATCTCATGTAATTTATTTCAGGATTAGGGCATAACCCATCTCTTTTGGGTACATTCGTGTTGACCGACTGAAAAGCACTAAACACTTGTTTACTAAGGCAACACTGAAAATATGGCTTCAAACACCACAATGTTCTTACTTTATATGAAAGACCCTGTATAAGATACCACTACACTTCCTAATGTTGCTCCATATTGTACACTGTACTATTCTTACTGTAGGTTATGTCAGCACACTTGCTAGTGCTCATACTATATAAGATACAACTACACTCCCTAATGTTGCTCCATATTGTACACTGTACTATTCACACTGTAGGTTATGTCAGCACACTTGCTAGTGCTCATACTATATAAGATACCACTACACTTCCTAATGTTGCTCCATATTGTGACACTGTACTATTCACACTGTGGGTTATGTCAGCACACTTGCTAGTGCTCACACTGTTTAAGATACAACTACACTCCCTAATGTTGCTCCATATGGTAACACTGTACTATTCACACTGTAGGTTATGTCAACACACTTGCCAGTGCTCATACTATATAAGATACAATTACACTCCCTGCTCCATATTGTACACTGTACTATTCACACTGTAGGTTATGTCAGCACACTTGCTAGTGCTCATACTATTTAGGATACAACTACACTTCCTAATGTTGCTCCATATTGTACACTGTACTATTCGCACTGTAGGTTATGCCAGCACACTTGCTAGTGCTCATACTATATAAGATACAACTACACTCCCTAATGTTGCTCCCTAAACTTGAAAAATAAATACGTGAGATTAATTAATACAGTTTTGATCGTCAAGCGATCTTCGTCAGATCCTTAACACTCAGGCTATTAATCTATGTCAATGAATATGTGGGTTATGTTTGATACCGGTATATACACTGTTCAAATCAGACAGTGAATTGTGACAGAAGCTGAACGAGAATGAACTCCTCAGTGCCCACATTTTTTTTTTTTTCGTGTAGCCTCCTGAGAGGCCGAGTGCAGGTCTTTCTAGTCGACGCCCGTGGGCGACCTGCGCGTCGGGATGAGAGATGAGATGAATGGATGAAAGTGGGCAAGGATGTGGAAGGAAGCGGCCGTGGCCTGTCAGAAGGTACTGTCCCAGCATTTGCCTGGTGTTGAAAATGGGAAACCACGGAAAACCATTTCAAGGACAGCCGACGGTGGGGCTCGAACCCACGCGTCTACCAAGTCAGCAGAGAGCTTGGCCCCATGACCTAACGCCGCGCTTTAGCCAGCGTAGCCACTACTGTCGGTTATGCCCAAATAACCAGCTAAGTTCTTTAATCCATAACCAAGTTAGAATACCAACCTGACCATTTACTAACCATTACAGATCATTACACTAACCAAGTAAACTTGAAGGTCAATAACCACTAACATTGTGACACCCATTACAATTTGGGTACAATTTTGTTGACTGACTGAAAACCATTTACATTTCATTTACTAAGGCAACATTGATAAATGTCTTTCAACACAATTGCAAGACATTATTATAACTAGAGCCTTAGGATACTGTATCAGTGTCCTATGTTTAAATGGATTCATACAAATATAAATACAATAAGTTTTTTTCTCCATGAGCCCATTTCATGATTTTTTGCCAAATGGTGGTCCTTTTTTCTGCTTACTTAAATATTAAATAAATGCACATATTGTTTCTTGAGAAACAGTATTGCTGGGCCTCAGGCTTTATGTGTTTATCCTTAAGGAACATCACCGTATAACAAATACAAAGGGATGAGACATGTTCTATTTCATATAATAAAATTGTCCCAATTGTAGAAGCGTGATGATGCAGTTGCTTAGCTGCTCATCTTTCTCCTGGACAGCTGGGTTTGAATCCCAACTACAGTAGGATGAAATTTCCTCCTTATAAATCATATGGCATTAGGAAGGGCAACCAGCCTTAGAATCTCATGGAAAACACATTAGCTCCATTGACCTCAATTATTTGAGATACATGTACAGTACTATTATGCATCTACAAGGTAAAGAACCTGTGCAGACTCTAAATATTCACGAATGTGCTAGTGGTGGTGTTTCAATAATGGACAGCAGAGGATGTGTCAACTTGCCTCCTGGTCATTCCCTTTTGCAGTCCGCTGTGCACATAAATAAGACGAATGAAGGATGCACAAGCCAAAAACATTTAGCAGGTACTTTACTTTGTAGATAGCAATATTCTTAGTGTGAAGTTAAATTAACCATTTAGCAAGACAAACACAGCGTAAATTGACACAATTTACAGACTATAGGAGGTTATGAGATGAAATGATACACCAGGGGAAAATATATGAATCTACAAATGAGGCAGCAGCAAACTTCCAACTAAAAAGCACTGGGCATGCTTGTACTGTTTGTTAGGACTAGAACTTAAAAAATGAATGGAGAACATTGTTTGATTGCTGCAAACTAGAATTCAACCTACAGAAGTTGAAGACACCTCTGAAACTGTATTGGGTGCCAGAAGACTTTCCATTAGAAAACTATGTCTGTAGGTACCAGAAATGATCAGTTATGACTAGAGCAAGTAAAAATATGAAGAAGGTTTTACCAAAATATGAAATAAAATGTATGAAAATATGAAAAATATGAAATTTAAATTGACGAAATATGAAATTATAAAAAGTTGTTTGTGTTGGTTTTAATTTGGATACTTGAAAGTTAATTGGTAGGAATTCGTGCGAAAATTCGATATAATAAAATTATTAGATTGAATGTTTACCCTAAAATTATTAAATAATAAGCTTATTTTAAGACTGTGTTTATTTAATCAGCTCCCAATAATTTACAAAAAGTAATGAAGCAAATTATAATTTATAATTATTTGCAATCAATATGTAATTTTGGAATTGGTCAAAGGACCTCGAAGAGGACAAAGTTTGCAAACATAAAATAACAATATTCTATCTGTTGCAATATACAACTAACAATTTGTCTATATTTTGAGGAAGCAAACTGTTACATCTATCAGTCAATATAATTTTGTATGATGAGAAGCTTTGTTCATCACATGATGTAATGGGAGCTTATTTGTACCATGCTATATCATTTACTGCAATGTTTGCTGGAATGATGTTTGTCATACCTTCAATAACTTGACTTATTTCATTCAGTACCTAGTAAGACTTATTTTTATCTATAGAGCATCCAGCGTTTAGAAAAGACTGTGTCTAATGGGCTTTTACTTTTAACGGAAACCCCCCCCCCTACACTGGTTTTGTTACCTCACCTTTTATCATGAAGGAACTCTGAACATATATATTTTTCGTCATAATAGCTTCCTACAATTATCTGCCAATTGATTACCTTTGTTATTGCATACAAGTATCGTTTATATTACGTCTTAGTAATTTAAAAATTTTCGAGGTTAGCACGCTGGAAAGAAGAGCCTCGTGCAGTGCTGCATGCTCGTCCTGAGTGGAGCACGTGCTCAGTTTCGCTGGCAACATAAGTTCTGAAGCACTATCCGTCATTGGTTTATTGTTGTGTGTCTGTTTTATTTTCTGTTCGATCGAATCAGGGCTGCCGACAGTTGGGTTCGAACCCATTATCTCCCGAATGCAAAACTCACAGCTGCGCGCCCCTAACCACATGGCTAACTCACTACAATATTACAAATATTAATCTAAACAAAACAACAAGAATAGAATTGAAAGAAACTAAATTATAGCCTAACTAATAACAAAAAAGTGATGATCAACAGTATTGCTGACGTAAAAATTGTTAACATCGTCAGCGTACATCCGAGAAGGAAGGGTTGTGCTCTCGACATCTGTCAATCAGTAATGCGTCATATCACAACGAAATGAATGTCGTTATTGGTTCTCTTCACGTACGGTATCCTTAATACTGGTTCAGTCCGTTAATTCCTGCAAAACTGCTCCTTCCTGTGCGTGTTCTACTTCAGGTAGCTGCTGGGGTTTGTGTTGTCTCACTAACTTATGAAAGGACAGTACTCGAAGCGGTTGAACATAACGTATGAAGTCAGCGCTACCTCTGCCTAGAGCTAGCAACACTGTCGCCATAAGGCTCCACAGTCTTTTCTAAACGCTGGATGCTCTATAGCACAGATTCAAATTTTTCTGACACAATTCTCCCTTGGAGTCCAGAAATATCTGCAACAGCCTTCCTCAGGTCTTCCACTTTCTGAATGTCAGACATAAGTGTCAAATTGTTGCATTCCAGCTTCTCTATGACTTGTGGTATCAGGCTGAAATGAGTTAGGATATAAGCAAGATCGCCCTTAACGCCATCACTTCTGAACCCCTTCTGTGCCAGAGCCATACAGTGTGCTGAATTGGCTTCAAAACTATCTAGCTTCAAAGCTGCTTTTACTTGTACACGAAATCATGTTATTTTGAAGTTAATACGCAATCAGGGAAAACACTGTTTGAAATCAAATAAATTTTAATATGTTTATTTAAAGAAACGGGATTAAAACGTATTCAATTTTCGATATGCTTTAATACTCTTTCAGCTGCTGAGTTCTGTATTGAATCAGGGTACACATTTTTAAGTATACTATGTTGTACGATTTTATACACGAAACTATATTCAAAATAGATAACATGAATATTTAATTGTGACATAATTTTTAATATGACATGGCATATAAAGTTTTATTGAGATATGTACGAAATTATGTTATTCGTGTTAACAGAAATAATAAGTATTCTTTCAATTCTTCATTTCGTAAATAATTAAAATCACTGGATTTAATACTAAATTTATACAAATTAACTTCGTTCTGTAATTTATTTTCTTATTTATTTCTTTATTTATTGCTTACAAAAACATGAATGAAAAGACATGTCTTTTCTGTTTCTAATTTACACTGGGGTGCAAAGAAAGTGGAACGCTGAAGTAAATATAGAAACTGATCTGATTAATTACAAACACAAATAGATATTACTGAAAACTTAAAGGTAGTTTTATCACTTTATGGCGATCCTAGTGTGTTTTGAAAACCATTACTTTCTGTTGGGGGGACATTAATTAAACAATGTACTTTTACATAGAGTTCCACTTTCTTTGCACCCCAGTGTATTTGAATAACTACTTAATGCATAATTATACAGGATTACATAAATGCCAGAATATGAATAAATATGAAAATGTTCGTAAAATATGAAGATTATATCAAAATATTATGAAATGTGAATTTTTTTGAAACGTAAAACATAAAACGTAAAGATATCTGGTTCACACTTAAGTATTCATTATAGTTTAGAATATGAAATTTCATATATTTACTCGCTCTGTAGTTATGACGTTTAATAATATCAAACAATTTTTGAAAATGACATAATATTATGTTTTGAAGGATAACAATCTTCCAGAAAAGTGGAACCAATACATGAGTAAATCCTGTGCATGATACTGAAGTTGTCTGTGTATTATTTCTAGCTTTTCCTATTTAAGTCGTAATATTGGAGCATTGGGCCTTCCTTTCCCTGCTTCCTTGCACTTTTTTTTTTACATTTTCCACATTTTGCCTTTCATGTTATACTCTTGTGCTTTAATTTTTTGTCCATCAATTAATCACAGCTTCTGTAATTGTTTACTTATATGTTGTTTTTTTCCTTCATTTTCATTGTGCAGTCCGATCTGAACATTGTTGCATCCTTTGATCGGAGAGGATTACATGTCTATACTGGAAATGCTAAGGGCAAGGTTCTTGTTCTGAGGACAACAGATTTGGAACTTAAAGCCTCTTTCAAGGTTACTCAAGGTACCACCAGTGCAACAGCAGTTAAGAGCATCGAGTTTGCTCGTAGAGGAGAGTAAGTGTTAGTACTTCGTACTTACTGTATGTATGTTTCATTAATTTTAATCTATATTATATTTTGTACATTGATCAGTAAAGTAATGAAGCCTTGGTGTGTGGGGTTTATTTGGCATTGACATTTATTGGAAAATAACAAAAGTATTTGAAACTATCATGAGACAGGAAGTGAACATGAAAAAGGATAAATAGTTTCACAATTAGATAGTAAACCATGTGTTTTTGATCCAATTACAGTATCAAAGATAATTGATAAAAAGTAAATTACTTTGTTTCTATGGCCCTTTTGAATCTTTTCCTCCTAAGTAGTTTTGTGTGTAGGGTAACGACTGGTAGATAAAATAATGCTAAAGTAACTAATTTTACCAGCAGGTAAGTAAAAATGGATAATATTGAGCATCAAAAAATTTGCACTTGGTCCATATTATATTTTATCAGCTGAAGTGGAGAAGTTGATTTAATCAACTCATGCATTGCATAATGTATTAAAAAATACCGTATTTACATGTGTATGCTGTGCCGCTGTGTAAGATGTGCACCCTGATTTTGCTAAGTTGATTTCAGAAAAAAAGAAGTAGAAGAAGCAAATAAAAAGGCACATGTTTTATGTAATAATTTTTAATTACCGTTTAAATCCCTTATATCCTATGCTTAGGAGAGTATGAATGTTACTTTAGTTGGGAGTTATTGTTTCAAGATAATGCAAAATATAATACCGGTATAATTCCATGCGTTTTCTCGTTTTTAAAGCAAATTTTGATAATTTATTAACTGCCCGAATATAGTACAGTAATGGTTGATAACACAGGCCTGGATGATTTTGTAAATTAGAAAATAGGCCATGTTGATAGAGACTAATGTTCTGAATCCAAAAATTGTGCCAGTTTTTTAATATCACATCTTGTTTAGGCTCAATTCCATTGTTATTGTTATAATCAAAACTTTTTTCACTATTGCCAATTAACCAGATATGATAGGCAAAAACAGAATGCATTTTCAAATTCAGCACAGCAAAGTTAATCAAATACACTCTTTTTAAATTCTACCGCAGAATGTTTTTTCTTTGCAGGCCTGTGTAATCAGTGATTGGCCCCAAGAGTGATATTATTCAATCACTTTTAATTCTTGTAACATGAATATTTCCTTTCAGCTGTTTTTTAGTGAACACAGCTGATCGTGTCATTAGAGTGTATGACAGCCAAGAAGTACTAGCATGCAGCAAGGATGGTGAACCTGAGCCTATACAGAAACTGCAGGATCTAGTTAACAAGTAAGTCGAACAAAACAGTGTGATTTTTCACCTACATGTATATAAAGGAAAGGTAAAAGCCTATACTGTGTACAGTACTCTTGAGCTCTTTAGAATATAAATGTTAAGTTTTCTGTGCTGTTCATTCAAGAAGTAGTATTGAAAGTGTTTTCTATTTTCCAAAAGTTGTTGCTAGTCCTGTCTCTTGTGTTCCCTTATCACGTATAATTTCTATGTGCAGGACGATGTGGAAGAAGTGTTGCTTCTCGGGAGATGGGGAGTATATCTGTGCCGGTTCAGCACGTCAACATGCCCTCTACGTTTGGGAAAAGAGTGTTGGAAATTTAGTAAAGATTCTACATGGCACAAAAGGAGAATTATTACTTGATGTTGTGGTGAGTTATTGTTGCCTATATAGCTAGGCTATAGGATATCACAATCATTGATTTGATGTGGAAATTGTGAATTTAGGGTAATATGGATTTCATAACAGGAATTTGGGTTCATATATATATTGCAATACGTATGTGCCTAGGGGAATTAGGTAGATTTCATTAGAAAGTTAACTATTGCAATGGGTAGGCCTACCATGTTTCGACTTCCGGAAAATTTCGACATATCTTCGCGTTTGACATCCTCCAGACCCCCAAACTACCGTCAGTTTAAAAGTTTATATATAATTTATGTATATATATATATGTATATATTTACATATATGTATGTATATATATCAGTTTATTGTGGACACGATTACTGCCGTAATTTTGCACCAATCACTTTGAATTTTTTACATAATATATATCCCTTTAAAATCTCGGTCGAGTTCGTTAATGGGCATAATCGGTCGAAGGGGGGTAGAAATAGGGGTCTTTTTTCGAAAAAGTGAAATATCGCTATAACTCTCTTAATACGTGAAATATCGAATCCATTCAAAGTTCATACTATGTGTCGGATAAGTGCCAAAAATGTATGTTTAAAAAGTATTTTGATAGCACCAACCATTGACCAAAGGGGTGGAAAAAAGTGGGTTTTTCGGGAAACATTAATCATATCTCTCTTAATAGGCACAATATCAAAACCGTTCCAAATGGAAAATATTCCCCTAATAATTACCTAAAACTTTTGCCTGAAAGATTTTTTGATATGACCCACCATTACGCCAAGGGATGAGAAAAATGATTTCGGAATTTTAAGAAAATGCCAAGTGCCATCAGAGGTTACCATGACAATGCTTCTAAATTGATGAGGGATGAGCTATCAGAAGTTGCCATGGCAACGCCATTGCACGAGGTCACATTCAGTTTTCCATCTGACCCTGAGGGAAGCGGCTTTGGTGACGTAACTGGTAGCATGCTGAACTTCTATGCCCAAGGTCGCAAGTTCAAAGCCGGCCGAAGTCGTTGGATTTTCGAGTGCTAAAAATCCCTCAGCATGCTTTCCTTCGGAGGGGACGTTCCAATATTCGTTGCAAGTTGCTGATTGCGGTGGCATCTAGTTGCCAAGTTCACAGCTAGGTGTCGTTGACGGTAGTATTTGGCAGCAAAATTAGGAACTACTACTTGAAATTGACCGTCTGCAGACCTTACCTAAATTACAGACTAATACAGTTATCACAATTAACACCGTTTATCAGACAGATTCTACACACACTCAATGCACACGGGGTTACATGAACACGTAGTCGCAGCCCCTAAACTGGGGTAATAACCAACATCTCTGCGGGAGATAAAATTTTGCGTGAAGAAGTAACAGACTGTTAGATATATAAATAATTCATGCTTTTGGGCTAATGCCGTGTGTATTTTTAATTTGAACCATACGTTTCGGAGAAACCTTGCCTCTTTTTTCAATGGAAATAAACATTGAAAAAGGAGGCAAGGTTTCTCCGAAACGTATGGTTCAAATTAAAAATACACAAGGCATTAGCCCAAAAGCATGAATTATTTATATAATAATCCGGGCCGTGAAAGCCTTAATATGCAGACTGTTAGATAGTTACACACCAGTTCCAAACCTTGCATAAGGACAGTGTGACCACAAGTATAAATATGAACCCCAAATGACAAGAAGGTTTCTATCCCAATTAGACAATAAAATGTTAAAAATATGCATAGAAAGACGAAAAAAAGTTAATTAAGCTCCAATTGTAAAATACTTTCTTGCAATAAATGATGTCTGATCCTTCTACGAAAACCTGCATATTTTGCCGATTCAAGCCTATCACCTAGTTTCATCATCATCTTGTACAGTTTCCAGCCCCAGGCTGGGTCTGTTTGGAACATAAGCCTCGCCACTTAGTCCTTTCTTCCCACCTCCTCTCCGCTGTCACTCTGGTCCAGTCCTCGCCTCTCTTCTTGACACATTCCTCCACTCCTTTCAGCCATCTATCTCTTGGTCTTCCCCTTGGTCGTTTCTTCTGCATCTGCATCTCATGTATCCTCTTGGGAATCCTCTTCTCATCCATTCTCTTTAAGTGTCCATACCACCTCAGTCTTGACGTCTCAATCCTACCTTGCAAGGGCTCCTCTTTCACCATTTCCCTGACCTTTTCATTCCTCAACCTGTCTCCTCTTGTTACTCCGATCCTACTCCGCAGGAACTTCATTTCACCTGCCCTTATTCTGCTTATGTCTCTTTTCTTCATTGTCCACGTTTCTGAAGCATAGGTCAGTATCGGGATATAGTAGCTTCTGTATAAGACTTCCTTGCTTTTTTGTGGGACATCTTTATTCCACACTAAGCTCCTAATGCTTCTCAGAAATGCTTCTGCCTGTCTGCCACGTTCCGTAATCTCTTTGTCATTTCTCCCATTTTCCTCCACTAGACTTCCCAAGTACTTGAGACTTTCCACCTTCTTCAGCTGTCCACCTCCAAGTGTTATCCCACTCATTGGTCTGTCCTTTTTCCTGGTCGTTAACAGGATCTCACATTTACTGATGTTGAACTTCCATCCGTACTCTCCCACTGTTTCTTCCCAAGCCTTCAGTTGCTCCTGAATTTCCTCCTCCTTGTTTCCCCAGACCATGAGATCATCTGCAAACACCATTGCTTTCATCTTATCTTCTATCTTTCCTGCAATCCGTGTCATTACCTCGTCCATAACCACAATAAAGAGAAGGGGTGACAGCGCACTACCCTGTTTCAGGCCACTCATTTGTCTGAACCAGTCTGTTCTTTCCCCTCCAACTTTCACACAACTCACACTTCCACAATACATCTCCTTCACTCTGCCTACAGTCCCTTTTTCCACTCCCATGTTTTCCATTGCTTCCCAAACCTTCTCCCTACACACACTATCATAGGCCTTTTCGATGTCCAGGAAGGCCATCAACAGATCCTCTCCAAATTCATAGTGGTGTTCCTGGAGCTGTCTCACTGAAAATATGAGATCCACTGTTGATCTCCCAGGTCTGAATCCATACTGCTCCTCTCTCAATTTTCTCTCCACTTTGGCTCGTATTCTACTTTCTAATATCTTTTCATATATCTTGGCACAGTGAGATATGAGTGTGACTCCCCTGTAATTTCTGCACTCCTTTCTGTTTCCTTTCTTAAATATTGGGACAATTAATCCTTTCTTCCAATCTTCTGGGGTCTTTTTCTCCTTCCATATCACCCTCATCACACGGTACAGCCACTGTTTCCCAACCTCCCCTGCTGCCTTCACCATTTCAACACTCACTTCATCCACACCCGGTGCCCTTCCTCCTTTCATCTTGTCTATAGCCATCTCCAGTTCTCTCCAAGTCAGGTCCTTTTCCATTCCTGTGTTGTCTTCTCCATCTTCCAATGCATTGTCTTCCTCCCTATGACCATTTGTATTCAGCAAATCCTCAAAGTACTCTTTCCACACTGTCTTGAGTGTCTCTTTGTTGTGTACCTCATTTCCGTTTTTGTCCATCATTACCACATCCTCTCGCAGACCTCTTCTCTTACTTTTGACCATCCCATAAAGTACTTTCTTATTTCCTCTACTGTCTTCCTCCATCATCTCTGTCCACTTCACCATCCACTTCTTCCTCTCCTCTGCGACAATCTTGTTTGCTTCTTTCTTCTTTATCTTATAATCTTCCCTTGCCAGATCAGTTCTTTCCTGGAACCACACTCTGAAAGCCTTGTTCTTCCTTCCCACAGCTTCTTTTACTCTCTCATTCCACCATGGTGTCTCTTTACACCGCTTTCTGTTGCTTGTTCTTCCACACACTGCCACTGCAGCTTCCACCATTGTGTTTTTGAATTGCTTCCATTCCTCTTCCCCTGTTTTAGGATTGTCTGTTGGCATCCTTTCCCTTATTATCTTCTGGAATTCTTCCTTGACTTCCTTTTCCTTGAGTTTCCATACTATGATTCTCCTTTCCTGGTACTCTGTCCTCTTGCTATCCTTAACAACTCCCAGGTTCATTACAAGTATTCTGTGGTCGCTATCTAAGGCCTCTGATGGTATTACCTTTATATCGCTGACACTTCTCTTCATTTCCCAGTCGTACAGCATGTAATCTACCAAAGATTTCTTTGTTAAATCACTGCTGTACCACGTTACCTTGTGGCTTTCTTTCTTCTGGAACCAGGAGTTGCCTACCACTAAACCGTTTCTCTTGCAAAAATCCAGCAACTTTCTCCCTTCTTCATTCCTGCTACCCCATCCTTCTGCTCCCAATACATTTTCATATCCTTGCCTTTCACTTCCTACATGTGCATTCAAATCTCCCATGACAATGATGCTCTGACCATTCAACTGCTGTTGTAGCTCCTCCTCAAAGTCTTCCTTCTCTTGAGCTGTACATCCAACTTGAGGGGCATATACCTGGACTATCTCCAGGCTTCTTCCCTTTACAGTTACTCTGATCTTCATGATCCTGTCACTTATTCCCTTTACCTCTTCCTTCATTCCATCTCTCACAACTACTCCTACCCCGCTGCTCCTTCCTTCACTGTTCCCACTCCAGTACAACCGGTACCCTTTCCTCTGTTCTCTGCGACCTTCTCCTTTCCATCTTGTTTCTGCCAAGCCCAGTACATCCAGTTTTCTTCTCTCCATCACATCTACAATCTCCTCCACCTTTCCTGTCAGTGTCTGTATGTTTAATGTCCCAACTCGTAGTCCATTAGCATATCCGGGTCGTCGTCGTTTGCATCCGTCCTTTCCGAGGCCTGTTCCTGTTTTGAAAGCAAATATGATATCCATTACTGGCTTGCTAGGCCTATCGTAGCTTCGCCAGGGCCCCGTCAGCCGTCACTTTTCAGGGTTCCCATAGAGCCTTCACAGCTACCGCAGCGGTCCCGGGGCACACGAAGTCCCCACTGTACTTCACCCTTACAGGCAATCCCCTACTTCATGCCGTTGCCCGTCTCCCACCACGTGGAGGAGGGGTTGGACTTGTGGGAGACTATCACCTAGTTTGCCCGGTGAAATCTACCTCCGCCTTCCGGCGTGCCGAGAGGATTTTTTGTTTTAGTGTGGTCGATGACGCCACAGATGGAGTGCGGATGTTGATATTCGTTTATTTGATGTCGTGGCTTGAGTTGCTGCCATATTTCTCAGATGTAAGGGGTTTCAAACAGTGCGTCGTTACATGCCAATGTAGTCACATGTGTTCAAGTGCGAGGCTTGGTCGTGTTACAAATGTTCATAAATTCCTTACATTGCACTCTTCTAAAGCCATGGTAAGACAATGCCATTGGCCGCTACTTGTTTAGATGACGAAACCATTGGTTGCTACTAGTTTAGATAACTGCCTAGATGAAAATTACTACTTGTACTACAAGCAGGGGGGTCTGGGGCATAAGCCTCAGTTTAGGTTTGTATTTGTGTGTAAAGCCTTATTAACGCATAGAATTTAATATGTTTGCATTGTTTAAACCTTTAGTGTCGTCCACGATGTCAAATTATTTCAAGTTGTTATAAGTTGAATATAGCCAGTGTTTGGTTTATCTCAATTTGTCCCACTTTACTCATTAGAACTTTTGCACAGTTGAGAGATTATAATTAAGTACAAGCCCGAAAAACTTGTACTTAATTATGAACGCCGGCCGTGAAAGCCTAAGCTGTTATATCAGTTGAGAGATTACTTACACCTGATAGGTTTCAGCATGTACATTGCCAGCTGAAAGTATTTCCTAACCATTGCTTACTTGATGAATGATGATATAATCTTGTAGAGAATACATTGTCGCCAAACAGTACTATGTACCTGAAGAAGAGTGCCAAGGTCAAAGATGAAATGAAACTTGTGATTTCAGTACCAAGTCACTGGATTTTCAAACTGCTGTTGTGTTGCCAAAAATATGGTATCAAATACAGTATTGTTGAAAGAGAAATAGGTGACCACAATAGTAGGCCTACCAAAGTGTACTTCATTATGCCATAACTGATGTAGAAAAGGTGAAATGATGCTGTTCAATTTAGATGCAAGCTAATAATATGAAGTACAATTTTCATATTGTTGAAGTGGTTAGGTATATTGGAGCTATCTCCCTGGCCCATGAAGAGCAATCACACTGGTTGTGCTCATCAAGTGAGTCTTTGTGTCAGCCTCAGACTTTTCTCTGAACTTCTCTTAGTAGCTAACAAAATAGAACTGATTACCAGAGGTAGAAGAAAAGAACCAGAATCTAATAAATACCAATGCGAAACATTTACCCAGTTGATTTAGCTGTGAGTAAAAAATGCTAGCCAGTTGTTAACTGCTATTTAACTGACAGTGCTGTCTAGTGACTGATCAGAGAATTTACTCTGAAGAAGCAGATTCTAATTTGAATGTTTTATACCTTGACACCAAACATTTCCCCCCCTGAATACAGTGTTTACGTTGTGCTTGCTGTCAAGTAATAATTGGTAACGGTAGGGGTAGGCCTATTTATTCAAGCACTTCTGTAGCCTAGTGGAATATGCATCTACTGTATTTATTTTGCAGTGGCATCCTGTTCGCCCCATCATTGCGTCTATCTCGAGTGGTGTTGTATCTGTATGGGCACAGAATCAAGTAGAAAACTGGTCTGCATTTGCTCCTGACTTTAAAGAGTTGGATGAGAATGTGGAGTATGAAGAGCGTGAGTCAGAATTCGATCTGAGTGACGAAGACAAATCTGTTGAAATGGGCCCAGAGAAACAGGAGGATGATCTTGAGGTACAGTACTTATATGTGTGTGTGTTGCAGTATTGTAGCCTAAGTGCCAATTTACGACACAGACAATTCACTGTAGTTTGTACTCTTGGTACAGTTGGAGTCACCTGACTTAACTAAAAAGCAAGTTATTTGTTCTTTGAAGAAAATTTGTTGCCTGAGACAAACCTGCCGACATAGATTCAGTATTTACTTCCATAACTGTTCTTGCCTGCTGTGCTGTGCTCAAAGTTGCAGGATCGAATCCTGGCATAGTCAGTTGACATTTGAGGGTGCTTAAATGTGGTGGAGCCATATCAGTTGGTTTACTGGCACGTTAAAAATCCCCTTTGGGGCCAAGTTCCGGTGCCACAGTAGTTAAAAAGGATTTAAAACCAATAACATTATTATTACTTTTGCTATTATAGTCATACACAGCGACATACCGACAGGGGGGGGGGGTTAGAGAGTAAATCCCCGCAAAGACATTTGTTTACCTGAATCCTTATATTGCCCAAATCCACTAAATATTACTTCCACTTTATAATACAACTTACTTTGTTTGAGGATTTCCTCTTCAGGTACATGTTTCGAACCTTGGTCCTTTTTCAGCCGATTCAGAAGGACCGGTTCAAGGTTCGAAACATGTACCTGAAGAGCAGATAGCGCCTCAAACAAAGTAAGTTGTATTGTAAAGTGGAAGTAATATTTAGCGGATTTGTAGTATCAATACGGAAAATGATCATACAAGATATTCCTTATATTGTCCCATCTATCTCAGTGTTAAATGTTTTGCACTACTGCCAGTGAAGCTTCTTGACTCAGGAGCAGCCCACTTTATTTGGCTCGTACATTTATTTAGTTTCTTGTAAGGATTGTGTGCAGACAAAGTCATCAAGAAAGGCATAGTTTGAGATTTAATAGTAATGGCAGTAAGATCATGGAGAGCATACCTTTATTTTTCTCACACATGCAATATCAATATCAATTTCATAAGCAGCCAGGTGTGGACATGTTGATACCGATACATCTTTTCAGTTTATTTAGTTACTGTTTTCCATATTTTTATGAATTTTGCATATTTTCAATAGCATTTGCAATTTTGTTTATTGAGCTGGAAAATATCATTAAAATAGTTTTCTTGCAAAGAGAATGTTTATGATTAATAATCGAAATATCATTTTTAATAATATACACAACTATGAATAAACCGCCACAGAAAGAAATCCTGTGTATGCCACTGATCATACAATCACACTGCAATAACATAACAGTAGGTCAATTTTAGATCGCATAATCTTGTGTTAATCATGGGTAATTCAAAAATACTTTTACAAACTTGGGGAATGGGTTCCTTAGACCAAAACAAGAAGAAAAGTAGGCTATGTATATCCATATGTCCCAAAATCATTCGTTACAATCAACAACTTTCCAGGTCAACCAAACAACTGCATTTACGGTAACTATGCACTCATTCATGGAAGGCTTTGACTGTATCCTACATAGATGGCGATGTGTTGCGATCAGAGGCGGCTCCTTACTATGGTAGCAAGTTTGCGCTACAACCAAAATTCTGGGCCTGTATTGATTCAAATAATATATATATATATATACAGTATAACCCCGATTTTGCTTGACCTCGATTTAGCGTAAACCCGCATTTAACGGAAGAAATTTGAAGTCCCGAAAATTATTCCATAAGTGCAATGCAATTTTATATTCGATTTAATGTAATTCACATTACAGCAAAACCCGCATTTAGCGTTAGGAAATGTTAAAATTCTCAAGTATTTATTTCTATTCTTTATGGTTATGCGACATTAAGAACCTATGAAAAAGACGTCATAAGCTCGTTAAGAATGATTCAAGGCAGAATTTAGAGCGCAGACGCGTAGCGATCGATCATCTTCCTTATCGATTCCTCGCTACATGCACGAGCGAGCTCGAACTTAGTCCACCGCGGCTGAAGCGTGCTAACACACCGCTCCGCTTTACATGCTTGCACGCCACGCGGCCGAGCTCTGATGCGACGAAATACGTAAAGACGAAATCAGTGAGATTCGAGAAAACTCAACTGCGTTTCTCTGCGATGTAACAGTAGGCCTACTTGCGCAATCTTCGAAACATAGAGCATGTTGGCGCGAGTGGTATATCACAGATTTCCTTATCTTCGAAGCCCAAGCAATACAAGAGGAACGCACTTCACTCGGAACCTACCCTCCCTTTGCCAACAGCCACACTGCAAGGTCGCTGACCTGTGAGTTGTGAAGGATGGATGCGTGGACAGCGTATTGTAAACAGCGATTATTGCCTAATGGCGCAAACTTGGGCGACACCGAGAGAATGTTTGTTTTGATGCTCTTGATGCAGTCAACAAGTCATGGGAGTAAAATACGGCTACTACGATCGTACAAACGCAAGCGCTTGCCGACTTCTGTAACGACGATATTTCGAACGGGCAAAGTTAGACGTCGATAAATACAATTATGATTTAAGACATGAAAGCAAAGAAGAAATAGCACTGAATTTGACTGTTGGTGAGGAAAACGGAAATCCAGTTGATATCGAGTGCGGGAGTGATGCTACGGAAATCCCGAAAATTTCCCACAGTCGAGCTGAATTTTCGTTCTCATATAATGTTTTCTTCTGAAATGTGCAATCGAAAATTAGAATAAGCGATCTAAGAAACAGTTTTGTTTTTACTAGGCTTTACAAAAATAACTGCGGATAATTCGCGGTTTTCGATTATTCGCGGAAGTTCGTGCATTAATTACCGCGAATTAACGAGGGTGCGCTGAGTTTTGTTTTGTAAAATATTAATGTAGGCATAATCCACATAGGCCTTCCTCTAGCCTAGCATGTCTTATAGGACACTACAATCAAGTGTTATAATTATTATTTTGCGTGTTCAAGCCTATTTCAATATTTTAACCAATAGTTTTGTTTTTACTAGGCTTAACAAAAATAACTGCGGATAATTCGCGGAAGTTCGTGCATTAATTACCGCGAATTAACGAGAGTGCACTGACTTCCTTTTTTGATGTAGGCATAATCCACGTAGGCCTACCTCTAGCCTAGCATGTCTTATAGGACACTACAATCAAATTGTTATAATTATTATTTTGCGTGTTCAAGCCTATTTCAATATTTTAACCAATAGTTTTGTTTTTACTAGGCTTAACAAAAATAACTGCGGATAATTCGCGGTTTTCGATAATTCGCGGAAGTTCGTGCATTAATTACCGCGAATTAACCAGAGTGCACTGTATGTGGAGAGAGTGCTGCAGTTAGTGATGAAACCTATCGAAACCTCGATTTAAGGTAAACCCCCATTTAAAGTTAAAAAATACCGGTCCCTAGAAAAACGTTAAATAGGGGTTTTACTGTATTCTTAAATGGCTGCGTGATGTATTGAATCTCATCACTCATAGAGGGTTGGGCCGAGCGCAGTTCTTTACGCTGCGCAGGCAACCAAGGGCCAACTGTGTAGTGCACTCCTAGCTGCAACCCGGGCAGTTTGTATAGGCCAGCATATGCGAAGACGAACCTAGGGAGTGCAGCGGGTGCATGGGGGGATTGGTGGGGTTGGAGCTACGTGTGGTTGGTTAACATTCCATAGAGTTCAAAAGTAGATACGGTATATTCTGCTCACGGGCAGTAGATGTCGCAGCAACATTAGCACGCTCTGGTGGCTAACAAGCACAACACTTCGTCTTCACTTAAGATATGTACAGTATTTGCATGATTGAAAAACAATATATAACTTAAACAATATAAACCTTCTACAGATATTTGTATTTGATATAGATAAAAGTTATTTGAAACATACAGTGTTATCAGTTTAGCTAAAGCGTGTAGGTGACTAGGCCTACTACTACAGATGTTAAGACCGTCGGTACTCTCTGAAAAAGTTCATTTTTATTTTTATTTTTTTTGGTGTCTGACCGATTTGCTACGTTTCAATTGTGTATGGATTTGGCTTGTTATCTGTTTCGTTGTGAGAAATTGGTGATCGTGGAATTTTCTACCTGTGAAACACACTGGAATTATGTGTCCGCAATTTTTCTTTCTCGTCAGTTTCATAATACAGAATAATTACTTTTGTTACCGGTATTTTTAAAGTTTGGCATCTACATCGTGGTGGGTTGAATGTGAGTATTTCACAGTTGTCATCCATCGTTTTTACGATATCCGCACCATTTGAAGCGTATTTTGTTTGTCATTAGCATTATTGGGTAGTGAGAACGAAATGAATGTGACTTTCTGTTGAAGTGTGCGATACGAAGCCTATTTGTTTCTACTGTCCATGTTTGGAAGTGTGCATATACCTTACCGTGTTTCGTATAATTTAGCAGGTGCGCAGTATAATATTTGTGAATCTGATTCAACATTTAGGTGGATGGTGATGTTTCTTCGAACTGTATACTTTAAGGGTATATAATTACTGTAGGGTAGCTACAGCACTGCATTAGGCCTACCGGTAATAATTCATATGATGAATTCAGTCCAGTCACTCTTAAGGCGACCGTTTTCCTTGCTTTCATTAGAGGAGAAACACGAGGTTAAGCGACTAGGTAGGCTAAAGCCTCACCTAAAGATCACTCAGACTGTTAAGACAAAAACTAGAAGTTTTAACGGCAATTTTCATCCCGACGTGTATGATAAATATGACTGGATGTGTGGTTTTGAAGTGACCAATGCATTGGTTTGCTTCCCATGTATTTTGTTTGGGGGTGAAGATTCATGGACAAAGAATGGCGCGAGTGATCTGCATCATCTTCATGACCGAGCTAAAAAAGCATGCTTCATCAAAATTGCATATGAAGAATACCTTGAACTTGGTCATGTTTGCCAATGTTAATATAGCACAGCAGATAGACACAGGATACCGAAGAGCAATAGAAACTCATAATCAAAAGGTAGCCCAAAGTAGGTATGTTTTGAACATTATAATTAACTGTAACTTATTAGATTTTGTGGTTCATTTGAGTTGGCATTGCGCGGACATGACGAGTCCGATACATCAATCAATCTGGTTTTTTTTTTGTGGACTAATCAATTTTAGTGCAGAATTAGATAGTGCTATGAAAACTCATTTGAAAAAAGCGACTGTATTCAAGGACACCTCAAAAACAATACAGAATGAAATTCTGCAGTGCATGCATGAAGTTTGCCATGAGGAAATTCCAAAGAAATTAAAGAGTCAGAATTTGTGTCTGTCATAGCAGATGGAACAAGTGATGTAGCATCAATATATCAGTTGGTCATTGTATATAGATACTTGGTCAACTTGAAGCCAGTGGAGAGATACTGGGGGTTTATTAATCCTGAAGGGCAAAAAGCAGAATCTGGCTGCATGCATATCTGATGAGCTAAAACTTCACTTTCTTGGTTGTGAACATAAGCTTATTGCACAAACGTATGATGGTGCATCTGTTATGAGTGGTTCTAAACATGGTGTTCAGGCGATAATAAATCAGAAGTATACATCAGCTGAATACGTTCATTGTCATGCTCACCAGTTAAATTTAGTCATGTTGAATGCAGCCTCGATCAACACAAGTGTGAAGATTTTCTTTGTAAACCTTCAAGGACTCTGTTCCTTCTTCTCAAACTCTCCTCAAAGAACTGCAGTTCTAGATGAAATATTTGGAAAACGCATGCCTAGATCAATCCCTACTAGATGGAACTTCCAAACACGATCAGTGAATACTGTCTTTGAGTACAGGAGTGAGTTGATAGAATGTATGAAAGTAATTCAGGAAGGTGTTAGAATTAATACTGCAACATCTATTCTTCAAGCCTCTGGATACATTGGTATTTTGAATGATGATAATTTTACTTTTTGGTTGTCTTTCTTCCATAAAATCATGCCACATGTAAACATTTTGTACAGTCAGCTTCAGAGGCGTGACTGCACTCCAACAACAGTTCTGGCAAGACTAAAATCTTTCGAAATAGAGATTCTGAAACTAAGAAGTACCATCAATTCCACAGCAGAGCAGTCTGGCATAGTCAAGAAACAAAAGTAGAAACAGAAAGAAACATACAGGCAATTGAAGTTTGTGATGTCATTTTGACTGAAATGTCAGACAGATTCCGTTTTCTTGGCCACTTGGGAGCAACTGCACTCTTTCTTCCAGACAAATTTGCAGAATACGAGCTGCACTATCCGGTGAAAGTGTCACGACTTGTTCAGCAAGCTTACCAATTCATTGAGTGCAGGAAACTTGAGACAGAACACTCAATTACTTACAGTACTTTAGAATTTAGACACATATCAGGTGCTCTGCCACTACAATTACTGAGTGTAGTTCTGACTATCCCCATGACCTCTTGTGAGGCGGAATGATGTTTCTCCACCCTGAAAAGGATTAATTACCAAATACAATGTCTCAGGAGAGATTATCACCCCTTGCTATGCTGTCGTCTGAACGAGATTTCATCATGCAAATAAGGGACTTCAATGACAGAGTCATTGACATGTTTGCAAGGAGGAAGGAGAGGCATGTTGATTTTCTCTAGAAATAGGTGAGTATTGTGGCATAACCTTCAAGTCAAGGAGTACAAATAGTATAAGCTAACATATGTTCAAATTTCTGATTTTCCTTATTTTGTACCTGTTCGGTATCTAAGGGATGTTTTGGCTACTTTATATCAGTAATCATAGTCATAATAGTTTTGTGAACCACCAACTTTTAGATCCACCAGCCGCCACTGGTTGCGATGAAGACTTGTTTAGGTTTGGCATTTGTCATTTTAGTAATTTGTTTACATATAGGGAGCTAACTGAAAGTGTACCTAGAAGTTTGTCTTTAACGTTTCAATTGAGTTCATCTTACACAGTGAAAGTGTTCCTGTCAACTATGGCAAGGTATTCATTTCGTGAGCAGGCAGACATATTTTTTATTTACGACCGCGCGAATTGTAATGGACGTGAGACTGTTCGGCTGCACCATCAGTCGTTTCCAGACCGAAGACAGCCGAGTCATCCAACCTTTGCTGCTGTTAATGGTAGCGTTGTTGAGGCAGGATCCGTAAAACCCCAGACAATTGATCGAGGAAGACCAAAAGTTACTAGTGCGCCTGTGTAGGAAGAACACATTCTCCAGTCTGTCAAAGGGGATCCAGGTATCAGCACTGGCCAGTATCTACCATGACAGATAGATAGGTAGAGGAGGACCATTTCCATGGCCTGCAGGTTCCCCTGACCTCAATCCCTTTGATTTTTATCTCTGGGGGCACCTTAAACATTTGGTGTATGCAGCAGACAACCAGGATGAAGAAACTCTTCGTAAACGTGTCTTGGAGGCTAGCGAAACCATTCGGCACCATCAGGGAGTATTTAAAAGGGTGTGGCAGTCCATGATTCGAAGAGTGCATGCTTGTCGAGACGCAAGAGGAGGGCATTTCGAGCATGATTTCGTGTGTTAAACACTTCCTAACAGGCTGACAATGTCAGTGTCAAAAACAGATTAATGTGTCAAATTGAAAACAAAGGATTTTGGGTCATATGTGTATATGAACTTTTTTTCTTTTTTTTTTTGGTGTATGGAACCCATCCCCAAAGTTTGTAAAAGTATTTTTGAATCACCCTGTGTAGTAATACGTAGTAGATAGAATATGCAGTTTATATAAAGTGAAAATGTATCAGCGTTCTTCAATAGATTTTTATAGGTAATTATAGATTATGTTGTGTGTTGCTATCTGGCTATGTAAAAATTGGCAAACCCAGAATGACGTCACACCGATAGATGATGATTAGCTCATGCTGCCAACTGTCAAGTTCCATTATAAGTACCCGTTTCAATGTCAGCAAGAGGTCTGCTAACATGGCAACTCTGAAATATGATGGGCAACAGTGAAAACCCCGATTCAACCCAACAATGAGAAATTATATTGTAAATCACCATGTTTGTAGTAATGGGGGACAAATGGTAAGGTTACATTGTTAATAACTTATTAAAGGTGACCTAGACTACAGCCTTGCTCTTAGTCATGCTCATATTGATATTTACCTGACTGCGAGGAATAGTAAATGTACAATTTGTTGTAGCCATCCCAACAATAAAATTTTGGACTCATTCTAATTTTTTCGGATTTCCAATTCACATTTTAGAAATATATGTGGATATCAGTAAATTTAAGGAAACAATTGAGGCACTCTCTGCATTAAGTAGGTATTCACTTGCTCTCCATGTAAATTATCAGAAAAAGAAGGTTTATACAAGTATCTGCTCATGACATAGAAAAATTAATTCAAATAATATGCTATTCTCTATAAGAAAGCTTTAGAATTGTAATCTGAGAAGGCCCTACATTTCAAACTATTCAGGATTCAAAGCATATACTGTACATCTAATTAAAATGGATATTTCTCAAAGAAATGTGCAGTATTCATGAGCTTGAACAAGACAGTGTTGGGCTGTAATAAATCACAGCAAATGTATTCTCATTGTAAGAGAACTAGACTATTTGAAATCAATGACAGGTAAGTGTTGCACTTATTTCAGTGATAGGGAAGTGCCATATGTCACTGCATCCCATTACCTCACATGTCTGTTTGCTCCTGAGGTGACCAGTAGTATGGTATTGATTGGGGTGGTTTTTCAGCCTAATTTAGTTGGGTTATACAGTATGTTTCTTATGAAGATGGAAAAATATGATGAAGAGTAGGCTAAAGATTCAATGAATGTCACAAAGAAGACACATTATACAGATATATAGGGAAATGTATTCAATGGTCTGTTTTATACCTTTGCTAGCTTCAGGTAACCACGCATTTTATTAATTGAATGTAGGATCGAATCCTGGAGCAGCATTTGGCAGTTGAGGGTGCGCAAATGTGAGGGAGCCGTGCCAGTAGATTTGCTGGCACATTAAAGATCCCCTTCAGGGCAAAATTCCGGCACCCGGCGTCTCTCAGAGCCACAGTAGTTAAAAGGGATGTAAAACCAATAACTTTATTATTATTCATTGAATGACTAACATTCCTTATGTGTTAGGTTGATGTTTCTACGATAGAACCAGTTGCTGCCTTCTGTAGCTCAGATGAAGACACAGAAGATGTGGAAGCATTGCAGTTTCTGCCTATAGCTCCTGAAGTGGAGGATCCAGAAGAAGGCTGGGGTGCTCCTCCAGGAACTGTACCTGTGATGGAGGAGGACAAGCAACGCATCAATAGTAAAGAAAATACCTCTCCTTCACTTAAAAAACGGAAATATCGTGCTTTCGACATAGAGTTGGAAGGAGCTCCTTCAGAAGGTTGGTAATCTTAAGAAAAGTTTTCTTTTTAAGCTTAGCTGGAGCATCTTGTGGTATTTGAAGGCTATTGAAGACAAAGAAAGACTAAGAGTTCTGTCACTTCAATTAAGAGTTACAGTGAAATCCTGATTTAATATTTCCTGAATCACTGTTTGCCATTACTGTATTGTTCATTTTCATTGGTCCTGGCTTTTATGCCATAAACACAATGTAAATGAGGTTTCAGTCTAATGTTTGTTGATTTTGCTCGTAACCTCTGTTTAGGCTCAAATTTTACGGCTGCTGAAACAAAATTGGTGTTGATTTAACATTACTATGTTTGAAACAATTTACAAGTTGGACATTTTCTTCCTGCTACATTACATAATAAATCTGCTCCCCCTCCCCATGTGATGGGGTAAAAATCCAGAAATAAATCTTAAACCAACAAGGTGTGGACAGGGGGGTATGGTCACATGTCATTGTGTTTGTCCTTTCAGTGAGTGTTTATGTTTCTTTTATGTCCAAAGATTGTGTGATAATTCATGCTAGGTTATGCATGCTCAATGGGATGGTAGAAGAGTGACGAACATGTATAATGTGTGTAAATGATATCCATGTGTCTGTGCTATTTTATTAAAGCCTTATTGGTTGGTAAATACTCCAGATTTTCCTAAGAACACCCTAACTTTGAAAACCTTCAAATAAAAATCAGATTTGTTGGCGAATATAATGCGCATCAGCAAAAAATACATCTGGTACTTCAATGAGCTCATGTTATGTCATTTGTATTATAATGAAACGTAGGTACTTATACTTCGAATGGTATTTCAGTTAAAAATTAAGACAGACTAAGAACTAATTTTCAACACTGTTCTTATCATCGGAAAACTCCTAGTCATCCGTGTCAAATTTATTTTTCATTATCCTCGGTGTTGGTCTCTTGCCATGAAGTCATTTCAACAAAATAAATGTAAGCTTTATTGCTGCTTATTAATGTACTTGTGTTCATGTGACTATGTATCAGCAAGTCCACCCTGATAATGCAGTGGAACATTCATATCTATGATGCTAAAGGAGATGCTACAAAATGGACCACTCCATGTGCCCGAAGCGCCAACAACATGCTGCAAAATATTCACTCTTTTTGAGGGATAGTACTTCGAAATCAAATGAAATGCCGAATGAAAAAATGGTCCTGAAAGCTTTCAATCAGCCTTTGTATATAGGAAAATACAAAAAGGTGGGCATACAAACAATGTATGGAGAGGGAAAGAGACTCGTATCATACCAGTAGATATTTATTGATGGCTGTAATGTCATCTTTAGTTCTCTGTCCTGCAGTTGTAGTTAGCATTCATGTGCACATAAATGTTAACAACTTAAGCGATGGACAATTACTTCTCGCCCATGTGCGAGAACACGGTTGCCAAGATTTCATTGTGATACGTTGACAAACAGAACCACATAGAATTACCCAAATGGATTTCAGTATGACTCACTATTAATTTTAGAGTGAAATTGCTCCATTCTGGCAGGCACACTGCTTGTTAGAGTTTGTGTATTTAGGATGAGTTGCTTTAAGATTTGTTTTATATTGGTGGTAAGCCTGTATTGGGTGAATATGTTTGCTTGTAATATATGTATTCTATCCCTATTATTGTTCAAATCATGGTTATTGCTACAGTCTTCTTGTGTGGTAGTTTGATTCTTTGTTGTCCCTGATCTGTACATTATCTTATCTCCCTTGATCATTTCAGAACTACATCCTCTTCTGAGTAACCGGACAAAGGACAAACAGCAATCGGGTGGCAAAAAGGGAGGAGGAAGGCAAAGAGTGGATGATAGAAAGAGACTGAAGTGAAGTGTATTGCTTTTCAATTGAGATTTCCTCTTCCTTTTCTTTCTCCTAAATCCAAGACCCTCTTTTATGTAGGAGTGAAACTGTTCGTGTGTCTAAGACCCTCGTTTATGTTTACGTGACTGCCGTGTGTTGTTCAAATACTGTTAGTATCTCAAACTCGTACACAGTGATGATCTTAAGGTATCCAACGGTGAACATACTGTAATTAATTGACTGATAGCAGCTCGTCCTGTCATTCCATGAAGTGTTGTTATGCTTTATCAGTGATGTCTGTGCAATACTTTGTGCTCATATTCTTGTTAAAGACTGTAATGCTTTGCCTGAATAGAAGATCAATTTTAGTGAAACTTCAGAATATTTTATTGGCCTCTTTCAGTATGTTGCATATTGTAAACTTGCGTAGTGAACTGCTAAGTGTAGCTTCAAGAACAATAGTCACAGTGTGGGTAAAGCCTTCATTGCTAGGATTACTGGGCATGATAGGTCTTTTGCTCACAACTGTTTTTATAATTCTTATATTGAATGTCATCGATATATTAAATAACAGGGCAAATCAATTCATGTGCTTCTATATTAATATTGTGTCATAGACCTACGATATGTCTTTATTTGATTGTCTATACTTCTCCAGGTAGTTTCTTTTGCTAGCAAAGCCACTGGTGATTGTCATGAGTTGGTCTTTTTCACAAGGAAAGACATTGATGATACTGGGCACTCCCGGCCATCTCGTCAGTGTCCTTTAGATCGCTGTCCAGTTCCCCTTCTATTTAAAGATTTGGAAGTCAGATGTCCTCAGTTATAATCTGTTTTCATCCATTTAGTGGATTCTTAGCGACTTGGGTTTATAATACAGCTTGACGACACTACTTTCTCTATGTGATTAGGTGCAGATGACCTCGCTGTTCCACCCCTTAAAGTAACAATAACTAACTAACTGTATGTGATTATATTATTGTGTGCTGCTTTGTCTAGCAATTATGTTTTAAATCCAGCAAGTACAGTATAGTTATTCTATAGCACTGTCGAACCTCAGTTATATGTTTTTTAAGAGGAATGGCAAAAATGATGTATAAGTGAGAGAAACATACAAGTGAAACTTATGTAAAATATTGTTTTATTGAATGCTTGCTACATTTGTTGGAAGAAATCGACCAATTTTTATAATTTCCTAGCTCACACTTACACCAATTCCTGTTTTCGACTCCTCCACTAATATTATAAGTATATCTTGATTTAGGTCCAAATTCCCAGGGTGGTCGTCAAATTTTTAAATTGTACTTGACAGATAGGCTATGAAGGTTCTAAGAAGAGATATTCTCAGAAGTCATTTCTGTGACTCTAAACCTAGCATTGTCAGATTCCAACATATGCTCCTAGAGTGCTCTGGTATTATCAATCAATATATCTTATATCTCGTCAGTGTCCTTTAGATTGCTGTCCAGTGCCCCTTCCATTTAAAGATTTGGAAGTCAGATGTCCTCAGTGTAATCTGTTTTCATACAAACAAAGAGCTCAAATGCTTGGAATGCAGAAGATTTTGGTTCCAAATCCAAAGGGGTCTCATTTTCAAGTCTTACTGAACAGAAAGACTTTAGAAGAACTAATGAAACGAATAATTTTTAGTGCATTAACTATTTCTTCACCGCTTTGAGAACCTTCTCTACACAGCAAACAAATCTTCTTCTTCTTCTTCCTAGTGTTTTCCTGCTGGTGCAGGGTCCGCTATTTTGATCTTGCCTCGCCATTTTGTACGATCTTGGGCATCTTGTGGTCTTAAGTTGAGGGTCTTCATGTCGGCATTTACTGTGTCTTGCCAGCGCTGCTTTGAACATCCACGTGGATGTTGCCCATTAATTTCAAACGAGCGGGTGAAATTGGCAACTGTTCCAGGTGCAGCACGCAGGACATGACCATACTATTGGAGACGATTTTCCCACGCCTTCTCGGTGATGGGTGAGATACCCATTTGCTGGCGAACAGTGTCATTTTTGACATGATGCAGGAGTGTGATGCCCATGGACCAAAGGAGCATTTACGCATTTCCATTTTGCGTAATTGGCGCTCTGTAGCTTTATCGGCCGGTCGACATTCAACACCGTATAGAGCAACAGGACGTACTGCTGTGCGGTATATTTTGGACTTCAGATATAGTGGCATCCTTTGTCACAGAGTACGCCTTTGACTTCCCTCTATCTCATCCACGCTGCCTTTATCTTACTTCGCACTTAATCAGCTATCCCAGTCTGCAGGCAAGATCCTAGATACCTGAAGCTTACGGTCTTCGCTAAGGTATCTCTATCAACTTGGATGGAGCCGTTGCTTGGGATGGTTTCCAGGTATTCCGTCTTCTTTTTGTAAGTCTAAGACCGAATTGTGAGAGACAGATGTTCCAGTCTTGAACTTGAAACTGCAATCCTCTTCTAGTGGTATCAGCAAGTGCAACACGTCTGCATATAAGAGCGTCCAAGGGATACTCCTTTGCAGGTTCCATCTGATTGTGTCCATGACAAGGACAAAAAGCAATGGGGACAGTGCGGAGCCTTGGTGTACACCGACTTTTACTGCGAAGCTCTCCGAGATGCCGACAGTGCAACGTACACAACTTGTAATGTTCATGTATAGCATCTTGATCCAATTGATAAGTATTTCAGTTACCCCATGGTCATGAAGTGCATACCAGATCACGCTGTGTGGAACACAGTCGAAAGCCTTTTCAAGATCAAGAAAGGCAATATGCAGTGGCTGATGTTTCTCTTGGTGCTTTACAATGAGCATTCTGGCAGCGAAGATTACATAGGTTGTTCCAGTACCCTTGACGTAGCCGCACTGGTTGGTAGTAATGCTGACGATTTCACGCAGTCGTCGATCAAGGATTCTCTCAAAGATCTTCATTGTGTGCGGCAGGAGGCAAATTGGACGGTAATTTGCCCATTCTGCTGGGTCACTTTTTTGCTTAAAGATAGGCATAGTGATCCGGTCATCCGGTCCTGGTGCTTTCTGGTTCTTCATACTATTGATGGCGTTGGTGACTTCCTCTGACGTGATGTATAAGATAGGACCTGAATTTGGATTACCTTCTGGAATAGGAGGATGTGGGAACTCAATGTTGGAAATCTCTTCAAAGTGTTGTTGCCAGCGTTTGAGGATGTCCTGTAATCGCCGACCATCTTTGCCTTTTATGTACACTGACCGGCAAAAAAAGTGGAACAGTTAAAAAAGTAATATAAATAGTATAAAATTAGCCATGAAAAAGATGTTATCACATTTTAAAAGCTTTTCACGCATTAGAACAAACATCTGAAACATCCGTGAATAGAAATTGATAATATGACTTGTCTTAGGGTGGTTTATCACCACCAATTACCCCCAATCTTCGATGAGCCTATCTTAATGGTTTTATGGCGGGAAGCGCACTGTAAGCGCTTAAGGTTTATGAGTGTTGCCGCTCGCTTATTGTTGCTCTATTGATAACAACTGGCATTTGTTGAACACCTGTGAACCATTGTCATACATTTTAGTAAGTTATCCATATGCAGTTCACACTAAAACATGCCTCTTAGCCGTGAAGGAGCTGCACAGGCAGTTGCATTGGTGAAGGATGGCCGCAGCTTCCGTTATGTTGCTGAGGTCATTGGATCATCTCTCGGAAGTATTTACCATGCAGTGCAACGTTACAGAGAACTCCAAACATACGACAGGAGATGAGGGTCAGGCCAAAGAAGAAGCACAAGTGCCAGGGATGACAGATTTCTCACCCTGCAAGTTCTGCAGTCCAGGCACGAAATCATCTGGAAAATGTCAGAAATTTGAGAGTGAGTGAGCGAACAGTAAGAAGAAGGTTTGAAGAAGCTCATCTTTCGTCCAGAAGACCTGCACGTGGACCCGCACTCGAACGACATCACAGAGAGGCATGTCTTCGCTTCACAAGGCAGCATCTGGGATGGACCCACGAGCAGTGGGCCTCTGTTCTCTTCACTGACGAGAGTCGCTTTAATCTTAGATATCCTGATGGAAGAGAAAGAGTGTGGAGAAGGCGCGGGGAGAGGTACAGCCCTGTTGCTTTCTCCTCCAGGACTCCATTTGGAGGTAGCTCGGTTATGGTGTAGGGTGGCATCAACGTTATGGCCCACACTGAGTTGGTGTGCATCGCTCACGGGACGCTCAATTCCCAAAGATACATCGAAGAGATCCTGATGAACCATGTGATGCCCTCTGCGTCTTTCATTGGTCAGAATTTCATGCTGATGCAGGATAATGCCCGCCCTCATACTGCTCGCTGTATTGTACAATATCTGCAGGAAGTGGGGATTCAACCCTGGACTGGCCAGCTCGTAGTCCTGACTTGAACCCCATCGCACATGTATGGGATATGCTTGGAAGAAACGTCAGACAGTGTGATCACACCACCGTGGCAAAACTGAGAACATCGCTGCTGGAGGAATGGGATCGCATCCCGGCAGGTGCCAATCGACGAGTTGTGAACAGTATGTCTGAGCGTTTACAATCTGTCAAAGACGCTAAGGGTGGAAACACTCGTTGTAGTGACCAGTGTTCTCGTGCAGTGCAGTGCAAACATTAATACTGTTTTGTTTGGCAATACGTTTGATAAAAACCAGCCCAAAAGACCATTATTAAAAAATAGAAAATTGTAAGATTTGCAAAATGTAACAAAATTTGTGAGTTAAAGCGTGTTGTAAAACATGTTTCGGTATTTTCTGTAGCCAACCATCTAAAATTTACATGAATAATGCAAATATTGGAAAACAAATACATTTTTGTGGAATAAATTAAGAAATTACATAAAAAATTTAAGTGTTCCACTTTTTTTGCCGGTCAGTGTATATATAGTGCTCAATATCCTGTGCTGATTTTGTTCTAGCTTTAGTCAGCCGGATGATAGTTTTCTCTCCTTCCTTTGAGTCCAGTGTTGTATACAGATCAGTATAATGACTGTGTCTAGCTTCAGCGACAGCTTTCTTAGCCTCTTGTTTGGTTATCACATATATTTCCCTGTTCTCTGGAGTCATTTGTGAGACCCAGTTTCTATATGCCTTCTTCTTTTCATGCACCTTTTCCTGGGCTTGGGCTGTCCATAACCATGTTTGCTTGTCAATACGGTGGGAACAAGGTTTTGTTGTACTCAAGGTTGTTGTGGCGGTTGAAGTGACAGATATGCAGAATGTGGTCCATGTGTTGTCAATGGCATTCAGGTCAATGGGAGGAAAATTTATACTGTCTGCTAGGGTCTCCTTCTGGTCGTAAGCTTCCACCACTTGATCTTCTCGGAGTCGTTTATCTCCCCACCTCTAGGATGTTTAGAGATCCTTAAGTCCGCTGTGAGCAGCTTATGTTGAAGGGCTACACAGTCAGGTGGTATGACCTTCACATCTGTTACTAGTCATAGATCACGGCGTCGAACAAGGATGAAGTCAATTTGGCTGCTTTCGCCACCAGTGGTATAGGTGATGAGGTGGTTGATGCGCTTCTTGCAAAACGTATTATCAATGACCAAGTCATTTGCTTCCGCAAAATCCAGAATTTCAGTACCATCATCATTTCAGATACCATAGCCATTACCACAATGGCGGCTATAACCATCCTTGGTGTGACCAACATGCCCATTAAGATCACCACAGAGAAGTAGGAACTCATCTTGAGGACACGCTGAAACATGATCTTGTAGCTCCTGCCAAAACTGTTCTTTTTCTAGGTCATCACAGCCAGACTGTGGTGCATATGCAGAGAAGACACAAAGTGGAGAGGTTGCAGTGTCGATTGTAATTGACATAAGGTGGTCTGAATAGCGCTGAACCTCAGCAACTCGATCTTGTAGGCTTGCACAAACAATGATGGCAATGCCATTCCTGTTAAATGTACCATGGTAAATTAGTTTATAGCCATCTCCGATGTCACGAGATTTCTGGCCTTTCCAACGTGTTTCTTGCACACATGCAATGTCCACTTTCCGTTCTTTCAGCATCGCTGGTCCAGTAAGAGGCCCAATGTTGAGCGCGGTGATGCGTAAATGTTCTCTATGTGGGGCTAGCTTCTTTAACTGGTTTCGCCCTTAAACCAGTAGCCCTTCTCCATTCGTCATGGCATTTATGTCAGGCCGACGCACGTTGCTTCTGGGGATGCCCTAGCATTATTCAACAAAACTGACATAGACATGATCCATTGGTTGCGACAGAGGTACCGAACGGCTTGTCGCCACAGCCTGGCGTCGGGCATTTTAGAGCTACTGTTAGCAGATATTTAGGCCGCTCCTAACATGGAGAACAGACACCTTTTGTAGCCGCTCCTAACATGGAGAACAAAGATGCTAAATCTGATATATGCCCATGGTTATGGGCAAATACCTTTTACTCTTACTAATTCCGAGTACTAGGATGCCACTTCCGCCAGCTGCACTGTTCCGAATTCTAGCTTCTCCATTGTAGCTGCTGCTGTGGACTTCACTCATAACCCTGAGTTGGGGCCCTCCATATTTATGACCCCTGGAGAGAGGGTGTCCCAGTATGGTAAAGCCCCCAGGAGTTAGGCTGCCTGTTGGTCAGCGGGTTCACTTCCAAAGTATTTCCACCAGCCCGCATTTCTGTAGGCCCTCTATCCGCCAACTGGGAATGCGCCCTCTAGGGTTTGACAGGCTCCCCCGAGGGAGCACACAAATGCTCGTAGAAATTTTCTTTAGCGGCCAATAAGTTAGTCTTTCCCACAGGCAAAGTTGTCAGCAACCTGATCTCCTGAAGACAGCAATTCCACACTAATCTATTTGAGTTCACACATGGTAGAGGATCTCTTTCAAATCAGTTGGCAATTACGGTATCATTTTTAAGCAGTCGATAGACATTCATTGTATAGAAAGCTTTCTTCTTCTTCTTCTTCTTCATTTCCCGGTTCCAGTGATCTGGGCCGGGTGTGAATCAAGAACCTCCATACTTCTCTGTCTCTCCACTACTCTCGTCCCTCTTCAAGTAAACCTCCACTTTCACTCCTCTTTTTTCAACGCTCTCCCTCATTGCATTCATCCACCTCATCCTCGGCCTTCCCCTTTGGCACCTTACCGTGACTTTCTCAGTAAATAATCGCTTCGGGACTCTGTCTTCTCCCATTCGCATCATATGCCCATACCATTTTAGCTTACTGATCTTGTCTTGTTACTTCGGGAATCCTGTTATCTCCCTAATTTCCTTGTTTCAGATTTATAGAAAGCTTTGTGCTGCCTAATTAACAATTAATTTTCAGTCTGCCAACACATATGTATGCCCAATTATAATTAAGGGGAGTTTGAAAGGGCTATCCTGCCAATGTTAAACAAGACAATATTAAACTCAGCATATTTTCTAGGTTTGTGCCGTGTTCTGTGTGGGGTTTCACCTAGTAATTCACTGGCCGTGAAAGCCTATATACCATCTTTAAGACAAGATTGAGTTCCTGTATTTTTTGAAAGGTATAGATTAAAAATAAATAAAGATAATTGTGAAGTTATGGTATTTGGAAGAGATAGAAACATAAATGGGAATATTGAGTTGGATGGTGAACCCCTCAGAGTGGTAGACAGTTTCAATAACGATTCTAATGGGGTGAGGGGGTCTCCGCCCAATCAATACAATTTATTACTGGCAATTAACAATTTATTGCCTCTGGGGACATGTTTCGGGCCTCATGGGCCCTTCTTCAGCCGCATAGATTATGTACATATTCACATCCATCATATTAATTAGACACAAATCATGCATATTTTGAGAAAAACATTAAAAGTAACACTCTAAAAGCTACCGTATTTCTAAAACATCATCTTAACCATATTATAAAAAACAAAAACAAGTACATCTAGAAGTGACACTTGTGGTCTTAGTGACCTTCTTGATGTTTTGATCTGGTATAATGCCCAATTCAAAGTCCTATTAAAATATTTATTTAAAATGTTTAAAAAAATATTTGGAGATAATTAGAAGATGACCAATGGGCTTATTGGTTCTCCTTTGTAGATCTGCGTCCCATTTTTCAGCCTATCTTCATGGTTTGGCTTGAGAGTATATTTTGAACAAAGCTGGATGTAACGTCAAGGTTGTAATGTAATGTCTCTACCCAATCCAGCATTAAGGAAAAAGGCCGGAAAGGCAACGGTCCAGCTTTGTTCAAAATATACTCTCAAGCCAAACCATGAAGATTGGCTGAAAAATGGGACGCAGATCTACAAAGGAGAGCCAATAAGCCCATTTGGTCATCTTCTAATTATCTCCAAATATTTTTTAAACATTTTAAAGAAATATTTTAATAGCACTTTGAATTGGGCATTATACCAGATCAAAACATTAAGAAGGTCACTAAGACCACACTCACTTCTAGATGTACTCGTTTTTGTTTTTTATAATATGGTTAAGATGATGTTTTAGAAATAGCTTTTAGAGTGTTACTTTTAAAGTTTTTCTCAAAATATGCATGATTTGTGTCTAATTAATACGATGGATGTGAATATGTACATAATCTATGCGGCTGAAGAAGGGCCCATGAGGCCCGAAACATGTCCCCAGAGGCAATAAATTGTTAATTGCCAGTAATAAATTGTATTGATTGGGCGGAGACCCCCTCACCCCATTAGAATCGTTATTGTACACGTCAATACGGACCTTGTGAAATGGATAATCCTCCAATTAATCTTGAAGACAGTTTCACGTATTTAGGTAGTAAAATACATCTAGTGATGGTAGGATAACAGATGAGATTACCAAGAGGCTGCATAAAGGAAGAAATTTTTATCAAACAATAAAACATCTGATTTGGAATAAAGAAGTTCCAGGAAAAGCAAAACTCCTCATGTATAAGACTTATTACTCACCCATTGTCACGTATGGAGCAGAAACATGGACAATGACGGAAAGGGACTGGAGCAGACTGCAAGCAAGTGAAATGAGGTTTCTCAGAGCAGTTAAAGGGAAATCAAGATTGGACAGAATAAGAATTGTAGAAATTAGGAAAGAACTAAATCAGGAAACTATGAGAGAGCGGGTAGAGAAAAAGAGACTACGCTGGTATGTACATGTTAATAGGATGAGCGGGCAAAGGTTACCAAAAATAATGGAAGAACTTAAGATCGATGGGAGAAGACCTCGAGGGCATCCAAGAATGCACTGGAGTACAGGAGTGAGAGTCTGTATAGAGAGAAGAGTTAACTGGCTTCAAGTGGAGGAAGAAATGTTGTGGTAAGATAGAATAAGATGGAGAGGCGTTGTAAACACCCAGACCCAGCAATAGCTGGAATGGGATTTGGATATATGGTACATGCATTTTTGGAACCAATGAAGATACGGCTCTGAATTTTTACAGCAGACATTTCCACATTACTTATGTGGACTGAAGCAGAATTAAGATATAAAAACCAAAGAGAACCAAATATATCTATTTTTTAAAAGAATGCCAAATTTTACATAAAAGTTTTGTAGATGCACACCCCTACTTCATGTCTATGGAAACTTCTGCTTTGATTATTCTTCAGTAAGGGCAGTAAGATATAATGAAGCATCTCACTGAGTTTCATGTAGTTATTGCTTGCCATGGTGGATGAGTGGTTAACGTGTCGGTTTACTAACCCCCAAGCTTGCAGGTTCGCTCCTGGCCGTGGCAAGTGATTTTTGAAAGGCGGCAAAAATTACGACACCATGTCATACGATGTTGGCATTAGAGCCGGGCAAATTTGCTCTAGTTGCGATCGGGATCGTAAGTTTCCGCATGGCTAGTATCGTCCCCCACCAAGCGCACTCAAGACCAGGTCTCTCCGCTGAACGAGAATCTTCAGTTTCGATAATACCGGCATTGAGTGGGAGTCTCGATAATACCGGAACTCCTTTTTTCTCGGCGTTATCGACAGTATCTATTTAAAGGAGAAAGCAGACTCACTCACGCCGCTGCACGTGTAAAGTCAAAGCCTTCTGTAATAACTCCGGAATGTAAACCATTCCTCGTTCTTACATTTGACAAATTTAAAGCAGTATGAAGTGATACACTCCAGGAAGATCACATTGAATTGAGTTCGCATCTGCCACCTCCCTACCACTCCTACCCTCAGTTACAAATATACACACACTACTACGGACACCATAATAACACAGGTTATTAGACAAAGTTGACACACAAGAACACAAAAATGATCACGATGTTGTAGCCCCTAAAGTAAAATAAACTCAAATAATTGGCGTAGCAGAGAAGAGCTACAAGAAAGTCTCTCATGTATGACTCATGAATTTTTAGCCCTACTGACTAGCAATTTGCTTTAAAGAATACTTTCAATCTTCTTCTCCACCTTGTAACTGGTTGTTATTAGAGGCAACTATAGTGCAAAAATTGGCTGCGATGGTGAAAATACACTTGGAAAATATTACGCTGAAAAGTTTCAACTAATTTCATCTACTAAAAACTCTGATTTTGTGCTTGAAAACAATACCAGTTTGTGGCATGCGGTGTATTAATCATGTCAGTGCAAACACCTCACTGATTTGTCCATAAATGCCAATGATATGACAGTTTGAGTGAGAACAGTGCGACGGGAGTTGCACTGAGCACAACTCATTACCGCGGGAATGTCACTTCATCCGATACTCCTAAGTCTCGTTCGATCACAAGGTAATATCGTTGCTCTCTCTACCCATGATGCAAAGTGTGAGCACTTGCGTAGGAACGCGATTGTAATGGCGGTGGTTTAAGCATATGGCAAAGCCATTATGACGAAAGATAAAATCAATCTTATTCTTGAAAGTGATCATTATATTTTTGTATGCCCGACGACTAGAGAATATTATTCAAACTGGTTGGAGCATTTGAGATAAAGAGAGTCAGGTATCCAATGCAAAAGTTTTCACTGTGTATCTTTGTAACATTTTCCCTCAGTGTATAAGAGTCTCAGTGGCTGAATTGGTTACGCGCTGGACTACTGAATGGAAGGGCCGGGGCTCGATACTTGGTAGGGGAAATAATTTTAATTTTGGTTTCGTTACGTTTTATTGTTTATGACGACCACTTTACCAGTATCTTACTACAAAAATGATACGACAGAACACAGTTGCATCACAGGGGCTTTATTAATTAAGCGAGTGCATGAATTTTCAGGTTTTATTACGAGAAAGTTTCATACGGTAGTGCTTGAATGTGGCACTACACGAAAAGATCTTCATATGTAGCCTACACGTCAAATAGAATTTTCTTTTGCTGAAATTTAATGACCAAAAATACCGACTGACGATCAAAATATCCTTCCATATGTCATTAGGATGATATGCTCAATATAGGCTACCTTGGGTAGTCTGTTAATATGATATCGTTGAAGTTGAATGGATTCTTCCAATTCGCAGACTCCAGTCAACGGAATGAACAATTTCCATTGAATCCTTACACAAACAAGCCTCAGTGCCTTCAGGCAGCGCCATATTGCCCAAGCGAGAACAAGCGATAATGTCGAGAATAATCGTTATCGAGCCCACATTATCGGTAATACCAGTTCCGGAACCATCATTTCCGTTTTTTATTCTCGTCCAACGAGACCGATCGGAACTCAAGAGCTTTTTGCCCGGCTCTAGTTGGCATGTTAAAGAACCCATTTGAATTCAGTAGGCCGTGTTCATAATGGCAAAATTAATCTCGTGAGTTTCCGCCAACACAAAATTCCTCATTTCTCTACTAGAAAGCGGTATAGTGTTCAAGGAGCTTAGATATCTAACCTCCTTGACTTTCCTAGTGCTTCAAGGAACAACAAAATTCGACATGCAAGCTACCCTTTGGGTGTCAAATAACAAAGCTTGCACCCGGCACCTGAGGCCATACAATATTATTATTATTATTATTATGTAGTTACTGAAAGTAGTTTTCCAGATCTCTCTCTCTGGTTATCAGCCATGTGGCTGGTTGACAGCAGCTCCCCATTCTTCTTGCTTCTCTGCTTTCCTTTTCTGTTTATAGTAGGAGTCACATCTCATGTCTTGTAATATTTGCATCATGTAAGCTACTCTTGTCTTGGTCATTCTCTATAATATTTGCCCTCTATGGAACCCTCAATTATATTCTGCAATATGTCCTATTAGATGATCCTGCTGTCTTTTTGTGTTATAAAACATTTCCTTTCTCCTGCCCTTCTAAGTACCTCTTCATTCATGACCATTTCTCTCCAACTAATATTCAGTAATCTCCTATAGCACCAAGCTTCAGATACAGGAACATCAATTGTAAAAGAAATCACTTTGAGAAACTCACGTTTAAAACTTGAAATGATAATAACTCGCTGAAAGTTTTAAATTAAGGCTCAAAGCACACACAAGCATAGTCAGGATCCTCATCCTTGTCCCCTTCCTTCTGTAAATTCTTGTTGGTTTGTTACATATTTGGCTGTATGCTGTGCCTTAGCAATTCTTAATTTGTCTAAAAGTTGCAATCCCTTTACAGTTTAACAGCCAGGATTGATGTTGAAATGCATTAAATACTCTTATTCTTTCCATGTTCCCATCATTAAATGTTAACATATCATCACTGACCCCCTCCCCATTTCCAAGTTTTTAATCCCACAAATGCATTCTTGGGCACTCGAGTCCAGATACTATTGCTGAAAGACTCATAGGGATTCTGAGTGTGGCCATGTAGGCATTTTCTGAAAACGTCTGGAGGAGCTAAGTCTTTGTAGATGGACTTGATGCTTTCTACAGGGTCTTTCACTCAAAGTGGGGCCGACCGCGCGGCACATGGAGGGTCGAACAAACACATGGCAACTCGCTGAGCTTGGGGTCGAGAGAGCGCCCGTATGAATCACATGTAAATAACAAGCACACATAATAACACATAATCAAAGTAAACTAATTACTCAACTTGTCACAGAAGGTGTTGAAAATGTCCTCCGCCTGCAACTACGCATTTCAGGTATCTTCTAAGGAAATTTTCATTCATATGCATTAGTTCATCTACCGAGATAGCCTCAATTTCTTCCGTGATATTTAGTTTGTGTTCATCTTGACTGAGGGTTTGTTGCATAAACCTTAAACACTGCTCACAAAAATTAGAGGATATTGTAAAGTCAGCTCATAATGGTGCAATAATATACGAGATCATTTAGTTTTCAACCATTTATTACTTACATAATGCTATACTGACAGATAAAGCAGCCCATGATTCCAGGGATTCCCTGCTGAGTGTTTGAATCAAATGACATGAATGAAGAGAGAATATGGCAAACAAAGTAACATTAACACTACGATAATCGTGGGCCATGGGTGAATATTGGTCTTCAGTGTGGTGTATGGTCTCCTCGAACGGCTAGCACTGCTGCACACCTCGGTGCCATTGATGCAATGAGATGATCAATGATTTCTTGGGGGATACGTGGCCACTCGTCCATAAGAGCAATCTGCAGCTGTGGAACAGTTGTGGGATGTGCTGGTCTGCCTGCAATGCGCCTGCCTAATGCATCCCACACGTGCTCGATCGGATTTAAGTTCGGCGAGGAAGCTGGCAAATGCATACGCTGGATACCCTCCTCCTCCAGCATGTCGTCCACCAACCCAGCTCTGTGGGGACGTCCATTATCGTCCATAAACACAAAGGAAGCACCTATGGCACCCGCATACGGCACGACAAAAGGTCTGAGAATCTCGTCTCTATACCTTACAGCGGTCACAGTACCACGTGGGATGATGTAAAGGTCCGTACGTCCACCCAGGCTAATTCCAGCCCACTCCAGCAACCCACAACCGCCATATGGGGATCTTTCTTGTACAAAAGATGGGTTGTTTCGTGTCCCTCGTTCCCTCCAGATGCGAACACATCGATTATCCGATTCCACGTTGAATCGCGACTCATCAGAAAACAGAACTGAGCTCCATTTGGCATGCCTCCACCCACGATGCTCCTCTGCCCAGTTTCTGCGACCTCTACGGTGTTGTGGAGTTAACCTGGTACACACCATGGGTCTACGGGCATAGAGGCCACGTGCATGAAGTCGTTTACGGACATTTTGGGTTGATAATCTGCGTCCTGTTGCCGTTAGAAGGGCACTTCTCAGTTGAGTTGCATTCTTCCGTCTATTCCGGCGGGCTGTTACCACAAGGTAACGGTCATCCCTTGCTGTTGTTGCCCGTGGGCGACCTTGTCCTACCCGTCTCTGAACAGTAGCTGTTGTTTGGACGCGATTCCACAGTCTTCAGATCACATTTTGAGACACCCCAAGGGCTCGAGCCACAACTTGTTGTGTCTGTCCTATGGCCCTCCAAGCCATTGATTCAGGTAAATCACGTTGTGGAGGCATTGCTGTCCCTAAGTCACGTCATTCACTAACTGACAACGGGAAAGGAATGGCTCTGACCTCTGCAACAAACCACCGCCGTGTGACCCTTCGACAGCAACAGCACGGACAGTGCCCTCCATCATGTGGTGTATGTGCAGAGATGATGAAAACACATGTTAATACCTTCTCAGGGAGTAAAGGAAAGCGATTGCATCTAATGCGGTACGAAACACATAGCGTACATAGTTGAGTCTACAATATCCCCTAATTTTTGTGAGCAGTGTATTTCAATTTACCCACAAAAAAAATTGAAGCAATGTGCTTTAACACTCAAGCAATAACGTGTTATAAAATTTTGAAACACATTAACACTTAAACAATAACAACATTGACATGTTATAAACCTATAACACTTATAACTTAAAATAGGCTATAAACGAAATAACGAAGTCTACTTTACTCGTCAAATCCTGCGTCACAACTGTCTCAGCTCCGTGTTGCCATGTGCTCGTCTGACCGTCGGCTCAACGTTCTATCTGCAGCGCTGTGTGGCCGGCCCCACTTTGAGTGAAAGACCTGTATAACTGCTTCAGTTATAAAATTCTTGTGTTCAAAATATTCTCCTGAAGCTTCAGCCTTCCGGAATTTAGGAATTTACACCATTTTTCAGGTCCAAGTGGGCAAAGTTTGTGGAAGGATGTGGCCCAGACGGCTTTCTTCATAGTTCATAAATTGTTTTGTGTTATTTCTGATGGACATCCCATAATACTGCTGAAGTTCATTTATTTTTTATCAGCCAGTAGCTTCTTATCTGACAGTACGGTGGTACGGGTCTGATAACCATCCTCTAATGCAAACGCTCGGACTTCTACCCTCGATGAAGCCAAGTGGTGGACATGTCGGAAATAGAAGAATAACGAAAATAGAGCTCTGGGTATTCTCTATCAATAGGTGAACACCACAGCCTTCTAAGTTTAATAGTTCCAGAGATATTCAAAATAAACCAGCCTGACAAATATGCAAGCAATGTTCTAAAATTAAAAATAAAATACTTCAAACAATCGCAGAGAGAGGAATTATCTACCCTTTAACTCAGGAAACACTACCGTATATAATATTATAGGACATATTTTCAAGTTAAGCACTCGATCAGTTACTGACACATTACAGAAGACTGATAGAAGAATTCTCAGAACTATAATTAATAAAAAACATCAGGTGGATGATCAATGGCGTCTATTGCCAAATGAAGTGGTTTATAAAGAAGCTGAGTCTATAGTCGATACTATGCGAAAAAGGCGAATTGCTTTTTTTTGTCATATCTCACGCGAGCCGGATGCCAGACAAAAGTATTATTTAATTATTTTTTCAAAAGTAAAACAAAGAACTCTTGGTTTATGGAAATTCAAAATGATCTGGATGAACTCGGCTTGACAATGTCCCAAATTGCTAACAAAGATGAGAATAATATCTTGAAAAACAAGAACATCCGACTTCCCCTAAAAACCTTTACCCGCAAAACTTACACCATAAGCGATGCAGAGAGAGCGGCAAGGTCGACTAGAATGAAAATGTTTTGGGAAAAGAAGAAAAATAGAAGCTGAATCTTTAATATTGTTTTTGAGACATGTATATACTTGTCATTTAGACTTTCACGGCCCGTGTTACTATTCATAATGTTGAATTTTGGGCTTATGCCGTGTTTTATTATACTAAAATTCGACGCGTTTCGAAAGAAACCATGTCTTTCATCGTCAGGAATAATCTGGAATACGACAATGTTGCTAAGAGAAAGCAACGAAGAACATATAGAAGGTGCCCAAATATGGATGCCATTATAGCCCCATGTTAGGGACAACGGAAAGCAGCAGTGAATTACTTTCTCAGGGTTCTGATAATAGGTAGCCCGGATTCACTGAGATTGTAGCCGGTGTCGCGGTTGAAATAATCTGGGTGTTTACGTATTTCAACCGCCTCCCTGATGATTCTGGGACGATATTGCTTTATACGGGCAAGAACATCCACTCCTTGGAACATGACATCATGGCCAGGTGTTAAAGCATGATCGGCAACAGCTGATTTATCAGGTTGAATGAGCCTGATACATCTATTATGTTCCTTAATGCGAGTGCATATTGTTCTCGAAGTCTGCCCGATGTAAACCTTGCCACAAGTACAGGGAACTCTGTAGATACCCGGTTGTTGCAATTTAGGCAAACTGTCCTTAGTTGGTCGCAGGAGTTGCCTAATCTTAACAGAAGTTCCAAATACAGTCCGTATGTTGTACCGACGTAGGATTTTAGCAATACGATCCGTTGTGTTATGTATGTACGGAAGGTAAGCAGTTCCTCTTACATCTCTTTTCTCAACTGACGTCCTATTATTATTTGTTGGTTTCAGAACCGTAGAAATCAAAGCCTTGCTATAACCGTTGCTCTCAAAGGTGGTTCGCAGGGTGTTAATTTCTTCTTTTAAAGAAGACACTTCACAAATCCTCCTAGCCCTGGTAGTTAGAGTTGTAAGGATACCATGTTTCTGGGCAGGGTATGGTGAGAACTTGCGTGGAGATATCTATTGGTGTGTGTTGGCTTACGAAAAACGCTGTGTCCTAAAGATCCATCCTCTTTCTTGGTGACGAGAACATCTAAAAAAGGTATTTTGCCGTCAGATTCCTTTTCCATGGTGAAACAAATAGAAGGGTGCTGGAGATTAAGGTGATCCAGGAAATGGCTAAGATTTTCCTCACCTTCCGTCCAAGCAACGAACGTGTCATCCACATAACGCTACCAGATCTTCGGTTTGAAAGGAGCCGACGACAAAGCTTTCTCTTCAAAGTTCTCCATGAAGAAATTAGCCACAACAGGAGAGAGAGGACTACCCATGGCCACACCATCAGTCTGCTCATAAAAATTCCCATTCCATAGAAAGTAGGTGGAGGTCATGCAGTGATAAAAAAGTCTTGTGATGTCTTCAGGAAAAAAGCCATTAATGAGAGACATAACACCATCAATAGGTACTCTCGTAAACAGAGACACCACGTCGAGACTCACTAGAATATCACCCGGCTGAAGTGTTATAGCTTTTAACTTTTCCACGAAGTGTGTGGAATCCTTAATGTACGAAGGCGTGTTACCCAGAGGCGGCTGAAGTAGTCTACCTAAGTATTTGGAAAGGGCATATGTAGGAGAACCAATCGTACTAACAATAGGTCTAAGAGGAACATCTTCCTTATGTATTTTAGGAAGACCATAGAGTCTCGGAGGAATAGCATCCCCTGGAAGGAGAGTCTTCGCTGCATCCGCTGGAATAGATGATTGCTTGATCAATTTGACGGTGACATTTGAGTAGCGAGTAGTAGGATCACGACTATTAATCCTATATACAGGATCTGATAACAAAGACGAGATCTTGGAATCATAATCAACCTTATCCAATACCACTGTCGCCTTACCCTTGTCAGCGGGGAGAACGATAATATCAGAATTGTCCCTTAGATCTTTAAGTGCCCGGCTTTCGCCTTGTTTTAAGTTGGTGTTAGGTGGCTTAGCGGTCTTGAGAACTCGGGAACATTCTTGCCTGGCTTCCTCGGCCTCTTCAGGTGTGAGGTGATGTACCGAGGATTCTACGGATGTAATAAGTTCTTCAATAGGAATTCTTCTAGGCGCTACAGCAAAATTGAGACCTTTAGCGAGAACTGCCTGTTGGGTATCACTTAGGGGCTTGCTGGACAAATTTACCACAACCTTGTTAGCATCAAGTCTAATGGCTTGAGATTTCTGCAACTGACATAACCTATCATATTTGGAAATATGTCTGTCCCTCACCTGATCTAGAATGCTGTTAGCTTGCACTGAAGAAATACTATCAAAGATCTTCCATAATTCCTCACTTACGAAGTTTGCGAGGCGTAGATGTAGCTGTAGTAACTCCCTCGAAATAAAATCCAACTGCTTACGAGTATGCTGTAACCTCTCTATCAATAACGCCTTGCTTGCACGACGATAGATTCTCGTTGCCTTAGGTGTTCTGAAGGAATGCTTCAACATAACAAAACTCGGTAGAATATCATGATCCTGGCATCTTAGGAGAAAAGCGAGTGAAGAGATTAGACACACCTTCTTGCGTCGTAACCTACAAAATCTAGACATCAGTCGGAAAATATCCTCCCCATAGAGGTTTCTAATATTGTCATTTAGACTTTCACGGCCCGTGTTACTATTCATAATGTTGAATTTTGGGCTTATGCCGTGTTTTATTATACTAAAATTCGACGCGTTTCGAAAGAAACCATGTCTTTCATCGTCAGGAATAATCTGGAATACGACAATGTTGCTAAGAGAAAGCAACGAAGAACATATAGAAGGTGCCCAAAGATGGACGCCATTATAGCCCCATGTTAGGGACAACGGAAAGCAGCAGTGAATTACTTTCTCAGGGTTCTGATAATAGGTAGCCAGGATTCACTGAGATTGTAGCCGGTGTCGCGGTTGAAATAATCTGGGTGTTTACGTATTTCAACCGCCTCCCTGATGATTCTGGGACGATATTGCTTTATACGGGCAAGAACATCCACTCCTTGGAACATGACATCATGGCCAGGTGTTAAAGCATGATCGGCAACAGCTGATTTATCAGGTTGAATGAGCCTGATACATCTATTATGTTCCTTAATGCGAGTGCATATTGTTCTCGAAGTCTGCCCGATGTAAACGAGAATCTATCATCGTGCAAGCAAGGCGTTATTGATAGAGAGGTTACAGCATACTCGTAAACAGTTGGATTTTATTTCGAGGGAGTTACTACAGCTACATCTACGCCTCTCAAACTTCGTAAGTGAGGAATTATGGAAGATCTTTGATCGTATTTCTTCAGTGCAAGCTAACAGCGTACTAGATCAGGTGAGGGACAGACATATTTCCAAATATGATAGGTTATGTCAGTTGCAGAAATCTCAAGCCATTAGACTTGATGCTAACAAGGTTGTGGTAAATTTGTCCAGCAAGCCCCTAAGTGATACCCAACAGGCAGTTCTCGCTAAAGGTCTCAATTTTGCTGTAGCGCCTAGAAGAATTCCTATTGAAGAACTTATTACATCCGTAGAATCCTCGGTACATCACCTCACACCTGAAGAGGCCGAGGAAGCCAGGCAAGAATGTTCCCGAGTTCTCAAGACCGCTAAGCCACCTAACACCAACTTAAAACAAGGCGAAAGCCGGGCACTTAAAGATCTAAGGGACAATTCTGATATTATCGTTCTCCCCGCTGACAAGGTTAACGCGACAGTGGTATTGGATAAGGTTGATTATGATTCCAAGATCTCGTCTTTGTTATCAGATCCTGTATATAGGATTAATAGTCGTGATCCTACTACTCGCTACTCAAATGTCACCGTCAAATTGATCAAGCAATCATCTATTCCAGCGGATGCAGCGAAAACTCTCCTTCCAGGGGATGCTATTCCTCCGAGACTCTATGGTCTTCCTAAAATACATAAGGAAGATGTTCCTCTTAGACCTATTGTTAGTACGATTGGTTCTCCTACATATGCCCTTTCCAAATACTTAGGTAGACTACTTCAGCCGCTTCTGGGTAACACGCCTTCGTACATTAAGGATTCCACACACTTCGTGGAAAAGTTAAAAGCTATAACACTTCAGCCGGGTGATATTCTAGTGAGTCTCGACGTGGTGTCTCTGTTTACGAGAGTACCTATTGATGGTGTTATGTCTCTCATTAATGGCTTTTTTCCTGAAGACATCACAAGACTTTTTTTATCACTGCATGACCTCCTCCTACTTTCTATGGAATGGGAATTTTTATGAGCAGACTGATGGTGTGGCCATGGGTAGTCCTCTCTCTCCTGTTGTGGCTAATTTCTTCATGGAGAACTTTGAAGAGAAAGCTTTGTCGTCGGCTCCTTTCAAACCGAAGATCTGGTGGCGTTATGTGGATGACACGTTCGTTGTTTGGACGGAAGGTGAGGAAAATCTTAGCCATTTCCTGGATCACCTTAATCTCCAGCACCCTTCTATTTGTTTCACCATGGAAAAGGAATCTGACGGCAAAATACCTTTTTTAGATGTTCTCGTCACCAAGAAAGAGGATGGATCTTTAGGACATAGCGTTTTTCGTAAGCCAACACACACCAATAGATATCTCCACGCAAGTTCTCACCATCACCCTGCCCAGAAACATGGTATCCTTACAACTCTAACTACCAGGGCTAGGAGGATTTGTGAAGTGTTTTCTTTACAAGAAGAAATTAACACCCTGCGAACCACCTTTGAGAGCAACGGTTATAGCAAGGCTTTGATTTCTACGGTTCTGAAACCAACAAATAATAATAGGACGTCAGTTGAGAAAAGAGATGTAAGAGGAACTGCTTACCTTCCGTACATACATAACACAACGGATCGTATTGCTAAAATCCTACGTCGGTACAACATACGGACTGTATTTGGAACTTCTGTTAAGATTAGGCAACTCCTGCGACCAACTAAGGACAGTTTGCCTAAATTGCAACAACCGGGTATCTACAGAGTTCCCTGTACTTGTGGCAAGGTTTACATCGGGCAGACTTCGGGAACAATATGCACTCGCATTAAGGAACATAATAGATGTATCAGGCTCATTCAACCTGATAAAGCAGCTGTTGCCGATCATGCTTTAACACCTGGCCATGATGTCATGTTCCAAGGAGTGGATGTTCTTGCCCGTATAAAGCAATATCGTCCCAGAATCATCAGGGAGGCGGTTGAAATACGTAAACACCCAGATAATTTCTACCGCGACACCGGCTACAATCTCAGTGAATCCTGGCTACCTATTATCAGAACCCTGAGAAAGTAATTCACTGCTGCTTTCCGTTGTCCCTAACATGGGGCTATAATGGCGTCCATCTTTGGGCACCTTCTATATGTTCTTCGTTGCTTTCTCTTAGCAACATTGTCGTATTCCAGATTATTCCTGACGATGAAAGACATGGTTTCTTTCGAAACGCGTCGAATTTTAGTATAATAAAACACGGCATAAGCCCAAAATTCAACATTATGAATATGTATATACTTGTTTTGGTTAAGTGCTCCAATGAGGGCGTAACATGTGTAAATAAATAAATAGATATCATCATCATCATCATCATCATTTACCCTTATCCAGCTCCTGCCGGGTCGGGGTATTTATGGCACTTCTCCACTTTCCTCTTTCCTTCCACCATTCTTCTTCCACGATCTTGTCCCAGTCCAGATTTCTTTTTCTTACGCTGTTCTTCACTGAATCAATCCACCTTGTTCTAGGTCTTCCTCTTGCTCTCTTACCCTTGCACTTCGCCTCCAGCATCTGTCTTGGTATTCTATTTTCCTCCATCCTCTTTACATGTCCAAACCACCTTAGTTTATTCTTCTCAATTCTCTCATTTAGTTTTCCCATCCCGACTTCCTTCCTAACATCTTCATTCCTCACTCTGTCTTTCCTTGTCTTTCCTATCATACTTCTTAGGAATTTCATTTCACTGGCTTGGATTCTACTCTCTTGCCTGCTTGTCAGGGTCCAAGTCTCAGCTGCATAAGTTAATATGGGAACATAGTACACTTTATACATTACCTCCTTGCTTTTCCTTGGTACTTCCTTATCCCAAACAAGTTTTCTTACACTTTGATAGAATGCATTGCTCTGCTGTACCCTCCTGCCAATCTCCATGTCCAACCTACCAGTTTGCATCAATTCACTTCCTAGGTATTTGAACGTGTCCACAATTTCCAAACTCTGACTTCCAATTTTCACAGTGCCCTTTCCTTGTCTTGCCCCTCTTGTCATCACCATGGTCTTGCTTTTCTCTATACTGATTTTCAGGCTGTACTTCTGAATATTTTCGTTCAGTGCATCTAGTTGTTTTTGCACTTCTTCGGTGTTCCTTTCCCAGACCACAATATCATCTGCAAATAACAGTAACTTCATTTCTTTATGTCCAATTGCTTCCTTTGTTTCCTTGTGTAAATAAATAAATAAATAAAATTATAGGGCATATATTGTAAAATGTTAAAAATTACACATTTTTGCATTTCAAACTCCCCTTAAATACATGTTGACCAACTGAAAATTTATCAGTTAATTGTTAAGACATTCAGCCAGTGTGACTAGGCGTTATATGTTCTGGGCGGGCAACATACGAGCAGTGTTGCGACGCCTCATTCTTATGGTTCTGTGAGAAAGTTCTGCAGTGTATCGAATATCAGATATGCATGATTATTATTTCTATACTAGTCGTTTCAAGCTAAGAGCACATTTAAAGATATGTGATGTAACTGAGAAATTAGAGAATCAGGGACCAGCAAATAAAGTAAGAAAACATAGAAATGAAAAACATTTAATTGGCTCAATTATAGTGGGTAAGCAAGGTGTCTCGAAAGTATGGTATTATGTACAAGTGCGAAAAACATGCAAGGGATCAATTCAGTTTACAAAGTTACTGAAATTAACCAGGTGTCTAATCTACCTATTTTGCCAATGTTTACCATTGGTGTGTCTCACGGATCACAGTCACTGTATGGAATCAAGAGATAGAGAAATATGGAATTAAAATAAGTGTGGAGAAGAGTAAGACTGTAGTGATGACAAGAAACAAGAGAGGAGGAAGACAGAATATTGAAGTCAATGGAAATCCATTGGAAATGGTAAAAAGCTTTAAGTATTTGGGGAGCATACTCACAGAAGATGGTACAATAAATGAAGAAATTGGAAAGAGAATCCAACAAGCTAATGGGGGGTTTACCAGTGTGTGAGAGGTTTAGTATGGAACCAGGAAGTCCCAGAGAAATGCAAGAAAAGTTCTATTCTCAATGTATTACACACCAATTTTGACATATGCAGCAGGTACTTGGTCCACAACAAAACGCGATGAAAGCCGAATCCAAGCAGCCGAGATGAAGTTCCTTAGAGGAATAATTGGGAAGACACGGAGAGATAGAGTCAGAAATGTAGACATTAGGGAGAGAACTGGGTTCCCAAAACTGCAAGACAAGATAGAAACCAGTAAGCTGAAGTGGTACGGACATATGATGAGAATGGAAGAATATAGAGTTCCAAAAATAATATTTATGGAGAAAATACCAGGAAGAAGACCATGAGGAAGGCCCAGAAAGAGGTGGATAGATACGGTGAAGGAAGGCATAGAGAAAAGAGGAGTAATAGAAAAAGAAGTATTGAAAGAAGGAAATGAATGGTTGAGGGATAGACAACTGTGGAGGTCCTTGATTCGCAACCCGACCCATGGAACTGGAAACAGGAAATGAAGAAGAAGAAGATAAAACTCCTGTTAGTTTGCACCATTTATTCCACTGTGGATTATATCAGCGGTTATCATGCCATCTTCAGCAATGACAGAATCTAGATAGGCTATTTAAATTTTGTTACTTTTGGTAAGGTTTCACCATCCAGTTAAGTTCTATATTTGGCATACTGGGTGTATTCAGGTGGAAGTTGCATACCATATATTCAGTCTTGGTTCTACTAATGTGCAGTCTATTAAACTTGAGAGCTCTTCTCCATTGGTCTAAACTCTCCTGTAGGTCATAAATACTGCCAGATATTAGTGCCACATCGTCCGCGTACAAAAGATTCCACGGTAAGGGTTTCTGAATTTGTTTTGTTAGGTAGTTTATGGCAATATTGAATAACAGTGGACTTCCCTGATGAACCCCCACTTTGATATCAAAACTTTCGGACAAACGAACTGGGCTTCTGATACATGTCTGTATATCGTTACACACATACATTATGAGTTTTATGCATAGTACAGGGACGTTTTGCGAATGCTTGCCATATTAACGGTCTTGGCACAAGATCGAAGGCTTTCTCGCTAAACTCTGCTTGTTTCCACGAGCTTTTTCAATTACCAGCCTTATCGCATGGATTACATCAATGGTTCCTTTTCCAGCAGGGAAACCAAACTGATTATCCGTTAACTTTATCAAATTTTGAAGGCGCTCACAAAGGACTCGTTTCCAGATCTTGAGTGTGTGTTATGTAATTTTTATACTGCGGAAGTTTCCACAAGATCGAACATCTCCTTTGTTTTTGTAGAACAGGACCAACGTACTCTTTCTCCAGGCATTTGGCATCTTTTCGTGAACTAAGATGTTATTGAATAACTTTGAAAGCCATACAGCTCAATCCGCTTCAAGTAATTTCCAGAGTTCAGCAGGTATCTCATCTGGGCCCGTTGCTTTATGATTCTTCATTTTAGAGATGGCTTTCCTAACTTCCGCTTCTGTGATTTCTTTAATAGGTTCTTGCGTCGTAGGTAGTTCCACTTCTTGTCGCCTGGTAAATTCTTCATTTAATAAATCATAATAATACTCATGCCATCTTGCACAAAATAATGTCCTTGTCATTTGTTAATAAATTGCCTTCTTTATTTTTAATGTATTTTGGGGGTTTTAAAGTCGCTGCAGTCATTATGTTTGCGTTTGGCTACCTTATATAATATCGTAGCTATTGGCTAATTATAAACGCTGGTAGAAATCAAAATCATCTTTTTCTCTTTCAATTGCAACTGTTTTCCTTGCAGCTTTCTTTGCCTGTTTGTAATTCTCTTTATCTTCCTCAGCACCAGTATTCTGCCAAATTCTAAAAGAGCGTTTCTTTTCAGCTACGCTGTTCTTGGCATGGTTGTTCCATCATATGGAATCCTTTGCATCATGTAGCGACACAAAAAGCTTCAAAGTCCGACCATAGTAGGCTGTTGGGCTGTTTTCCTGAGTTGGGGTTTTGCATAAATAATCCACTATACATTTTTTCAAAACACTTCCTTTTTCACTATTCAATTCATACCATTTAATCTTTTTGATTTTAGGTCTTTTTATCTTGAAATGTCTTCTCAGTTTTAGGGCTGTTATTAGGAGCCTATGTTGGGAAGTAAGTGGTTCTTCCGGAATAACCTTACAGTCCTTAATTTGTCCCAAATCTCTTTTGTCTATCAGGATATAGTCTATCTGTGTCCTGAAATCACCACTCTTATAAGTTATAAGATGTTCATCCTTATTTTGAAAGAACGTGTTCACTACTGCAAGGTTATGGGAGGCTGCAAATTCAAGAATCGTCTCCCCTAATTTATTTTGTTCTCCAAATCCAAATCCACCAGGGTAACCTTCAGAGCCACCCCTGTCCACTCCTACATGACCATTTAGGTCCCCACATATAATATTTTGTTCTGTTTGGGGTATAATTGCAAGATGAGTCCGCAATTCCTCCCAAATTCTTGATTTTCTATTTCTGCGCAATTCACTTGTGGTGCGTTGACCGATACAACATTAAGACAGGGTTGTTTATCTAAGGCGAGTTTTACCGACATGACGCGATAATTGAGTCTGCTTATCTCGACAACGTTGTTAATAAGGCGATGATCTAATATTATTTCAATGCCATTTCTGGTGTTCTCCTTTCCATCATAAATGAGCTTATAACCTTTCCCAATTTGACATGATATGGCACCTTTCCCCTTTGTTTCTTGCACACAACAAATGTTTATGCGGCATTTGTCTAGAACTGCGCTGAGTTCGGCACTTCATCCAGTCATTGTACTAATGTTCCAAGTACCTATGCGCACTGGTTCAGTGTCCGGAAATGTTTCGTCGCTTACGGGGAAGGCCCTAGCATTTCCGTCGCTTGAGGGGGACGCTCTAGCTGTGAATCTCTTTCCATTACCGTTTTGCCTCATGATTAATATAAAGATTGGCTTTCTATTTAATAAAGGGTAGGATTTGGAAGGAGGTGACCTTCCCTTTAAGTTATGAGCCAGGAGTAGAAGTGGGAAACCATGCAAAACCACTTCTAGAATGGCTGAAGTTGATATCGAACCCATCTCTTCTCCGAGTTTTGCCTCATGAGGATGAATGTATCTTGTTCTAAACCCCAGTTCAGAATTAAATTTCTTGACGGTGCCTGAGATCGAACTCAGGACCTCTAGATCCAGACTTTCAACACATATCCGAGGCTACTGAAGTCGGCGAAATAGGTAGGACAGGGAGACAGGAACAAGTCATAAGAGTGATGATTGTTGTTTTAATAGGTAGATCAGCAAGGTCATCCTAGTCGTAAGATTACAATAATAATTTTATGTTCGACCCTGACTATTATGTGTCAGAAAACTGTACTATAATGAGGCTCATTATAACACTATTTTTCATTATGAAACAGTTTATCCCACCAATCAGAGCTCAAGAAACAGTTGTTTGACCAATTAGATAATTAGTTGCGCTGAGTTCCACGGCCTTCTAATTTAAATTTCACTGCCTGGCCTAGTGTCATAGTAGGGTAATCTAGGAGGCCATGGTCAAATACAAGGCATTCTCTGCAACTCATACGCTCTGTTCAGTACATAAAACTGGCGAAATCTCGACAGATATTTATGAATATTTATGTTCGAACATAAAATAGTTATAATAATTATCGTCGAACATCAACCATGGTAATTAAGATACTCGTATGGAAATTATAAAACTCGCATACGCTCGTTTTATAAACATACTCGTGTCTTAATTATTGCCATTATAGGCTCGTTGCATAATGTACTAGTTAACTAGTATGACCTCCGTTACCGTGGCGTAAATCGTTTGAGTTAGAGCCATCGAGGCGATCTACTCTCCAATTTCGGCGTTTCTGTAACACTGAGATTTAATTAATTTTCTCTTGTAGTCACCAAATGTGATACGAGAGATCATTTACGAGCCCACACCGTACAACTTGAAGTACCGTCGATTTTTGCCACCCTTCAAAATTCTACTTCCTCGGCCAAGAATCGAATCCGCGATCTTGGGATCATGCGGTGGGCATTCTGCCACTACTCACGGAGGAAGCTATAATAATACATGGAAGCACCAGGTGGCAGCCGGGTTCACCCATACGTTGAAACATTTCTGCCAAGGTGTACCATGCGTGGTGGGCTGAATATACGAGGGGCATTCAAAAAGTTAGTTACACATGAGTATGGCAGACCAAGTACCGTTTATTGAATGACACACGATAATGCAAAGGGACACAGATACATCACACTATTTCTCGACATAGTCACCAAGTCTCTGTAAACAAATAGTTCAATACCTTGACTATAGAAGTCCGCTCCGACTGCGGCGGCATCTAGTAACCAAGTTCAAAACTAGTTGGTCGTTGACAGTGGCGTTTGGTAGCAAAAGTTGGAACTACTTGAAAATCGAATGTCTGCAGTCCTTACTTGAATTAAAAACAGATAACACATACTAAGGGCCCTAACCCCCTGGCGCGACTAGTCAGTAGCGGCTCGTCGCGCGCGATTACTACAAACGACAAGGGTCTTAATTAATATATCAAAATGGAGGTTGATGATGATGATGATGATAATCGTTGTTTTAAGGCGCCTAACATCTGGGCACAATCGTTTGTAACTACTTCCCAAGTGTCTTTTTAACTCAAAATTCAATATTCCTCTCATCCAAATTTCTGTACTATTTCTTCCCAATATTAGCCTTTCTCACATTTCTATCACTGTACTCATTTAATGTGCTGTTCGAAAGTGCAGGTCTTTCTTCTATTTCCAAAATTAATAACTCTGTATCAAACTGCTCGGACATACCGAAATCTGTTAAAAACCAGTAATAATGTAACTTCTGTTTCCGCGCGCGCGATTGGCCGCGTCAGTGAGTTTTGTTTGCATGGATTACGTTACTTTTCTCCCCGCTCGCGGTAGGTCAGTCGCCTGTGAAACGCTCTTCATGAATTAGCCGCGACAGTGTGTTATGGCACTAATACAGCCATCACAGTTAACACCGGTTATCAGACAGATTCTACACACACCCAAAGTACACGGGGCTACATGACCGCGTTGTCGCAGCCCCTAAACTGAGGAACCAACCAACAACCTTGGTCATGGAGCCATCGGAGAACAGCTGTCTGGACCTGTTCATCATTGTCAAATCGCTGTCCACCCAGATGGTCCTTCAGCTTGCTGAACAGATGGAAATCTCAGGATTTCAGATCCGGACTGTATGGCGGTTGATTCCAGCAAAGCCTGTGTTGCGCGCGCTGTGTTGCATTTTTTGCACGAGAACCATGCCTCGGCTTAACTTTTCACGTCTCCTGTTTTTGACAGCGTTGCGCAGCGACATTCAATCTTTGGCAATAAGCATCTGTTGTAATGGTCGTGCCCTTCCGAATAAACTCGGTGTACACAACGCCTTCACAATCGAAGGACACAGTGGTCATGACCTTCCCGGCCGATTACTCCCGCACCGGCGAGGATGTGTGTCTCCATTCCATATACGCCCTCTTTGTTTCCGGTGTGAAATGATGCGGTGAAGGAAGCCCAACGATGCCAGAAACCGTGCGTCTTTCTGTGCGGGTGTCAGAGATCGCTGCACCCAACGTGAGCTCAATTTACGATACTGCAGATGGTCTCGCACGATGGCATGAGCACTGCCTATGTTGATACCGAACTGCAGTGCAATTTCTGGGATACACACTCTGCGATTGAAGCGAATAATTTCATCGACCCACCAAATATTGTCTTCTGTGGTCGATGTTGACGGCCTTCCTTCCCGCACGGCATCACACACATCTGTCCGGCCGTGCTCAAATTGTTGGCACCATTTCACAATTGCTGGCCGCGAGATTGCATTTAGTCCATACACCGCGACAATTTCACGATGAATCTCTCTGCAATTCAGCCGTTTTGCCCACAAGAATCGTACGGTACCACGTACTTCCATTTTGGAGTATGTTTCCAGTTGCCGCGCCATTTCACTCGCTCACTACGATGCACCTCTTACCAGTACCGTAGCAGAACTGTCGCTGCGGGAAGTACAACGCATGCCCTCTCTTCGGACAATGCGCCGCTCATGTTGCGCAATGCTCCTGTTGCCGGACGACATGTGTAACTTACTTATTGAACGCTCTACGTAACCCCCAGGGGCTCACATCTAGTGGGACGTGGGTTGGCGACCACGGGGCCCCAGGTGAGTATGGCATTGCTTCCACTTACTTGTGCCGGGCTCCTCTCAGTCCTCTTTCCTGTCGACCTCACACTGTCAACTCTTGTTCTCTTCCGACCCCGACGGTATTAGGGTATCCGAGGCCTAGGGAGTCTCTTCCTTTCCCGCCTTAATTGGCCCTTGTCTCATCTTTTCTGATACCCTCCTTCTGCGAGGGGTCAGCCTTCTTTTTTATGTCATGTTATCTTCGTTAGTAGAATTTTGGTATTTATTTGTTAGTAGAAGGTTATTATTTTTGTTAGTAGAATTGCTCTTTACTTATTCTGAAAGGGAGTAGCAACCTTTCAGAATAAATCAGTTCTTTACTTGTCTTATAAACGGTTAAGATATTGATAATATAAGCCAACTAATGGCTACACTGCGTTCTGCTGCACAGCTGAAAGCAACGGGAAACTACAGCCGTAATGCTATTCCCGAGGATATGCACCTCTCTACGCATAATTACATGTGATGATGGCCTCCTCCCGTGTAAAATTCAATCCGGAGATAAACTAGTCCCCCGTTCGGATCTCCGGGTGGGGGTTAACATCACAGAAGTGACAAAGAGGAAATCTGATATTCTACGGATCGGAGCGTGGAATGTTAGAAGTCTGCTAGGAGATGGAAGGTTAGAAAACTTAGAAAGGGAAATGGATAGGCTGAGGTTGGATTTGGTTGGGATTAGTGAAATGCGCTGGCAGGAAGAACAGGACTTTTGGTCAGGTGACTATCGGGTCATTAGCACTAAATCAAACAATGGCCAAGCAGGGGTTTGTCTCATATTGATTAGGAAACTTGGACAGCGGGAGGAATATTATGAGCAATATAGTGAACAGATTATTGTAGCAAAAATCAATACTAAACCTACATGCACCACAGTGGTACAAGTCTGTATGCCTACCAGTCAAGCTGATGATGAAGATGTTGAAAACGTCTACGAAGAAATACACACATCAAAAAAAGTTTTGCATCACCTCGGTTCCAAGAGTTCCGGAACCGTTAAATACAAAGGGAATAGAGATCAACACAAACAACATTTCAGCTCGTTTTATTGCTCATGAGACCCACACATTGCATGTTGTACCATCATACAGCTAGACTTTCAGCATTTGTGGTCCAGATTGCAGTACACACCACTACCTCTAATACCCAGTAGCACGTTCTCTTGCATTGATGCATGCCTGTATTCGCCGTGGCATACTATCCACAAGTTCATCAAGACACTGTTGGTCCAAATTGTCCCACTCCTCAACGACAATTCGGCGTAAATCTCTCAGAGTGGTTGGTGGGTCAAGACGTCCATAAACAGCCCTTTTCAACATATCCCAGGCATGTTCGATAGGGTTCATGTCTGGCGAACATGCTGGCCACTGTAGTCGAGCGATGTCGTTATCTTGAAGGAACGCATTCACAAGATGTGCACGATGAGGTCGAGAATTGTCGTCCATGAAGACATGCCTCTCCAATATTCTGCCGATATGGTTGCACTATGGGTCGGAGGATGTCATTCAGGTATCGTAAAGCCGTTTCGGAGCCTTCCATGACCACCAGTGGCGTACGTCGGCCCCACATAATGCCACCCCAAAACATCAGGGAACCACCACCTTGCTGCACTCGCTGGACAGTGTGTCTAAGACGTTCAGCCTGACCAGGGTGCCTCCAAACACGTCTCCGACGATTGTCTGGTTGAAGGCATATGCGACACTCATCGGTGAAGAGAACGTGATGCCAATTCCGTGGGGTCCATTCAGCATGTTGTTGGGCCCATCTGTACCGCGCTGCATGGTGTCGGGGTTGCAAAGCTGGACCTCGCCATGGACGTCGGGAGTGAAGTTGCGCATCATGCAGCCTATTGCGCACAGTTTGAGTTGAAACACGACGTCCTGTGGCTGAACGAAACGCATTATTCAACATGGTGGCATTGCTGTCAGGGTTCCTCCGAGCGGCAATCCGTAAGTAGCGGTCATCCACTACAGTAGTAGCCCTTGGGCGGCCTGAGCGAGGCCTGTCATCGACAGTTCCTGTATCTCTGTACCTCCTCCATGTCCGAACAACATCGCTTTGGTTCACTCTGAGACGCCTGGAAACTTCCCTTGTTGAGAGCCCTTCTTGACACAAAGTAACAATGCGGACGCGATCGAACTGCGGTATTGACCTTCTAGGCATGGTAGAACTACAGACAACATGAGCAGCGTACCTTCGTCCTGGTGGAATGACTGGAACTGATCGGCTGTCGTACCCCCTCCGTCTAATAGGCCCTGCTCATGCATGGTTGTTTACATCTTTGAGCAGTTTTAGTGACATCTATGAACAGTCAAAGGGACTGTATCTTGGATACAATATACACAGTCAACGTCTATATGCCGGAGATCTGGGAACCGAGGTGATGCAAAACTTTTTTTGATGTGTGTAGATGAAATTCTGAGGTATATCAAGGGTGATGAAAATGTTATAGTAATGGGAGATTGGAATGCTGTGGTAGGAAAAGGCAGAGAAGGGAAGATAGTAGGAGATTTCGGATTAGGTGAAAGGAATGATCGAGGAAGCAGGCTGATGGAATTCTGCACCGAGCATGAGTTGGTCATAGCTAACACCTTATTCAATAACCACAATAGAAGAATATACACATGGTGTAACGTGTTTTTCGAGGGGATTTTATGCCACTGACATAAGTCAGTAGGAAGCCATTCTATATTTATTTACGCGGCAAATTGTTCAGCCAAGAGAAGTTTTCATGTTAATTTATTATTATTATTAAGGTATTTTTTGGAGCATTTTTATAAAATTATAAGCATACAGATAGGTTTTCTATGTCATAGAAAACACTATCAAGCAAATTATTACGAACAACATTATCATAGAAAATTATATGATTACGGAATTTTACGGAGTTTTGTCAGTTAGGGTATTATGAGAGAGATGAGTCACGGGGAATTCGGCTACAGGCTTATTCTTGTCAAGAAGCATGACGCAAGCCAGGGTTGCTGCTTCAAGAAAAGGCGAAATAGTCTGGAACGGTAATCGACCCTCGCGCCGAGTGTAATGACCCTGAGGAGGGGGGTAGCGCGTGGTGGCTCAGCCAATCAGAGGAGAGCGGGCGAGAAGAAGCAGGGTCCAGAGAGGGGAAGCGACGAGTGCATATATGGTTTGCGCGCCGTGGAGGCTAGACGACTATCTTTGTAAAACTTAACCAGTGTGGTTGTACGTGTGATTGGCTCCGATGTTCGGACCATAAAGTTATCATATCTACAAGTATCTCATCAACTAACTAAGAAGATGACGACGTCCAGGAGGCTGTGGGAAGCTCTCTTCAACATCCAATACGAGGGAAATGCTTCGGCAATTTCCAGTGGTAAGCGCGAATGACTCAGAACTACGTAATCTCTCGTCTTTTTTTTCATTTTCCGTATTTCAGTAACTTCATAGCTTGGGAATAAGAGTAAAATCAGTAATTTATCCGACTCCGTTTTCACGTAATTTTCTAGCGGTAATATTCAAATCGCAACGCTTCAATTTAAATTCAGAATATATTATTATTACTATTAATTTTGCCACACTTGTTTTATATAATAAATTCATTTCTTTTAACCATGCAATCTTTGCTTTCAGTAGGTAGCATTAGATATAGACCAATTCCTTCTCCTGATACAATTGTTTGTTGGGTTAATGCTCAAATCATACCACGATCTGAGTGAATAGATTCTTGAAGGTGTTCTACCAGAGCTAGGTGTTGTTAAATATACATTTAGATTTCAACATAGCGTTGAGGTCTTGGCGCCCATTAAAACAACATATCTTAGGCAGAGTAAATATTTCAAAGTGCAAGGCGGGGCCAGTAGAAGCATTACATTTGTCACGCAAAAGTGAGGGCTAAAGAAACCGTTTCACTTGTACGCTCAACGTGGAGCAAAGCAAATCCGTTACACTGGATGAGACCAGGAGATACAGGGCGTTATCAAATCGACTTCATTATGGTCAAGCAGAGGTTTCGAAACCAGATTTTGGATTGCAAAACATATCCTGGTGCTGACATAAACTCTGACCACAATCTGGTTGTTATGAAATGCAGATTATAGTTGAAGAAACTGAAGAAAAGTCAAAAGCCAAAAAGGTGGGCAATAGACAGACTGAAAGTGAAGGATGTAAACGAAAGATTCAAGAATAGTATAAAGGAAGGACTAATGAAAAACCCTAAACCAACTTCAATTGCAGACGAATGGGCACTTTTGAAGAACGAATAACAAAATCCGCAGAAGAAAACATTGGTAGGAAAGAAAGAATAGGTAAAAAACCGTGGATCACTCAGGATACACTAGAATTGATGGATGAAAGGTGGAAACACAAGAATGTAAGAGATGAAAAGGGGAAAGCAGAATACAGACGTCTGAGAAATGAGGTTAACAAGAAGTGCAAGGAAGCGAAAGAAGAAAAAAAATAAAGCTTGTAGTTTAACGTGACCGTAGCGAAAGAAGAATGGTTGAAAGAGAAATGTGCAGGTATAGAAAATTGTCTGAAATTAGGAAAAGTAGACACAGCTTATCGAAGGATTAAGAATACTTTTGGGGAAAGGAAGACTAAGTGCTGTAATATTAAGGACACAAATGGAAAGCCTCTAACAGATAGGGAAGAAAAGGTTGAGAGATGGAAATCTTACATAGAGTGTTTGTATAAGGGAAAGGAGATTGAGAATCATGTAATGGAAAGGGAGGAGGAAATTCATGAGGATGCAAAAGGAGATCTAATTTTGAGATCAGAATTTGACAGAGCATTAGAGGACTTAAGCAGGAACAAAGCACCGGGCATAGATGATATACCGATTGAGTTGCTAAGCTGCATAGGAGATGAAGGTCTGATCAGGTTATTTCACTTGGTGTCTAGGATTTATGAGACAGGTGAGGTACCCCCTGATTTCAAGAAGAATGTTATTATCCCTATACCAAAGAAAGTGGGAGCTGACAGATGTGAAGATAACCGTACAATCAGCTTGATTACTTATGCTTCAAAAATACTGTCTATAATAATTTACAAGAGGATGGAAAGCTAGATAGAAACGGAGTTGGGTGAAGACCAGTTTGGTTTCAGGAGAAATGTAGGAACAAGGGAAGCTGTACTAAGTCTTAGGCTGATTTTGGAAGGTAGAATAAGGAAAAATAAGAGAACGTTCATGGCATTTGTAGACTTAGAAAAGGCTTTTGATAACGTTGATTGGACTAAATTGTTTGACATTTTGAAATATATTGGAATAAAGTACAGGGATAGGAGGGTGATCTACAATCTATAAAGAAACCAGACAGCAGTCATTCGAGCTGAAGGACATGAGAGAGAAACTGGTATTCAGAAAGGTGTAAGGCAAGGCTGCAACTTATCACCCATACTTTTCAATCTTTACATTGAACAAGCAATGAAGGAAATTGGAGAAAAATTTAAAGTGGGAGTGAAGATTCAAGGAGAAATAATTTCAATTCTGAGATTTGCTGATGACATCGTCATCCTGGCCGACACGCCTGAGGATTTGAATGAGTTTTTGAATGGTATGGACTCCGTCTTACAGAATGAATACATGATGAAAATTAATAAATGTAAAACAAAAATACTGGAATGCAGCCGAAATAAATCAGAAACCTCTATGGACATCAAATTGGCAGGTGAAAAGCTGAAGGAAGTAGGAGACTTCTGTTACTTAGGAAGCAAAATAAGCAGTGATGGACGAAGCAAAGTGGATATAAAAAGTAGATTGGCTCAGGCAAGGAAAGCCTTTCTACAAAAAGGAATCTGTTGACATCGAATATAGATTTAGGTATTAGGAAATCATTTTTGAAAGCCTTTGTCTGGAGCGTGGCGTTCTATGGAAGTGAAACTTGGACTATTGGTACAGCAGAAAAGAGGAGAATTGAAGCATTTGAAATGTGATGTTACAGGAGAAAGATCAGATGGGTAGATAGGGTGACAAACGAAGAGGTATTACGACGAGTGGGATAGGAGAGATGTTTCTGGCGACTGCTAATGAAGAGAAGAGATAGGTTAGTAGGACACATACTAAGATACCCAGGAATAGCAAGCTTAGTTATGGAAGGAAGGGTTGAGGACAAGAAAGGTTAGAATATGTTAGATTGCTTCGGATGTAGGGTGTGATAGCTATGTAGAGATGAAACGATTAGCTCAAGACAGGGAGGCATGGAATGCTGCATCAAACCAGTCAAAAGAATGAAGACTCAAACAACAAACGTACCTTACCGTTTTAGAAACTGACTTTTTGTTGTTGTTGCTTGTTTTAGAGGGGGGGGGCAGCGACATCGTGGTCACATAGCCCCGTGTATTTGTGTGTGTGATAACCTGTGTTATTGTGATGGCTGTACTGTTGTGTATATTTGCAAATTGGGAATAGGATTGGGAAGGAGGCGGCCGTGGTCTTAAGTTGGGAACCATCCTAGCATTTGCCTGGGAGGAGAAGTGAGGAAATTCCGGAAAACCACTTCCAAGTTGGCTGAGGTGGTAATCGAACCCTCCCCTAATCAGTATACCCCGTTCTAGCCCTCACTCCAGAATTAAAATTTCTTGGCAGAGGTGAGATTCGAAGCTGAATCTCCGGGGCGACAGCCAAGAATGCTAGCCGCTACATCAGGAGGTGGTCAGAAACTGAGAGTAAGCAGGGGGCACCCTGGAAAAATAGAAAAGGTATGATCCCTCAAGAATTGAGGGTATCAGGAAAGTTGCATGCAGTTCATGAACGTGAGACTTATTTTGTCTTGCCGAGTTAACCCTTCCTGTGACTCTTCTTAAACACACATTCGCAATACCGTGATATCACTGCTTACATTTGGACTGCCATTAAGGCCTCGGATACCCTAATACCGTCGAGGTCGGAAGAGAACAAAAGCTGACCAAGGAAGGTTGATAAGAAAAATGGCAGAGGGGAGCCCGGCAACAGTAAGTGGAAGCTTTGCCATGGTCAGCTGGGGTCCCGTGGTCGCCAACTCACACCCTACTAATTATGAGTCTCTGTGGGTTGGCTTGCCAGACCAGGCGGTTTGATTGAGAACTGACAGCGCTATTGTTAACGTGACATCTTAACCGCCTATTCATAATCATAAAGACACTAGATAATTGTTAATTTGGAACAATTCACAGAATTATGGCGCTTGTAAAGAGAGAAAGTTGCATGCAGTTTATGAACGTGAGACTTCTTTTGTCTCGCCGGGTTAACACTTCCTGTGACTCCTCCTCTTGAACACACACTCGCGATACCGTGCTAACACATAGCTCACATTTGGACTGGAGGCGTGGACGTCCACACGCCAGCTCCTAGTTCAGACACCGCTACAGAATTCGCGGCTTCGCAAATACACGATAGTCTCCAGTTCAGCCACGAAAAACGCCGAACTGTGAGTGCTTATATTTCTTTAACCATGAAGACATTTTCAGCACTAAAAATTCATTATTACGAGGGAGGCGAGGAGGTTCGAATCCTCCCGCCGTCAACCTTGAAGATGCTCTTCTGTGGTTTTCCATCTTCCTTCCATCCAAATGCCGGGGTTGGTCCCTAACATTAGGCCACAGCTGCTACCTTCCAATTCCTCGTCCTTACATTCACACTTTCCTCCCCAGACAACACTCCACATGTGACGGTACTTGTAGCTCACCCCATGAGTGTCCGCATAGAAGCAGCTACAAACTCATGCGAGCCGAACATGTCCTCTGACAATCCCGGCACTAAAAGCCATACGCTAGAAAAAGACAAAAAAGAATGTTATTATTACTATATTAACTCCAGCAAATCTTGTAGGTTTTTGCCTTGTCTGTTGCGGGTTTCGCCTAGGTGTACCAAGTTACGCCCATCAGCAGATTTTTAGTACTCCCTGCCTGAACCTCGCTGGGATAGTGAACCTTGTTAACCTAAGCAAAACCCCGGAACAAACATGGTAAAAATCTAGAAGATTTTGTTGAGTTCAATTACTTGATAGTGAAAACCAATATTCCAAGGAAAGAAAGAAGGATATGACTGATAACTCATGAGCCACGGAACCTCCATTATTACGTATACTGTAATCCGAACCACAGGATGTGATATTTCACTTCGAAAATCTCACATGCGTTGACTGGGAATCGAGCCCGGTCCGCCTTGGTGAAAGGCAAGTAGCTTGACCATTGCACTATCACCCCCCCCCCCCCCCTCCACCTCTTCCCCAGCAATTGTCCATTTTTTAGAACCTCTATAGGGAAGGGATGATGTTGAGGTAGCTCTTAGTTTCCCTAGCAAAGAAATACGTTGTTTCTCATGTAGGCTATGGGATGTAGTGCGCAAAAGCCTAGCCGATTTGTTGAAGCTTACTTGGTCATGCTAGCCAATGCTCCATCCTTTGGTACTGTGCCCGTTTCCCCGACGTCACGTTGGTCGGGCGATTTCAACGAGAAACCGAAGAAGGGACACAGGCGATAAAAAAATAAGTCCTGGAAATATTTGTCCAATAAAAAAAATCATAACAACTAGCTCGAGCAGGCAAGAGATCGAATATCTCGGGTCGTTTAAAGGAATAGGCATGCAGGTTCAACAGGACAAATACCTCATAAACAAGAAAAAGAAAAAGTATCACTGATTCGGGAGAAGTTCCAAACTACAGGAATAATTAGAAATTGTTAAAATCGAGATCCGAAATTTATTTTGAGCAGACGGACAAAAGAAAGATATGAATACTCCTATTACTCAAGGCAAATCATTAGGTTGGGATACAAGTATCCATAATGTCCATCTGTGCCGTTGAGCTGTCCTATTTCACTTAAGTGGGAAGTTCTCACAAAAGAATATTAATCAGAGTTCGAGAGCTCGTTGTTTAGCTGAATATGAATTAAAAAAACACTTCACTATCAGTTTCAGCTTTGTAGAAAAAAAATAATTAAACATTTTTTTTTCTTCCCATAAAACAGACTAAATTAATAGTTCACACACAAATTATACACATCCCTAATATTTACATATATTAGATTGACATTAATGACCGTTAATTAATTAATTGGATTAAATTAATTATAGAAAATAAATTATCATTATCATTATATCACCACAATAATTCCAAGTTTCCTTATGGAAAACATCTCAGCTCAAAGTAGCATTAATCTAACGTAATTTCTCAAACATTGGTTTACAAGGGAATTCTAATCACTCAAGTCATTCTCAAATAAGAAATTGGATTCAACATGTCCTTATGGGATAAATTAAATTGTTCAGATTGCGGTGAAGTAACAGTTACATTTAAAGACATAGGAATACAGTAGAATTGCCTTTGATCTGCATAATTATTAAATTGAATTGACCAGCTCATTTAACCCTGTTAGAATACATTTAACGTACAAAAAAACAATAATAAACAATTGAACACGAGTATCGGTGTTTTATCAAATCTAGTGCTGCCATCAACGATGCGCACACAATACACACACAGTGTTTTGTTTTCAACCTCACACGCAGTTCAGTTTCATTTCGTGTCGGGTCAACAGTGCTATGTATTTTAGAGTAAATAAATACTAGTTTGTTTAAACTGTTGTTTAATTGACTTTGCCCAGAGCCTGTTCCGCTGATAGGTTATGGGGCCCAGTATCGTAACTGGAACACGAACAATTCTGTGTAAAAAAAAAGGACTCTTCTAACCTCACCACGCGTTCGGCTGCAAAGCGCGGTCAAGTTTTGTATCACGAGATGGCTGCACACAGCGCGAGGATCGAACTTCTCGACAAACAAAACTACGATACCTGGAAGCTCCAGATGGAAGCCATCCTGGTGAAGAACGACATGTGGGAGTATGTTAGCGGTGTAAAAGTCAAACCTGAACCAGCAGCTGACAACGCCAACGCTGTTGCCATGTTGGAATGGGACAGAAACGACAGGAAAGCGAAATCCGACATCATCTTGGCCATCTCACCTTCCGAACTCAAACAGGTAAAAAATTGTGAAACCTCACGAGCCATGTGGACGAAATTCCGCGATATATGTCAGTCGCAAGGACCAGCGCGGAAGGCAACGCTCCTGAAACGGCTCACGGCGGACGGCGGGGACATGCGCGAGCACCTCAACGAGTTTTTCGACACTGTTGACAAACTCGGCGACATGGAGATAAACATCCACCCAGATCAACTGGCGATAATGTTGCTGTACAGCTTGCCAGCGTCCTTCGAAAATTTCCGCTGCGCCATTGAGTCACGTGACGAGCTGCCCTGAAGCCCTGAGAGCCAAAATCACGGAGGAAAGTGAGGCCCGAAAAAATGGAACATCCAACGATGGATCCGCCGTCATGTTCGCGAAAAATCAAAAATTCCCGCCCAAGAAGAATTCGCTGCATCACAAAGACAAGGACGGAAACCAAAGAAAAAAACAAACCAAAGTGTCAAATCTGCAAGAAAATCGGCCATAAACCTTCGGATTGTTGGTATGGCAAGAAAAATAAAAAATCCAACGAGGAACAAGCAACGGAATCTGGAAACGTCTGCTGCCACGTCGGTAATGGTGCTGTGTCGATAATGCAGAGTCGTGACTGGTGCCTCGACAGTGGCGCCACGACACACTGTGTCACAACCCGGAACGTTTTCGTCAACTCGACGTGAACAAACGCGCTACACTCAATCTTGCAAATGACAGTTCAACTCCGATCACCGGAAAAGGGACAGTTTCATTCAAAACCGAAGTGTCAGGAACCGAAGTGAATGTGACTCTTAATGATGCATCTCACGTGCCGAACTTACGCACAAATCTCATGTCGGTGAGCAAAATCACCGATCACGGTTCCGATGTTGTGTTTTCTAAACAAGGTGCAGTGGTCGTGAATGCGAGTGACGAAATCGAGTTGTGTGCGGATCGAGTCGGGGACTTATATTATGTGCGCGAACACGAGGAGAACGCATGTGCTGCGTTGCGAAATGAAAAGACAGTGTCACTTGAGACAATACATAGACGTTTTGGACATGCGAACACGCGGGATATTACCCATGCAGTGCGCGATAAGATAGTGACTGACATAAAACTAGATGACAAAGTGTCTCAGCTGGAGTGCGATACCTGCATCAAGGGGAAGATGACGAGATCGCCCTTCCCAAAGTGTTCCGAGAGAGAATCGGAACCACTTGACATCATCCATACCGATGTTTGGGGTCCACATTCGATCACATCCATGGGCGGATCTCGGTATTTCATCACGCTTATTGATGACTCCTCCAGATGGTGCGAGGTTCGATTCTTAAAATCAAAAGCTGAGGCATTCAAGGCAACCGTAGAGTACGTCGCATTCGCTGAGAACTTCACCGGTCGGCGCGTCAAACAAATCCAGTCGGATAACGGCCGCGAATACTTCAGTGGAGAAATGGAAAAGTTCATGAAGAGCAAGGGCATCACTCGACGGCTCACCGTACCTTACAATCCGGAGCAGAACGGCGTCGTGGAGAGGAAAAACCGCACCCTGTTAAACGACGGCAGATGTGTAATGTTGGAGTCTGACGTACCAGATTCACTTTGGACCGAGCTCATCAACGCCTCAAATTACCTGCGGAACCGGTTACCATCAGCAAAATTGGGAGGAAAATTCCCATACGAGATTTGGACGGGTAAGCCTCCTGACATTTCGCACCTGAAATTTATCTCGACCGAGAACCCGGTAAAAACATGTTCGAGCAACGCGGACGAGACTGTATTCTGGTGGGATACTGGACAGAATCCAAAGGATACCGGATCTGGGTTCCTGACAAGAGGAAGGTGATAGTGAGCCGTGATGTAAAGTTCTTGGTGCGCAAAGACAAAGATCAACCCAAGGAGGAGCGCAATCGTCGAAAAATCGTCACCGCCCAGAAAATTCAAGAGAAAGATGTGAGCCAGAGGAGCCAACCGAAACACGCGGAGTTTTATTGGGATGCTGGACAACAATTTTCTCTGGACGAGGAGGAAGAAGTGCAAGAGTTTCGAGGATTCGATCCAGAGGAAGAACCGCATCAAGACATTTCAATTTTTGAATCGATGATCAAATCTTTACACAACGCAGAAGACAACAACGACAGCGATGACACCATGGTCGAGGTGCCAACTAACGACGCCAAGGAGGTCGCCGAGAACAGCGGCTACAATCTTCGCAGCAGAAAAGCTACAGAAACTGGAAACACCGAGCAGAGCGCAATCGTCGAGGAGACATTCATTGCCGAAATCCCGATGGGTCAAGCAATGAAAAGCCCAGAGGCCAACGAATGGTTCCAAGCCATCGTCAACGAGATGAGATAAATCTTGGAAAACGACACCTGGGTACTCGTCAATCGACCACAAGGCTTCAAAATCATCGGCAGTAGGATTGTTCTCCGTAACAAATTCCATCCCGATGGCTCTCTCGAGAAGCGGAAGGCGAGGCTGGTCGCACTAGGATTCAGTCAACCGCCTGGGATCCACTTCACACAAACCTTCGCTCCAGTCGGTCGTCCTGGGTCAATTCGTCTGATGATGTCTCTCGCCGCCCGGTTCAAGATGAAGGTGCTATAGTATGACGTCACCATGGCATATTTAAATGGAGATCTCGACGACCAAGTATATATGGAGGTCCCAAAACACTTCGAAAAGATCTTGGAGGGGATCATCGACAAGGAGCCCACAAACGACATCTCTAACTAGGCCAATGATGCTCTGAAAGAGTTTCGAAAAGGCAACAAAGTTTGTCTTCTGAAGAAATCCTTGTATGGCCTGTGCCAGGCCGGACGAAATTGGTACAACAAATTGTATCAGATCCTTCGGTCTATTGGAGCCGTCCCAACTCAATCGGATCCATGCCTGTTCATCATCGGTACAGGGGAAGATGCTGTGCTGATCGCAGTTTATGTCGACGATATTCTGATTGCGTGTCGTCACCCAAAAAGGACTTCTGAAATAGGGCGGCAACTGGGGGAGCACTTCCGAATAAAGTATCTTGGCCTCGCCAAGTGTTGCCTGGGCATTGAGATCTGTCAAACCGATGGACGAATCACCCTGGACCAGAAAGGCTATATTCAGGAACTCCTCAACCGATTCAACATGACGGAGAGCCGGACCGTAACCACCCCTGTGGACACCAACACCAGGTTGCAGAAAAACCTGCATTTTTCCGAAGACGACGAAAAACTCCCATACAGGGAGCTGGTGGGAGCCTTGACATACCTGTCCTTCTCCACCAGGCCTGACATCGCCTTCGCCGTCAGCTACTTAGGTCAATTCAACAATTGCTATGGCCCTCAGCATTGGACCGCAGCGAAACGTGTCCTACGATTCCTCAACGGGACACCGAACGTCGGCCTATCCTATGAACATGATCCCCAACCTCTCAAAGGCTACGTGGACGCAGACTGGGGTAGCTGCACCGAGGATGGTCGATCATATACGGGCTACATCTTCATGCTCGGAGGAAGCCCGATCTCCTGGGACGCCAGAAAGCAACATACTGTCGCCCTATCCACTACTGAAGCGGAATATATGGCCTTAGCAGAGTGCACAAAGGAAGCCATATATCTACAGCGACTTCTACGAGAGTTGGGGCACGACGACCTGTCCAAACTCACGGTCTACTGTGACAACCGCAGTGCGCTCAAACTTGCCGAGAATCCCGTGTTTCACGCCAAGACGAAACACATAGACATTAAGCATCATTTTGTACGTGATGCAATCCAGAGCAAATCGCTCATCGTGGACTACGTCCCAACGTCGGACCAGATTGCAGATTTCCTGACTAAAGGTCTTCCGAGACCCAAGCACAGCTGGTGCACGAAGGCTGCAGGACTCCACATCCAGACATAAGAAGAAACCTTAACACCTCACTCGAGGGGAAGTGTTAGAATACATTTAACCTACAAAAAACAATAATAAACAATTGAACACGAGTATCGGTGATTTTTCAAATCTAGTGCTGCCATCTACGATGCGCACACAATACACACACAGTGTTTTGTTTTCAACCTCACACGCAGTTCAGTTTCATTTCGTGTCGGGTCAACAGTGCTATGTATTTTAGAGTAAATAAATACTAGTTTGTTTAAACTGTTGTTTAATTGACTTTGCCCAGAGCCTGTTCCGCTGATAAACCCTAACAACAGTGCACAAAATGACGATAAATTGGACAGTAAAAAAACCTGTCATTGCACTATTTCCCAAAGTTGGAAATATAAATATAATTACTATAATAAAGCACATACTAATTCCATTTGACCTAGGACTGCATAGACCCTGCATCCTGGCATAATCACAAACATTTATATCATCGAAGAAATTCATTAATTAATAATTTATTGAAGCGTTGGAATGGAATATCTCATTTCCAACAGTTGCTACTCTTAGACCACTATAAAGTGTCTACAACTTATTAATAATAGTGCTTTATTCAAAATGCATTTCCGAAATCCTTTTGACATATGTCAAGTAATCCTTAAATGGCAATAATAAGACTGGTCAGAATCACTTAATGTCTACGATTATAATCGGCTTCGTATTTTTATACTATCTGAATTAATTACAGTAGGGTTTAGGATCACAAATCATGAATCCAGATGATAATTGCTGTGCCAGGAATTAATTATCAAGTTTCAAAAATAGCTCTGCAAAAAGTTTAATGTTCCGCTTGCAACCGCCATAAAGGTAAAATACGCCACGAGTAAGAACGAAACTAAGTTTAGAATAAGTTGATTAATAAATAATTGGAATTCAACCATAAAACATTTTATTAAATATCTTAAATATGTGTGTGAAATTACTCTTAATATCCATAAATTATTTGCTCTTTAGTTTGGGAATTCACTCGAAATATATCAGTCACCTGGAAGAGAGAACATTATTATAACATAGTAATGGCTTGTCATATAATTTCAGACAAGTGGTCTGAAAGCATGCTCTGGGTTACGGAGAATGTGTTGCCTATGTGTTTTCCCACGACTTGGTTAATCTTGGTCCTATTCTTAATTTTGCAAGATCGCCGCTTAAGATACTCTTGTAATGCATCCATCGTCGTGACGTCTGATCTAACGTGAATTCGGTCCCCCAGATCTTGGACTCATCCTGGTCATTAAGCTTCCCTGTTGATGGCTTAAGCAATCATCTCGAATAGTAATAAAGTCTTTATTAGTGTTCCCATGTTACTGTTCTTCATTACAAGTGGCATCGTGGATGACTTATACAACCCCTTAAATAAAAATTGGTTGTACGCCACTGATGGTGAAATGTTCCGACTATTTTATCAGTGTGGACTAAGTGGTGTAATTGCAATATTGTTCATTATTCATGAATGCACTTGCTAGAAATCCAATTAAATGTTGATCTTATTCTGTTACATGTAGTACAGCTATCGTGTCGGAAAAGAAAGTTCAACATTGTATATCTGTGTGCCTGGCTGAATAATATGACAAGATCTGTCATGTGTTATGCGCTGCAACAAGTTGTATATCAATGTCTACTGGCCTGCGTTCTACGGTGAATATATTTCCAGTCCGCTATGGTGCTGTGAATATGTCCGCTGAATAATATTATAATTCTTACTTACAGTATTTCTGCCACTTGTAGAAAACACTGACTTTACTTTACTTTACTTAACACTGGTAAAGAAATTATTATAAGTATCGGCGTAACACCAGCCAAATTGTGATGGTTAGTTAAATAGTGCAAACGCACTCTTTCCGCACGTATTAGAAACCTCATCTCCGCGCACACATGAGTTTAGCCAGTGAAAAAGAATTCTCGAATGACCGTGTTCTAGAACTGACAGAGTGCACGCAGCGTAGTCACCTGATTCAAAGCGGGGCGTGGGGGAAGTTTCCACCCCTCATCTATTGCGTCACGACTTGTCAAAACCGTTAGGAGTTGAAGATGTTCGACTCTCGCTGTGCTAAATTTTTGCTCAATGCCCAAATGATAGGTCCATTTATCAGCTATAAGAAGAATGTTTCTTTAGCTCTGGATCTGTTACAAACACATGCTGGAATACATTTCAATATGCTGCATTCATCAAATACTTCCAAGGTTGCTTTGCGAATCTCGGCAATTAAACATCACCAATCGGAGCAGAGCAACATGGTGGATTTCGGTCACAGTACTGACCCCGAATTTTAATGCTGATCGGATAATATCTCATTATTTTGAAATCCATGCAAATCTGATGTCTGGAAATGTGCAGGGAATCCGTTTCCGAGATTGTGTGAGTCGAAGTCACGTGGTTGGCAACAGAGAGGAGAATTTGGATCGCAAAAGAACAATAGAATTGAGAAAGAGGCATCTAGAGGTGACCTTGACACGTGTCGTCAATATAGCTCGAACTCTGACTTGTAAGAAAAATAAAAAAATGTTATTATTACTATATTAACTCCAGCAAATCTTGTAGGTTTTTGCCATCTTTTAGAAACTCTATAGGGAAGGGATAATGTTGAGGTAGCTCTTAGTAGGTAGCTCTTGATTGGTTATCGCAAGGATGGTAGTAACCAATTGGAGGTGAGCTGATTGGAAAGAAAACTCCTCATGAGAGAAGTGACTTAAATTAATTACTTCAAGCTCATTTATTCGACGTTATTATATATGAAAATGTGTAGAAAGCAGTTGATAAGAAGTGGAATGCGCAGTACGAAGATTGGGATCATTTTCTAATGTACCGTCATGGTTTCCCGCGAATTTAGAAATGGCGCTGAATTGATAGTCAAGGTGGGATAGATATCAGAGCGATCGAGGCTTCTTTGAACTTGAAACTTTGTGGTGTGAAGACGTGACATTCTATTCGAACCCAGAGCGGGGTTATATTTGTCCGTAACTTGAAGACACAAACCGGTTCGCGACGGGAGTGCGGGCTTCTAATGAAGTCACAGTGAGACAGGCTACAAGTGACTAGTTGAAATACGTGAATAAGTGAAAGTTATAAAATTGTTCGAGATAAAAGCATATACAGCAGCAAATATAGTTCGACATTGTGAAGTAAAATTACAAGCTATCGAGGCAGTAACAACATTATTTCGTGATAGTATAAGAGAACAATCTTTAGTGGTGATACAACATTGTGCGCAGCATCATAAAGTACGCTAGAGTTGAGACGAACATTTTTAACAAAGACAGCAGCGATATCACGCAACATGACTAGTGTGATTCTACAAACATTGACTGCAAGAATATTATAGTGTAATTATTATACCTATATAATTTCCACTATGTCAAACAATCTGAAGTTGAGAAAAATTATGGATTTCTTTGATAACGAGGTTGTTATGTTATTATGGAAGCTTAAGTACATGCGAAAGGAACACGATGTATGAAGAGGGAGAGAATATCTGGAGTAGCTACCACAAAATTTAAAAGTATGAAGAAACTAGAACGTACTACTCAGATATGAAACTAAGGAGAAGAAGAGAACATCTAGATCAGCGCCTAGAAGAATCGAAGATGATGGGACTAGGGTAGACCCAGTCCAATGCTTGAAAACTGGTCCAAGTTGAATCCAGAGTCCAGGAGAATGCAGTACGAGACCCGACTATGCAGTGCGGACGGATGGAGGAGATGGTAGACAGAAGAGCTGGCAGGACGGAGCATGCTGTACATTACGGTATTCTCTATACCTCGAAGTCATCTAGATTCCGCAAAGGTAGAAGAAGATTTCATTATGTAGTTTGTTGTAGGTTTGTTAGTATTTTGGAGCACACCATTTCACCATGTTTTAGCAATTTAATAGTTATTTTAATTGAGAGTAGTTTTTGGATATTCATGATCAGTTAAATTGTTTTCATTATTTTTATATTTCGACTTTTTATCTACGATTTGGATTGTATTTCGAAGATGGATGTAGGAATTTCCGATTTTTGAATTTAGGAACGTTTTCTTAAATTTATTAATATTTTCGTTCGGAAATAAGGATACGGTATCGGGAATTTTAGCGTAAGAAGAAATATAGTTAAGAGAAGATACTTCGTAGAAGATTATTTATAAAATATTGTCTTCATGTTTTATTTCTATTTCGACGATCTAGGCAAGAATATTTGCGATGATTGAACATTACGTTATACTGTATTTGATATAACGACTATTAGGACCGCAGATATACTCGAATGTATACCGTAATAATTTGGATCCAAGAAGTTTGTTTAAAGATTTTATTCTTTAGTAAGACCAGTCAATGTCTTTACGTTAATTCTATTTGCAAGGATAAATACTGTGAATATATCAGATTTAGGTGAATTTGAATCCCTATAAATCATGATGTTGGACAACGAGAAATATATTAAATTTTTGCAACATAAAATATTGTTGTTGACATTAATATTGCATTGAAGCAATAAGGAACGACCAGGGAGATGTTATATGAAAATGAAAATCCACAGCCTGCTTCCAGTCTCCGACCGGGTCAGGAATGGAATGAATGAAGCCCCCATCTAGCGGCGAGGATTCGAACTGTGCCGGCTGCCGAGGCCTGACGCACTCCTCTGAGGCAATGATTAAATGAATGACAGATGTAATGAAATGATAGTGGAGAGTGCTGATGAAATGAAATGTTGACAGGGAAAACCGGAGTAGCCGGAGAAAAACCTGTCTGCCTCCGTTTTGTCCAGCACAGATCTCACATGGAGTGACCGGGATTTGAACTACGGACCCAGTGGTGAGAGGCCGGCGTGCTGCCGCCTAAGCCACGGAGGCTTAGGTGTTATATGAATGTATTTTTACTAAATATTAACAACTATTGTTATAAACATAGTAACTACGATAGTAAACCTGGAAATGTTCATGCATTAAAATATAAAGTCAAGATTGATGAAAGGTATTAAACAACGAAGTAACTGAACATGTTGTGAAGGATTTATTAAAGTATTATTGGAGTGGAGAACTGATGTGAGATTTCTGATGTCAAGTTTGCAGTGACATGTTAAATATTTGTTGTGATGAGAAGAAACGCGTGTACCGAACATTTATTATGATAATAATTATGAGAGTATCAGCGAAGATATTAAGCTTTAATACGTAGATGCAGACGTATTATGGAGGATTGAAATTATATGTGGAATAAGTGGTAAGGCTTTTCAGAGCAAAGTTATATTATTGAGGATCTAATACGCAAGGTTGTCGTATTATGGAAGAGTGTGATGGATTTTTTTAGAGCAGCATTGTCGTGAGAAGAGAATAAGATCAAGGTATTTGTATTTCAGTTGACTTATAAAAGGCATGACAGTGGAGTGTTGGCGGAAGAAGTTGGTGAGGTGTTTTTAACGATTGGATTGTTAATTTTTATTAACCTATTAGCAAGATTATGACTTATTTACGTATGAGCTTGACTTAATTGCATGGCCATATAAGCTCGGTATTGAAATACAACTCTATAATTGTGACGACGGTAATTGGTAGGTTAATCCGGAGCTTAAACACTACCTGAGGGAAGATGATTGAAAGAAAAGGAGACAGGTTTAGGAGTGGAAACGATCATAGGCAAAAAGGAAGAGAATCCAAATCAAAATTAGAAAGAATCAGTGATATAAAGGCTAATTTTACTGAGATAATAATTCAGGAGAAAAATTAGGGAAGAGAAGGTCCTGCCTAACCGTTTTTTCTAGCAATAGAAGTAGAAAACAAATAATAAAGAATTTATTTAACTAGGTGATTAAGAGGAATATAAATAACAATTTAGATCTCAGATCTATTTCAAGTTAAGAACAAAATTGTTTTAGTAAACTTTTGAGGTCTCAGACCTGTAGTAACAATAAGAAACTTTACAAGAGTTTTCGAATTTTACATACAACTACAAGGCTTAAAGCCTATAACAATAAAGGACTTACAATTTGGTTTAACATTTCGTTATAGTAATTAGGTAGAATATTAAATTTAAAAAAGGCTTTTAGAATACCTTAGTAGCAAGCAAAAAGATTATGCATTCCTGGGCGCAGCAAGATAAGAAAAAGGAGATTAATAAGTGCTTCCTATAACCACTGTTGTATTGACACAGAATTTAAGAGATGCTGAATTCTAACAGGGAAGGGTCACCTTTTGTGAAACCTGAATTACACAAATTAGATAAACATTTAACAATTGGAAAATTAGAACTTCCTGGTTGCAACAGGAAAAAATACTTATTAAAATGTGGATTATAACCACGGTTATTTTTACAGAATGAATAAATGTTAAATAGAGCAAAATTGGGAGGGCGCCTATTTTTTGGCGAGGCCTCGTAGAAAATAAGTTTTTAGTTTAAATATACCTTAAATTGTTAGTACAAGGGATTGATAGTGTAGGAATTATAGGATAGAGTCCTGGCCAATTCTATTAACACGAACGAATCGCGACGCGGTAGATTGACGAACGGACACTGTGTGTAGCACTAGAGTCTGTTGATAGATTGTAAATTTTCACTATTGCAGTATGTATAGGTTCATTAAGTTACTCTTTGACGGGTTTTAGCGGTATGTAGTTTTGATATTGCAGTTTATGAATTCACTTTAACTTAAAGGTTGCAGTAATTTTGACGGCATTGAGTATAGTTCTTCACTGTTTAGAGTTTATTTTGAATGGAAAGTTCCAGAGCTGAAGTGACAGATTAAAGGAGCAAGTAGACATCCCACGGAGGTAGACAAGTTAAGTTTTAGACAGCTATGAATTTAACAGAAATCCTTCATTGCAGGAAAAGTATTCCCTTATTTAGTTCAAGAAATGCTGAATTTCATAACTTTAGTAGCAAGCCTGGTTGGCGAAGAATGACGGTTTCCACGGAGGGCAGTTATTATTCAATTTTGCGGAAATCCCAACACTGCCTATAACTTTCATTAAAAGCATTCAAAATGTTGTTTAAAACCTTCTAAAATGGTTTAAAATCAATGTAGGTAGTTACTTAACTTGCCATAGTGGATTGAAGTTTGAAGCCTCCTGCGACCGTTACACTCAAAATTCAGACATGGCGTCCGTTTGAATCACCTCATTTAGAGAGGAGGAGAACCTCTGAGAGAGGTCTGAACTGTTCACCAAGCTGACTACACAAGAAGTGAAAGGAGAATTTGAACACACGGCTAGCGAGAAGACGAAGGGGAGGTGGGGGTTGACAATGGAACATAAAACAGGGTGGGTAACATCTGAGCAATATAAATTCTTTACATAGTATAATTTTCTTCATGGAGTAGGATCTTCAAGGAGATGATAGCTGATGACAAAGACGACGTCTGCTGGAATGGTTTATAAGTCCTCTTGAAATCGCTGAATCTAAAAACTTCGGCAGGTTGCCGCGTGTTGAGCTGGGTCGAAATCCAGAGGGTAAATAACTGAAACAAACTTATATACATTTTAGTGCGTATTCAAAGAAAAAGGGAATACAAAGAAGGGGTTCCCTGTTGGTGTCTGCGAAGGGAAAATAAAAGAAACTAATGAACGAGAAAAAGCAAAGAGCAACAAGAGCTAACTCTAACTAACCGTGTATTCCAAAGAATACACCAGTAATATAAATAAACATTAATAATGGTAAGATAAATAAACATTAATAATAATTAATATTTGTGATAACAATATGATGAAGTTGGAATAAGTAACCTAAGGTTAATAATATTGGAATAATGTTAGTTGAGAATAGAAAGTGTTTTTAGATGTGATGTATGAACAATATTTTATAATAGAATCGAAAGAGTGGAATGAAGACGCTATACTTTATTAAAAGTATGATATGTAATTATGATAATTCATTCTACGAATGAATGTAACATTGAGAAGCAGGAGAGAAAGTTTTAGAATAGTGTTCTGTAATATAACAACGAAGGATAATGTAAATGTGGATATTGTAAATATTTGATAGGACGTCAGTAAACAGCTGATCGATTGATGATATTTTTAAATCGAGCTGTAACTAAGTATTTAAGGATTTTATTAAATCGGAGGTTATGTGTATAGATTAAACGTGGTTATGTTAACGAGTTGAAGTGAGAATAATATTTGAAAAATATTTTATTTTATTTTTAAACTTTGAAACAGCTGTTAGCTGTTTATTTTAAACGGAGCTGTGGGTTGAAATGTCAAGTAGGACATGTTTTAAGTACTTGTTTTAGCGACAAACGAGTTATTTATCCACGATTATTTTATTCATTGATGGAGACTATTATTATTATTATTTTAATTGTATTATTTTCTTAGTTTTAATAAATTTAATTCGTTCTTTTTTTATATAAATCGTGAGTCGTGATTTATATCAGTTATGCAGAGAGATTGTGTTGCGGAAATGGATTCGGGTATCAGGATCCCCTTTTCGCATGTCCCGTTAACCCCGAGAACCGTAAGCCTAAGTTTCTCACTCTCACAAGCAGATTTGAGTTGTTTGCCCATGTAGATAGTTCATAACACAAACGAATTCCTTCATGTATCCTCATGTAGTACTTGTTGGTAGGATCTACAGGCTTTTTTAGCCGGAAACTTGGACGAGTCTACAATCCAGCTGTTATTCGGTTTCGACAAGTGCATCTTCATATTTATTCAGGCACAGTACCAAAGGAGATAAAATTGAAGGTAGCCTTAGGAGGTTTTCACACCAAAGATGCACTCTGCGCTCTAGTCACAAGTGGCAGCTGTGTCCTGCGCCCTGATGACACGAGCTTTCACATCTACATGGCACATGCCACTCGTATCATCTAATCTCGATCATATTCTGACGTACTGTTCTACCCCTTCGAAGTAGACGGACTGGGAAATGTTTTTCTTGTTTGCGGTACTCTTTGGAGTACTTCCACTCGTAAGACATAAAAGTTCTGATGTACCGTACTTACTGAACAGGGGGTTAGCAATCACGTTTCGAAATAATAGGTTGCGCTAGTGATGATTTTAAGGACAGTTTTTGGACAACCGGGTCGGTCGTAAGCCTCTCTTCTTGATTTCTCTGAGGGTGACCTAGGAAGGGGCGAGGGAAATTCCTAATAAATACTAGACCCGCGCAACAAAGATGCACGCTGATAAAAACCAGCTTGCTTCGTCTTCTAGCCGAACGCGCCACTTGCTTGATGTGTAAGCTCTCGTTTGATTAGGCCTACATTGTCCGGTGTTCTGTGGTTTAAGTGGCATGCCTCCTGCCTCCTGGACGCATGCAACCTGCGACTTGTCACTTCGGTGTGAAAACCGCTTTAGTTCCCCCCAGCGAAGAAGCACGATGTAGTTCGTATTAGAAAAGCGTTCAAGGATTATTCATAAAAAAAATATTTTGCCCCTGTTCGAGCGTTTTTCCCAATGACCTTAGTGTGTTCAAAATTGAACGTTTAAAATCAATCCTCAAACTTTTGTAGTCTTATTCCCGGACAAGATCGCGGCGTATCACCGTGGCGTAGTCGCTAGCGTGTTGGCGTTGGGAATGGAAGCTACCGTGATCGAAACTTAATCTTTTTAAATTAATTTCGTTTTCTTTCTTTGTCATTTTTTATTTTATTTTATGCTTGTGGTACAATATTTAAGTTGGCAGATTACATCAAGTACTTTATTATTTGTTGTTGCTTTTCTACTTACAATATTAATAAATTAATATTTACGTTATTGTTTACATTATCTAAAATATTTGTCACATTTTCACTGTTCGTCTGACAATGAGTCGCTTGACCTTGACCCATTTGTACACTTATTTGGGTGGTATTTCTCATAAAAACATTGGAAGCAAAGCATTTCGCGACAACGAGCATCATCATACTAAAAATGAGATGGTGTGTGTCTGTCTTTCTGTCTGTCTGTCTGTCTGTCTGTCACCTAATAACGCAAGAACCACTGGTCCGATTTAAATGAAATTTTGCATGGATGTAGCTGAAATACCAGGTTTACACATAGGATACTTTTAATTTCGATATTTTGCACTGTTAAGAAATGGCGACCATTTTAGTGACGTCACTACACCCTTTGGTTTCAACATTTCATATTTCCATTTCAAATAAAAAGAGAACGCTAAGAAATAGCAAACTTTTGATGGTATACACGAGCTTTAGCATTTAATTTTCTATCCAAAAGGTTCTTATCACTTTTCGTGTATCTCCGACGGTTAGCGAGTAAACCTAAATTTGTGCAATAAAACACGGTCAACACCGAGCGGTGCAGTATATCTCTACAGATATAAATAGAAAATTTGTCTGGTTTTTTCTGAATTTCTACGGAAATTTGAGTTATTTACACGTTTCAGACTGTTTTATGACAGATGCTTGCGAAAATAATGTTTTGGTCTGTCTGTCTGTCTGTTTGATTGTCTGTGGACAACTTTGTTCCCTTATAACTCGAGAACGGCTGGGTGTATCAACGTAAAATTTGGTACAGATATCCATCAGAGGCACGACACTAATCATTGATGTAACCCTTCTCCGTACCTCTCATAAAAGGGGGCCTACCCCCTTAAAATGCATGCTGAAATAGGAGTAGAAGGACGAGACAAAGATCATTTTTAGCCCCTCGATGTGAGAGACAAAACTCGGGGGCCCTAAAGGGTCCCCGAAATCCACATTTTAAGGCCCTAAAACCAACCGTTTTTGAGATATTCCCAGAAAACTAATTTCATTTAATAAACTAATGAACGAATTCAAGCCGATAACCATAGCAACAGATTCTCAGAGGTCCATCTATTGCTGTAAGACGCAATGCAATTCCATTAATTACATTGGTGTGAAAGTTTGCAAACGGCTAGAAGGTTATCACGGAACCAAATTAAGCTGTAAAATTCATCAATACGTATAATGCGCTTAAGGGGGTCAAGGGGTACACTAGAATATTTTCACGCGATTTACACCTCCGGGTGTGGTACGGCAGGTCTATTATATTCCTATCCCTATATTTTATTATTATTATTATATTATGGCGTACAACGAGGAGACAAAGCCCCTCGGTGCCAGAAACAAAATTTGGGGGCCCTAAAGGGTCCTCGAAAACTACATTATAAGGCCCTAAAACCAAAAGTATCTGAAATATTCCCAGAAAACTAATTTAATTTAATTTAACAAACTCATGAAGGAATGGAAATCGCTAACCATGACAACATTATCTCAAGGGGTGGCATCCAACTTTCCATCTATTTCTGTAAGAAGTAATGTCACTCCTTTTATTACATTTCTGTGAAAGTTTGCAAATGGCTATACGGTTATCACGGAACCAACGTAGACTGTATAATTCATCAATGCAATTAAGGGGGTCAAGGGGTAACCTAGATTTTTTTCATTCAATTATCACGTGCGACATATAGTACAGAAGGTCTATTATATCTCCAAACATTTTCAAAGTGAAATGCCATGCCCTGTGGTTCAGATTCCACGTAAAATGGAGGTCCCGTGGCTTATGAACTCGCGATTAATGGTCACGTAAAACTACAATCTTCCTTTATATCTCCAAACAGCAACATTATTTTCAAAAATTCCTGACTTGAATCAGCATTTTTTGCGGCTTTTAGGAATTTGGGCCATTCGAGACTAAAGAACCTGAATTTTCATGCACCACGAGCCTTTATAATTTATGAAAGAGGTCTTCCTGTGTATGGGGACCTAACACAACGTAGAGGGTCATTTTTTATGTGAGGTGTATTCTTTGCGTTTCGTCTACAAGGCTTTTAATTCTATTTCACGTCAAGACGTACACGTTAGGTGAATTTAGTTTGAGAGCAAATTTTAACTAATCTTTTTTTTTTGTCGACATACGGGTTCATCGTCAGGATGATTTTGTTTGATACTGTATGGTAGATATACCCATATTTGGATATCTGGGTGATATGTTGTAGACAATAGAATTGTCTGTCTGTCTTTCTGTGTATCTTTATGTACACCTATAGATCGTGTTCGGAGGCGTGGTGCATCGTAAAATTAGGTATGGTAAACATGAGTCAATACACCAATCATTTATAAAACTCCTCACCGTACTTTTCATACAGTAGAAGGGTGGATATAGGGAAAAACTTCTCAAAATACATGCTAAAATAGGCGAAATATAAAAATTATCCTAGAAGGACGATCAAAGCATATGTTGCGCTTCTCAATGTGAGACACAAAATACGCGAGTCTATAAGGGGTCTCCGAAAACCACATTTTAATGCCCTTAAATTAACAGTGTGTGTGATATTCCCAGAAAACTAACTTCGTTCTGATAAAGTTATGAAGGAATGAAAAACCACTAACCATTGCAACAGTAGCTCAATTGATAATGTCTGGTGTTAATATATAACACCGTTCGAAGGACGGGTACTTCTGCTATACTAATATATAAAAATGAGATGGTGTGTGTCTGTCTTTCTGTCTGTCTGTGTGCTACTCAATAACGCAAGAACCACTGGTCCGATTTAAATGAAATTTTGCATGGATGTAGCTGATTTACCAGGTTTACATATAGGATACATTTTATTTCGATATTTTGCACTATTAGAAAATGGCGACCATTGTAGTGACGTCACTACACACTTTAATCAAAACTTCATATTTCCTTATCAAATAAAAAGAGAACGCTAAGAAATAGCAAACTTTTGACGGTATATACGAGCTTCACTTTTCGTTTATCTCCAACGGTTAGCGAGTAAAACCCACATTTATGACGTCACTACACCCTTTGGTTTCAAAATTTGATATTTCCATTTCAAATAAAAAGAGAACGCTAAGAAATGGCAACCTTTTGATGGCATAAATGAGCTTTAGCATTCAATTTTCTATCCAAAAGGTCCTTATCACTTTTCGTGTATCTCCAACGGTTAGCGAGTAAAACCTAAATTTGTGCAATAAAACACGGTCAACACCGAGCGGTGCAGTATATCTCTACACATATAAAAAGAAAATTTTTCTGTTTTTTTTCTGAATTTCTACGGAAATTTCAGTTATTTACGCGTTTCAGACTGTTTTATGATAGATGCGCGCGAAAATAATGTTTTGGTCTGTCTGTTTGTCTGTGGACAACTTTGTTCCCTTATAAATCGAGAACGGCTGGGTGTATCAACGTAAAATTTGGTACAGATATCCATCAGAGGCACGACACTAATCATTGATGTAACTCTTCTCTGTACCTATCATAAAAGGGGGCATACCCCCTTAAAATACATGCTGAAATAGGAGTAGAAGGACGAGACAAAGCTCATTTTCAGCCCCTCAATGTGAGAGATAAAACTCTGCGGCCCTAAAAACACATTTTAAGGTCCTACGTCCAACCGTTTTTGAGATATTCCCAGAAAACTAATTTAATTTAATAAACTAATGAACGAATGCAAGCCGATAACCATGGCAACAGATTCTCAGAGGTCCATCTATTGCTGTAAGATGCAATGCAATTCCATTAATTACATTAGTGTGAAAGTTTGCAAACGGCTAGATGGTTGTTATGGAACCAAATTAAGCTGGAAATTTCATCAATACGTAAAATGCGCTTAAGGGGGTCAAGGGGTATTCTAGATTTTTTTCACGCGATTTACACCTGCGGGTGTGGTATGGCAGGTCTATTATATTCCTACCCCTATATTATATTATTATTATTATTAGTATTATATTATGGCGTACAACGACGAGACAAAGCCCCTCGGTGCCAGAAATAAAACTCGAGGGTCCTCGAAAACTACATTATAAGGCTCTAAAACCAACAGGTTCTGAAACATTCCCAGAAAACTAATTAAATTTAATTTAACAAACTAATGAAGGAATGCAATTCGGTAACCATGACATCATTATCTCAAGGGGTGACATCCAACTTTCCATCTATTTCAGTAAGAAGCAATTTATTACATTTATTACATTTCTGTGAAAGTTTGCAAATATAAGGTTATCACGGAACCAACGTAGACTGTATAATTCATCAATGCAATTAAGGGGGTCAAGGGGTAACCTAGGATTTTTTCATGCAATTTTCACGTGCGACATATAGTACAGAAGGTCTATTATATCTCCAAACAACAACATTATTTTCAAAAATTCCTGAATTGAATCAGCATTTTTTGCGGCTTTTAGGAATTTGGGCCATTCGAGACTAAAGAACCTGAATTTTCATGCACCACGAGCCTTTATAATTTATGAAAGAGGTCTTCCTGTGTATGGGGACCTAACACAACGTAGAGGGTCATTTTTTATGTGAGGTGTATTCTTTGCGTTTCGTCTACAAGGCTTTTAATTCTATTTCACGTCAAGACGTACACGTTAGGTGAATTTAGTTTGAGAGCACATTTCAACTAATCTTTTTTCTTTTCTTTTTTTTTTGTCGACATACGGGTTCATCATAAGGATGATTTTCTTTGATACTGTGTGGTAGATATACCCATATTTGGATATCTGGGTAATATGTTGTAGACAATAGAATTGTCTGTCTGTCTTTCTGTGTATCCTTATGTACGCCTATAACTCATGTTCGGATGCTTGGTGCGTCGTAAAATTAGGTATGGTAAACATGAGTCAATACACCAATCATTTATAAAACTCTTCACCGTACTTTTCATACAGTAGAAGGGTGGATATGGGGAAATACTTCTCAAAATACATGCTAAAATAGGCGAAATATAAAAATTATCCTGGAAGGACGACCAGAGCATATGTTGCACTTCTCAATGTGAGACAAAAAATTCGCGAGTCTATAAAGAGTCTCCGAAAACCACATTATAAGGCCCTTAAATTAACAGTGTGTGTGATATTCCCAGAAAACTAACTTCGTTCTGATAAACTTATGAAGGAATTACAAGCCGCTAACCATTGCAACAGTAGCTCAATCGATAATGTCTGGTGCGTCTCTAAAAGCAACAGTACTTAAAAGGGACATAAGACCAATAACATTATTATTATTATTATTATTATTATTATTATTATTATTATAATGTCTGGTGTTAACACCGAATACCGTTCGAAGAACGGGTACTTCTGCTAGTATTTAATAAATGCAGGTGAGGAGCAAGAATAGCAGCTTGACCCCATTACTTCACGCGGAAAACAGATGTTCACATTTCTGAACACTGTTCATTCGTCTGTTAACTTTGTTGCAAAGAAAGCATACTTTATCATGTCTACGAAAGCATTAGATGAAAGTTGGTGATGAATCAGTGAATGGATTTTGATAGCATCTTCCCTTGTAGACAGATCTTTGTCCCCGTGTACAGCATGGACCGTATTTTGTAGTTTCTTAATGAGACCTTTGACCTGAAAACACAAAAGAGAGTATGCTTACACCATTATTTCATATGATAAGCATTCAATAGACGCACTTATTTTTTTATTACTTGTCGTAAAAAGTAGAAATTGCATGATCGGCAGAACGGGGTGCAATGTGGTGGGATTATTTCTACATAGCTCCAAAACCGAAGAGACCACAGCAAATACATTATAGAAAACCCAAAAGACAATAAGGGATGTGTCAGTAAAAGAAAAGAAAAGTGCCATCCAAGGTCTGATTCGATCTCGAAACCTTGAATTCCCCACGCCAACGTGCTAGCGACTACGCCACGGAGACGATCCCTGAACAGATGCGGGAATAGGACTACAAAAGTTTGAGGATTGATTTTAAACGTTCAATTTTGAACACACTAAAGCCCATTGGCAAAATATATTTTTATGAAGAGCAAACCCTCCAAATTTGAACGCTTTTCTAGTAAACCACTTGGCGACCTCTTCTTGTTAGTATAAAAGAAAGTCTCCGATTCTTGGATGTTACGGGTAATCTCGAGAACCACTAGATGGATTTTGATGCGGTTTTCACCATTCTGTAAAGGATTTCTCAAGGAAGGTTTCTTGAAAAAGTCGCAAATAAAACCTGGCGTCCGTGTGCTTTTTAAGCTTACGCTGGGCAAACCGTTAAAAATATCTATATACAGTATTATGAGTAAGTTTTGTTCAGCATGAAAAGTTCTACAAAAAAGTCCGCGACAGCATATCTCTATCTTCAATACATCGCCCACTATAACTGTTTTTACGTTTTCATTTCATCCAACAATCTCCATTCAATTACTAGCCTCGAGACAGTTTACGAGCTAGCTGGCTGGCGAGCGGGCCATCACCCCAGATTTGATTCTTGGCTCCACCTTATATTTTATATCTGTCATGAGGCTGGAACGGAGTGCACTCAGCTGAAGATTCCATCGCGCATGCCACGCGTCTTCCATAATTCGTTAGACGGCAGTCGTCCTTCAGGTTCAATTGCCGCTTTTTTAAAATTTATTTTATTTTATTTTATTTTTGCGAACGTAATCATGCTTTGCTGGTAATCCTCTCAAAGGCGCTCTTCAAAGGACAAATAGGACTCTGAAATTAGTATCTTAAAATTCTATTAAAATCCATAAATTTCTATTTGAAACTAACTGAATTAGCTCAACGCGTTTACGCAAGACCATGGGTTGGAACCATAGTGGCAGGCATCACTAAAATTCCTTATCTTGATTTCTCATATTCGACCCTAAGCAAATGTCCAGAAATTACCTTCTAATAACAGACAGCGGTGGCTACGCTTGCTAAAGCGCAGCGTTAGGACATGGGGCCAAGCTCTCTGCTGACTCGGTAGACGCCTGGGTTTGACCCACACCGTCGGCCGTCCTTGAAATGGTTTTTCGTGGTTTCCCCCATTTTCAACACCAAGCAAATGCTGGGACGGTACCTTCTGACAGGCCATGATCGCTTCCTTCCACATCCTTGTCCACTTTCATTCATTCATCTCATCTCTCATTCCGACGCACAAGTCGCCTACGGGCGCCGACTAGAAAGACCTGCACTCGGCATCTCAGGAGGCCACACGAAAAAAAAAACCTTCTAATAGGCCAGGACTGTTTCTTCCAACTCCATGCCCAGCTTCATTCGTCTTCATTTATTTCATGCCACATTAACTCCTCTGATGAGGTTGACTTAGGGAAAGGCGTCTGCCATAAAACAAGGATAATAAATAAATAAAATAAATAAGCCTAAATAAATAAATAAATAAAATTTCTTATTGGAAGCCTCATTATGAAATTCAATGGAAGATCTCGGAATGGCACTTCGGGTACTTCCCTTATAAACTTCCTGGTATACTTTTCTTTCTTGGGTGAGCCTCCGAAGGCCACGGATGATTGGCTGATTGTCAGGATTAGCTTACTTCATTACATCAGGTACTTCAAGTTCATATCCAGGGACAGGTTTCTTGATGGCAATTATTTTAAATACGTGTATTTCTTTTCTCAGTTAAGTATGGTCCGTACATTTATGTGCAAGACATTCTTGCACGCATTGCCACAGAGAAAATAAAAAAACAGCCACTATTTTTTTCTGACTTCATGGCCCGGGGGGTTAGATATTCTATTCTTCTGGGTTCATACCGTGTCAATAATAATAATCAATGATAAATACTCATGTGTAGATGACGTTTTGCAAACAATCTGTGCTTGACATCATAAGGCCGGCCACGACTTACTAATTGATGGTACAATTAAAAAAAAAACTAGTTCTCATGCCATTTCAACAGATTGTTTTGAAAAGTAGTGTATTGAATCATCACATGGAATAAATCAATAAAATTGATGAATACTACAACATTTTCGAGGTGATGGCTATTTGTATTGTGTAAATATGAATTGCTATATTCATCTGGTCGTTTCTAAACTCGATATGGTGAGCCTCCACTTTCAGAGCCAGCAAAGAGTCGAACTGGTGCGTGCCCTTTTGAGTCTCACAATGGTAGGTAGTCGTCCACATCTGTGACACCTAGCAGACGCGTGCGTTAGCTGCCAGCCCTGGTCAATAGTTCTCTAACTTTCCTCGTTAACGACCGGTGACTCAAACGTTAGGCAGAAGCACGGCCGACAATGACCATTGTACGCTGCTGACCAATAGCTGATGGTTCTTGACCAATAACATGCTTGCTCTATTACTTCACGTGGAGTCCCGAGTCCGGTCCTGGCTGCCGGCTCGCTTGTCAGGTCACCAGTGTTGCACAGTTGCACGCAGTTCTGTCCAGTCTCACTTCTTGCCCTCAGAGGCTACGGTGGAGAGTTCACAACACTGTGCATTGAGCTGGGAAAGCCCTGGCTCAACGCAGACATGGAATGTAAACATGGCCACCAAGTTAGGTCTCAAAGGCGAGCCACTCGTTAATGAGGAAAGTGAGAGAACTATACCGATGTGGTATTCATATCAGTTGTTCTCAAGTTTCAGGATGGTGGCCGTGAGAATTTTTAGAACGTGCGGTATAATTCTATAATATTCATTATGTAATGAATGTGATCTTGGAATGTTAGGATTAACTTCAATGTTCTGGTAATGATCCCGGCGATTAGCTATGCACTTGACCTTGAGAGCTTAGTGGTAGGAGAGGGGTATGGAGCGGTGCGGGGATCGTGCCAAATACACCCCTGGCTGACAACATTGACACGCGCGACAGTAGAATGTTCCCTCGGACATTACGGGTTTAAGCAGTGCCGCTTAGCGTGGCAAATGTTTTACGTTGCAGTACTATGCTGGAGGAGGGGGCTGGGCAAGTGCAGAGCTAGCTACCGGTAACTGTACATAGCCCCCAGGGGCTCACGACTAGTGGGACGTGCGTGGGATTGTGACCACGGGACCCCAACTGAGTCCGGCATTACTTGTGACGTGCTCCTCTCTTTCATCTTTCCTGTCGACCTCCTTTGGTCAATTTTTCCAACCCCGACGGTATTAGGTTTTTAGAGACCTGGGGTATCTTTTATTTTTCCGCCTAAATTGGACATTGTACACACATCAAAAAAAGTTTTGCATCACCTCGGTTCCAAGAGTTCCGGAACCTTTAAATACAAAGGGAATAGAGATCAACACAAACAACATTTCAGCTCGTTTTATTGCTCATGAGACCCACACATTGCATGTTGTACCATCATACAGCTAGACTTTCAGCATTTGTGGTCCAGACTGCAGTACACACCACTACCTCTAATACCCAGTAGCACGTCCTCTTGCATTGATGCATGCCTGTATTCGTCGTGGCATACTATCCACAAGTTCATCAAGACACTGTTGGTCCAAATTGTCCCACTCCTCAACGACAATTCGGCGTAAATCTCTCAGAGTGGTTGGTGGGTCAAGACGTCCATAAACAGCCCTTTTCAACATATCCCAGGCATGTTCGATAGGGTTCATGTCTGGCGAACATGCTGGCCACTGTAGTCGAGCGATGTCGTTATCTTGAAGGAACGCATTCACAAGATGTGCACGATGAGGTCGAGAATTGTCGTCCATGAAGACAAATGCCTCTCCAATATTCTGCCGATATGGTTGCACTATGGGTCGGAGGATGTCATTCAGGTATCGTAAAGCCGTTTCGGAGCCTTCCATGACCACCAGTGGCGTACGTCGGCCCCACATAATGCCACCCCAAAACATCAGGGAACCACCACCTTGCTGCACTCGCTGGACAGTGTGTCTAAGACGTTCAGCCTGACCAGGGTGCCTCCAAACACGTCTCCGACGATTGTCTGGTTGAAGGCATATGCGACACTCATCGGTGAAGAGAACGTGATGCCAATTCCGTGGGGTCCATTCAGCATGTTGTTGGGCCCATCTGTACCGCGCTGCATGGTGTCGGGGTTGCAAAGCTGGACCTCGCCATGGACGTCGGGAGTGAAGTTGCGCATCATGCAGCCTATTGCGCACAGTTTGAGTTGAAACACGACGTCCTGTGGCTGAACGAAACGCATTATTCAACATGGTGGCATTGCTGTCAGGGTTCCTCCGAGCGGCAATCCGTAAGTAGCGGTCATCCACTACAGTAGTAGCCCTTGGGTGGCCTGAGCGAGGCCTGTCATCGACAGTTCCTGTATCTCTGTACCTCCTCCATGTCCGAACAACATCGCTTTGGTTCACTCTGAGACGCCTGGAAACTTCACTTGTTGAGAGCCCTTCTTGACACAAAGTAACAATGCGGACGCGATCGAACTGCGGTATTGACCTTCTAGGCATGGTAGAACTACAGACAACATGAGCAGCGTACCTTCGTCCTGGTGGAATGACTGGAACTGATCGGCTGTCGTACCCCCTCCGTCTAATAGGCCCTGCTCATGCATGGTTGTTTACATCTTTGAGCAGTTTTAGTGACATCTATGAACAGTCAAAGGGACTGTATCTTGGATACAATATACACAGTCAACGTCTATATGCCGGAGATCTGGGAACCGAGGTGATGCAAAACTTTTTTTGATGTGTGTATATTCTGTCACATACCTATCATGTCTATTGTTTATAAATTGTTGATAACACGCATAGTTGTTTCTAAAAACGAATTGGCTTATTGGTTCGATCACAAAGCATCTTCAAGTCCCTTGTATTTCCCATTCTACGGGGAAGAGAGTGATGGATTGCAGATGGCAAGTGCTAATTTCTAGACCACCTCGTAGTGTAAAGGCTAGCATTCTTGACTGTCATTCCTGAGGTCCGGGTTTGAATCCCAGCTTTGGCAAGAAATGCCATTTTGGCTTGAGGGCTAGGACGAGGTAGATTCAGTCTCGAGAGGAGAAATTGAGAAGAAGAGAAGAGGTGGGTTTGATTGGTTTTCAGTGGTTTCCCACTTCTACTCCAGATAACTGTCGGGATGGTTCCATCACAAGGCCATAACCACCTATTTCCAATCCTAGACTCAATTATTATTTATTTATCGTATGGATTTTAGTGCCGGGAGTGTCCGAGGACATATTCGGCTCGCCTGAGTCTGTAGCTGCTTCCGGCGGACACTTTTATGGTGAGCTACAAGTTCCGTTCAATTTCAAGTAGTTCTAACTTTCGCTACCAGATATCAATGATACCTAGTGGTGAACGTTGGAACTTTGATAGAGCGTTCTGACGAAATCTAACCTAACAATTTAACTTCACACAAGTTTAGTCTGTGGAAGGATCTTTTACATGCCATAAATCTATGACATGGGGCCGCCAGCTTTACTTCCCCTCCCAAGGAAGGCATACTGAAGGAATTTTAACGCTCTTAAAAAATCCGATGACTTCGGCCGGGTTTGAACCCGCTATCTTGGGCACAGCAGTTCAGCATGCTACCAACTACGCCGCCGAAGCCTCAATTACAAATATACACACTACTACAGACACCAAAATAACATAGGTTATCAGACAAACTTTACACTCACTTAAGAACACGGGACTGGAATGACCACGATGCCGAAGCTCCTAAAATGAAGTAACAGCAACAACGGCTAATTCCAAAAAGTGAAGATCTGTAACTTGTGACCTACTCAACAGATGTTGGTGAAAGTGGGTATCATGGCCAGGCACTGTAAGTTGATGTACATTTACAGGTGTCTTGTGACGTAGTGGCTAGTGTTATTAGCTGCCAGAGTCCAGACTCTGTCAAACATTAAAAGTCTTGGTATGATCTGGTACTGGGTCTCCCAATATTGTGATGGCAAATTTTAATCTGATTGATGCTATAGCAGGACGCCTGTTAGTGATCCCTCGTCATAGTCAAGAGCTCTAATATAGCGTACTTGCCTTGTGGAAATAGCACTCAGAAGTGGTTTCCTGCGATATTCCACATCTACTCCGGGCATATTTTGGAATGGCAAACGTTCGCCTCCTTTCCATTGAACGGGGCGCACTCAGCCTCGTGAGGACAATTGAGCAGCTGTCTGATAGTGAGGCAGCACCCCGGTCACGAAAACCAAGATTAACGGCCGAGGGGACCCGTTGCGCTGACCACGCGTCACTCCAATATCTGCAGGCCAAATGGCTGGGCAGCGGTCGCTTGGTAGGCCTAGGCCCTTCATGGGCTGTAGTGCCAGGGGTTATTATATACTCCTTTCCATTATCAAGTTCAAATACAAGTACACGCACTAGAACAGTAGCGTAATAACACAGGTTATCAGATAAATTCCATACACATCAAAGTACAGGGTGTAATGTTAAAGGTTCTTTTGTGCGTGGAGTACAGTACCGGTCTTTTGAAATGTTTTGTCAGTACATTGATTCAATACCAATGATTAGGGACAGTTTTGAGAGTTTATTGGATGTTTTGCTTATTCTGAACATAACAGCATATTTTGGCATGCATAGTTGAAATTAAGTATAGTTTAAAACATCTTGAACAAAATTGGTTTCGCCTGCGTGTTGGACATCCCTTGTAAGCAACAGATAACGAGATGACAGTACTCGTACTTAACGCAATGCTGCCTGGCTATTTGAAGAATAGAATGGGGTGGGACACTCCTTTCACCATCTCGACAGCCAGTAGCCTTGGGTTAGTTTTGTGAGGAGTTTCTTCAGTTAAGGTGTTACTTCATTTTTAACTCTAAATGCCTAAAGAGAAGAGCAGCAGAAATTATTTATTAAAACAATGGGTGTCAGGTAATAGTGATTATTCAACTGATGGTTAGAGCGACCGGACATTTATGCACTGAAAACGATTAAAATAGACGTTACTTGTCTCCTGAAAACTTTGACAAACTTGAAATTATCTATTGTGATGCCTCTTTCTGCAGTGAATGATACATTTATAAAGTGAGTGAATAAGATTGGCTTATTGTTAAGTGCATATTTTTCAATTTTTAATGCATATTTTCTACATTTTTAGTGCATAATTGCGTGCATAATTTAATCGTTTTCAGAGCATAAATGTCTGGTCCCTACTAATGATACATCAACGTAGCCCACCACTCTACGGCTGAAACGGACAGCTGGCATTCGGAGACCTGAGCCGAAAATCTCGGTGCTGACACTGATTGTGAGTGAGGCTTCTCTTTGGGGTTTCCCACACTCACTTCAGACATGTTCTGGGATGGTACCATATTTCAGGCCCCAGAGCACATTCGAGAATCCTAGACCCTAATAATTCATTTCTTCAGCCATCACTACAACGCACGTTATCATTACCCCACACACACCTAAGTAGGCTATTGGGCGTAGTCAGAACTTGAATAGGTGACCTGTTCTGGATAACATGTGCTGTTGGCGGGGGAAAAGAAGAATTAGTAGATTAGAACTGGCCACCCTACCGCAGGTAAACTTCGGCTCAGGAAGTCCTCCCCAGAAGTTCACACCTTCCTACTGCTTGGACGTAGAAACCATATTTTCTCTCTTTTTATCCAATACTGGCAAACCACCCCGGCTTCGCCCGGGAACAGTTATGAATGCAAGGTGATAGGCTACTTTTAACTGAGGTCTTACAAGATTTCCTTGTATACGACATTAGTCGTTTTCCCTCCAGCAGTGAACACGAAAGCTAGCTCGTAGACTGTCGCCTCAGTAATTGAATGGAGATTGTTGAAAGAAATGAAAATGTAAAAACACTTATAGTGGGCGATGTATTGAAGATAGAGATGTGCTCTCGCGGACTTTTTTGTAGAACTTTTCATGCTGAACAATTCTTACACTCATAATATATAGATATTTTTAACAGTTTGCCCAGCGTAAGCTTAAAACGTGCACGGACGCCAGTTTTCTCTTTCGACTTTTTTCACTGAAATCGTTACTGCTTGGCTTCCTTTGATCATAAATAAATTATTTTCTACAGAAACCTTCCTCAAGATATCCTTTACAGAATGGTGAAAACCGCATCAACATCCATGCAGTGGTTCTCGAGATTACCCGTGACATCCAAGAATCGGGGACTTTGTTTTATACTAACTTGTAAGTAGTGATCAATGCTGCAGAATTCCATAGTAGGTACTGAAGATGAATAATTGTTTAACCTCGACGATGATTTACATTCACCCCAGACACCTGTGATATAACGAAGGAGGGACGCTTGTAGTTTTACGTGACCGATAAATCTCGATCATGAGCCTCGGGACCTTCATTTTTACGTGAAATTCGAACCACAGGATGTGATCTTTCACTTCGAAAATCTCTGATGCATTGACCGGGAATTAAACCCGGAGAGAGGTACGTAGCTTAACCAATGCACCAGCACTCCCCCGTGTGGTATTACGTTTTGTCCACCTCGTTGCGTAGCGTAGTGTCTAGCATTCTTGTCTGTCACCACGGAAACCTGAGTTCGATTCCCGGCTATGCTGGTTGTATCTAATAATTATTAAATAAATAAATAAATGCTACGAAATTTAATTCTGGTCTGGGAGTTGGAACGAGGTATACTCGGCCTCGTGGGACAAAACTGAGGAGAGGCGAGTTCGATTCATACCTCAGCCTTCCTGGTTGTCCGTGGTTTCCCCATTTATACTCCAGGCAAATGCCGGGATGGTACCTAACTTAAGGCCACGGCCGCTTCCTAACCAAATCCTACACGAATTACAAAAACTCACATTAGTTCGTACATCACAATGACACAGGTTATCATACCAATTGTTCACACACCCAAGTACACGGGGCTACATGACCATGATGTCGCAAATCCTCTAAATAATCAACAACAACGGTATTACGGTTTACCCCAATTTTAAAAGTGGGTGACACTATTTCTTTTAAATTAACGCGAGAATAATAGAAAAAAATGAGGATGCAAGAACTGGGTGGTTGGAGCACTGATATAATTTTTCTAAATAAATTATGCAGATATGACCTTGAATGACCCAGATCCTCAATGGACGTAATGTCGAGTTGCTATTGGTTGTGTTATTTTGTGTCCAAGGCCGCTTGCCTGTATGCCTCAATCGGAGTGAAGCGGGTCTCGCTCGTAACGTAACATGTGTCAGTTGGCCGTGTTCGCGTGTGGTGGCGGCAGCGAACAAACTGAACGTACCTCTCTCCAGGGACCCCTGTTCTCTCCGCTACAGAGCCGTCCGACGGAACGGGAAAGCCTTATGCAGCCTCTCTGTTACAAACTTTCGCTCCATTTTATTGCAACAAATTGGCAATGTATTATATTTTAAATGCTTGTATTTTCTACTGCTTATTTAGTCACCTGAACCAAAATGTTACGTATCATAAATATTAAAAATTGCCGCCTGATCATTGCCAATAAAATTTAATTGTGGCATTAGAATAAAAATGAGAAACCTAGGTAAATTGTTTTGTTTTGGTAGAAAGGAGTGTGATGAAAGTCAAGAGGGACAAAAACCCGCGCTATTTGGCGAGTGCGAAAATGTAGACGATTTAAATGGCCAATTAGAAGATGAAGTAATGGAAGCGACCAGTTCCCGCCTTTTCCCTGATACTTCTCTGACAGCTTCTAGCATCGCTACTCAACTTCAAGGGAGATTCGCAAAGAGGCCGAATAGGAAGAAAATAAAAACTTCGAAAGGTGAGTAAAATACGATGATCATATTCCAATGAATGCTTAAACAGTGCTGCGGTCACGTGTACATTGGTGTTGACTTCTCATTCAACCAATGGATTCTTAATAAAGATTAGAACGATGAGCTAGATTGCAAATTATTAAGGTATTATTGGTCATAATCTTTCTTCTCTATGTGTCTAGTCACAATTTATTCACGAATATAACAATTTGAACTGACTGTTTTGCCGGTAGTATTGTTGTTTCTTTCATTTCCGGTTCTGTCGCAAAGTCTCCCGCCAAAAATTGCGCGTTTAAGAAACATAATAATAATAATAATAATCATCATCAATCGCGTACCGACGGGGGTGATTAGGGGTTAGAATGTAACCCCCCCCCCCAGAGACATTTCTTTACTTAAATCTTTATATTGTCCCACCTATCACCTGTCTTACACTTCCACTAGTGAGGCTTCTTAACTCCTGTATATAATTTAAAAGTGATCTCGTTCTTCACTTGGTAAATGGCCTGTACTCGACTCGTAGCAAGACTCCTCTTAAGCGTTGAAACTAGCCATGGATCAGTTTTGCTGTTGAAGTGTGCGATCGGTAACCTTTTTCACGTCGCTTCTGGTTGCTTTAATTGTGTGTCCGTTTCGTTAGAGATAATTCAGTACATGAGGAGTTTCTGCAATTTATTCCAATTAATGATACAGATAAAGTCATCAAGATAGGCAGATTTTGAAAGTCAATAGTAATGGCAGTAGGAACACGGAGAGCAAAACATTATTTTTATCTCACATAATATCAATATTTTAAGCAACCACGTAAGTATGGTCATGATGATACCACTACATCGCTTCAGTTTTAATATTTAGTTACTGTTTTCCATATTTTTTTGATTTTTTAGATTTCTTTTCACTTTTTAATTGTGTCTAAAAATGAGGCCTAAAATAGTTTTCATGCAAAGAGAACGGTTATTTAATTATTGTTTTATATGAATATTAATCGAAATATCATTTTAATTATGATGACTGTCGTTTTAAGGGACGGAACAGCAAGGTCATCCGCCCCTTTAATAATGTACACAATTAACCTATTATATTAATGAAACCCCCCCCCCCCCCCCAGAAGGAAAACCTGCGTACGCCACTGATAATAATAATAATGTTATTGGCTTTACGTACCTTTTAACTATTGCAGCTTTTAGAGACGCAGGGTGCCGGAATTCTGCCAAAAGAGGCTCATTAACGTGTCAGTAAATCTACTGACATGGCTCCCTCGTATTTGCGCACCCTCCAATGCCAGCTGATGGCCTAAGGATTCGATCCTGCAACCTAGGGCACACCAAGCGAGAACGTTACCGCTGAGCCACGCAACCAGTTGTTTAAGAAACGGTATTGAGACTTATCCACCATACCCGGTACATCAATCTTATAATTCAAAATCTTTAGGAACTATTGCGCTTACAAGAGAAGCTCATGTTCTTCCCAACCATTCTATTCTCTTAAATTATAGACTAGAAAATTAACTTTTTAAAGTAACCATCGATGTTAATCGAAACTATTCGATCCAGTAGTATCGAATTCTTCCTTCAGATAGTTCTGACTTGTTGAGGAGGTTAATGTAGCAGCTAAAATTAGCATAGGGCCTAAGTGAAGGATGCTTTTATCATCGTTTATTACTTTTCGTTCCTATTTTGATATGGAACACATTATTGCAATAATATATTGACGCTATTTCAATAAGGATATTGGGACATCATGGCCAGCAGTTCCATGTACTTAGGGTGTAAAGCTGTACTGTTGGTATTGTGGTGTGTGCACATGTATTATGGTTCAGATTGGAAAGGAGGCAACAGTGGCCTTCGATTAACTTTGAGAAACCTCAAAAACATCTTATAGGATGGCTCTCAATCAGTTGTGCTCTCAGATTGAGGGAACATCATTCCATACCTCAGACCAAAAGTTAATATCTTGGCATAGCAAGGAATATGAGTCTCTAAACATATCCGTAGATCACGGAAATGACTATTTGCAAGAGTCCCTCCCTGTTCTTTTGACGTGACGTCTGGAATACAGTGACGTTCGTGAGAAAGTGTTACAGTGAAAGGTGATGATACCGTTTTATCTCTCTTCTGCTACAACGCTCTCTCTCTCTCTTCTGTTGCTGCGCTTGAGTGTCGCTACTGTCGTTTTTGGATGTCACGGGTGAACCTATGGATGGATTTTGATGCGGTTTTCACCAATCTGTAAAGGGTATCGATTTATGTAGAAAATAATTTATTTATGATCAAAGGAAGCCGAGCAGTAACGATTCCAGCGAATAAGTCGAAGAGAAAAATACACACGTAGTCCGTGCGCATTTTAAGCTTACGCTGGGCAAACCGTTAAAAATGTCTATATACTATACTATGAGTGTAAGAATTGTTCAGCATGAAAATTTCTACAAAAATGTCCGCGAGAGCATATCTCTATCTCCAAAACATCGCCCACTATAAGTGTTTTTACGTTTTCATTTCTTCCAACAATCTCCATTCAAATACAGCCTAGCTAGTGGTTGGTTCTTAAATTTAGGGGCTGCGACAACGCGGTCATGTAGCCCCGTGTACTTTGGGTGTGTGTAGAATCTGTCTGATAACCGGTGTTAATTGTGATGACTGTATTAGTGTGTGTATCTGTTTTTTAATTTTAAGTACGGCAACTTATAATTTTTCAAATAGTTCCTACTTTTGCCGCCAAGCGCCACCGTCAACGACTACTAGATCTAATTCAGAACTTAGCTACTAACATCCTAGCTAACGGGCAAACATATTACCTCAGATACAGCCAGCAGCAAATTGCCGAGTCGTGTTGAGTTAAAACTTCAGAAGAGTGGTTGTGTTTGGAGTTCCCCTGTAAGTGCAACTCGGCTTTTCTTTATTTCGCCTGTGAACTTTCCGTTCCGCAAAATACATGATTACAAAAATATACGAAGCTGAAATTTCGCAAGAGCGACAGTTTAAACAAATCAGTCCGAGAATACGTTGTCACGCTCAAATATCGTCGGGCATCGTAGTTGCACACACCCAATATTTTTTAAAAATAAACATTAATTCAATAATAATACCAGTAATAATGATGATGGATTTCACGTCCCTTTTAACTACTGCGACTTTTAGAGACGTCGGGGTGCCCTGAAGGTCATCTCTTACGTACCAGTAAATCTACTAACACGACCCCTTGCAATAAGTACCCTCAAATGCCAAGTGACTGCACTGGGATTCGATCCCGCAACAGGCGATGACGTTACTGCTGCGCCACGTAGCTATCCCAAAAATTATAAAAGTAGGCCTATTGCCTGAAATGTAACTGAAATTAGTTCGAATGAAACCTGTGATAAAAGTTCAGTGATTGCTGAGCACTTGCTAAATATTCTCAAAGGTTCTTGCGCCCTGCGACACCCAGGTCGTCGTCATCATCATCATCATCATCATCATCGTCGTCATCATCATAATCTTTGATTTTATTGCTAAACTTTTCCCTCCGGGTGATCCGGCGTTACATTACACGTCGAAAATTTCACATGCATCAAACAGGGCTCGAACCCGTTTCGCCTTTGTGGGAAACTAACAGCGTGACCGTTGCGACATCACGTCCTATTATAACAAATGTGTCTCACTTGTGAGAAGGACCACCTCTTGTGTAGCGGCTAGCATTCTTGGCTGTCACTTCGGAGGTCCGGGTTCGATTTCCGGCTCTGCCAACAGGCAAGAAATGTAATTCTGGTCTGAGGGTTGGAATAGCATACACTCAGCATCGAGAGGCAAAAATGTTTTCCGTGATTTCCCCACTTTTACTCCAGGCAAACGCCGGACCACGGCTGCTTCCTTCCCAATTCTCACCCGAATTATAAATACACACACTATACTACAATAACACAAGTTATCAGATAAATTCTACACACACACACCCAAGTTCATGGAACCATAGACCCTCAGGCTACAAGTTGTGAGAAGAAATGCATCTGACTAGCTGCGTGGCTCAGCGGTAACGTTCTCGCTTGCTGGGCCCTAGGTTGCAGGTTCATATCCTGGCGCAGTCAGCTGGCATTTGAGGGTGCGCAAATGCGAGGGAGCTGTGTCAGTAAATTTAATGGCACGTTAAAGATCCCCTTCGGGGCAAAATTCCGGCACCCCGGCGTCTCTAAAAGCCACAGTAGTTAAAAGGGACGTAAATCCATTATTATTATTATTATTAGAAATGCATCCATCTACTGCACACTCATTTGAAGGGCGTGATGCCTGTCACTAAGGCGAATCCAGCTTGATTCCCTGTTACCGCACGTGAGTTTTTCGAGGTAAAATGTCATCTGGTGGTTTGGATTCCACGCGTTCTCGTGGTTCATAGTCGCGAAGTTAACGTTTACGTATAACTACGGGATTCTTTCCGCTTTACACTCAATTTTGTGGCAGCCACTCTACTAGGAAATCAAGGTGCTAAAAAGTGGGCAAATTGTTTTGAAGTTATAATCCCAGGGAATGTTAGGCATGAGTGGAGTTGGTGAGACGTCAGTACGTTTTATGCACTACTGTATCTGTACTGTAACCGAATAGTCGTGCGGTGTGAAGAGCCGTACCAAAGAAGAGATAAAGAAAGTTGAGTTGCTCAAATCCACGGCACGGCAACTCTCGGCAGCTAACCTGGAATTGGTTTTCTACGTTCACTTAAAGAAAATGCTGGTGCAGTGCCTTATTACAGGTCCTAGGCACTATATTCCAAATCATGTTTCAAATATTTTCCGCAAACAACAGAGCAGACATCAAATGACAGGTTATCAGACAAGTGTGGGTTGCGACGGTGGTTTGGTTGGCTGAATGTCCACCACGTGGCGTAGTAACTAGCATCTTGGCTGTCATCGCGAAGGTCCAAGCTCGATTCCCCACTCTGACAAGTAAAAACATTGAGATCTGAAGGCTGGAACGGGTTTCACTCAGCCTCGTGAGGCAGAGATGGATTCGATCCCTACCTCAGCCATCCTAGCCGTGCTGCAATGTCGCAAAGCCCCTAAATGAATCAACAACAATGGCTAGGCAAATGTGCTCTTTACATTCTCTCTTCAGTAAGCGGGACATTTTAGTATGTTTCTTCAATTTCTTTGGCCATCAACCCTATATACTTGTGTGTATATTGAATTTGTCTACTAATCTGTGTTATTGCAATGTCGTTATCAGTGTTAATAATAATAGTAATACTAATGTTATGGTTTTACGTCCCTTTCAACAACTGCGGCATTTAGAGATGCCGGGGTGCCAATAAATCGACTGACACGGCTCCCTCACATTTGCGCACCCTCGAATGGCAACTGACTGCACCAGGATTCGATCCTGAAACCTTGGGTACACCAGGTTAGAACGTCACCGCTGCGCCTCGCAGCTCAGCCAGTCTGTAGCAGTAGGTGATTATTTGGGTCTAGATTTGAGGTAGATACCGCGGGACATAATTTGCCTCGAGGGAGTGTAGAAAAACCTGGAGAAAACCACACGGAACATGGCCACTGCCAGCACCGGGACTCAAACTTCAGAGCTCAGAACTTGCAGTCTTAAGAGAGTGTTTCATTGCACAGGGATAGCTGTATAGTAATTTCATAGGACACAGGACTCTCGCAGTAATAGTGGGACTGTCCTGTCGAAGCCGATACGGTACGTTATTAATTACTGTTGATTTAAGGGGCGCAACAGCGTGGTCTTCTGCCGAGACGTCTGGTCACTTTATGTATTGATATTTGTTGCATGGCTTCATAACTTCGCCATCATACTATCCTTAAAGTGTTCACAGAACTGTCCCATGAAGAAAAATTATCCAAAACGTACCAGCTAACACGTCACTGGGGGATCCAAGACTTGACGTTGCCTGCAACTGAGGCAAAAAGGCCAGCGAAAGGAGAAACGAGTTTGAGCAGTGTTACTGTGCTGTAAACCATCAATGGCATTTCACAGGTTTAAGGTAGCAACAGTTATGCCAATTTTTATGCAATTTTTATCAAATGGAAGGTTTTAAAGTATTAATTTTAACATGCAACTCACTGTATTTGTCTTCTAATATTAAACCTAGTATTTTGCTATAGATCGCTTGTCAAATAGTATTGTCGTTAATTCATCTAGGGGCTTGCGACATCGTGTTCATTTGGCTCCATGTAGGATTTGTCTTATAACCTGAATTATTGTGATGTCTTTAGTGGTAGTAGTAGTAGTAGTAGTAGTAGTAGTAGTAGTAGTGTATTTGTAATAAAGACTAGGATTGGAAAGGAGGCGGTATTGGCCTTAAGTTAGGAACCACCCTGGCATTTACCTGGAACATAATTGGGAAACCGTTGAAAACTACTTCTAAGATGGCTCTTCTCAGTTCTGACTCATAAGATTGAAAACAATCTGTCCAGGAGTATACGTTTTACTAAAAGGAGAATTAAATTGGGCTAACAGTTGTATCAGTTGTAACTCTTCACGAATTTGCCCAATTACGGGGCGGGGCACAATGTATACAATACAGGGCAGGGCGCCAGGAAATGTTCTCCGCAGTGACTGCCGGCTTCTGCCAGAGCTAGCATCAGGAGTTTAGTTTGCAGCACGGTGTCCTTGGCAGGGTGAATCCCACAAGTGTGGGCTGTAGGCTGTAGAAATCGTCAGTGTGTATTGCAATAAGCGAGCGTGTCTGTCATCAGCACTTCCAGTATCTGTTATGAATGGCTGTGGTTAGTACAGTGTTTACTGTTTGTTTGTTTTGATACAATCGTAACTACTGATGCTAGCTCGCATAGACTCATGTAGGTACTGCGGAGAACATTTCCTGGCGCCCTGTATAAGAATAATAAGTATATAACACTCCTGGAAAAAATTACTTGTATTAATCATGATCACTGTTATAATGGTGAATTTTTAGGATTACGCGTTTCGACCTTCCAGCGGTCAGCATCAGATCCTGATCACTGAGTTGAGGTTTAAATTATGTACAATGTTATCTAACTACACAAGATTTGTATTGCATTCAATTGGTGTTTATATTTTGTAGTTAGATAACAATATATATATTGTCCTGATTTAATTATTTTAATTAAATTCGTGGACTATTTTAAATATTCTTCTTCTTGAAATCGTACAACTTGAACATTTCCTTATACATGGTTGGTGGACTATTTTTTCTCACTTCAGTTTTTATCAAGGATTCCAGAAATGTATATTTTACGGCATTTAAGATCATACTTTATCGTTTCAGTGCTTATTTTGGTCATTTTAGTGGCCACATAAGACTTGTAAATGAAACCCGAATCTCCAGTATTCTAGGCAGGCACGTTTGTCAGGATGGTAGCTCTCGTATCGACTATGGTCATCCCAACGACATCCAGGAAGTAACTTCTTCATCTAAGACTTGGAGATGAGTTCTGGTCGTGGTTTGGTCGCGGTGGTGTAGGCGATTAAATGTGCCTGCCCGGAATGCAGAAGGTTCGAGTTCGAATCTCCACTGTGGTTTTATTTTCAAGTCTTACTAAACAGCCACATCGAAAATGTTCCCTAATTATGGCCTTATTGAATCTATGTACAGTATACTCTTGCCTTGTGACCGAGGTGGTGATGGATAAGCCAGTCAATGCTCTTTCTCAATGCGTCCGTTGAAGTGAATGTGATGTTTGAATTTGTGTTGGTCAATTAGTGGAATATTTGCCTCCGGTACTTCGTACAGGATACCATCCCGGCATTTGCCCGGGGTGAGTGGTCATTATGCAGACGATAATATTTTATCACTGAAGTTTCCTGCTTACCGATGTACGTATTCCAGAGCCTAGATGTGCATGGTGTCTGCTGCTGGTTCGAGTCCGGACACCAGCATGGAAGGATATATGTAAGGTTTTGAAGCCATTCTTTCAGAGTTGCCTACAGAAACTGTTATTTGTAACTTTTCAGTTGGTCGATGGAAGTGTGTGTGTTGTCCTTCTCCATCCTTTTTATAAGCTTAGTATCAACTCATGACAACACATCTCAACACGATACAAGGTTGAATGAAGTGAGGTGAGTAAAATATACAAATGTGTGAAGGAGAAGAAGATGGTGACGATATATTTTCAAAAGTAACTTCTTCGTCAACCCAATGGAAAACATAAAACACGCTTATGATATTATTTCAGTTGCCAAGGCAGAAATATGTGATTTTTTGAAATCGCTTATCCCCCCAGCTCTTCTTTGCCCATGGACTCTGCGAGGGATCATTCCTCTACCGTCGCAAGATACAGTTGTGGCAGGCTAATTAAAGAAGGGCCAGTGAAAGGAAGGAAGTTGGCCATGGACCTGTTGAAAGGAACAGTCCCGGCCTGGTGGGAAATCACGAAAAACATTTTCAGGACGGCCAAGGCCGGATTCGAACTCACGCTCTCCCGATGCCAGCGAGGCCTGAGCTAGCGCGTTAGCCGGTAGGAATGTGCGTGTAAGGAAATTTTATGATAATTCGTGTTTTTGTAGTAACTGTAGTGTGTATAATTGCAATTATTTAAGTCTAGGATCAGATAGGTACCTCTGAACTCGAAAGAAGTTACCATCCTGGCGTTTACCTGGAGAGAGTTAGTTACTCATTGGGGTTTTAAGGGACAGAACAACGAGGTCATCTGCCCCTATACCTGGAGAGAGTGCCAGGATTCAAACCTCGGATCTCCAAACGAGCAGTCGTTGTGCTTGACTCTACATGCTTGATTACGCCGGTGGGTATTTTGTAAGTTTATGGGAAAGCAAACATTGAAAAGGTACTTAAAGTTGTTTGTGGGAAGAAAGTTCCACCTCAAAGTGCTTGGCTATGTGGGTGAAGGGTCAGCAGCATCACGCACCGTCCCTCAATGAACGTTGGTAATCGAACCCAGTCCTCAACTAAAAGCCTAGCGGAGCGCGGTCAGCCCCTGTCGGCAGTCAAGCGCTCAGCAGCCTTAAATAAACCATTAAACAAACAAATACTCAACCGAAACTAAAAAAAAAAAACATCAAAATACAGTATAATCATACTCCTTCAACAATTAACAATCATTAAACAACATTATTTCCATCTTTAAATACATTTAAACAGATCCAAACCAACAGCCAATCACAGCACATCTGCAGCCAATCAGAGCCCAGCACCTTCAAATTCAAATCCCCCGCCTGAGAGACTTATTAAACATCAATTACTCCATCCACAAACGCATTACATCCAATTACACACTTAACAACAAATCTAGACAACTGATGCTTATTATTATTATTATCTTTCAAAACCCAAAACCTACTAAAGGTCTATTATTCTTCCTTCTACAAAACCATACCTAACTAGAGGTCTATCTCTCTTTCAAATACCTAAGTAACTTCAATTTAAACATTTAAAACCATTTATTATTATTATTAACCTCGCTGAAGCAACTGCTGACAGGCCATGCCCGAGCGAACTGCATTTAACAACACGTATTGCCGCTGCGAGCCGGATGGTCAATAGCCAAGATGCTGACCCAATATTCGTACTCGCAGCTCACCAGGCATATGCATAGTTCTAGTATGTTAACGTTGGTGAAACGAATGGACGGCAAATGATTCACCTGAAGCACAGAGACTGTTTATTGATGCTATGTCATCGCAGTGTCAATGGAAAGGAAATCGTGCGCGTTATCTGAAGTTATTATGTAGAGGGAACATTATAATACGATTATGGCGGTACAGTTTATTTATAGGCTGACAAGGTAGCTCAAAATATTTTAAAAAAATACTCCATTGTTTATTCAACTCTACTTCCTACTGGTGTTTGCTCACCATTTCAGTGTCGCAACTGCTACGGAACATATTATAATATATGAAACTCTCATAAAGGGCCTGATCTAGTCGGCAGATAACCAAATGATTAGTTGTTAATTCGTATTAGGGGCTTGGGACATCTTTGGCCGTCAGCCCCGTGTACTTGGGTGAGTGTTTTGAATTTGTCTGATAACCTGTGTTTCTGTGGTGACTGTGGTAGTGTGTGTAGCTGTAATGATTGGGGTCGAGGATGGGATAGGTGCCCCGGGACTTGGAGTAAGGTTCTACCCTGGCATTTGTGTGGTAAAATCCGTGGAATAAAAAAACCTCACTCAGGCTGGCAGTGCCGGGATTCGAAACTCCGATCTCCAATGGTTGAATCTCCCAATCGCAGTCGTGGTGTACGATTTAACGCACACGGCTAAGCCACAGGCTGGTGCCGTAAGAGGTTTTGGGATAAGAGTAGTAGCTCTTCATTCAACTCACCTATCCTAGAAATGGTTTCCAGTGGGTTCCCTTTCAAAACCAGGAAAATGCCTGAATAGTACCACCTAGCTTAAGGTCTTGGCCGTTTCCTTCTCAATCGTAGGCCTAATTGAAAGCACCCATTTTAGTGCAGACACCACATTACACACACACAATTATAGGTCCTCTCGATGGATGACCAAAAATGTCTTAAATTAGCCAACAACGAAAACAACTTATTTCTCCAAGAAATAATTATAATTAACTTGAGTCACAGTGGTATAGCTTTCAGCATGATCATTATATCATTTGATACAGTAGTAATACTGTCTGATTCTTGAGCCATTAGCCTGAGGGCTGCTTGTATCCCAAAATGTAACTGCGTGCAACAAATCTTTTAATGAGAAAATAGACCTAAATACACCATTAATCTGAAATTGATTCCGGAGTCAACGGCGTAGAATATAATAAGCTGCAGGTGCAGGATAGTACTGTATTAGGGATGTAATTGGCTGTTGAATGTCAAGGAGACCGTTCAAGGAGAACACCGTACTACAATTATTATGGTCGCAAAATAGCTTGAAAAGGAAACTTGAACTGCATGATTTATACGGAAACGAATCTACTATTGAACAAAATTGACGAGGAACCATGTGTTACACGCTTGTCTTACTAAGCCGTAGAGATGTTTTACAGTGTTGAGTAATGTAATACACAAACATGATTAAATGTGGCATTGAAAATGATCGTTTATAAGAGTAATATTACGATAATAATTTCCACGAAAAAGAGAAATTTAATAATTTGTGAGGAAATATCAGATTTTAGCCTACTTCAGAGTTTATCACACGGTATACTATGAAGCCATCCAAGAAGAGCTCTGGCGAGGGGCAACGTGTGTGACAAAGAGTGAAAGCCTTTGTTACTCAATGTTGTGACATACTGTACACTGCTTTTCGTCATTTTGGGCACCCACCATAACAGTTGCAACACGTACATCTCTACAGATCACAGTGGCACAAACATTTGTAAGGAGAAAGACAATACACCAATGAACACACACGGTATTTTAATGGGAAAATAGACTTCAACACTCTAATAATCTGTGTTCTTACCGCAGTATCCACAAGAATAGGTGTACGTGGAATTTGTGATGGACAAAGTGGAGGCGGATGTCCGTTTTTCCCTGTCAATTTTATTCCTCTAATGCTTCATTTATTCATCTTCGCCTCGCAAGAGTGCAACAGGTCTCGCCAACCGGCAATTTCCATTCGTGATTATTATTGTTATTATTATTATTATTATTATTATTATTATATTATTTTGTATAATGGTTGGACTACAGCTATAATACATCCATTACACAAGAAAGGAGAAAAATTAAATCCTGACAACTATCGAGAAATTTCCCTTTTGGATATAAAATCATGTCACAAATTCTATATAATCGTTGTAAAGATCAGTTAGAACTGGAAATAGGAGAATACCAAGGTGGATTTCGCCCATGGCGAAGCTGCCCTGGACAGATGAAAAAAATCCACAGCCTGCTTCCAGTCTCTGACCGGGTCAGGAATGGAATGAATGAAGCCCCCATCTAGCGGCGAGGATATGAACTGTGCCGGCTGCCGAGGCCTGACGCACTCCTCTGGGGCAATGATGATATGAATGACAGATGAAATGAAATGATAGTGGAGAGTGTTGCTGGAATGAAATGTTGACAGGGAAAACCGGAGTACCCGGAGAAAAACCCGTCTGCCTCCGTTTTGTCCAGCACAGATCTCACATGGAGTGACCGGGATTTGAACCACGGACCCAGCGGTGAGAGGCCGGCGTGCTGCCGCCTAAGCCACGGAGGCTTCCCTGGACAGATAATCGCCTTAAAATTAGTAATGGACTACTACAAACGTAGACAAAATCAGCAAGTCATAACCATCGTAGACTTAAGAAAAGCTTATGATAGTATACCTAGTATACTTCATCCCAAATTAATAGAAATTATAAAACTAACTCTAACAAACACCAAATCTAAAGTAAAATTCAGAGGAGAAATATCTGAGCCGTTTACGATTAAAACAGGATTAAGACAAGGAGATGGTTTATCTCCTTTTACTCCAGGAATTTTAGTCTAAAAACGGCCAAAACCTTGAAGAAATTTTAGTAAAGCTGAAAATTGGTACAGTTGTCCTATTTGATGTTCTTAACAACATATTAAACGTCCCCGGTCTTCCCGTGTCGGCTTCCTGGATTTCCAGCCGTTTGAACTCCTGGAATGCTGGAGAAGTAGGTGGTGTCGCTGGAATGCGCATTGTAAGCGAACAATTTGGCGTACAGTGCTCTAACATGGCTTAAATTAAAGAAAAAATGAGCTATATGTTAATTTATGGGTTGGCATGTTAGCGATACTTCCGGTCTAACAGGAAACGAAAAATGCCGCGATTTTCTATTTCTGACGTTTGTTGGCAAACTATCACGGATATTGCAGATAAGTCGTCGATAAAAGTTGTTGGCGACAAAATAAGCTTTCATTCGATGTATTTATAATTGATGTCCGAATAACAGTTGCCGAGCTATAGCGGTGTAAACGAAAGATTGTTACGTCATTCTCTTCTCCGTTTGCGCTACACACACACACTGCGACCGGGACGCGCTCTGATTTTGCATTGTTACATCCGCCAGGAGCTTCCTTTCTCTATGATAAATGAAGTGCTTCCCCTCTTTTCAAAATATTTCACGCTTAAACCCACCCCTCTCAAAAAATCCCCCCCACACAAAAAATAATTGATTTTTTTTTCAATTTTTTTGAATGTTTTTAATGAAAATCACCCTTTTTGCACATCTGCTCCTAATAGTGAAAATAATTCAATTTCGCATTTTGAGTCCCCCCAATCGACATCTCTTCAATCTATAAGGTGTTCTCGGTGCGTTTTTTTACGTGCTTTATTGAGCTAGGTAAACAAAATTAATGTTTTAATATGTAAAATATGTAACCATTTGTGACTTGGCGATCATAAATTATTATTTTAATGCCATTTTTAGGAGAGCAAATATCTTAAGTAAAATGTAGTCCGAATATCGGAGTAGATATTTCTGCTTGAAACTAATACAGTTTATAATGTATTATTCATCAAATAATTCAAATAATTTTTGTTAGAAATTACTTCAGATACCTTACTAAATCTGTATGTATACATGTTGTACTGGTACACACTATTTTTACAAAGAAAATGTTAAAACTAATCTTTGCTCCATAACAATACAAGAAAATAAAAAGGCGTTGGTGTTCTCAAAAATACCAATGCTGCACTCTCACTAGCACCAACAATGTTAACATCTTTGGTCTTAGCAGTTCAACACTAACAGAAAAGTTAAAAATCATCAGGATCTTCTTCGAGATCAATTTCTTTCACACAGTTTTCACAGGTAACCCCACGACACTTTCCACACATCCACGAACATTCCAGCCCAGAGCGGCGACATTCACAACGTGATGTACAGGCGCCCTTGCAATTACAGGAGACGAGTTGCAAGAAAGAATCCGGAGCTGGAGGGGCAGTCATCGGAATTGGTTGAAGTCCAGTTGTAGTGGATCGCCAGTTTATTGCCTAGCCAGTCCTGCACCTGAAATAAGATATGTCATTTCAAACCAATTTGTAAACAAAAGAGAATGTTAATTTTATCACAGCAAAGTAAAATGCTGTAACAACATACTGAAAATAATATATACCTGCAAATATATACGCAGTGAATGCTGCCGGCATGCGTCGGACGTTGGCGGCAAAGTGGCCAAATCGAACGAAGCAGTAACTGTCTGTCTTGCGATAGTCCTTCCATACAGATGCACACGAAGCTCGTTTAGAGAATTGAAGCCCTTTCCGTTGAACAACTCCAGAACAATTTTTTCTCCAGCTATCTTGATATCTTCCTTGGATGCGCCAGGATGATTGAAAACTTCGACAGTTTTCCGAAGATCTTCGTTGTTTTTGAGAATGCCCCATGGACGCTTCTTCCCTTTGCTAAAAATAGCCGAAGTTGTGTCACATCCGCTCACGGCATGTGCAAATAGGACACAACTTTTCATCTCGCCGATATCTTCCTGAATGTTTGTGATAGGAAAAATCTTTCCAAGAGATTTGAGTTTGCAGGACTGTAAAAATGGATGTTGTTGTTCTCTCTTGCTTTTGCCAACAACATGCATAGGACATCAGTGTCTGACGCTATAACAGTAACAGTCGGTATCTAGAGACAACGCTACGTCGACAATTAGTGTATCTGCGTCCCCTGTCGCCTGACGAACAGCAACTCCAACATTTCTAAGCTCCTTTGTCAACGTAGAGATGAACCGTACCTTGTTTTTGGTGTTACTTAGAAAGTCTGCCTGAGAAGTTGAAACCAATGTGTTGGAATCGAAGACGATGTATATGGACGTCCGCTTACCCGCACGGCGTGCCTGCTCCTGGTTCTTCGTGCTTGGAGTCTGATCGTAGTTGTCAAACACAATGGTAACGTTTGAAGGAGAGTGCTTGGACTGGATTATGTCACCAAAGGTTGCAGGTTTTGGCCATACAACGGTATGAAAAAGCAGACCTCCATTTACGACTACTTTGCGTTGTTCTTCAAAATCTTTGGGTGCTTCTGAAGATTTGAAAAGGTGTTGAAGTGCTGACTTGGCTTTTTTCTCAATAAGGATGAATCGAAGAGAGCTGGAGGCGTCGGTGCAAGCTCGTGCTTCAAGAACTCCACGACATCCGCTTCCGATTTCATCACACATATGATTCGCATGAAAAGTTAGTGCGGGTTGACCGGGACGATGTCATCAGGAAATTTTAGTTGGCACCCAACAGCTGACAAAGGGACTACGCGTCTTTTTCTTGCGATCTTCAGACACTCAAAACTTTTCCCCACCATTTGTTGTATTGCTTCTTCAACAACTTCTCGAGCCTTGTCGCAGTTGATGCTGTTGTCTGCAACTACGCCAGTGAAAAGCGATTGAAGACTTTCTATACGGAGAGCGATCTTCTACCCACGAGCGAAACACTTCTGCGTGGCGGTTTTCCAGCTTCCGCCGCGAGTCTCTCAACTCAACGTGCTGTTCCGAGGATTTTGTCTTTATACCAGACACTTTTTCTACAGCTTCACGGATCGGGATGCACAGTGGAAACGCCGAGACAAAGTGAGCCAGCGCGCTATCGTCCACTCCTCGTCCTCTTGTTAAACCTCCACGTGATTTCATAGGCCGCATAAGATCCTGTTCTATGGCCATATCTGACCATATTCCAGCCCAAAAATCATGCGAGCGTCGGATGGAAAAGTACCCGTTTTTCGTGAAGTTGATGTACTCGTCTACGGGCATCTTCTGATCTAACTTAAGCATTTGATGCAGGTACAAGTAGGCTGACTTAGCGTAGTGAATATGCCCTGCAGCGTGTAGGTATGGCAACATCTTCGATACGCAGTACAAATGGAGGTTCCAGTTTGATGTTTTTTCTGCCCGAATAAACAGCCGAACGGTTTCCACTTGCCTGTAGTACTCCGCCCACAGCTTCGCTGTCCGGCTAGCTTCTGACAGTCTTCATCTTGTCTTCCATGTACTCCATGACCCGAGTTACAACTTGATCTTCGCATACTTCTTGCGGTGTTACTTTTCCTTCTAAGGAGGAGCGACACAAACATTCCAAATGGGGTTTCTTCTGTTCATCAAGCAGAGAGGGCTCACTTGACAGGTGTTTTTTGCACTAACGGACTCCTATCAGTTATAACATATTAGCTGATGCAGTGTTGTTATGAGTATGCATTTCAAAGGTACGGTAACGAATATTAATCAAATACCAACAACTTACCTGCATGAACTATGAATAATCAGCTCCTTTCAATCTTCAAGTTACTGTCTTAACTGATCAGCAAGACCGTCACATAGTTGTTCACTTGCATTAATTAACGAAGTCAAACGTTTTAAAACACAAACTACGTCCATCGGATCGTCGAGTGTCTTCTTATACAAAATGCAGTCTTCAAAATTAATTTTTATGACAACACAATAAATAACACTTATACGTCATAACACACAGCGGCCAACGACCAACTGTTTAAAATTTAGAAATAAAAGAAAACAAGAAGCTCCGCCAATTTGACGCATCAATGCTGCGGGCGAACGAATCAGTTGGCCGCTGTGAAACAACGCAAGCACGGGCAGATTCAGGTCGCGCGCCATTGTTTAAATCTCTCTAGCTCGGCAACTATTACTTGCACATCAATTATGAATATATCAAATGAAATCTTATATTGTCGCCACAACTTTTATAGAAGACTTGCCTGCGATATCCGTGATAGTTTACCAACAAACGTAAAAAAAAGAAAAAGAAAAATGTGGCACTTAAAAAAAAAAAAAATCGCGGCATTTTTTCGTTTCCTGTTAGACCGGAAGTATCGCTAACATGCCATGAATTAACTTATAGCTTATTTTTTCTCCTTTAATTTAAGCCATGTTAGAGCACTGTACGCCAAATCGTTCGCTTACAATGCGTATTCCAGCGACACCACCTACTTCTCCAGCATTCCAGGAGTTCAAACGGCTGGAAATCCAGGAAGCCGACACGGGAAGACCGGGGACTTTTAATATGTTGTTAAGAACATCAAATAGGACAACTGTACCAATTTTCAGCTTTACTAATTTTTTTTCAAGCTTAAAACCTTCCTGGGCTATTTACGTTTCAATTGTGCTTTGGAATATGTGATGAGGGAATGGTACAGGGAAAATCCTAGGAGCATAAGAATTGGAACATAAGATCAAATAGACTAAAATTGCTTGGGATTCTCAGATTTATTTATTTATGTTTATGGCATTGTACACAAAAACGATATACCGTACTATTTACATATATACATATACATACAAAAAAATGAGCAAACCATTACAACAATCAACTTAGCAGATGACTTAGCGTTACTGGCTAATAATATTCAAGAAGCCTGAAATCAAATAATAGGCCTACAAAATATAGCACAAAAAATTGGACTTCAGATATCATTTGAACATACAAAGATAATGATAGCAAAACCACTTGTAATCAATCACATAACAGTAAATAACAAGAAAGTTAAAATAGTGAAGCAATTTAAATACTTAGGGGAAATTATAACTTACAACTTGAATGAGAAACCTGCATGGCAAGAAAGAACTAATAAAATGATAAAAGCCCAAAAATTAACATGGCTTACATATAAAAGAAAATGCCTATTAATCGCAACAAAATTAAAACATTACAAGACGGTGGTTCAACCAGAGGTGACATATGGAAGCGAAACTCTTTGTAAAGAAAAACAGAAAAACAGAATCGACAAAATTTTAAAAGTAGAATGAAGAATAGCTATAACGTGCATAAATAAAAATATATCAGAAAGACGGACAGTGGCGAATAGTACCAAATTAAGTGGTATACAGAGAACTGGAGCCCATCACTGATACTATTCGGAAGAAACGGATTTCTTTTTTTGGTCACATCATGAGGACACCAGAAACCAGGTTATCTAGAAAAATTGTAGTGAAACTTTGGAATATGAAACAACAAGTAGGATGGATTAAGGAAATTAGAGAAGATATGAAAGAATTAGAAATAACCTTGGATGACTTGCAAAACGAAACAAAAATTTAAATAACTGAAAGATATAAAAATAAGATTTCAGGCAAAAATAGACAAACGTAACACTATAAAAAGGGTATTTACAGCTGAGGAACGCCTGAGAAGATCAGAGCGAATGAAAAGCTACTGGGCAACTCGGAAAGGAAACTTACTGAAGAAGAGGACCAAGAAATGATTGACTGAAGTGGTCCAATAAGGCCGTAAAAGAAGAAGAAGAAGAAGAAGAAGAAGAAGAAGAAGAAGGTTGTTCAAATGAAACACACTGATGTCTAGAAACGATCACAATGTGTATTGGACAATATATTAAAAATCTGCTATTATGGCAAACATTTTTGCTTATTGGACAATATACACAACACCACAACAGTGGTGACAGTTCGAGAGAGTCTACTGATATTCACTTCCACTATTCAGTCACCTGTCTAAACGCTGAACAAGTGTCCCTACATCCTCTCTGGTTGCGACTATCACGTGTTTGAGCCACAGAAGAAGTTCCTGAAGGGTAACTATTTCACCATTGATCAAGGAATTCATGATGCTGTGGAATATTCACCGACAACAAGCCGTCTCTTTTCACGGATGGCATAGGGAAACTTGTTTAGCGTTAGGACAGATACCTGAACAGTGGAGGTGAATATCTGGAGACTCCCTGTATGCTGTCGTTATGATGTAGGGTATATTGTCCAATAATGTGCATATTGTGGCCCATTATTAATTACCACTCCGGAATCGAATCCGCTAATAACATTGTGCCCGATAGAACAAGATTTGAAAAAGGGAAACGGAACAATGAATGTTAAAAGGAGAAACTCAGTACGAACGTCAATCACATCTCACAATTTCCGAACTTCTGAAAGGACGCTATAGTTTGTTGCTCCATTTGTTTTGAGAGTGATAAAATGTTAGAACAACGTCCGAATTTTCTTCTTGACAGGGTGGGGTGGATTGGGGCAATAAAATCAGCTATTGTACTGTAGATTTCTATCTGAATAGCTCCACGCGTGCCCGTTTAACATGGAATCAGTAATGGACAATGAAACATATGGACACATTTTAAATACTGCAAAATAAAAATTAACAGTAAAAATATGCCATTGGTGTGCAATCCCTTAGAGATATTTTAAGACAAAATAATGAGAAACTTATGATTTATACTCTTGACACTTCCACAGAACATCACACATTATCTGCGACAATACTGTTACGGCTGTGAGTTTGTGTCATCACTCGCCGCATGAGTCACAACTGCCCCAGGGCTGGGCTGTGCCCTGCCTCCTGTATTGCGTGCGCCTTATGCAACAGGGCTACTAGGACAAAGGGATAGTCCAGAATATTCGTGACTGGACCAGCGATGGAAACCTCGAGAAGCCGTGAACCCTGGATGGATCTAGAAGCATTTATTGAGTCACCGGCCTGCTATATAAGTGCGACCTGTCAAGGAGTTGTTGTTGTGTTTTATGAGCTAGTGCGAGTGTTTATCCTGGGCGACAGAAGTGTGGTGACTTGCGAAATCCCTAGTGAAGCTGATTCTCTTGACACCGAGGAAGTGATTGTGGTGCTTGTGAAACAGTGTATAGTACAGTGACAGACCTAGTGCATCTATTTCCAGCTAGCGTACGGGACCGGACTCATTAGCGAAGAGGATTAACTGTGGTCTGTTGACAAGTGAAAGGGAAAGTATTCTCGACGTGAGGAAACTGGAGTAAGGTAATAATTGCTGTTGAGTAGTGTATTTTTCTGGCTGCAATAAAATTAATTATTTCTTTAAGCAGTAATTGGTATTGTGCTTTATACCCACCGTAATCCAGTTAACAAAGGTGCCACTAGGGGGTGGCACGTAACAATACGCATAGCCAACGCTGTAAGCAGTAAATGAGCACTGGCCTCTCAGGTCAGGCGGTGTTGGAATCCATTCTAATAGCTCGTTTTAACTCACATACAACTCCTGAGGTCTCGGTTCGATTACCAACTCTCCCAAGAAATTTCATTCTGGAATGACGGTTGGAACGTGGTCTACTCAGACTTGGGAGGCAGAACTGAGAAGAGGTGGGTTCGACTGCCACGTCAGCCAACCTTGAGAGCCGGGAATCGAATCCAGGACCTGAGACCGAAGAAGGTGGCCATATCAATTTTGGGGCTAGTGATATTGTGGCAACAAACATTTATATTTTTGCATACTGTGTTCAAATACGTGGTTATAGTCAGTGACATCGTGGTACCGTATCTGTACAAGTGCAAGTATAGATGATATTTGGAGCTAGCATTTGGATAGTTGCCTTGAGATAGGGCACCATCCCAGCATACGCCTTGCATGAGGAAACCTGAGAAATAACCACGTTGGGATGGGATGTTCGGACTTCCGGATGGGCAGTTTCATCAGTCAGTGACTCAGTACAATTGAGCGTGCGTGCATCGTGAGCCTTAGCTGTTGACGGGGCACTGAAGGGAAACAATTCTACCAGATTCAAGGACACTCTACTGAATGTAGTTTCATGCACTGAAACGTCCAGTAAATTGACCCTTCGTGTATATGACTGCATCTCCGTGGCTCAGGCTTTCTCGCCGCAGTATCCCGAGTTCACATCTCGGAAAAGTGGAGGTGGATATATAATTTTCCTTGTGAATTGATTATTATTAATAATACCGGGTGAGTTAGCCGTGGTGGTTACGGCATGACTGATGGCAGTCGCTCACATCCGGGAGGCGAGGAGGTTCGAATCCCCCCGCCGGCAACCTTGAAGATGGTCTTCTGTGGTTTCCCATCTTCCTTCCAGGCAAATGCCGGGGTTGGTCCCTAACTATAGGCCACAGCCGCTACCTTCCAACTCCTCGTCCTTACATTCCAACTTCCCTCCTTCCCTCCCCAACGGTACTTGTAGCTCACCCATTGGGTGTCCGTCTCGAAGCAGCTACAAAACTGGCGAGCCGAACATGTCCTCGGACACTCCCGGCACTAAAAGCCATACGCTAAAAAAAAAATTAATAATAATAATAATAATAATAATAATGCTCAAGTGGCAAGATTTACAAGCATAGCCTACATATAAGGTGTGTTTAAAAAGTAACGAACCGGAGGCATAATTACAGAAACCAGTACCTGTATGTAAGAAGTATTGGCCCTGGCTGTTGAGGCACGTGTCTCACTGTGACACGAGGCGATGAATGGTTGTCTCATAAAATTCCCTGGGCTGCGATGTGAACCAGTTCCGCACGTACAGTTGGACGTCGGCGTCCGAGGTGAATCGTTGGCTCCGCAGAGCCCTTTTCAGGGGACCAAACATGGCGTTATCACAGGGAGAGAGGTCTGTACTGTATGGAGGATGGCCGAAAACCTCCCATTTGAATTTCTGCAGGAGTGCCGCGACTGTTTTGGTCGTCTGAGGTCGTGCATTGTCGTGGAGCGACCACGGCGGCTATGGCGTTCACTGTCACTCGGCGGTCCTGGGTAATGAGTGCATCAACCAGCTGGACGTTGTCATCGGTAATGCAGGGAGGTGCCCCAAACCGGGCTTCATCGGCTAACGACACCCGTCCTTCCCTGAAGCGCTTGTGCCACGCCTTGACCCTTGCAAGGGACATGCAGTGTTCGCCGTACACTTGTGACATTCGGCGATGAAGGTCCGTTCCCCCTACTCCTTCCGCTATCAGAAACAGAACAACACCTCTTTGCTCTTCGGTTGACGCCTCCATGCCACTGTTTGCAATGCGACTGGCAGCGTTGGACGATTGATGCATGCTGCTGCTCACTTTGTATCGTCACGTGACGTGCACGCGTGCCCTCTAGCGACGGGCTGTGACCTTCCACGCTCTGGTCGGAACCACACCTCGTTACACATGCCACGATTAGCCGATGTCGTCACCTGTTTGCGCATTCCAGCCTCCGGCTCGTTACTTTCTGAACGCACCTTATAAATAACTAAGACAAAAAGTCATTTCAAAATATCACAGGCCATTTCTAAGTGACATTAAACCAATTGCAGAATATTAATCAAATAAATGAAAGGAAATGCATTTTTTTTAGTAATTCTGTAATTTATGTACAGTGTAGGCGATTTATCACAATAATTGGTTAATTTAAAATGATTGGAATTGGCAGTTTAGCGTGGGACCTGGTTACAGCTTGGAGTATTATACAGGATGTTTTGGGGTAACTTACGATTCCTCAGGTGTCAAAAATCGTGATTTTTTTTTGGTAGAATGTGCGTGTTTAGGGGGAGAGAATGTTTTCGTCACTGTATTTAAACATGTCTAGCAGGCTAATCGTTCGTTTTAGAGACTTTGTGTTTGTACCAAGTAGTGCAGCATAACACAACGAAGAAATGTGACCCGGGGTAGATCTGAATACGGCGAATGGTACTCCCAAAAATCCAAGTTACTGAATTCACTTTGTGGGAGACTGTTCAACGTATCCTAAGTGATTGCAGTTACATGAATTTTTATGAGAACCACTTGTCGTACGCAGGTTCACCCCGGGCCACATCACCTTTCCAACACTCAAACCGGAATTAAATTCATTGGTAGAGCCGCGAATCGATCTCAGGCTTTTTGTCACCGGCAATTGAAATTGTACCCGGAGACCACATAAGTTGGTGAGTAATGTTGTCGTTTCATTCAATGGCTTATGGCATCTTTGTCATTCGGGTGTGTACGTATGTAATCAATCAATGATTCAATCAATATGACAACCTGTATTTTGTGGTACATGTGCCATTGTGCCTATTTTTTTGGTCTTAGGTTAGGAACCATTTTTCACTTGTATAGGGTAAGAGTAGGGAGCCACGGAAAACATTCCTAGGATGGCTGACGTGGGAATCAAACCCGCTTTTTCTCAGTCTTGTCTCACGAGACTTATGTACTGAACTCCGCTGCAACCCTTAGACCAGATTCTTGGCGTCCGCCTCGTTACGTAATGGCTAGCTTTCTTGGCTAACAACGTGGAGGTCCGGGTTCGATTCCTTCATCTTCCAATAAATGTAATTCTGATCTGAGGCAAAATTGGGTTCGAATCCCACCTCAACCATCCTGGAAGAGGTTTTCTATGGTTTCCCCTATTTCTACTCCAAGCAAATGCCTGGATGGTACCTAACTTAAGGCCACGCCCGCTTCATGCCCAAATCCAGCCCAAATACAATTACACACACTAGTACAGACTTCACAGTGACACAGGTTATCAGACCAATTCTACACACGCCCAAGTACACAGGGCTACATGACCACGATGTTGCAAGGCCCCTAAAAGAATCAACAACAACAACAAATATTCTTGGCAGAGCTGGGAATCGAACTCGGGGCTGTTATAGAGTGAATCATGACAGCAATCGATAGGGTGCTATCGACAATTTGCACTAACTATTTGTTTACTGAAAGAGGACAATTTGTGAGTCATACCGTATTGCTCCCTGATTCCTCTCCATGATCGATGAGTCAATCTGTCTTGCTCCCTATTGCGTGGCGAAACTAGTTCTTGCTTGCGAGCGCTATCTGGAACACAGTGTACACCTAGTTAAATACTGTATCAGCTGTCACTCAGTGAAAGTTAAGTTAATGAAGTCATGTCGTTGTTGATGCATTTAGAGGCTTTGGTGTGTGTGTGGAATCTGTCTGATAACCTGTATCAAAGCGTTACTGTAGGTCCTACTAGTGTAATTTGGGTTGGGGGCTGCCGTGGCCTTAAGTTAGGTACAATATCGGCGTCGTCTGGAGTAGAAGTGAGAAACCACGACAAACCACTCCTAGAGGTAGGATTCTATCCCGACTCTTCTCAGTTCTGTCTCGCCTGATACCGAACACGGACCGTTGCAGTATCAGTAAAGTCACGAGGTTAATGAAGTCTGGGACGATATTTCTGTTTCTACCCATGAGCGTAGGTCTAACGCAAGTTACACGCATTTGGAAATCCAAGTTTCGAATCCCAGTGCTGCCAGCGGCTATCCTGAGTGTGGTTTACGCTCCCAGAGTTTTCCACGATCATTCCAGGCTAATGCCGCGATTATACCTTATTTAAATCCCGGGACACCTACCCACAATCATCGATCTTTAATTTCAATTATACAATCCTGTCATTTGTTGTTACTGTTACTTCACTTAGGGGTTTGGGAGGTATTTGTTCATCAGCCCCGTGTACATGTGTGTATGTAGTTTGTTGTTTTATTTGAGGGGCTTGCATGTCGTGGTCATGTAGCCCCGTATAAATAAATAAATAATAAGTAGTAAATAATAAATAAAATAAAATAATGCATACCAAAAATAAAATAAAAAATAAATAAATAATAAAAATAAATAATAAATAGTCAATAGTAAATAGTAAATAATAAATAAAGAGATGCACTAGATAGAGAAATAATAATTTAAAAAAAGGTATTGGGAATGGAAGGACTCCAAGGAAGGCAATATAAGAAAGCAGGCTCAAAATGGTCGGAAGAGAGAAAGAAGACACATAGCGAAAAGATGAAGGAGCACTGGAGGAAGAAGAAAGAACAACAAAGGACCAAACATTGAAATTGGTTCGTAGTCCTCAGAAGACCCTAAAGGAGAAAGAAGAAGAAATAAATAAAGTAATTGTCTGATAGCCTGCTATTTTGGTGCCTGTAGTAATGTGTGTATTTGTAATTCAGGTGAGGAGTGGTAAGGACGAGGCCATGATGTTAAGTTAAAGAAGAAGAAGAAGAAGCCTGTAGTTTTACGTGACTGTTAATCGTGCGACCATGAGCCACGGGACCTCCTATTTACGTGGAATCCGAACCACAGGACATGGCATTTCACATCGAAAATCTCACATGCATCGAATCCGGTCCAACTTGGTGAGAGGCCAGCAGCTTGGCCGCTGTGCCACCACGCCCCAAGGCGTTAAGTGGAAAACCACTTCCAGGATGGCTGATCGAACCAACCTCTTCTCAGTTTTCCTTCACGAGACTGAGTGTACCTCGTTCCATCCCTCAGACCAGAATTAAATTTCTTGGTAGAGCCAGGAATCGAACCCGGACCTCAGATGTGACATGTAGTGTAGTATGTAGTTTGTCTGTTATCTTGATTGTGTTATTATGCTGACTGTGCCTATTAACTACTGCAGTTTTAGAGATAGTGGGTGAACCGGAATTTTGTTCCGAAGTAGTTCCTCAACTCGCTGGTTAATCGGATGTTGTTGTATATAACCAAGCACCCTTTGGTGCCAAATGGTTTGTGTGGTTTCTGACCGTTACTTCACACAAAATCGTACTTGACTCATCCTTGCTCCAGCTATAAGCACATATACACCCGTAAAAGCATGCCATCCCGGCCCTGCTACGAACATCAATGGACTGAAGGCTGGTACGGAGTGCATTCATCCTTGTCAGGATAACTGAGAAGAGATAGGTTTGATTCCCACCTTAGCCATCCTAGAAGTGGTGGTCCACGGTTTCCCCACTTTTACTTCAAACGAACGCTGGTATTCTACCTAACTTAAATGCATGACCACCTCCTTCCAACGCCTTTATTACAAATACACATCGTATAGTTATGCAGACACCACAATACTGCAGATTATCATTTACACATTTACCATCCCAACAACAACAGCAGCAGCAACAGAAACAACAATTCTTTTGAGTCATGCTCTCCTGAATGGTTTCTCTAGATGTCAGCGAGCAAGGAGATTGCTACTTGCAGGAATTGTGGGTAATTACTAGTCTTGCTCTTTCTAACAGTTTTTTGTTCGTCCCTACTGCGATCACGAAACTCTGAACATTTCCCCACACAATGCCAAATGAGGCCAGCAGAGTGTAGCGAGGTGGCTACTAGCAAAACAAAGATGATCTTTATTTCGTAATTGTTACGTCTGTGGACGTGAATGAAGTGGCTGGTGTAGAGGAAGTTGCTGAGAAGTTGAGGGATCGTCAGACTTAGGCCATTTTAGTAATTCATCCCCTCTAACTCTTACACAAATTGTCAACACAGTTTATGCTATGAACCATCTTTAATGCCTACCTGGTGCTATGCTTTCTGATATTTTATTAGGCCGCCTTGTAGGTGTAGCACTCTTGCCTCGCACCAAGAAGGTTCCGGATTCAATTCCTGGTTCACTGAGGAATCTTAGATCTGGCGTGACGATGGGAACGAGGTGCAGTCAGACAACTTAATATCTGTCTGTTCTTCGAGTTTGTGAACCCAGCGAATGAGGTCGTTGCGCTGACCTAACGTCACCCCGCAATCTCTAGGCCATATCTCTGAGCAACAGTCGCTCGGTAGGCCAAGATGGACGTGATGCCTCAGCGGTCAATCTGATTTCCTCCCATCAAAGTGGACTGGGTTCGATTCCTTGTCAATGTATGTCACGTCCAATTGATCGGATTCCACGTTAAAAGGAGGTCCCATGGCTTATGATCTCTATATTGAGAGCCACGGAATCTACAAGTATCCTCCCTTTTCTTTTAGTCCAAAATCTGAATGTGTTAATGAACCAAGGGTATTTATTTATATTGTTTTGTTTTCGACATGACATAGTCTAGGACAGGCATACACTGAGCACTAGATTTCATGCTGTGCTGCTCGACTTGCATTTCCTTCACTGTGTTCTTCAACCTCTTCCTGCCCATTTCAGAGCGTCAGTGAGGAGGCGAGCACCTAGCACCAAGGTTGATAAACCAATGCGTAGTACACCCCTCCCAGAGACTTGTAATGTCACTCACATAAGCAGCATACTAGAGCCCGTTGGATTCCTCAAAAGTATGCTGAGTGTTCTTTTTGTCAACATAACTAGTCTGGATGTAAGTGTAGTGACTTTCTACGACCGGCAGCCTATGTTTGATTTTAGGCTGTGCCATAGTGTATTAAAATTATGGTATGAGGTCTGGAACGAGATGCAACTCTATAGTACTTCAACTTGAGTCAAATTCAGTGGTAATACTTTCATCAAGGACACAGCCGCCTTTATACCAACCCCAGTCCCAATTCCAAGTACACACACTACACAGACACGAAAATAATACAGGTTACTGGACACATTATAGAGTATATTGCCAAGTACACGGGGTTAATGATCATGATGCCCATTTTCTCTAAATGAAGCAACATAACTCAAGTAATCTGTTGAGCAACTTATAAGCCTTGTCGGTAATGTCAGCAGCTGGTGGGTGTGATGTATGAACTAGGATAGCAGTGTCTAGGTCACGGCTCTTCACTTGTCTGGCTCTGGTCCAAGTACATCCACAACTCACACGGAGGAGCTGTGGTGTTCGGGGTTCCTAACAGCGGTCATCCTGGGCAGTTTCATCCTCCAATTACTTCATTTCAAGTTCCAGTCACATACACGATTCTCGGCCCAAAATAATTACAGTTCTATTGCTCACCAGGAAGAAGTTGTGCTAGATAAATGAAATTCAAGAGACGTGTTTGCATGGACATCTAAAATAATATGACGTCTATTTAAGTTTGTGTGCTAATGGACGAAGAATGGTGCTAGTAGTGCCAAAATGTCCTTGCAAAGCATGTTTTCTTTAAAAACGCATTGGTTGGTTCCTCAGTTTAGGGGCTGCGACAACGCGGTCATGTAGCCCTGTGTACTTGGATGTGTGTATAATCTGTCTGATAACCGGTGTTAATTTTGATGGCTGTGTTATTGTGTGTTATCTGTTTTTAATTCAAGTAAGGACTGCAGACATTCGATTTTCAAGTAGTTCCAACTTTTGCTACCAAACGCCACCGTCAACGACCAACTAGTTCTGAACTTTGTTACTAGATGCCACCGCAGTCGGCTCCTGGCGACGAACGTTGGAACCTAAGAGCGTTAGTCAAATATAACCCATAATTTAGCTTCACACAAGTGTAATTAGAGGAAGGATCTTTATCATGCCATAATAGTACATTATGCAACGAGCATATAATGGCAATAATTAAGACACGAGTATGTTTATAAAACGAGCGTATGCGAGTTTATAATTTCAATACGAGTGTCTTAATTACCATTATAGGCAAGTTGCATACGACTGTTTATGTTCGACGATAATTATTATAACTATTTTATGTTCGAGCATAAATAAATCTGTCGAGATTTCGCCAGTTTTATGTACTGAACAGAGCTCATGGGACGCAGAGAATACCTTGTATTTGACCATGGCCTCCTCGATTACCCCACTATGACACTAGGCAACGCAGTGAAATTTAAATTAGAAGGCTTTGGAACTCAGTGCAGGTGCGATGCTATCCTTACCTAATTGGTCAAACAGCTGTTTCTGGAGCTCTGATCGGTGGGAGAAACTGTCCCATAATGAAAACTTGTACTATAATGAGCCTCATTATAGTACAGATTTCTGACATATAATATTTACATTTCGACGCCTTCAAACATAAGTCTTTAAATACGCGCTGAGCACCGAACCTGGTTGTGAAAGGAACGCTCCTGAAACAGCATGCCATAGCCAACCCAAAGGAAGTCACCAAGCTAGTGCCAGTTCCAAATCTCTACATTTTTTTTTACATTCCCTGTGGTTTGCTCTTCTTGACAATCGCATATTGTCTACAGTATATATCTTGAAGGGTACCTACATAAGGTATTAATATCTATATTGTAATGTTATGGAAAGTGCTATTATTTGGAAATAAAATCATGAGCTAATCTTAAAATAAGCATAATGGTGTTCAGTGACACCCCATAATATAAGCATAACATATTCGCTTCACCATAAGAAATTAAACATCACCCGAAGTTTTTATCTACTGATCGGAACTACAACCCCTCATGGTCTCACATATACTCCCTTGTTTGATTCATGATCAATGTATTTGCAATTGATTTGCTGTCCGGCACATATGATAAGTACTGTGCCCAAAGTTGCCGGATTGAATCCCTCCACTGTCTGTTCACATTAGATGGGCTTAAATGTGAGTGAATCTCGTCATTAGATTTACTGATAATAATAATAATAATAATAATAATAATAATAATAATAATAATAATAATAATAATAATAATAATAATAATAATAATATCGTATGGTCTCGGGTGCCAGGTGCAAGCTTTGTTATTTGACACCCAGAGGATAGCTTGCATGTCGAATTTCGCTGTTCCTTGACTATGAAAGTCAAGGAGGTTAGATGTTTGATATCTAAGCTCCTTGAACACTAGTGCTTTCTAGTAGACAAATGAGGAACTTTGTGTTGGCGGAAACTCCCGAGATTAATTTTACCGTTATGAACTTGGCCTTCTGAATTCAAATGGGTTCTTTAACATGCCAACATCGTATGACATGCGTATCGTATTTTTGCCGCCTTTCAAAAATCACTTACCATGGCCAGGAGCGAACCTGCAATCTTAGGGATAGTAGACCGACACGATATCCACTCACCCACCGTGGCAAGCTACTGATATGATAAAGAACCCATTCAGAACAAAATTCCTGGATCTCGATATCTCTAATCACTAACCACAGCAGTTAAAGGAATATTAAGCCAACATACTACTAGTATTACTACAACTACTACTAGAATCAATAAAGCCTGGACAGAAAGACGCAAGAAAAATTGCAATGAGAACATGAATATACTGTATTATGGTGAAAGCAAATACGTCAGCTAAGTACGTTCACACGTGCTCCTCAGTTGTGTTGTTAATTCACTTAGGGGCTTTGTGACATCGTGGTCTTGAGAGTGTGTGGAATCTGTGTGATAACCTGTATCATTGTTATGGCTCTAGTAGTGTTTGTATGTGTAATGCCGTGGCCTTAATTTAGGTAGCATCTCGGCATTGCCTGGAGTAGACGTGGGAATCCACAGGAAAACACTTCCAAGATGGCTGAGATGGGAATAGAACCCCTCTCTTCTCAGTTTTGTCTCACGAGGCTGAGTGAACCCTGTTCCAGCCCCCAAACCACAATTAAAGCTCTTGACAGGGCCGGGAATTGATGGTGCACCTCCTCGGCAAGAATGATGGTTACTACGCCATGTGGTAGAATATTCAGCTGTACGTAACTATTCGAAAGAATTATAATAATGTGGTGAATTTCAAAATTACAGAAGGCCTATAGAATTACCTGGAACAGATACAACAAAAAATCGATATCCCGGAATGCTAAATTACGACATTATATCACAGTCATCAAACCTAAAGCATTATATGCCTCAGAAACATTGCTCATTGGAGGCAGATCTCTTATTAAAGACATAGAGAAGCAAGAGAGGAAGATATTGAGGAAAATCTTTGGTCCATCTGCGTAGAGGGAATCTGGATGAAACGGAAGTCCCAGGAGCTAGCCTATATCATCACTCTGAAAGGATCACCGACACATTCAGGAAAAGGCGATGAAAGTTCTATGGCCACATTATTCGCATGACCGATGACAGACTGACGAAGAGGATTCTCAACCTTGCTTCTCAATGAAATTCAAGACCAACTGGCTTAAGGAAATAGAGGAAGATCTTCAGGAAGTTGGCATCGTGGAGGAAATCATACAAGTCAGATCCAAATTCAGAACAGTTGTCAACAACTATCATTTTGCGAAGAAAATCAGCACCAGTACCAGAAAACCATGGACTGAAGAACGGAAGAAACTCTTCAGTGCCCAGATGAAGAGATTTAGGGAGAAGAAAAATCAACATCATTTGCCAATGCCGTGGGAATAGAACCCCTCTCTTTTCAGTTTTCTCTTACGAGGCTGAGTGAACCCTGTTCCAGAAACATTGCTCATTGTGTTCTTCAACCTCTTCCTGTAGTATGTAGTGTTTGTATGTTTTTTGTGTGGTAATTATGACTACGATTTACAAGGAGGCTGCCGTGGACTTAAGTTAGGAACCATCCCAGCATTTTCCTGGAGTTAAAGTGGGAACACGCTGACATGATATGTATTTTTATATAAATTTCATTTTTAATATTAATAATAATAATAATAATAATAATAATAATAATAATAATAATAATAATAATAATAATAATAATAATAATAATAATAATAATAACAATTGTGACGCAAATCCATGTTTTGCATAATTGCTTTTAGGAAGTCGCATACATTATATCTCCATACGAAAAGAAGTGATGTAAAATGTTTGAAAAGAAACAATTGCATTCTGAAAAACAATTTGTCCATTACCACGAACTCCTTTCATTTATAATAGAATATGTTAGTGGGAAGTGTAATAAAGGAATTGCAATTGCTCTGTAATGGATTGCTATCTAAGTCACGGATTCTGCAATGTTGGACGTGTACCTCCTGACTCAAAAGCAAATCCATTCATACTGTCGGTCAAGTTGGAGCAGTTTTACTAAAAAGACTGCGTTGCTGAAACATTTTAATAAAGTACCGTAATTAAACGTTTCTTGTGTTATCAACTAGTTTGCCACTGTGTCGGGGTTTAGATAAGCGTGTGTGTGTTTGGTGATGTGCGTCAACTTTTGGTGTAGATTGTACAGTAATCAGGTTTAACATGTGAGAACATTTAGATGAAAGATCTGATATTCCTACGTCTTATCATTCTCCGAAATCACAAATCATGTTGACAATCCTATTATTACTTCTACAGCCTTGCTAACCTTCAATATTTAGAATATCCTAATATGACAGTTGCAAGGTATCCTGTTGCAGACCACTTAGCAGAATACTATTATCAGTAGCAGTGATTTAGTTGAGAATAAATATTTACAGGAACTCATCAATCTCTAAATAGACTCGTACTGGGCGGCCATGTTTACATTCCATGTCTGCGTCAAGCCAGGGCTTTCCCAGCTCAAGGCACAGCGTTGTCAACTCTCCTTCGTAGCCACTGAGAGCAAGCAGTGAGACTGGACAGAAGTGCGTGTAACTGTGCAACGCTGAAGATCTGACAAGCGAGCTGGCAGCCTCTGAAGTCCATGTGGAGAAAGAGGAAGCATCCTATTGGTCATGAACCATCAGCTAGGGTGTACTTAATACACTGTATACATAATCAACCTTTTAAATCTTATTCATACTTCAGCAAGATTTTTTCAGTGTACCCTTTATGGCATTCATTAGACCTGTTCTTGAACTGAAAGGCTCAGTGAAAGAACCAGGTAGTGCACCCGTTTAGCATGGGGCCTTATAGGGTAGGACTTTGTCCTGGGGCCGCGTTCAGTAAGCAAAGAAAATTAAAAAAGAAAAAAAGAAAAACAACATTCAAACTTGGAGTTGGACATTAAAATTCCCATGGACGTTAAAAATCAAACCACGATCTCAAAATATCGGAATGAAGTGACCTAAAGTCACACAAAAACAACTTAATATTGTCCATCCAAAACAAACATTAATGGCAGTGAATTTACATCACAATATACTATAAACAGCTGATCAAAATTTCCCCCAGGGGCTCACATCTATTGGGACGTGGGTTGGCGACCATGGGACCCCAGATGAGTCCGGCATTGCTTCCACTTACTTGTTCCGGGCTCCTCTCCGTCTTCTTTCCTGTCGACCTCCCTTGATCGACTCTTGTTCTTTTCCGACCCCGACGGTATTAGGGTATCCGAGGCCTAGGAGTCTTTCACTTTCCCGCCTTAATTGGCCCTTGTCTCATCTTTACTGATCCCTCCTTCTTCGAGGGGTCAGATCTCTTGTTTCATTTCATTATATTTCCTTTTTTCTTTCAGATTCCCGCAGTGGTTTTGTTAATTGGCCCCCCGTGTATTCGAATTTTCTGCGAATTTTTTGAATGTACACTACATTCTGTGGGTGTTTTCAATATAAGTTGCATTTTGTGATTTTTTTCGATCTAAATTGCATTTGGTAGGAATGTAAATTGCTTTTTAGTAAGTCTTTCAATGTAGGATCAGGACATTTTAGTGAGTATTTTGAATTTCAATTGCATTTTGTAAGTATTTCAACCTAAACAGCATTTTGCAAGCATTTTCAATCTAAATTGCATTTTGTATGTTGGCATTTTGTAAGTATTTTGATTGTCAATTGCATTTTGTGAGTATTTTGAATCTAAATTACATTTTGTAAGTATTTTCAATCTAAATTGCATTTTGTATGTATTGTCAATCCAAATGAGTAGTTTGAATCTACCATACATTTTGTAAACAGTTTCAATTTCAATTGCATTTTGTAAGCATTTTGAATTTCAATTGCACTCTGTGAGTATTTTGAAACTGAACCGGCCGTTTTCAATCTAAATTGCATTGTGTATTTTCATTTTCAATTGCATTTTGTAAGTATTTTGAACCTCACTTGCATTTTGTACGTATTTTCGATCTCATTTGCATTTTGTAAGTATTTTGAATTTCAATTGCATTTTGTAAGTATTTCGACTATACATTGCATTTTGTACGTATATTGAACCCAACCTACATTTTGTGTATGTTTTTTCAATCTATTCTTTTTGTGAGTATTTTCTTCTAAATTCCCTTTTGTAAGTATTTCCACTCTCCATTTTGTGAGTCGTTTCAATCTGATCAAAATTATCAGTGTTCAACATCATTTTTCAGTTGTAATCAGACTAACCTTACTAATTTTCAGCGTGCTATTGAAGCAGTAATGAGTAACTAATTTGTCAGCTTCATTTCTAGCCAGCACACACAGTATGTCTGGAATCTAAACCCGTGTTATGTTGCTGTTGGCTCAGGGCCAAATAACTGCACTATAATTATTATAAATGATTTGCCTCTAAACTGACATATTGACATGTGCATGATAAAACATGTAAGCTCGTACTCATGAATATTCAGAAATATTCACGTTACAAAAATATCTGAATAAACACTGCATCTACAAAAACAGTTAGCAAATTGACAACCCTGAAAACATCGGTTCACAACAAATCTAATATCAATCACAGAAAAAGCGTATCAATAATAAGCGTACACTAATCCATCAGCAGTCGCAACTTCGCGAAAAAAATCTAAATCCAAACAAATCTAAACACAAATGTAACTACATGAACATACTGTACGTGAGCCGAGGCTCGAACTCGTGTAACCTTCACGACTAACTAAATATCAACATAAACAAATCACACACACCAACTAGTGTAGAACAAAATATAACCTTCAGATCACAAACATTTACTTGACCAGTGTCGAAACTTCAAAAATATCATACCAAAATAAAAAACTTAAAAATGCCAGGTGATCGCACGTATCAGCATATTTTAAAATTACATGAAATGACAGTGACAGCTATCTAATGCACTGCATTTGTCTGGGTCAGTGATTTCCAACTCATACATAACGTGAGCAAACTCGTTCCATGGCTGATTCGAAATACGGCGCAAATGTGTCAGTAACTCAATAATATTCTGGCAGAGGGCACACCTGGCGACTCTCCAAAATTGAAGATAGGGAACCCCCTGTCCTATCTTCTTATGTATAAAAGTGAAAGTCTGTATGTATGTGGGTATGTATGTGGATTTGTTCCGTATACAAATCTACACCGTTCCACCAATCTCAACCAAATTTTGCATACACATAGTTTAGGACCCAGAAGGAACGGCTGGCTACATGAATTTTCGATAGTCTTTCTCATTCTTCTGATTTCGGCCCTTTTGCACTCGAGCAAAGGCTAATCAAGTCATAAAATGGACTCATGAAGGAATGCCAAGGCCGGGCATCTCCATGGCAACATAACTCAAGTCGAAACACGGCCGACTGGATGCGAGTTGCGCTCTCCACTACCGGTATAGAAAATGAGGTTCTTTACATGAAATCCCGTTAGTTACTCAACTGCTCACACAGTACTAGGCAACCCAGTATAGCATAAAAAAGATTTGACACTATTTGTCAATATAATTTCCGCAATATCAAAACGCAAATTATATCACAAAATACAATAGCGTGATATTATATGACAGAAACTAAACATACCTTTGCACCTTCTGTTAGGTAGTCAGCCCGAAGGCTGGATGGATCCTCAAAAAGTACCGCCGTTAGGTTATGTGGGTAGATACCCACAAAAACCCAAGGCAGTACTATAGTGAGGCGTACTAGCCAAGATGAGGAGTGAGGTAGTTTGCCATTGCTTTCCTCACTGAGTCGGAACAGCAGTACTAACCCTACGAGTAGAACCCTTCACAGCATCCACAGGCAATGACTGTGCCCTGAATGTCATTACTAAGCACCACCCATACCTCAGTGGCTTCCATATAATCACAGCCATGAGTAAGACTGAGGCAGCGGAGAAAAGCCACATTTTACTATAACCTGTGCTAACAGACAAACGCAAATGTACTGCATTCATCAAGAGATGGCAAACAGGCCTCTTTGCACCTTATTAAAATAGAATTCCATTAGGTTCACTCGATTTTTATAAAACTTAATGAACTTTCCTGCTGAGTGGTTAGTACAGAAGTTATTTGGAAGCAACTGGTATTTCGGCTTCCGCAATAATATTCGTAATCGGTGATACCAATTTTTCTGCAATGATGGTGGCAAGACCGCTGCTGCGGTGAGGTTAATGAGTAGAGAGGATTAGAGTTCTGTGAAATGCAATCCAAATATTTCATACAAGAAATTATTTCCTCTGTGAATACAACTTAAACCAGACTTTTAGTTTTCATTGTCGGAAAAGTGATTGGTGCAATATTGCGGTGGTATTGCTGGAATGATTCTCTTCCAAACTGTAATAATGCCAATAGCTACCTACGGACGCAACATTATATGGGATACTCTTACTGTCACATACCTCTTAACACTAGAAAAAATCAAGGCCCGCTACATGAAAAGAGTGCTGGGAATAGTAATAACAGCACCATCAAGACTGACTTATATTATGCTTAGTGAGAACTTCTTCATAGAAGATACGAGGTTGCAGTTGCATCTTCCAAACACAAAGGCATATGAGAAAACATTTCGAATATTACTTGGAAAAGGGAACAACATTTGGACAGAGTTTTATACAACAGACGTCATACTGACACAAAACTGGAGACAAGCCAACTATAAACTGAGACACGCCATCACACGATTTGCAGTACACGGGTTTCACCACAAGCTATGCACCAACTTTACCCAAATGAGGACTGTGTGAGTAAATTATGGCATAATCAATGTTCCCCTATATCATGCGAATATGTGCAAAAAAGACTAATTCACTAACGAAACGGTGCAGTGATTAGATATAGGCAAATAATGTTATTTTCAGATGTATTATGTATTTTCTCTGGCTATTTTGCTGCATAAACATTTCATTCATTCATTCATTCATTCATTCATTCATTCATTCATTGTCGGAAAAGATATTGCTGAAATTGCAATGTGATGATGATAGTTGATGTTAAAATGCCTAACATGGAGGTTTTAGGCCTCTAATTCTTTGGGGTGAAAATGAAAAATGATGATAAAATGAACACTAGAACTAAAAATAACTACAACTTACAACCAAATTACGGATTAGGATAACAAAAGGACAAACAGGAAGGAATAAGGGAAATAAAATGCAGGTAAAAGAAATGCTCTCAATCCTCAAAAAATGAGAATTGACGGATTTGGAAAGGTGTGCCATGAAAGGCAAATAGGAAGATAAACAGGAGAGAGTCCAGAATCACTGGAAAAGGGAAATAAACAGATCCAGCTCAGGTATCATCCCAAACTCAACAGCCGTGAGCCCTTGAGGGTGTAGCACCTCCAGTGGTGGGGCTACACACACCCTGCCTCCTTTATGACCTTGTACAGAAGGCAAGAGATATGATGAAAAGAAAAACAAGAGATCTGACCCTTTGAAGAATGAGAGTATCAGGAAAAACCTAACAAGGTCCAATTAAGGCGGGAATTTGAAAGACTCCTTAGACCTCGGATATCCTAATACCGTCAGGGTCGGAAGAGAACACGAGTTGATCAAGGGAGGCTGACAGTAAATATGCCACAGACGACCCCGGCACAATTTAGTGGAAGCAATCGCGAAGTCAGCTGGGACCCCCTGATCGCTAATAAGCGTCCCACAAGTTGTAAGCCCCTGAAGGAGGGGGAGTTTCGTAATGTCGTAAGTGAACGAGAGGTGACCAAGGGTGGTCGATAGGAAAGATGACAGAAGAAATCCCGGCACAAGTAACCAGAATTAAGATTTCTTGACAGATCCGGAATTCAAAATCAGACCTCCAAGGCGGAAGTCGAAAATGTTAGCCGCTAATACACGTGGTGGTCTAAATGATTTTTGCATTTTATGTATAATTTTATTTAACCTTCAGTCGTTAGGTCACAGAAATATATGTTACATTTTGGGTCTAATCTTATACTCTAATGCCGCCGCTGGGAAGATTTTGAATCTTTACCTTATGACGAAAGGTATAATGCGTAATATATTGTATGTAATATCTACTAGAATCTAAGTTTTATACTCTCCGTTAATGCGTGTTCTACTACTGATATGTTGACGTTTATGTTTCATTAATCATGTCCTTATACTCCTTATACTGCATTCTTTTATTGTTGACAGTGTCTACACCAGCTGTATTTTGTATTACAAATCAGAAATACAGTAACTTTTGCGTGATAATGCATATTGTTCTATGAATAATATTTCCTTCTGTTATTCAGGTTATATTGTAATTGGCAATTATCCTGCTCTATGACTATGCTAATTTGTAATGGAACCGGATGTTAAATTATGAATTTAGTTGGTAACATGTCAATAACATACGGTAATCAAACTAGGAATATATATTATTATGCGATAATTTCCTACAAGAACCAAACAGTAAGTAATGATACTTTGCCATAAGAATAGCGGACCCCATTAAATCAAAAATAAACACTTATCAGGAAAGTAATTGTGAGACTGAGTTCTCGAGGAATTGTGATATACATCCCTTTTTACTATTGTTGCATTCTCCGCTACGTTATTGTACTCCACAGTACTGTAGGCTACCTTTCGACTATTTACAGTGAGTTAATATTGAACTTGAGTAACATCAGAATCGAGGAGAACCATGATCTAAACTCACTTAAGGGCAAAATGAATACACACTGCGAAATATATTGGCATGTATCTTTCTATAACTTATAAAGACACCTCCCGGGCAACGCCGGGTACAATAGCTAGTCTTCTATAAAGGCTCAATGTTTGTCTGTTATTTATACAAACCTACACCGTTTCACCGATCAGAACCAAATTTGATAAACTCGTACATACCCTTTGGAACCCTGCGAGTAACACTGTCCACTTAGAATTTCGGACAGACCTCTCCATTCCCTACATTTAGGCCCTTTGGCACAAATCTACACCGTTTCACCGATCAGAACCAAATTGTATATACTTGCCCTTTGGAACCCTGCGAGTACCACTGTCTACTTGAAATTTCGGACTGCCCTCTCCATTCCCTGCATTTAGGCCCTTTGGCACAAATCTACACCGTTTCACCGATCAGAACCAAATTTGACCTACATACCCTTTGGAAACAGACGAGTAACACTGTCGACTTGAAATTCGGGCAGCCCTCTCCAGTCCCTGTATTTAGGCCATTTAGCGCAAATCTACACAGCTTCACCAATCTGAAGCAAATTTTACATACTTAGCCTTTAGAACCCGACGATTAACACCGTCCACTTGAAATTTCGGACAGCCCTCTCTATTCTCTACATTTTAGGCCTTTGGCACAAATCTTCACCGTTTCACCGAACTGAACCAAATTTTACGTACTTACATTCCGAAACCCAGCAGATAACACTGTCTACTTGACATTTCGGACAGACCTCTCCATTCCCTGCATTAAGGCCGTTTGGACGAAATATCGAATTTGTCGAAGGACCGATCTAGGCACTTTTAAAGCCTAGCAATGCATAAAACATAATTCTTGACTTAGACTTTGGATCATTTCGGTGAAATGGTATAGCTTTGTATAAATAAGACTCAAATAAAGCCTCGCAATGCAAGAAACAAAATACTGGACGTAAAATTTGCCACGTTTGCTGAAACGGTGTAGATTTGTATAAATAACAGACAGACAAATGGGCCCGAAAAACCCTAGAACCAACCATGTCGGTATTATATCGGAGTTGTAGTAGGGGTCCAGAGATCATAGTAATTGAGGCGCAACTTTAAGAATATTTAAATGAGTCTATTGTTGGCTAGCAGTGCGGACTGAATCACGCCGCCCGTAGGGTGTGTTCTGGTGCAAAATTGCGAAAATGCTACATCTTACGCTGCTTACAAATTGTAGTCACGGGGAGTAATTAGTGAAAACGATTTCTTAGGTCACTTAAAACAGTTATCATCATGAAAATATTAAGCCTCTGTATAATTGCGATGGTGTTGGCACAGTACATTGAGGTTATCTGATGCAACTAACATTTCTTTGATGTACTCCGATCATTATCCTACAGCGCTATGTGGCGAAAAATGACACTGTTGCTCCCTCAGGAGCTTGGGACAGCCGATGTTTTCCGAAGTGCTCTGATTATTTTACTACAGCGCTATGCGGAAAAAGACGACACTATTGTACTCTACTCTTCTAACAGCCAATGAGATATAAGCCCTACGTAGCGACTTTTATTTCACTTACCGTACTCCTCTCTCTATTTTTTTCTTCAATTTATAGTAAATTACATGTGTCAGTACCTACTGTAGTTAGTAAATAGCTGTTTCCATGTTCATTATTATCATTATCATTAGGGGAAATTAATCTGGATATTATGTCCATTATATTACTTATCACCACCACAAAGAGTTATATTTTTAACTTTTTATTCTGTAAGTTTGATGTGTCACTTCAGTAGTAGCATTCGTTCTCATCCATAAAATAAATAAATAAATCCACCGGGTGAAGCCGGGTACTACTGCTAGTCTGAAATATAACACACAATTCATCATGGTGCCACTGGGATCCATATCGGACACAATTATTAATCATCGTCTAAGGCAGTGTTCCGCAACCTTTCTTTTTTATTTACTCATGGCACACCCCAGACAGGTCTAGACTCAACACGGCACATCAAAATGTCTGGTTCCTCAAAATAATATGAATCTGAATTACGAAATATTACGTAGTTATGTAATTATTAATGTTATTATTATTATAGACTCCTGTATTTATTGACAACTTATTAAATTTGTTAAGTTCAATTTACTGTAGAAAATACACATTTCTAATACAAATTTTAAAGTAAATAACTCTACTCATACCTTCAATGTGAACGCATAACGTGAAAAGTTACTTGAGCCTGCTTGGCTTCACACAGACGGCTGATTCGTGGCGGAATCGTGGAGTGGACAAAGCAAGCCTCATTTCTTCGTCAATGGAGTCTCTCTCTCTTTGATGTTTTAAGTTGAGACAACGTCGAGAAGCCCTGTTCACACAAACACATCAATTGTCATCTCGGAGATACCCGGGTATCCATGCTTATTGACAAGCAAAATGTGTCCAAAGGCATTTCTAAAAAAATTAATTTCTTTAATTTCAATGTTCTGTCTGCTTTGAAGTCAGCCAGTTCCTCTCGTAAGCCTATAATCGGGAGATGTTTCGAATCCATAATGAATGGATCTTGAACCCACTTAAAATCTTCAACACTCTCTCCAAAATATTTTTTGTAATTCAGCTGCAGGAGTGAAAAAATGAAAATCCACAGCCTGCTTCCAGTCTCCGACCGGGTCAGGAATGGAATGAATGAAGCCCCCATCTAGCGGCGAGGATATGAACTGTTCCGGCTGCCGAGGCCTGACGCACTCCTCTGGGGCAATGATTTAATGAATGACAGATGAAATGAAATGATAGTGGAGAGTGTTGCTGGAATGAAATTTTGACAGGGAAAACCGGAGTACCCGGAGAAAAACCTGTCTGCCTCCGTTTTGTCCAGCACAGATCTCACATGGAGTGACCGGGATTTGAACCACGGACCCAGTGGTGAGAGGCCGGCGTGCTACCGCCTAAGCCACGGAGGCTCCAGCTGCAGGAGTACTAAATGTTATTTAATTAAGTCCATCAACACATTATCGTTAGCAAGGGACCATATACAGTTGTTGGGGACATCTCACTCGATCCATTTTCAATTGTCTGTTTCCACAAATTATCGTATTAATAAAACCTTGAATCTTATCCATATTAGAAAGAAATTTTTCGTTTCTACCTTGCATTTTTCTGTTTTGTTCAGTGTACTCAAGTGTACGAAAATATCAGAAAGATATGCCAACTTAGATACCCATTCATCATTTGCAAATAAATGCGCATACTCATGTCCCTCAATAGTAAAAAATGCAAGTACCTCCTCTTTAAAGTTCAAACATTCACGTTAACACATTACCTCGAGATAACCATTGTACCTACTTCAGTATAGAGCAGAAGTGTAGTATGCTCTGATCCAATTTCTTGACACAAAACGTTAAAAAGCCGCATATTTAGGATGCGTGATTTGATGAAGTTCACGACTTTTACTACCTCGTCCATCACAATTTTCAGAGCAGATGGCAAATACTTAGCAACAATGGCTTCGCGGTGAATGAGACAATGGTCAATTCGGAAGTTAGGATTTACTTCGCGTATTTGACCCACGAATCATTTCACTCGGCCTGTCATAGAAGCGGCTCCGTCTGTACAACCACTAATGCAATCCTTCCATGTTAATTCAATACGGACCACATATTTATAAGTCGTACGAAATATTTCTTCACCAGTTTCTCGCTTGGGTGGCTCATTTTTTCAGTGTTGCCCAATTCTATTAAAGAAAGCTTTTCAGTCGGTCAACACAAATTACATTAGGCGGGAAACAAGTATTTACGTACCTTACACACTAACACGCTTTTATGTACAAATACGAGTAAGTACTGAAAAGATTTCTTTAATGCAACGGTATGTTTAATTGAAATTACTAGGTTATTAATTATTTCGTTTTTTTTTCGTAGTCAGTTTACCCTCCAGGTAGGCTTTTCCCACGGACTCAGCGAGGGATCCCACCTTTACCGCCTTTGCGGGCAGTTTTCTGGGGGAATACAACTGGGGAGGCGGGACTAGCGCCTCGCCCAGGCGGCCTCACCTGCAAATCGAACAGGAGGCCTCATGGGACAGGATGGGAAGAATAGGAGGGATAAACAAGGAAGAGGGAAGGAGGTGGCCGTGGCCTGACGGTAGGTTCCATCCCGGCATTTGTCCGAAGACGAAGTGGGAAACCACGGAAAACCACTTCGAGGATGGCTGAGGTGGGAATTGAACCCCCTCTACTCATTTGGACAACCCGAGGCTGAGTAGACCCCGTTCTAGTCCTCACACCACTTTTCAAATTTCGTGGCAGAGCCATGAATCGAACCTCGGACCTCCGGGGTGGCAGCTAAGTACGCTGACCGCTACACCATGGAGGCGACATGTTATTAATTACAATAATTGAAATATGGTATCGAACCGGCGTTTGCGTAGTGGGAGAGTAGAAGACCGCAACAAATCTCTTATATAAAAACAAGTGTCCTGACTGACTGACTCATCATCGCCCAGCCAAAACTATTAAAGTTAGAAACATGAAATTTTGAGGATATCTTCGTTGCAAGTCGAAAACGCCCACTAAGGAAGGGTTTTTGGATATTCAAGTTCTAAAGGGGTGTTAAGGGGGTACACCTTCATTTCATTGAATAACAATATCTCCGGCTTGGTTTCATTGATGGATGTGATACTCGGCATATACACTCACCATTAAAAATAAGAAGACATGTGTCTGAGGGATTTTCGATGTGGTGTATATTATGAGGTGAAAGGGGTGAAAAGTGGGGGTTGAAGGATTCCTAACGGAGCGTGTATCTCTTAAACGACATAAGCGAGGAGTTTGAAACTCAGCGGAAAAAAATCAGCTTTAAAACTAAGCAAATAGTTGTTTGACCGTTTTTTCATAAATCCAATTTAAGGGGCCCATGGGGAGGAGTGAAATTCTGGGGGGGGGGGGGGGGGGAAACAGGAAAGAAAGTGTCCTAACTGATTGACTGACAGACTCACTCATCAAACTCAGGGGGAAAAACTGCTTAAAAATAAGTAAATAGGTGTTCGACAGTTTTTTTTTCATAAACCCAATTTAAGGGTTCATGGGGAGGGGTGAAATTCTGAAAAAAGAAAATTGAAAGAAAAAGTCGTGACTCACTCACCATCGCCCAGGCAAATTTATTGAAGTTAGAAACATGAATTTTTGGGGAAATGATCATCGTATGTCAAAGCCGACCACTAAGGGAGGATTTTCGGATATTCAGGTTCTAAAGGGGTGTTAAGGGGGTTAAACCTGCATTTAATTGAATATCAATATCTCCCGATTGGTTTCATTGGGGTATGTGATACTCAACATATAAACTCATCATTAAAAATAAGAAGACATGTGTCTGAGGGTTTTTCGATGTGGTGCATATTAAGAGGTGAAAGGGATGAAAAATGGGGGTTGAAGGAATCCTAACGGAGCGTGTTTGTCTTAAACGACACAGGCGAGGAGTTTGAAATTCAGCGGAGAAAAAACAGCTTAAAAAAGAGTAAATAGGTGTTCGACCGTTTTTCTTCATAAATCCAATTTAAGGGGCACATGGGGAGGGGTGAAATTCTGAAAAAAAATAATTGAAAAAAATGTCCTGACTCACTCACTCATCATCGCCCAGAAAAAATTATTGAAGTTAGAAACTTGAAATTTTGGGGATATGTTCGTTGTATGTCGAAAACGTCCACTAAGGAAAGGTTTTTGGATATTCAGGTTCTAAAGGGGTGTTAAGGGGGTAAACGTGCATTTCATTGAATAACAATATCTCATGAGAGGTTTCATTTGATGATGTGATACTTGGCACATAAACTAATCATTAAAAATTAGCTGACACATGTCTAATGGTTTTTCAATGTGGTGTATATTATGAGGTGAAAGGGATGAAAAGTGGGGGTTGATAGATTCCTAGCGGAGCGTGTATCTTTTAAACGACATAGGCGAGAAGTTTCAAACTCAGCGGAAAACAATCAGCTTAAAAATAAATGAATAAATAATTAAATAAATAAGATTTTGACTGTTTCTTCGTAAATCCAACTTAAGGGGCCCATGGGGAGGGTGAAATTGTGGAAGGAAAACGTCCACTAAGGAAGGATTTTTGGATATTCACTCATTATCGACCAGCCAAAACTATGAAAGTTAGAAACATGACTTTTGGGGATATGTTCGTTGTATGTCGAAAACGTCCACTAAGGAAAGGTTTTTGGATATTCAGGTTCTAAAGGGGTGTTAAGGGGGTAAACGTGCATTTCATTGAATAACAATATCTCACGAGTGGTTTCATTTGATGATGTGATACTTGGCATATATACTAATCATTAAAATAAGCTGACACATGTCTAATGGTTTTTCGATGTGGTATATATTATGAGGTGAAAGGGATGAAAAGTGGGGGTTGAAAGATTCCTAACGGAGCGTGTATCTCTTAAACGACATAGGCGAAACGTTTCAAACTCAACGATAAACAATCAGCTTAAAAATAAATGAATAAATAATTAAATAAATAGGTTTTCGACCGTTTCTTCATAAATCCAATTTAAGGGGCCCATGGGAAGGGAGAAATTCTGGAAGAAAAACGTCCACTAAGGAAGGATTTGTGGATATTCACTCTCATCGACCAACCAAAACTATTCAAGTTAGAAGAATGTTATTTTGGGGATAGGTTTGTTGTGTGTCGAAAACGTCTACTAAGGAGGGATTTTTGGATATTCGTGTTCTAAAGTGGTGTTAACGGTGTTAAACCTGTATTTCATTGAATAACAATATGACACGACTATGACGCGAGCGAAGCCGCGGGTACCTGCTAGTAATATATAAAGCACACACATACTGTCAGCGAACCTTCGATCTCAGGACTTCCAACTCCTCATTGCAGTGGTGGTGCTTGATTTAAGACACATGGCTACGCTGCGGGTGTTCCAAGAGATTTAACTTGGTGGTGGTCATAGCGTGATATGACTGACTCATTGGCGAACGCACACTTCCAGGAATATCATCACCACATAATCTGGTTTCATGCCCTCTGGCGTACATCCCAACATGTTCTCACATGACTCACTCCCATCACTTCTGACAGCTTTACAAGAAGTTAACAAAAACTGGGGAAGTCTCAAGAGCTCTTGTTTTTATTGTATGTCATTACGTGTAATTATGCACACCTGGCCGCAGAGTTTTTATAGCCAAGAATTGTAAACGTTGTCTATTGAGCTCAATGATACAAATGACCGGTTTGTACAGATACGGCAGCTAGCTATGCATTTGCTCATCCCACTCTTCCAGCATACCACCTCGCGGCATAGCCGTGTGTGTTAAATAGCTCGCTACGACTACGATAGGGAGCTGCAGCAAGTCCGGAGATCAAAGGTCCGAATCCAGACGCTGACAGCGGCTATCCCGGGTTTTTCCACCCTCCTTCCGGACAAATTGAAATTAAAATCCACAGCCTGCTTCCAGTCTCCGACTGGGTCAGGAATGGAATGAATGAAGCCCCCATCGAGCGGCGAGGATATGAACTGTGCCGGCTGCCGAGGCCTGACGCACTCCTCTGGGGCAATGATTAAATGAATGGCAGATGAAATGAAATGATAGTGGAGAGTGTTGCCGCCTAAGCCACGGAGGCTTTCTCTCTCCAGACAAATATACTGGGATAATACCTCAGGACATCTACCCCATTCCCGATCCTAATAATAATTAAAGCTACACACACTACTACAGTCACCAGTATAACACAGGTTAACAGACACATTAAAAAAATACACACGCTCTCAAGCACTCGAGGATGATGAACAAAGATGTCCTAGGTCCCTAATACGAATTAACAACAACAACAACAACAACAATAGCTATGAAGTAGCCACTCAGGTCGAAAGTCGTGCCGTGGCGATGTGACTGTATCACCCAGGGTCGAGGTGTCCGTGCATAACGCAGTCTCTTCCTGCAACATTTTGCGAAGTGCAACAACCACTGAAGGACACCGTGTGCTGACCTCCACGCCAGTTCAAGGTACAGTACTCTAATGGTGAGACGCCCTTCAGGCACTTGCATAATTGCAACTCTCAAATTCGTTTTTAAATTATCAAAATTGCAGCCAACCAATTCTGCATTCTAGGGTGTGGAATCACATTCAATAAGCGAAGCAAAAACATAATTGAAGGAAGGTGTAGTCCTACAATATAGACTTACAGATCTTAGACTAAACACACACATTTCCTCCATTTTTGAATATATTTCAACATATCTATTTATAAAAGGTAATTTTCTTGTCAGATTGTTAGTATAATGCGCAATAACAGCTCCCATTCGATTTATAATAAACATTTATTGCAGCCAATGACCATAAAGATACACATTCAAATAGGATAAACACTCCCAACAGTGTTATTGACACAATTGTGTCAGGCTTCCTTGTCTACGAACACATATTTCATAGCATGGTATATATCACACCGTTGGTCACAGTGAACACACACGCAGCCTGGGCCTGGCTCGTGGAATCCCGAAGTTCTGTATATGTTGTGGTGGAATCCATGCACTGCATGCCTCAGATCATATCCTCCACGCGTCCGTTCCCGGTTAATCAACGCATCTGTGGAATAAAATGCATTCCATATCGTATCTTTATTCATGTGTAGCTCCTGCAGTAATTCTGTGTAGGCCCTTGTCTCCGAAAGTAGAAGTCTCAGCCTTAAGTCTTACACAAAATACGTCTCCTTTGCAAGGACGTAGACCAGTAGCGTAGCCAGGATCGACAAATGGAGGGGTTATAGTTACTCGAGCCAAATTCTACAAGCATTTCGGCGTAGCCGCGTTCGTCAAACGTGCGCCATGGTCGCGAGGGCAGCTGTGGTAAACACGAATATCGTAGGTTCGAATCCCGGCGCTGACTGCGGTTATCCTAAGTGTGTTTTTTCCCGGATTTTGCCACACTCCCTACAGGAAATTGCCGGGATAGTGCCTTACTACAAGTCCCAGAGCGTCTACCCCATCCCATCCCTGTCCCAGATACATTTACACACATGACAACAATCATCACAGCAATACAGATTGCCAGAAAACTTCAACACGCTCCCAAGTACACGGGGCTGATGACCAAGATGTCTCAAGCCCCTCAAATGAATTAACAATAACTCTACAAGTATTTCCATTTCTCAATGAGATATTATTACACAAGAAAAGTTTCATGTATTTTGATCCCGAAGTTTTCGAGTAATACAATATGATGTCGGGCCCGGCAGGAGAGGAAATGGGGCCTCTCAGGTCGTTATCCGGAGAAATCCCTATTTTAAAATTGGAACATGGAATGTTCGAACTATGTTACAAGCTGGGAAACTAGAGAACTTGAAAAGAGAAATAGACCGACATAAATTAGATATTTTAGGATTAGCTGAAACACGTTGGAGAGAAGAAGGAGAGTTCACAAGCGGAGACTACAAAGTCTTGCACTCCGGAAGTGAGAATGGTCAAGGCGGTGTAGGTTTGGTACTAAATGCTAACTCTTCAAGAGCCCTACTGGATGTTGAAGCTATTGGAAACAGAATTATCATAGCACGTTTTCTGGCAACACCCGTAAATTTAGTTGTGGTGCAGGTATATATGCCTACGTCCAGCAGTGATGATGATGAGGTTGAAGAAATGTATGAGAAGCTGGAAGAATTAATGCGTAAGACAAAGGCTAGCGAGAACATTATTATAATGGGAGACTGGAATGCAGTGATTGGTGAGGGAAAAGAAGGATTTGCAGTAGGAGGGTATGGTCTTGGTAGAAGAAATTCACGTGGTCAACGTCTTCTCGAATTCTGTGAACAAGAGAGGTTCGTTATAAGTAACACTTGGTTTACCTCACCAAAGAGGCGGAGATATACTTGGAAAAAGCCAGGTGATGATCAACGTTACCAGATTGACTATATTCTTGTCAAGGAAAGATACAAAAATCAAGTGAAGAAATCCATGGCATATCCGGGCGCTGACATCTGTTCTGATCATTCTCTACTAGTAATGAGTACGGAACTGAAATTTAAACGCAGGATTCAGGGAAAACCAACAAAGAAGTGGAATCTTGAAGCATTTAAAAGCGAGCGGACTAAAAAGCAATATCAGGAAGCCACTGATGACAACATATCATCATATGCAAACAACTCACAAACTGTTGATCATTTATGGTCAATAGCCAAACTCTCCATCGAAAAGGCTGCTGAAGACTATGTGGGATTTGCGGAAAGAGTGAATCGCAAACCATGGATCACACAGGACATTCTCTTAAAGATGGATGAAAGAAGAAAATTTAAAAACGACTCTTCAGAAGTAGGCAGAAATAACTACCGAATGCTAAAGAACCAGATTGATCGACTCTGTCGGGAGAAGAAAATGGAGTGGTGGCAGTCAAAATGCGAAGAGATCGAATTTCTGCAAAAACAAGGAAGAACAGATTTAGCCTACCGAAAGATCAGGGAAACTACTAAGAAACAAAAAGGATTCCGCACTAGACAGTTCCGTGATACACATGGGAATCCTATATCAGACCTGAATTACAAGAAGGAACACTGGAGGATGTATGTTGAAGATCTATACGCAGAACCAATTCCATACCTTTTGCCAACACGTGGCGAGGAAGACAGGCCAATTGCAGAAGATAGAATTATTAGATCAGAGTTCGATGAAGCTCTAAAATCAATATCCATGGGTAAAACACCAGGTATTGACAATGTTCCTGCCGAACTAATCAAGAATAGTGGGGATAGTACACTTGAATGGATATTCAAATTGGTAGCAAGAATTTTCGAAGAAGGTAAATGGCCTCAGGAGTTTTACACCAGCATCATCATTCCAATTCCAAAGAAGACTGTACCAGTTGAATGTAGTGACTATCGGACCATTAGTCTCATCCCTCATGCATCAAAGATACTTCTGCAGATTTTAAGGAAAAGGATGGAAATATACATCGAACAGTATCTAGACAACTCTCAATTTGGCTTTCGAAAGAATATGTCTACACGTGATGCTATCGGGTCCTTGCGATGTCTTGGAGAAAGGATGTTAAGTGTAAACAGAAACCTTTACGTGTGCTTTGTGGACTTTGAAAAAGCATTTGATAAAGTCAGCTGGCACAAGCTGTTTCCTCTTCTGAATCAATTAGGCTGTCCCCATCGATTAATCAGATTAATATTTGATCTGTATATAAATCAAACTGCTGTTGTTCGGCTTGGAAATGACGTATCAGAACCCGCTAAGATCCGCAAAGGTGTGCGACAAGGGTGTTTGCTGTCCCCTGGACTGTTCAATGCCTTCGCTGAAGCTATTACTAAGTGGGCTTTTAAAGGTTCTAATATGGGAGTGAAAGTTGGTGGAAGACTTATCCAGAATATTAAATTTGCTGATGATCTGGCATTACTTGCAGTAAATCCGCATACATTAACAAACATGTTGCAATGTTTAAATGATACAGCTACAGAATATGGAATGAAAATCAATTTTAAGAAGACCAAGATTCTGGTGATAAGTAAGTATCAACACGAACTAAATATTACCATAAATAAAGAACCAGTACAACAGGTCAATCGTTTTAAATACCTTGGCCAGATCTTCACAGAAGACCTACGATGTGAAGTTGAAATCAGGAGCCGTATAGCCATGGCCAAGCAGGCATTCCGTGAAAAGCATTCTCTAATTTGTCAACGCTCGATGTCCCTCAGCCTTAGAAAACAACTGGTTAAGACCTACATATGGCCAGTTGCAATGTACTGCAGTGAGACCTGGTCAATGAATAGAGGTGACATTAAACGACTAGAAGCGTTTGAGATGTGGTGTTGGCGCCGAATGGAAAAGATCAGCTGGGTAGAGAAAATGACCAACATAACGGTGCTGGATCGAATAAAGGAAAAACGGCAAATGATCCGCCAGATATATAGAAGGAGATCCACCTGGCTTGGCCACAGGTTACGACATGGTGGCCTGATGATCGACATTCTAGAAGGAAAAATACCCGGAAAACGCCCTCGCGGGAGGCCACGGAACACTTTCATGAGATCTTTCCTACATAGCTCTGGCCTACGAAATTATGAAATGGTCAAAAGGACAGCACAAGACCGAACAACGTGGAGAAGACTCATTGTAGGGGCAGACCAGTCGCTTGACTGAAAAACATGATGATGATGATGACAATATGCACAAAAGACAAAAAGAAAAATCAGTTCTTTTAAAATATTAAGTTAATTTTTGACTAAAATGTCTCACCTAAATAGTAAATCTAGAACATTCCTGTTCTCCTCCCAGGAACAAAATAAACTCAAATCTATCTGTGCTACCAACATGAAGACTGCGTATCTCTCAACAAGAGAAAACATTTACAGAGGTCTCAGCAAAAGTGGGCATGTCCTCTCACGATGTATCATGTTGATTTATGAGTTATTCAATACTCATTTGTATGCTAATTCAGCTCTTTCAACAAGATCCTGTGCTTTATATTGCAACTAGCCTTGAATGCCTAAAATATCATTTTCGAAGTTTTTGTCACCTACCAAGGTCCTTCTTACCTTACAAATGTTCCATGGAGCCGGACAAAGGTTTAGTTGCTTACACTACATAAGCGACAAATTTCACTCATTCGTAACTGGGAGATAACCGTCATTCGGGGAATTGCTGGACATATATTTACGTAATATGAAGCAACTCGGCTGACGTTTTTCTCATGCTCAAGTAGTTAATATCGATCCCAAAATTAGTGTTAATGTACCCATAGAATTTTCCAAGTCCTTATAAAAACACGTTATCTTTATCTTTATATATATAATTCTTCGACACGTGTGTATGTGATTGAACTCCTCCTAAACGACTGAACCGATTTTGATGGAATTTGGTATGTATATTAGGGTGGGTCCATGTATGGTTTAGATTCACAATCTGACCCTGTAGGTGGAATGAACACAATTTTAGAACCACTATTTACACACAATTTTAGAACCGCAATATACAGTCAAAAACAGTCGTCATGGAAACCATTAGCCTTGGCCTTCGTGAAAACTGATGTCTTTGGACGGTTTGTCTCGGCACGCTAGAGCCACCTGGTCGCAACCTGTGCAACTACCGCCATTACATACACTCCGTCCGTGGCGAAAAGTTGTGTTATATACCAAAGGTGGCAGTGATGTCGAATTATACTGTTTGTCTCTGCACGTTAGAGCGTTTCAAAATCCCGTATGCGTTCATATACCATTCATCCGATTGCCATGAAACTTGGGTGATATGTTGAGGGTGCTCCAGGGAAGGTGTTTGGCTTAGTAAATCCATTTTACAATAGATAGCACACGAATAGATTCAACAAATGAGAGAAGACGCGCGAAGCGTTTCAAAAAGGTCCCGTATGCGTTCAAATACCATTCGTCCGATAGCGATGAAACTTGGGAGAGATGTTGAGGGTGCTCCAGGGAAGGCTTCTGGCTTAGTAACTCCATTTCACATTAGGTAGCGCACGACTAGATTCAACAAATGAGTGACGACGCGCGAAGCGTTTCAACAAAATCCCGTATAAGTTTATATTCCATTCATAGATTGAGATGAAACTTTGATGAGTTGTTGTGTACACTTAAGTGAAGGCTTCTGACTTAGTAATCCAATTCACAGGTGGTTGCGCACGAGTAGATTCAACAAATGAGCGGCGACGTGCGAAGCGTTTCAACAAAGTCCTGTATGCGTTCAAATACCATTCGTCCGATTACGATGAAACTTGGGTGAGATGTTGTGTACACTTACGTGAGGGTTTCTAACTTAGTAAATCCATTTTACAATAGGTAGCTCACGAGTAGATTCAACAAATGAGCAACGACGCGCGAACTTTTAATCAAAGTCCCGTATGCGTTCATATACCATTCATTCGATTGCAATGAAACTTGGGTGAGATGTTGTGTACACTTACGTGAGGGTTTCTAACTTAGTAAATCCATTTCACAGGAGGTTTCCCACGAGTAGATTCAACAAATGAGCGACGACGCGTGAAGAGTTTCAATGAGGTCACGTATGCGTTCAAATACCATTCGTCCGATTACGATGAAACTTGGGCGAGATGTTGTGTACACCCTACGGAAGATTTCTGGCTTAATAAATCCATTTTAAAATAGGTAGCGCACCAGTAGATTCAACAAATGTGTGACGGCACGCGAATAATTTCAACAAAGTACCGTATGCGTCCATATACCATTTATCCGATTGCGATGAAACTTTGGTGAATTGTTGTGTACACTCCAGGAAATGTTTCTGTCTTAGTAAATCCAGTTTTTAATAAGTAACGCACGAGTAGATTCAACAAATGAGCGACGGCGCGCGAATCGTTTCCACAATGTCCCGTATGCGGTCATATATCATTCATCCGATTGCGATCAAACCTTGGTGAATCATTGAGTACACGCCAGAGAAGGTTTCAGGCTTAGTAAATCTATTTTACTTTGATGCGTTGTTGTGTACACTTACGTGAAGCTTTCTAACTTAGTAAATCCATTTCACAGTTGGTAGAGCACGAGTAGATTCAACAAATGAGTGACAGCGCACGAATCATTTAAACCAAATCCCGTATGCGTTAAATGCCATTTATCCGTTTGCGATGAAACTTTGGTGAGTTGTTGTGGACGCTCCAACGAATGTTTCTAAATTAGTTAATTCAATTCACGATAGTTTAGAGGCAGTTAACAGAAATTGAAAAAAATATTGTGTATCCAAAAGCACTTCAATAAACAAAGTTACAACACTTTCTTTCATTGGCAGGACAACGTCTGCCGGGTCAGCTTGTCTTATTATATAATACGCTAAAGTGTATGTCTCACAAAACTCAAGCTCCTAAACCAGAAGGAGTTAGAAGGTGTGGTTTGTACCAAAATCTTCCAAATCGTCTCAATAGCACAGGGAAAATCTTGCATTTCTTGAAAAGTCAACGGAAATATAGTCTATTTATTGGTTTATAAAGTGATTTTAAACAAATACACAAGACGATAGCCCCTGGCAGAACTGTTTCGCGTCCAGCCCGCATAGCACTGGACCGGGCGGGTAGTCTGTACACATGGGGTGCACACAACCCATTATGCGAGAGTTCTCGCACGGATCCGCTAGTTTTTAATAAAAACTAGATTAATTTACGTATAAGGTCTCTCCCGCCAAGAAAAGAAAAAAAAAAGCTAATATTGTCCCACTATGTGGGATTCAATATTATTTGACGTCGTACGTTCCCCAATTTCAATGGAAAGTAGTTCCAACTTTAGCTACCAGACGCCACTGTCACTGACACACAGCGGCGAACGTTGGAACTTGATAGAGCGTTTCTAACCCAATAGCCTACACATTTTGGCTACACACTACCAATTGTCGTTGTAAGTTCTTTTACATGCCATGAATCTATGACATGGGTCCGACGACTTCGACTGGGTTTGAACCCGCGATCTTGGGCATAGCAGTTCAACATGCTACCGACTACGCCACCGAAGTCATGCATAGATATCCTACCGAGACATGCTTCTGATTTATAACCGCCTGGCTGCGTGGCTCAGCGGTAACGTTCTCGCCTGCTGTGCCCAAGGTTGCAGGATCTAATCCTGGCGCAGTCAGCTGGCATTTAAGGGTGTGTAAATGCGAGGGAGCAGTGTCTGTAGATTTACTGGCACGTTAAAGATCCCCCTCAGGGCAAAATTCCGGCACCCCGGCGTCTCTAAAAGCCACAGTAGTTAAAAGGGACCTGAATCCAATAACATTATTACTACTACTACTACTAATAATAATATCGTATGGCCTCGGGTGCCGGGTGCAAGCTTTGTTATTTGACACCCAGAGGGCAGTTTGCATGTCGAATATCGTCGTTCCTTGGAACGCTAAGAAAGTCAAGGAGGTTAGATATCTAAGCTCCTTGACACTGTAGCGCTTTCTAGTAGAGAATGGAGGAACTTTGTGTTGGCGGAAAATCCCGAGATTAATTTAGCCATGATGAAGACGGCCTACTGAATTCAAATGGGTTCTTTAACATGCCAACAACGTATGATATGCATGTAGTGATTTTTGCGCCTTTCAAAAATCACTTACCACAGCCAGAAGCGAGCCTGCAAGCTTGGGGTTGGTAGTCCAACACGTTAACCACTGACCCACCGTGGCAAGCACATTATTATTGATTTATTACCAGTTAAAGACCTAGTTTCGTTGTTTGATTGAAAAGCTTTATAATACTTTCTATTGCTCATCCCAATTAATTGGGGTCGCCGGAGCCAACGAGGCTCATTTTTCAGGTGAAAATTCCACCCCGCTGTCACCGGGATTGGAACTCCGGCCGTTCGGGTGAAAGACGAGCAGCTTAGCCACTGCGCCATCACGCTCCCCTTGAAAAGCTTTATAATAGTAGCCTAAAATCCATAGGTCAAATCTTACCTTTTAGGGTCCTTTGGAAACTTGGGAGTCGTCTTGTTATTTGAACAATCTTCATTAATAGGATGACTTTTCAGTCGGTCATCACGAATACACCCAATTAGTTTGGGCGAGGAGTAACAATTAATTTCCCTGTGTAATTGTGTAATTCATAGTGAAAGCCTCCGTGGCTTAGGCGGCAGCACGCCGGCCTCTCACCGCTGGGTCCGTGGTTCAAATCTCGGTCACTCCATGTGAGATCTGTGCTGGACAAAACGGAGGCAGACGGGTTTTTCTCCGGGTACTCCGGTTTTCCCTGTCATAATTTCATTCCAGCAACACTCTCCACTATCATTTCATTTCATCTGTCATTCATTTAATCATTGCCCCAGAGGAGTACGTCAGGCCTCGGCAGCCGGCACAGTTCATATCCTCGCCGCTAGATGGGGGCTTCATTCATTCCATTCCTGACCCGGTCGGAGACTGGAAGCAGGCTGTGGATTTTCATTTTTCAATTGTGTAATTCATAATACAGTAGAACGTCGTTTATACGGACGTCAAACAAAAGAAACGTCAATTATCCGGACGGGCCAAAAAAAAAAGCTTAGGCGGATGTACAAGAAGGAAGTTTAACGTTGTTTACTATTGGCAGAAGATGAGGAGAGGGTGATATTTTGTCAAAACAGCTTTCTCTTAAGGGCTACTGTTACTTGATAGCTGATAGATTTGTCACTTTAACACCACAGAATCTTCGAAATGCATTGAAAAATTTGGTATGAGAACAAGAGACCGTTAAGACCACAGACACTGTTGATGAAGATTTGGATGCAGTGACAAATGAGTTATTCCCCCAAGTTGCTGGATTTTCCGACTGTGATAGAGAAGGCGCACAAGCTTGGTTGGAAAGTGACAGTGACTCAGGTTTTTAAATCTTAGATGATGATGATGATGATGAAATTGCTTCTCTGGTGCAAGAAGTAAGTGGGGGAAGACGAAAAGGATGAAAGCTTAGATGGGAAAGATGAAGATGGACCAGGTCATAGCGAATTGTTTACTGCAATAGAAACTGCGCTATTGTAGTATGGTTGTACTATGATATAAACACATGTTCGATTATCCGGAAAAATCGTTATCCGGAATACTTTCGGTCCCAATTAGTCCGGATAAACGACGTTCCACTATACAATAATTATTTATACACTTCATGAAACGCTTCTCATAACCCCCCCCCCCTTTTATGTGAGAAGTGTTTTCTCTGTCTGATAGGTAGTCAGTCGAGAGGCTGGTTGGATCCTCGAAAAGTACCGCCATAGTTTAGGACGGTAGATACACACTATGCCTCAAGCCAGCACTCTAATGAGGCGTACTAGGTGAGGAGTGAGGTAGTTTGCCATTACAGTCCTCACTGAGTAAGAACAAAAGCAGTTTAACGTTGTTTACTATTGGCAGAAGATGAGGAGAGGGTGATATTTCTACATAAGTAGAATCTTTCACAGTACACACAGGCATTAGTTGTGCCCTGAAGGCCATTACTCAACACCACACATAGCCTACCTCAGTAGCTTCCATATAATCACTGCCATGAATGAGGCTGAGACATCGGTTTTATTAAGTGTATGAACGATTCATGTATTTTTATTTCAGGCACTAGGAGATAAATTGTCACTCCCCGCCCAATCTAATTGGGTACTGTACACTCGTGTTTACTGACTGAAAAGCGATCATATAGGTTACTTAGCAACACTGAAATATTGCTTCTAATATTTGATCTGTTTATTGAACTGCGCATCTCCTCATGTATAACACATGTTAGATTAAAGATATAAAGGTTACACAATGCTAACATACAATAAATCCAGCAACAATACCATACACCAACACAGCTCAGTCGGCACATGCTTGCTGGCTGCATGAGACTATTGTCACGCGGTAGGTAAATACAGTATGAGCCAAGTTCCGCGATTTGTAGGTAGACTGCGATAGTATTCTACGGTAGTTACCTAGGGTAGACTGTGGTTATACGTTGTCATGAAGACATGTGTAGCCTCAAATGGGGCCCGGGTCGAAAGGCGACAACAGTACATCACCAAGTAGCCGGCGCCGTGGTGAAACAGACACAAATCACACTGTGTTCAGAGCCATTTTCACACTTTCGAGACCTGCATTAAGGTCTGAGTTTTGTAGTTGGTCTTGCTCTAGGCTAATTCGAGTTATGGATTCATCCAAGATGTTGGCAACTCTACTTTGACCTTCAGCTGTTTTATTTTGAAGGGAGAGTCACTCACTGCTCTGTTACTGAAAGTAACAGCTTAAGACAACAATGAAAATTTTAGGTTATGGTCATTGTTGGTGCAATATACTGTTAATTGGGAGTTGCTAGGGAAGTGCTTAGTGCAGCTAGTTAGTTAGTTAGTTATTGTTGTATTAATGGGTGGAACAACTAGGTCATCTGCTTCTAAGTGTAGCTATTTCTCACCGTAAATTTCGAAAGGTTGCTATAGAATATAATTAAATCGTAGATTCTTTCCATCATTTAGCGCCGTGCACATTAAGATCGGAGTGTGTTTGGATCATGGAAAAAGAAAACACATTTCTTCACGTAAAGTTGCAGTGTTTAGTGCTCTGCTGGATGAAGGAAAATTTAATAAAAACAAGTGGTTGAGTCTAATAATGTGAAGAGATCTGTATTTTTTAAAATAAAAAAATGCATAATGAGAAAGCAAACATACGGCGAGTATCTTAAGAACAGACGGCTTCGGTGGCGTAGTTGGTAGCATGCTGAACTGCTGTGCCCAAGATAGCGGGTTCAAACCCGGCCGAAGTCTTCGGATTTTTTAAGAGCGTTAAATCATTCAGTTTGCCTTCCTTCGGAGGTTAGTAAAGCCGGCGGTCCCATGTCATAGATTTATGGCATGTAAAAGATCCTTCCACAGACTAAACTAGTGTGAAGCTAAAATTCTAGGTTAGGTTTCATTGGAACGCTCTATCTAAGTTCCAACGTTCACCACTAGGTATTATTGACATGTGATAGTGAAAGTTGGAACTACTTGAAATTGAACAGAACTTATAGCTCACCCTATGGGTGTCCGCTAGAAGCAGCTACAGCCTCTGGCGAGCCAAACATGTCGTCGGACACTCCCGGCACTAAAAGCTATACGATAAATAAATAAATAAATAATAAATAAATAAATAAATCATATATAGGCGTCAACGATTACATTTTAATGAATCTAAATTTGAATACTTTAAAAAAATCTTTATTAACAGGGGAAGATGACCTCACCCTTCCGCCCCTTAAAACAACAATAACTAACTAGTATCTTATTTCAAGTCCCGGGGCACCTTCCCCTTCCCTTATACTGCTCAACACACTACTACAGTCATTACAGAAACACAGACATTACACACCCAAGTACACCAAGGTGTCCCATACCCCGTAAAATGAATTACAACAACACTTTTAGATTCATTTTTCTTTTTACTTTTTCTTTTCTTTTTTATATACTTTTCCCGTGTTACATTTTCTGTTTTGCTTTATCTTCGGTATTTCATTATTGTTTATGAAGACGTCACAAATAGCCTGTCTTCGAGCCAGAGGAATTCACCATAACAGATTAATATCCCCACGGTCCAGCCGGGAATCAAACCCGCGACTCTCCTGGCCTAAGCCTAACATGCTAACGAATCGTCCACGGGACCGGACTCTTTGTCTGTTCGGGCCGTAACGATAGCTGGAGCGTATGGCGTGGTACCATCGTATCTGTGCCTATGGAAGCATGACACAGTGAAATCGCAGCTAGCTGGCCCACGTGTGGCTCATTGAGTACTGAAGACATGACTAAACAAGGTACCGCTTGCGCAGAAGACTCATACAACATCTCCGCTACCTCTTCGGACATCTGAATATGGCTGATGGCCACGCTGACCCAACCCCCAATGGAACAACTCAACGCGATGAAAAGGGAAGAAATCCTCTATGTTGGTTGACCACCTCATGATGTCGTCCGATTCTCAGCCATGCCAAGAAGTTTAATTTGGCCTGAGAGTTCGAACGGAGTACACTCAGCCTCGTGAGGCAAAAATGAGAAGAGATGGGTTCGATTCCCTCCTCACCCGTCTTGGAAATTGCCTTCCGTGGGTTTTCAGTTCTGCTCCAGGCAAATGCCGGTGGTTCCTAACTTAAGGCGACGACCGTCTCGTTCCCAATTCTAGTCTCAATTACAAATACACACACTCCTCGAGACATTTTAACAACACAGGCTATCAGACAAGATCTACACAAAAGTACACGGGGACGAATGACCATAATGTCCGAGCCCCTAAATGGGGGTGGGGAATCAACCACAATCTATGTTGGTTAATCTTCTGGTTGTTATTAAATATGACTCAATGTAATTATGTCTCGAATTAAGGCATTGAGTGTAACCGAAGAAAAGGAGAAAAACAACTTGTCGCACATAGGCTACTTATTACACGGAGCGCAATTGCACAAGCCATCGAGACTTGTTATGAAACCAGATCAACGTTTATTCGCACATACTCATTAGACGAGTATTTCTGTAGATGACCTGACTGCTAGGGTTTTCCATTTACGTACCGATTGAATTACATTTTAGAAAGACTGGCTGCGTGGCTCAGCGGTAACATTCTCTCCTGCCGTCGCCAAGGCTGCAGGATCGAATCCTGGCGCAGTCAGTTGGCATTTGAGGGTATGCAAATGTGAGGGAGCCGTGTCAATAGATCGACTGGCACGTTAAAGATCCTCTTTGGGGCAAAATTCTGGCACCCCGGCGTCTCTAAAAGCCACAGTAGTTGAGAGAGGGACGTAAAACCAATAACATTAGTATTATTATTATTATTATTAATATTACATGTTAGAAAACGTTTATTTGATTGTTCCCCATTACTGTGTAGGAAACTTGTACTGATTCTAGAGGGGGTGTTCCTGAGGGATGTGTGTCATGTGAAGTAACAAAAGTAGTCTAGTTCCGTGAAGAACTAAAAAGCCTATTTTCATATATCCTACTGGGTTTTCTTAGGACAAGGGGCAGATGACCTCGTAGTTTCGCCCCTTAAAACAACAATAACTAACTTTCTTAGGACACGAGAAATGAAAACGAGATTAAAAAAAGCACAGCCGCCAATTTTTATGTTCTCAAAAAATTCCATTAAATTATACATCAGTATATTAAGGCTTGTGTGAAGATATACCGTGCCACGTTTCACAGAGCACAGATGAAAAGTCGCGAGAAAAATCCATTTCGCGTCACCACCATGTTGGTTTTGTGCTCACTAAGATATTGAATGGTCCATAGGTGAACTTATATTAATAGAAGAATTGCTGAGTTTTTATGTTAAAAGCCTTTATCAAAATACAAAATTTCAGTTTGTTTGCTGTAATAGATTCGTAGATAACGGCTTCGGTGGCGCGTTGGTAGCATGCTGAGCTTCTATGCCCAAGATCGCGGGGTCAAACCCGGCCTTCGGGGAAGTAAAGCCGGCTGGCCCATGTCATAGATTTATGGCATGTAGAAGAACCTTCCACTAACTTCACTATTGTGAAGCTAAAATTTGTAGGTTAGATTTGATAACGCTGTATTAGTTCCAACGTTCGCTGCCAGGTGCTGGTTGCGATGGCATCTAGTAGCCAATTTCGCAGCTAGGTGTCATGGACAGTAGCATTTGGTAGCAAAAGTAGGAACTACTTGAAAATAGATCGTCTGCAGTCCTTACCTGAATCACAGGTAACACACACTAATACAACCATCACAATTAACACTGGTTATCAGACAGATTCTACACACACCCAAAGTACACGGGGCTAAATGACCGCGTTGTCGCAGCCCCTAAGCCAAGGAACTAACCAACCAACCAGATTCGTAGATTATTCATAATGTTGAATTTTGGGCTTATGCCGTGTTTTATTATATTGCAATTCGACGCGTTTCGAAAGAAACCATGTCTTTCATCGTCAGGAATAATCTGGAATACGACAATGTTGCTAAGAGAAAGCAACGAAGAACATATAGAAGGTGCCCAAAGATGGACGCCATTATAGCCCCATGTTAGGGACAACGGAAAGCAGCAGTGAATTACTTTCTCAGGGTTCTGATAATAGGTAGCCAGGATTCACTGAGATTGTAGCCGGTGTCGCGGTTGAAATTATCTGGGTGTTTACGTATTTCAACCGCCTCCCTGATGATTCTGGGACGATATTGCTTTATACGGGCAAGAACATCCACCCCTTGGAACATGACATCATGGCCAGGTGTTAAAGCATGATCGGCAACAGCTGATTTATCAGGTTGAATGAGCCTGATACATCTATTATGTTCCTTAATGCGAGTGCATATTGTTCTCGAAGTCTGCCCGATGTAAACCTTGCCACAAGTACAGGGAACTCTGTAGATACCCGGTTGTTGCAATTTAGGCAAACTGTCCTTAGTTGGTCGCAGGAGTTGCCTAATCTTAACAGAAGTTCCAAATACAGTCCGTATGTTGTATCGACGTAGGATTTTAGCAATACGATCCGTTGTGTTATGTATGTACGGAAGGTAAGCAGTTCCTCTTACATCTCTTTTCTCAACTGACGTCCTATTATTATTTGTTGGTTTCAGAACCGTAGAAATCAAAGCCTTGCTATAACCGTTGCTCTCAAAGGTGGTTCGCAGGGTGTTAATTTCTTCTTGTAAAGAAGACACTTCACAAATCCTCCTAGCCCTGGTAGTTAGAGTTGTAAGGATACCATGTTTCTGGGCAGGGTGATGGTGAGAACTTGCGTGGAGATATCTATTGGTGTGTGTTGGCTTACGAAAAACGCTGTGTCCTAAAGATCCATCCTCTTTCTTGGTGACGAGAACATCTAAAAAAGGTATTTTGCTGTCAGATTCCTTTTCCATGGTGAAACAAATAGAAGGGTGCTGGAGATTAAGGTGATCCAGGAAATGGCTAAGATTTTCCTCACCTTCCGTCCAAACAACGAACGTGTCATCCACATAACGCCACCAGATCTTCGGTTTGAAAGGAGCCGACGACAAAGCTTTCTCTTCAAAGTTCTCCATGAAGAAATTAGCCACAACAGGAGAGAGAGGACTACCCATGGCCACACCATCAGTCTGCTCATAAAAATTCCCATTCCATAGAAAGTAGGAGGAGGTCATGCAGTGATAAAAAAGTCTTGTGATGTCTTCAGGAAAAAGGCCATTAATGAGAAACATAACACCATCAATAGGTACTCTCGTAAACAGAGACACCACGTCGAGACTCACTAGAATATCACCCGGCTGAAGTGTTATAGCTTTTAACTTTTCCACGAAGTGTGTGGAATCCTTAATGTACGAAGGCGTGTTACCCAGAAGCGGCTGAAGTAGTCTACCTAAGTATTTGGAAAGGGCATATGTAGGAGAACCAATCGTACTAACAATGGGTCTAAGAGGAACATCGTCCTTATGTATTTTAGGAAGACCATAGAGTCTCGGAGGAATAGCATCCCCTGGAAGGAGAGTCTTCGCTGCATCCGCTGGAATAGATGATTGCTTGATCAATTTGACGGTGACATTTGAGTAGCGAGTACTAGGATCACGACTATTAATCCTATATACAGGATCTTTGTTATCAGATCCTGTATATAGGATTAATAGTCGTGATCCTAGTACTCGCTACTCAAATGTCACCGTCAAATTGATCAAGCAATCATCTATTCCAGCGGATGCAGCGAAGACTCTCCTTCCAGGGGATGCTATTCCTCCGAGACTCTATGGTCTTCCTAAAATACATAAGGACGATGTTCCTCTTAGACCCATTGTTAGTACGATTGGTTCTCCTACATATGCCCTTTCCAAATACTTAGGTAGACTACTTCAGCCGCTTCTGGGTAACACGCCTTCGTACATTAAGGATTCCACACACTTCGTGGAAAAGTTAAAAGCTATAACACTTCAGCCGGGTGATATTCTAGTGAGTCTCGACGTGGTGTCTCTGTTTACGAGAGTACCTATTGATGGTGTTATGTTTCTCATTAATGGCCTTTTTCCTGAAGACATCACAAGACTTTTTTATCACTGCATGACCTCCTCCTACTTTCTATGGAATGGGAATTTTTATGAGCAGACTGATGGTGTGGCCATGGGTAGTCCTCTCTCTCCTGTTGTGGCTAATTTCTTCATGGAGAACTTTGAAGAGAAAGCTTTGTCGTCGGCTCCTTTCAAACCGAAGATCTGGTGGCGTTATGTGGATGACACGTTCGTTGTTTGGACGGAAGGTGAGGAAAATCTTAGCCATTTCCTGGATCACCTTAATCTCCAGCACCCTTCTATTTGTTTCACCATGGAAAAGGAATCTGACAGCAAAATACCTTTTTTAGATGTTCTCGTCACCAAGAAAGAGGATGGATCTTTAGGACACAGCGTTTTTCGTAAGCCAACACACACCAATAGATATCTCCACGCAAGTTCTCACCATCACCCTGCCCAGAAACATGGTATCCTTACAACTCTAACTACCAGGGCTAGGAGGATTTGTGAAGTGTCTTCTTTACAAGAAGAAATTAACACCCTGCGAACCACCTTTGAGAGCAACGGTTATAGCAAGGCTTTGATTTCTACGGTTCTGAAACCAACAAATAATAATAGGACGTCAGTTGAGAAAAGAGATGTAAGAGGAACTGCTTACCTTCCGTACATACATAACACAACGGATCGTATTGCTAAAATCCTACGTCGATACAACATACGGACTGTATTTGGAACTTCTGTTAAGATTAGGCAACTCCTGCGACCAACTAAGGACAGTTTGCCTAAATTGCAACAACCGGGTATCTACAGAGTTCCCTGTACTTGTGGCAAGGTTTACATCGGGCAGACTTCGAGAACAATATGCACTCGCATTAAGGAACATAATAGATGTATCAGGCTCATTCAACCTGATAAATCAGCTGTTGCCGATCATGCTTTAACACCTGGCCATGATGTCATGTTCCAAGGGGTGGATGTTCTTGCCCGTATAAAGCAATATCGTCCCAGAATCATCAGGGAGGCGGTTGAAATACGTAAACACCCAGATAATTTCAACCGCGACACCGGCTACAATCTCAGTGAATCCTGGCTACCTATTATCAGAACCCTGAGAAAGTAATTCACTGCTGCTTTCCGTTGTCCCTAACATGGGGCTATAATGGCGTCCATCTTTGGGCACCTTCTATATGTTCTTCGTTGCTTTCTCTTAGCAACATTGTCGTATTCCAGATTATTCCTGACGATGAAAGACATGGTTTCTTTCGAAACGCGTCGAATTGCAATATAATAAAACACGGCATAAGCCCAAAATTCAACATTATGAATAATAACACGGGCCGTGAAAGTCTAAATGACAAGATTCGTAGATATTGAGAACCGTTTAAATATTTCGTATGGTCGCCATGTTGGATTGTTATACTGTACTTGTACGTCATAGAGTTATGTGCCATTAGATGAAGATTATTGCGTAGGTTCATTATTCAAACGTTCACTTCGATCAGATGATTAGGACACAAAAATTAAAACGTAATTTTATAATTTCGCACAGCCGCCATCTTGGGGTTATAAAATTGAGTTTTATTGGGTTTCAGTAGATTACATTTTTATATGAACATTTACCTGCCAAGTTTCACTGTGCGCGGATGATTAAATCGCGAGTAAATTGCATTTCAATGTTTAAATTTCACTTGGACGCCATTTTGGTTTTGTGATCACCAGGTTATTATAAGTCCCATAGGTGAATTTAACTTAATATCCTCTATCAACATACAAAATTTCATTGAGAATCTAATTTCGCCAAATAACCGACAAACTCACCTTGGTCGATCGAAACGTAGCTCATAATAAAGTTTGGATAAACAAGGTGAGTTTGTCGGTTATTTGGCGAAATTAGATTCTCAATAATTATATACATACCGCCGATATTAAATTCATTTAATTAATACAAAATTTCAGTTTGACTGCTGTAATAGATTCGTAGATATTGAGATCAGTCTAAATATTTTGGATGGTCGCCATGTTGGATTGATATAATTATATGTAGGCCATAGAGATATGTACCATTAGATGAAAATTATTGGGTATGTTCATTATTCAAACTTTCAGTTCGATCGCATGATTAGGACACAAGAAATACATACTTAATTTTAAAATTTCGCACAGCCGCCATCTTGAGGTTATGAAAACAATTGAACTAAATTAGATGTCAGTGCATTGCAATGTGTATAAAAATTTACCGTACCTAGTTTCACTGTGCTCGGATGATTAAATCGCGAAAAAAGTTTATTTAAATGTTTCAAGTTCGCTTGGCCGCCATGCTCGTTTTGTACTTAACAGGTTCATGAAAGTGACATAGATGGACTTCTAGTAGTACCCTTTATTTCCGTACAAAATTTCATGGTGATATCTGTTACTTTTGCGGAGATATAGAATGCCAGTGAAATATTTCGGGCGCCGCCATGTTGTATTGGAAAAACTTATTAAGTTTGAAAGGCACGGTCGAGGTCGGACGATGTAGTAGTATGTACTTACCGAGTTTCATTGAAATCGCTTCGGCCGTTTAGATTTTATACACACACACACACACACACACACACACACACATACACACACACACATACATACACATACACACACACACATACACACACGGGCAAAAGGTGATCTCATAACCTTATTTTTTTTCATCAACGAAAATAGGCTAAAAACCATCAAAACTGTGGTCGCGTTTTAACGTTTTTCGCTACTCGTTCGTGATCCGGTCCGAACGAGTGACTACAGCAAATTTACGTGATTAGAACATAACCAAGGCGTGCACATTGTCACAAAACGATTGTTTGGTGATAGGCAGAACCTAACCGTGACAACAGTAGTGCTGGGCACGATCCTGTGACGGCAACAGCCTCAGCTAGGTCAAGAAGACTTAAAATTGTTGCACGCGACAGTTAGGTTTGTTTCACGTAAAACTATTGGTGGGGGTATATATTTTCGTTTCTCATCAAGATGGTCCAGGTTTGGTTTTCAGCCAATGAATAAGGGATTTTCGAAAAGTAAAATACGTTTCGTAGCTCGGATTCCACGTATAAGGGAGATCGCATGGCCTATGCATTGAACCCTTATCATTGTGTCCAATAATAATGTTTCATATTATTAAAATTGCTGGAAATACTAAATACATGATATGCTGGATATTTGAGTAAAATTGATGTAGCAAGCAAACTGGACTTGGCAAGATGGGCTACGTGCTGGGTGGAAGCTACCGACAGTTTCACAACCAATGCTATTCTTATTCTTCTGAGAAAATCAGGTATGACGCTGAGGCGTACGTGACTATCGACTGGCCACGATGCTTGGTCCACGGCAAGGAGTGAGAGAGAGAGAAGTGTCGTGACGTCAAAATAAGGGCGGGATTTGTAAGGTCAGAACCCCGACGCTAACTTAACTGACAAATGAGAAAACAGGACGCCAGAACATAGCATCAGTGTGTTTTTGCGCGCCAATCGGTTATAAAAAGATCTAGCGATCGGTTTGCGTGGTCGGCGGCAGATTCGCGACCTGTGAGAAATTACAAGATTTTTGAGAGGTCACACATAATTATAGGCCCATTATTAAAAATATTGAGGAGCTATTTCTCCCTCCATGGGAACTTTTAGGCTTTCTGTATATAAACAAATGTCTGAGATGAACCGGGGCACTCCTAATTATTCTTCGACAGTCAATTTAAGATGTCCGTATGACGGTCTATGTTTTTAAATTCTAGTTGTGTGTCGACAACTAAGTTATAAATGTCATAAATTGTGAGATGGCAATTAGCCATAAATAGGGAAAGTCTACGATTCTGCATAGGACTATATGAGGTAATAAAATACTCATAAAGCAGATAGAACAGTTTTAAAACTTTAATTTAATTGTGTTTAACAGCGGCAAGATGACGACCATGGAAAGAAGACAACAAGATTCATCCTCCATTACCATGAGTGTTATGGGCTAAAGGCCTAATGGTGGGAGATGACGAGGCGGAAGGCCTCAGGAAAGCGGTTTAAGTGATGAGTATTAAAAAATTGATTTATTGATTTTGGACGAGGGGAATCGCGAGAGATGTGTGGAACTTTGTACAGATTTTATTTGTGTGGTTTAATTTAAATATAGGGTTTGATTTCTTAACTGACATGCGTGTAGTAATTTTTGGCATTGCGTGACAATTATGTTATACAGTAAATTTTATAACGTAAATGTTGTCCTTATGTATACGTAATTCTTATAGCTAAATGGCCGCATATGATTAACGTACCAATAAAAATTGTAGCCATGAATGAGAACCTAGGAACGACAATAATAAATGGACTGGATTCATGATAATGTAAAACAAAACTAGACGTGGGGGGAAAAATTAGTGTTTTAGTTGCTTTTTATAACTCGGGCTAATTCTGATTCCAGTAATTAATTCTTTATTGTCATTTGGACAAGTTGTGTGTCATTTACCTGAAGGGTGTGCTGGTTCATATGCTGCGACGAGATCTTCGAGAGTGTGCCACGTATTCTTGGGTGTAAGTGTGATGGCGAGGAAAGGTAAAGCCTGTCCTTGACTGTAATAATCATTCCGGCAAATTAGTTACCTATGGGGCTAAATTTGACCTGGAGATGTGTTCTTGAAAATCCCTGAGAGGATGTTTTGAGATAATGTGATATTTTGTATTTACGCGTTTAACAGGTGACGATTGGCAAAGGTCGCTGGACGCTGGCTGTGCGCCAGAATCTATATTTAGCGTGGCACACATTTCTACGATGGGGGAAGGAATCAGCCACTTACTCAGATATGCGATAACAGACCCGGCTGTCTCCAGCTCTGTTATGACACGTAAATGTTTGCTTTAAAGCCTGATGAGTTAAGGTTATTTTATTTGGTTTAATTTGGGGAGTTGCCATGTTGTGGATCCGAGGGTTTTTATCATGACTACGACTTAGTTGTTCATTGTTTAAACGCCAAATTTTTCCGGCGTGAATTTAAAATTTGTATTTGTTGTTGTTGGCTCTTATTTCAAGGCCATTGTATTCATTATAAATATAATTTGGCAATCGGCCAAACTTGTTCATGTCACGTTGTGCTTTCCTAGTGTTTGAGGTATAAGACGGTTATCCCGCAGCCCTTATTTTAAATAATACACACGTGTATTTGGTTGTAGTAATCTAAGGTTAGAGCATGTCAGTAGTGTATTTAAATATGTAATTGTTGTTCCCACATTTCCGTAATTCGTCTTCGCAGTACGGAGTTCGTTCCCGAACCGACTGTTTTGGTCGGAAACGAGCGCCCGTCAAAGTGCTCATTACTTGAACTAGTCTTAAAACGCGTGTCGCTCATAAATACTAAATTATTGTACCGTACTATTTTTATTTGTTGTTATTTTTGGATCCTGTGATCCGTTTTCCTTTGTTACTTTGAATTAAGTGACATTGCAGTCACAACGCTTGTTTGACAGCTGTCATGCCGTGTTATCATGGTACGTCAGACTAGTCAGTGTCAGATCTGTTCACGTGCGAGTGAACTAATTTAAGGGTGGTTTATTGTTAAGTGTTTTATGTTTGATTCAGTTATTAAATTTCATTTGTCAGTTGATCCTGTTGTTTTCTTGGCTTTGTAATAATTAGTTAACCTTATGAACCCTGGAAGTTATTTTGATAGCATAAAATCTCTAAATCACATTCACAAGAATTCATTACGACCCCGAAACCTCGAATCTTGTATATATGCTATTATCCAAGGGTACAGTATGATAGATACATAAAAGCCACGTAGAACTGCAAGCGTTATTTTCTGTCGTATAATTACTTTACATGTAAGCTATGTTTACGTAAAGTGACTACATGCCGGTTTTATCCTGTTAACAAATTTGTTTTAAGGGGCAGAACAGCGAGGTCATCTGCCCCTGTTAACATACAATTAGATAAAGATTAGTCCACGACTGAACCTATATTGGCTGATATAGGCCGAATTGTACATTTGCTTAGAGAAAGAATGGCCCTGCGGCATAGTCTTGCTCGTTAAATTGTGCACCACAGCCGCTCGGGCAGCTGCAGCAAGTCCGAAGATCGTAAGTTCGAATCCCGGTGGAGTGTGGATCTTTTCCGGGTTATTCCACACTCCCTCCAGGAAATGCTGCTATAGTACCTTACTACAAGTCCTGGGCCACTATCTCACCCCTGTCTCTAATACAGCTACACTCACTACTACAGTCATCACATACAAACAGGTTATCAGACAAATTCAACATATACCCAACTACACAGGGATGATGACCAAGATGACCCAAGCCCCTAAAATGAATTAACAACAACAAACATCAGAAAGAATGAGCGTGTGGTAATTTGGAAGTCTTGCACAAGCGGGAGTTCATGGAGTGTGGTTTAAACGCTCATGAAAACTATTCATCAACGCTGTTAGATTATTCTGAGCAATGAAACGAAATAACAACTTACTGAATCCAAGTTCACTTTGGCTCTTTTTAATCCGTTAAATTAAGTAATATACACTTACCAAGAGTGTCCTCATTCTTTGTTTGAAGCATTGAACGTCCTGACATGCGAAAAAAACAAGACGAGACGAGACGGGACGGGCCGGGAAATGACGGGACGAACGAGACGGGATCACTCAGATTTTGCAAAGAAACAATAACAAACTTGGGTGTGTGTGATTGACCATAGGGGCTCACGACTTGTTCGACGTGGGTTAGTGACCACAGGGCCCCAGCTTACGCTTATTTGTGTCAGGCTCCTCTCTGTTTTCTTTCCTGTCAACCTCTCTTGGTCAACTCTTGTTCTCTTTCAACGCCCACGGATTAGAGTATCCGATGCCTAGAATATCTTTCCCGCCTTATAATTGGCCCTGTACCATCTTTCCTGATATTCTCTTTTTCTCGAGGGGCCAGACTTTATCTTTTAGACAACTTTTGATTTTTGTAAAGAAGAATGGAAGTAGTCTTATAAGATCTACATAGACCAAATGCCCGTGTGAATGAGTGTATGTCGTCCCCCCTCCTATCCATTCAAACATGACGAAACCGAATTGCACCAAATTAGGTACAGAAGTAGCAACTAGCAAAGGGCACCCCAGTGTCATGCTTTATATCGCCACCATTTCGACCAAAACAAAATGCTGGCCATCCAAAGGTTCAAAGCTTAAATCCAATTACTACTAAACTAATCATTGGGTCTCTACCAATTATGTAAAAACATACATTTATGTTAGAAGCATCTTGCGCTCAAACTACAAGGTCACCAGCCAAACCATTTTAATACGGGGGCCGTGCGATTCGTGGAAGCATCATAATCCATAACTTATGATCCAATAAATCAATGTTCACAGTACTTGGCATTGAGATAGTTTTATATAAGGACCATTTGTTACCAACGTTATGACTCTATGAGCATGAACATTACGCACAGCCGCCATCTTGAAATTATAAAACTTGAAAATATATAACTCTCAACACTTAAATGCTATAGTAACAAAATTTATGACAAGGTAGGGCCATGTATGTGGCCTCGTATGGACAAGGTAAAAGAAACATACTCTCGATACATTCAAGATGGCAGCTGCGCGAAACATTAGTATTGACAACTCATAATGAAATTGGATAATCAAGACGAATCAAGCCGAGAGCTCTCACTTGCATCAGTCAATATATTATCACACTGAATGTAGCGCACAGCGGACATTTTGAAATTTCAAAACAAATTAAAGACTTTCGTTATCCTGGACTATTAAGTTATAACGAAATTCAGTAATAAAATAGTCGCTGCGTACGCCCAAAGCAAGTGGACAGTGACCCCATGGATTCAATATGGCGGCCAGGCGTACTATTAAAGTACAGAAATTAGTAACTCAGGACGTTAAGTTATAGCACTATTAAGGCGACACTTGGTAGTAGAGGAGTATTATATAAGAGGCTTCGGGAGTGATAAGTTTATCTCACCGAATATAGCGCGCAACTGTCATCCTGCAATTTCGTGGTTTAAAAATAAATAACTTTCTATGTTTTAGAACTACAGTATAATAACGAAAGTTAGTGATAAGTTGGAAACCTATATGGGGTATCGTATGCCTAAATCAAAATAACAGTGACTCTAAATTATCAAGATGGCGGCTGGCCGTAATATTAAAATGTAATAGTGAATCCGTTAGAAAGTAATTGCGCAAGTAAAACGAAACTTAGTAATTAAGAATGACGTACCATATAAAAGAAATTGCTGAAATAAGTCATAACACAGATTATAATCATGAATTACTTGAAGTATTTTTAGGATACAATAGCAAAAATTAGCAGTAATGTAGAACCTTATGTGTGGCTTCCTATGACACAGTCAAAAGAATAGCGACTACGTACGTTCACGATGGTGGCTGGGAGTATCTTTGACATACTGTATTTCCATGAGCGCGAGGAAGACGTTTGAAATCAAGAACGGATATGTGAGAGAAAGTAGAGCTTTTTCCAGCTACTAAAGGATCACCGTAATTCCTGGAATAGGTGTGCCTTCCACTGAACCAATATATGGTATACAGTACAGTCAGTATTAGTGTTAAATGGACACCTTCCCTTCCCACACATACAGTAATTTCTCCCTAAGAGCCAGTGGTGAGAGTTAATGCATGTCACTTAGTGTTTTCATTTTCCTATTATTGACAAAATACTTAGCCGACTGTACCTAATATACAGTACATAGGTCTGCTGTTGATACATTTATTATCGGAGCAGACTGTACTATCCTGGAGAGAGTGAGAGTATGAGGAAGTGCCGACAGGTGATGTGTTCAGTTGCTGCTTGCTACCAACGTCCATAGCCGTACGACCACAGACAGGACTGGGTTGCTGCACCATTCGGTTTCCGTACGTTGGTGGTGACAATTGGAGCCGTTCAGCTGTTAGGTCGTATATTGTACAGAAAGTGCAAGTCATTGTGATCGAAGGAAGAGAATTGTTAAACATCGTGGTGTAGCGGTTAGTATTCCTGTCTGCCAAGGAATTCTCGTGCGAGGACTGAAACGGGGTACACTCAACTTCGTGGGGCTAAACTTAGAAGAGGAGGGTTCGATTCCACCTCAGCCATTATGGAACGCCTGCTGTTCCCTAGGTTGCAGGATCGAACCCTGGCGCAGTCAGTTAGCATTCAAGGGTGCGCAAATGTGAGGGAAGTGTGTCAGTAGATTTATTGGGATACTAGCTGAAGTACCCGTGCTTCGCTGCGGGTCATAAATAAATTAAAATGTGATGGTGACAGTTAAAACAGGGGATAGGCGAGGTGCTGCGCAGAGAGTAAGGATGGAACATTTTGTCCAACTACACCGCTCGGCGTTGACCGTGTTTTATAGCACAAATTTAGCTCTTACTCGCTCACCGTTGGATATACACGAAATGTGATAAGGACCTTTCGGATAGAAAATTAAGTTTTAAAACTCGTATATGCCATCAAAATTTTTCTATTTCTTAGCGTTCTCTTTTTATTTGAAATGGAAATATGAATGTTTGAAGCCAAAGGGTGTAGTATCGTCACTAAATCATCGCCATCTTTAGTTAGTGCAAAGTATCGAAATCAAAAGTAGCCTATGTGTTAACCAGATAAATCAGCTACTTCCAAGTAAAATTTCATGTAAATCGGACCAGTGGCTCTTGCATGATTGAGTAATACACAGACACACACCATCTCATTTTTATATATTAGTATAGATTAAAGATCCCCTTCGGGGCAGCATTCCGGCACCCCGGCGTCTCTAAATTTCTTGAAAGAGTCGGGAATTGAACCCGGACCTTAGGAATACTAGTCACTACGCCAATAGGTGGTTAAAAGAGATGGAAAACCAATAAGATTATTTTTATTACCTAGGTTTCTCACGTCTACTCCAGGCAAATGCCGGAAGGGTTCTCAACTTAAAGCCACGGTTGCATACTTCCCAATCCTTCCCCATTTTAAAATACACACACGAGTACAGCCATCACAAAAACACAGGTTAACACACAAATTACACACACACGAGTCTACATGACCACGATGTCACAAATCCAACAACAAAGGACTGACGTTTCGTTAACCATCTCATTGTGGCTAGAACTAAATTTTTTCATTGGACTAGTTTGACTATGCCAACAATTATGTTAGAAGTTGTTAGAAGTTCTAGTGTGTTATTTGGATGCGTGAGTCAGGGGGGTTTGAGATTAGTAGCTCCATTTTTTATTACCATGGCCCGCCTCGCAGTCTTTTGGGGGAACCATTTGTCCCTCTGCGAGGTTGATGTTGTTTTTACAGCAATTATGTGTAGCAGCAGAATCGGTATTTTAATAATGATGATAATAATAATAATAATAATAATAATAATAATAATAATATGAAGGCTGTTTTCCCATTCCATCAGTAGGCTAATCAACAGACAAAAGATGTAATTGTTCGGTGGTTCAGTAAAGTGAAGGAAGGAAGTTTGTAGTTTTACGTAACCGACAGTTAGTTAGTTTTAAGGGTTTTAAGGGGCGGAACAGCGAGGTCATCTGCCCCTTACGTGGCCGTTAATCCCGCGATCATGAACCACGGAGCCTCGTTTATTTTAACATGGAATTCGAACCACAGGACATGGCAATTCACTTTGAAAATCTCATATGCATTGACCGGGATCAGCAAAGTGAATGCAACTGGTAAAATTGAAAGAGCTTGTTACGTGAATGATTTAACAAATATGAGAAAGAAAAAAAAACAACCAAAACACCCGAATAAAATGGCTTCTGCTGACAAATACAAATTCAGAGAAAAACGTTGCAGCAAGAACTGAACATCAATTTGTTTTAAAATATTTTGTCTGGTATAGCATCCGATTTTGTTTCAGTTGAAGTTGTCAGACTCTCTTTGGAAGAAGTCCAGCCTTTCTCACAACAATGTCCTGCATTTGAAATATTTCGATTGGTGACTATGTAACTTCTCAATTTCCTGAGCCGATCACGACTGACTCCCATTCTATGATGTGCTTGGGACGCCAAAGTTACGTGGCTTAATCCATGTCATGGTGAGTTTCAGCGGTTTGGTTTCTTCATAGTGTACTTACCACCGGCAAATATTGGAATTATTTACCATTCTAATTCTATAGAACTTTCCTTAATCACAGACCAAATAGATACAGAAGACCTTTATAGGACAGACACTGGTACGTACAGTACTGTAAGTACGCAAGTGCGATGAACACGATGTCCCATGTTCCTGGAGTTAAACCACTCAAAACTAACTGTTTCTGGGCAACACGCATAACGTATGACTGGTGTTCTAAAGACGAACACGCGCAATAAGTAATCACCTTCTATTTGGTATGCTAATACTTTAAATATAACTTGTAATAACTGCGTGGAAACACGTCATACTGTTTCAACAGTACTCTGCCGGGTGAGTTAGCCGTGGTCGTTACGGCATGACTGCTGGCAGTCGCTCACATCAGGGAGGTGAGGAGGTTCGAACCCCCCCCCCCCACCGGCAACCTTGAAGAAGGTCTTCTGTGGTTTCCCATCTTCCTTCCAGGCAAATGCCGGGGTTGGTCCCTAACTATAGGCCACAGCCGCTACCTTCCAACTCCTCGACCTTCCATTCCACCTTTCCTCCCCAACGGTACTTGTAGCTCACCCATTGGGTGTCCGTCTGACATTCCCGGCACTAAAAACCATACGAAAAAGATAATGAAAAAAAAAAACCGGTACTCTGCTACAATGACAGACCTCTCCAGCTCATGTCTCTCGGGCCAGGGTGCCCGCCAGCTCCGAGATGTCCCCACCGCCTGATTGCCCTGTCTCGGTACCAATTGGTCTCCACTCTGATAATCTCACCTATCAGCACAATATACTGTAACTACTGTATTTCTCTTACACTAGGCAGCAAATCCACCCGATCACAGCTTGGCAGCTTCTAACGGGCCACGGGGCAGTTGAATTGGAGAGGAACGGCTTCGGTGGCGTAGTTGCTAGCATGCTGAGCTTCTATGCCCAAGATCGTGGGTTCAAGAGCGTTAAGAATCCCTCAGTATGCCTTCCTTCGGTGGGGAAGTAAAGCCGGCGCGGCGGTCCCATGTCATAGATTTATGGCATGATAAAGAACCTTCCACTAATTACACCCATGAGCAGCTAAATTATAAGTTATATTTGACTAACACTCTTAGGTTCCAAAGTTGGTCGCCAGGAGCTGACTGCGGTGGCTTCTAGTAACAATGTTCAGAACTAGTGGTGGCGTTTGGTAGCAAAAGTTGGAACTACTCGAAAATCGAATGTTTGCAGTCCTTACTTGAATTAAAAACAGATAACACACACTAAAACAGTCATCACAGTTAACACTGGTTATCAGACAGATTCTACACACACCCAAAGTACACGGGGCTACATGACCGCGTAGTCGCAGCCGCTAAACTGAGGAACCAACCAACCGAATTGGAGAGGACTGCACTGGGAGTCAATACATTTCCGACATGTTCAGTCAGCCCTTAGATTGAGGCACTTCAGCATCTGAGATACCATACTCAATCGCCATTATTATTAACTTATATCACAAATTGTTCATTGCTTACAGTTGCTCTGGTCTTCGGCAAAACTTCGGTGGGCGTACACAAGAAGCTTTTTCTTCTCTCAAAATCTCTCATCTGGGCACTGAAAATCCTTCTCCGTTCTTCAGTCCATCATTTATTGGTCCTGGTATTTATTTCCTCAGCAAAATGATGGTTGTTGATTACTGGTTTGAGTTGGAGTTGATCTTGTATAATTTCCTCTGTGATGCTAGTTCCTTGAAGGTCTTTTTCTATTTCACTAAGCCAGTTGTTCTTGGCTTTCACTGAGGCAGCAAAGTTGAGAGTCCTTTTGGTGAGCCTGTCATTGTTCATTCTGAGAATGTGGCTGCATAACTTCAATCGCGATTTCCTGAAGTTGTCCGTGATATTTTCAGAGTGCTTGGTTGGTTGGTTCCTTAGTTTAAGGTCTGCGACAACGCGGTCTTGTAGCCCCGTATTCTTTGCGTGTGTGTAGGAACTGTCTGATAACCGGTGTTAATTGTGATAGCTGTATTAGTGTGTAAGGAAGGAAGGAAGCTTGTAGTTTAACGTGACCGTTAATCTCGCGATCATGAACCACGGGACCTCCTTTTTACGTGGAATCCGAACCACAGGACATGGCATTTCACATCGAAAATCTCACATGCATTGTATTAGTGTGTGTTATCTGTTAAAATTCAAGTAAGGACTGCAGACAATAATTTCAAGTAGTTCCTACTTTTGCTACCAAATGCTACCGTCCACACCACCTAGCTTGCGGACATGGCTACTAGATGGCATCGCAGTCAGCACCTGGCGGCGAACGATGGAACTAATAGGGCGTTATCGATTCAATTAACTTCACACAAGTGTAGTTAGTGGAAGGTTCTATTTCGTGCCATAAATCTATGAATGGGACCGCCGGCTTTACTTCCCGTCCGACGGAAGGCATACTGAGTGATTTTTAACGCTCTTAAAAAAATCCGACGACTTCGGCCAGGTTTGAACCCACGAGCTTGGGCATAGAAGCTCAGCATGCTACCAACTACGCCACTGAAGCCGCCTTTCAGAATGCTGATGAAGCTCCCAAGACTTCCGTTTCATTCAGGTTCCTTCTGAGCAGACTGGACCAAGGATTTCCCTCAGCATCAGCATTCTCCTTTCTTTTTTCCCTACGTCTTTAATAAGATGATGATGATAATTGTTGTTTTAAGGGGCCTAACATCTAGGTTATCGGCCCTCTTTAATAAGAGATCTGCCTCCAATGATCAAGGTTTACGAGGCGTATAGTGCTTAATAACAACAATAGCAATAATAATAATAATAATAATAATAATAATAATAATAATAATAATAATAATAATAATAATAATACAGAGAGTACAGTTTGTATCGGAGACCCTCGCTTGCCCGGTCGCCCTCGGCGCGAGCCTGTCTCCAGCCAGGCACTTTGCCGTTATGCGGCGCCCGCGCGGCATTGAGTCATTGAGTATAGGAATATGTACTTAAATTTGTACTTTAATGTGATCCTTGACCAATTTTTTGACGAACTGACTCACGGAGAGCGATTGTCAAGTAATTTTCAACAAGATTCTGCCACTGCTCACACCGACGAAGCATCCATGACAGAATTGAGTCGCATTTTTGGTACTAGGATTATAAGTCGGAACGTGTGGCCCCCGCAAAGCCCAGGCCTATCACCATGTGACTTTTATTTGTGAGGGACGCTTAAAAATATAGTGTATGCGAGAAACCCTCCACTATCAATGAGCTTAAAGACTATATTACAGCTGAAATACAGTCAATCGGTGCTGAGGAACTTCAGAGTAAATGCCAGTTTCATAAAAAGGTGCCAGCGATGTGTAGCAGTGAATGGTGAACATTTTCAGCACCAGCTGTGAACTATGTAAGTACAAATTCCTATACTCAATGACTCAGTGCCGCGCCGGCGCCGCTTAACGGCTAAGTGCGTGGAGGAAGACAGGCTCGCGCCGCGGGCGACCGGGCAAACGAGGGTCTCCGATACAAACAAACTGTACTCTCTGTACAACACCACTTCAAAAGTTAAGTTTAGAGGGAACTTTTCCAATGCCTTCGAGATAAGGACAGGTGTTCGACAGGGAAATGGTTTTTCGACTCTACTGTTCAACTGCGTTCTTGAGAAAGTCATCCGTGAATGGCGCAAAGTAATGAGTGATGAAGGAGTCCAAAATGGAATCAGACTAGGTCACAAGAATAAGAACCTTTCAATTGACTGTCTAGCTTTTGCAGATGACCTTGCTGGTTTTGCGGATACGGCCAGGAAACAGATCAACCAGCTTCAAACACAAGTTGCAAAGGCGGGACTCCGGATCTCTTTCGAGAAAACAGAATTCATTACTAACTTCAAAACGGCTCCAAAACATATTATCGAAGTGAATAATGGGAAAATCAAGCGGGTTTTGACATTTAAATATCTTGGAGAATGGATAGAACCTACAATGTTCGAAACGAGGCTTTTTGCGTCAAGATTGAATTAAATTGAAATGGCTTACCATCTAACTAAGAAAGTTTACAACAAAAGATCTATATACCTGAATGCCAAAATCAAGCACTACCACACGGTCATCCGGCCAGAAGCTTTGTGTGCAACGGAATGTCTCGCCATGAATTTAAAAAAATCCCTGTCGGCACGCCGGAAGGCGGAGATAGATTTCACCGGGCAAACTAGGGGATAGGCGAAAATAGGCAAAATATGGAGGGTTTCGTAGAAGGACCAGACCTCATTTTATACACCTCATTACAATTGGAGCTTAATAAACTTTGCTTTTCGTCTTTTTATACATATGTTCAACATTTTATTGTCTTATGGGGACGGTAACCTTATCGTCATTTGGGGTCCATTTTTCTACTTGTGGTCACACTGTCCTTATGCAAGGTAAAGGCTCTGATGTGCAACTATATAACGGTCTGTTACTTCTTCACGCAAAATTTTCTCCCGCAGAGATGTTGGTTGGTTCCTCCGTTTAGGGGCTGCGACAACGCGGTCATGTAGCCCCATGTCTGCAGAATCTGTCTGATAACAGGAGTTAATTGTGATGGCTGTATTAGTCTGTAATTCAGGTAAGGACTGCAGATGGTCAATTTTAAGTAGTAGTTCCTAATATTGCTACCAAATGCTACCGTCAACGATACCTAACTGTGAACTTTTATTTATTTATTTATTTATTTATTTATTTGTTGACGGTAAACAACAGGGCTCTGTGTGCGCCCCAATAACAGTGCACCTACACAGTAAAATACACTTCCTGACATTTCTACATTAAGTATTAATATCTAAATGTAATTCTTGGCTACTAGATGCCACCGCAACCAGCAACTGGCAACGAACGTTGGAACTTCCCCTCCGAAGGAAGGCATACTGATAGATGCTTAACGCTCTTAAAAAATTCGGCCGTGTTTGAACCAGCGACCTTGGGCATAGAAGTTCAGCATGCTACCAGTTACGCCACCGAAGCCGCTTCCCACAGTGACAGATGGAAAACTGAATGTGATCTCGTGCAGAGGCGTTGTCATGGTAACCTCTGATGGCTCATCCCTCAACAATTTAGTAGCGTTGTCATGGCAACCTCTAATGGCTCTTGGTATTTTTTTTATAATATTATAAGAGCGTTAAAATCCCTGAGTATGCCTTCCTTTGGAGGGGAAGTAAAGCCGGCGGTCCCATGTCATAGATTTATGGCATGTTAAGGCTGTGCGGTCAAAAATTGAAATTTTATTTTTATTTTTATTTTTACTCTTAATCTCTAATGTAGGTCTTTGTGAGATATTATATGCGTTTTGAAGAAAATAACGACGGCTCGTTTGCTGAGGACATGGCTTCAAAGTGGCTATTTTGAGCGTTAAAGGTACAATCTCCACGACGAAACTAATAATCGGAAGACACCGAAATTTATGTACAACAACCCCTGTAGTAGTACCTGCAATAGGAACAATTCTTATTACGAAATTCAAATTTTGTATTAACCTCTTCAGATTTGAATACCATTTTTAGTGAGAAAAAATTGTTATATTAACTTCAAAGTTTTATTAATTTGATGTGGCTCTTATTCTGAGCAGTAGAAAAGTTCGATAAAGAAAATTGGTTCAGCGATATACCCGTGGTGATTGTACCTTTCAGACTCTACAAAACGCAGGTTGAATCAGTCACACACACATACACACACGCGCGCACACACACAGCGGTAAGACAAGGTCTTGGGCAAGAGCGCGCTCGGGCACCTGCCTTACCCTCTCCTTCAACACCTTTGCTATCGCAGCTTCCGCCTCCCTCCCGCCCTGACTCATCATGCCAGTCCACACGACCACAGACTAGAGCAGAGTTTACCAACCTTTTGAAGTTCACGGCACCCTTGGGAATAACATTAAACACTAGGGGCACCCTTCCTTGAATAAAAAATAAATAAATATGTTTCATATGTAAATTTTTTGAAATATTTTATAATAAGTAACGTACACCATAACATAATACAGTCAACTTTACTACAGTCAGTGAGTAAAAATACATCAAAATTTTGTTCGATAAATCGTTAATATGAAACTTGTGATTGATGCTTAGAGCACAGCTACGTGATATCGGGCCTTGCAGTTGACAATGAAACACGCAAATCATCCTCAAGGTTATTCAGTCTAGTTCTTGCTTTGGATTTTATTGTCACCAGAGCAGAGAAGGCTTGCTCGCATAGATAGGATTTTGGAAAGGGCGAAAGTGTGTTAATTGCTTTCTTTCTTCATTAGGTTAGGATACTACTCTCTCCGCTGAAGCCCAAAAGTAGCCACCGACGCCTCACTCTTGGTGGACTTACCTTTGAGTGTGGAATCGGCACAAAGATCAATAAATTCAACTCGTTCGCAACCAGTGAAATCTATTTCCTCGCACTATCTATGAAATCAAATGGTGAGACAACCCAGTTGACATTCATAGTGGAAATAGATGGAAAGTATGTATCTATTGATTCTTGCAATCTTGATAAGTGATCACAAATGCGGTCTTTCAGCTTACCCAGATCGTTATCTACTGCCAGATGAAGAAAGTTTGAAAGATCTCCTTTCTGAACTGCAGACGTCCAAGAACTAAGTTTTCTTTTGAAATCTTTCATTTTATTGGTTGAGGAAATTATTGTTTCCTGTCTACCCTGCATTGAAACATTCAGTTAATTCAGTTTATGAGAAATATCTGCCAGATACGACAGTTCCAAGCACCAAGAATCAGTTAGTAACAGCTCATAAAATGTATCTTGATTTTCATCCTTAAAAAGAGTTTTCACCTGTTCTCTAAGTTCAAGAAACTGCTTCAATACACGACCCCGCGACAACTACCTTACTCTGTATGAAGTAACAAAGAGGTATGAGGTGCATCCGTTGCGAGACATAACTGTTTAAAAATCCTGCACATTAAAGGTCGAGACTTGATGTAGTTCACCATTTTCACAACTTCGTTAAACACTGCAGCAAAATCTTGAGCTCTTGCAGTGAAAACCTTTAAATTTCCCAGACATAGATTGTGCACCATCTGTACATATACCACAACAGTCTTTCCATGCCGGCCGAAGTCGTCGGATTTTTTAAGAGAGTTAAAAATCCCTCAGTATGCCTTCCTTCGGAGGGGAAGTAAATCCGGCGGTCCCATGTCATAGATTTATGGCATGTTAAAGAACCTTCCACTAATTACACCTGTGTGAAGCTAAATTATATATAGGTTAAACATTTGACTAACGTTCTTAGGTTCCTACGTTCTTCGTCAAGAGCCGACTGCGGTGGCGTCTGGTAGCTAAGTTCTGAACTTGTAGTCATTGACGGTGGCGTTTGGCAGCAAAAGTCGGAACTATTTGAAAAATTCAAGAGACTGCAGTCCTTACTTGAATTAAAAAAAGATAACACGCACTAATACAGTCATCACAATTAACACCGGTTATCAGACAGATTCTACACACACCAAAGTACACGGGGCTACATGACCGCGTTGTCGCAGCCCCTAAACTTAAGAACCAACCAACCAGTCTTTCCATGAAAGATCTTGGTCATTGAGAAAGGAATTAATAGAAACAAAAATATCATGGCCTGAGGTTGTAGTCTCCAGCGGTCTACAGAACAGAAACTGCTCATTAATATCTTTATCATCAATATATCTGGTAAAACCAAGGAGTTGCAGTTTGTCACCACTATCGATACTCTCATCTACTTGCAAAGCAAATGCTCTATCAGTTTTTATTTTCCCCACGACTTGTTCGTTGATATTGCAAACATTTCAGATATCCTGCGACTGATTGTGTTGTTGGAAAGAGGAAATTTCGAAATTTGATTAGTTGCTCCTTCACCAAGTATTGTTGAAACTATAATTTTCCATGCAGGACCTATGATTTCCTCTCCAAGAGTATGAGGTGTGTGTGTGATTTTTTTTCCCTATCAGTTCTGCTACTTTAAACGAGGCTTCAAGAGCAGTATCACTTATGGTCATTCTCTTTACCATTCGCACAGCTGGTTTTTTTCTCCCCTTCTAGTACACGTGAAAAATACATCTCACTCTTCCCTGACCCACTAGGATGCTTAATTGTGAGATGCCACTTCAGTTTGCTAGGTACCATGGCCTCGTGTTTCGCCACAAACTAAACACACAGGGATAGGGTTTTCCTCGTTCTTATTCCACGTAAATCCATACACTACGTAACTGTCCTGGTATGTTCTTTTCTTTCGTTTGTCTTCTTTATGTTGAATTCGACGGTTCGGGAGTAGGAGCAGACTCACTTTCACTCTCCAGGCGTTTACGTTTAACAATGAACTTGTCAATAGCTAAACACTGCTACTGTAATCAACGCCAAGAAAACATGTTAAAGTGGCGTAGGAACGGTACACTTTTATATATTTATATATATGTAAGTGACTGATGTGAAACAGCTTTTGTCAAAGCATTTCGGCCCTGAGTGGCACAACAGAGAGGATCTAGGCTTCTACCGAGACTTGCTACTATGTGGCGAAGACATAGCTCGACAAAATGTATCTGAAGTAGAAGAAGAAGAAGAAGACCCCATGAAATGACGTTGCTGTGCAGTCCAATGGACTCTATTTCGCCTAGTTTGAAAAGCTGTGAGCATATTGTGAATGGAAATTTAAGGTTGAAAGGTTACTTTTATTGTATACTGGGTAGTTTCTTAGAGAACTTTAAAATATAGCAATAATTTCACTTTCACATAGAAACCATAATTACTGACTTAATGAAACTAATCCAAAACTACTTAAGTGCTAGATCCTGTATCAAAACTGCTTAAGTGCAATATATTTTCTATTATTACGTAAAAACTGCTTTTACTGTATTTTTAAAACATACATAAAATGAAAACTAATCGTATTTTGTAACTATTATACAAACTGTTTCTATTTAAACGCGCACGGATAACTCAAGACAGTTTTTTTGCCCTTTCTCACAAATTTCATGAAATTGACTTAGGTAGTTCTGGAATTGGACGACTCACATACATATCTTTATAACCTCTGTTATTTATTTTATTTGTTATTTAATTTCCAATGAATTTGTTATTATTAAGTCCCTTTTTTTGTTGTTAAATTTTATTGTTTGTTTTCTTACTGTCAATACTTTATATTGTTATACAGTCAGTATAAAATGGTGTACTTCGTACCTGTATCAGATTATTACTAAAAAAAGATGTTTCAATATAGAACAATATGATATGTAAATGATTTTTCAAAATCTGAAATAATAAAATTTATTTTCATGAGAATATTTGCTCATAATAAAATATGTGTGTGTTTCGTTTACAGAATGTTAAACATTATTTATGAGTTACTTTATAAAATTCTGTAAGTTATATTCGCAGAATAAATCATGTTTAAGATCAATAGAACTTTATAGGCCAGGCGACAGGTCGAAAAACAAAAGCCTCAATAAGGAAATAATTAGTGGAAAGCTGGAAATTGCTTTAATCGCTTTATTTTGACCCAGATATTACTCTCCCAAGTTTTCCCCCTCAAGCGAAGTCGGCGTTGGCCCTTCTGGCCCTAAGAAGGTACCATTTTTCCTTTTTTTTTTTTTGCTAATATCTCCCAAACCATCAACTTTATCAACAAAATGCCTATTATAAAAATAATCTAGAGTACATTTTCTACAAAAATGCTCTCTACCTTTTGTCTCTAATGTGAACTGTTACGATGCTACGACCATTCAAATTGGAGCCCTTTTAGATTCTTGCGGAAAAGCTATGGAAATGATATGCCGTATCAAAGTTTCTACATATTATAAAATATTTGTCAGCATTCCAGGTGCACAAGCTGTTAACTTGTTACAAGTATAACAGATTTTCAATGTAAACAGCTGTGGCCTCAATTTCTCCGTCATCGCTTTCATCGTCTGTATCGGTACATTTGTCCGACGTCACAGGGCGCTCAAGATTAACATCGATGTCTCCGTTACAATCATCCATATCATCTTCCTCGGCAGCATTTGTACATGACCGTCCCATACAATTCATGCAGATTCTGGAGCTTCGGAGACCCGTTTTCCTGCAACCACAAGCTGCGTTACATCCTTCCGAACATTTGCTGGACACTGTGTTTAGAAGCGTTTGTGGCACCAGATCCCTCGTAGGTATGGGAGCCAAACCACATTGAGAATTTTTCCAGCCCCAAACCAGTGGATTTGTATCATTTCCATACCATGTTTGGGTTTGATGATATGTTCTTAAAGAGTGCTCACGTGCCGCTGATTCGGTGGCAGGTAAGCTTGCGAGATTAAATCGATGTTTGCTTAGAGATTTTTCAAACAGTTGGAACCGCAGCTCATTCAGGGTATTTCGCGTGGTTTTGTTGTCATAAAGCCCAGCCAAAACCAACTGGCCCGCTTTGTCAATTTCATAGGGGTTTGCGTTCACGTCTCGGAAAACCCTAACAGCTGTCTGCAGTTCCTCATTACTCTTCAGCAGTGTTACGAATTTCATTTTGCACTGCCTGTGAAACGAAGACGTTATATCGCACCCACTAAACGCATGCAAAAAGAGGAAGTTTTCTTGCACACATGTTGGGAGATTGAAACTTGTTGTGCAAAATAGTTGTTGTTTGGTTGAACCTTGGCCGGGTTTCATAAAATACATTTTCGTGGAGGGTGGCACACAAGCCGCCAAGATGACCAGGATATCTATATCTTCAGCCACTATAATGACTGAATTGTCGGGCCGAGATAACTCGAGTGGGGTGGTAACGATGAGCACATCGGCATGTGGAGCTTGTCTGGTTTCGATTCCTTCGCTTTCGAATTTGATGTGCAACAAGTTGATCAATCTTCGTTTGTTTGTGACATTAGACAAAAAGTTTGCTTGTGGCATAGGTGCCGTCATGGACTCATAAAAGAAAACAAACATTAGCAGCTTCATGCTTGTGCGATCGTCGAAGACGTTCAACGGACTTGGTACTGCGAGCTGCTGGGTCGTCAGGATACCCATCGAAAATAATGACACTGTTTTTAAAGTATCTTTTAACGTAACTCGCATATTTGGCACTAATGTCGACAAAAGTATCGGTTTGGTGCCAAATTACACGGTGCAGAAGATATCCTCCGTCGAGAACATGATGTAGGTCCTCAAATATGGGCTCATAGGTAACAGGATCGAATAATTTATAGAACACAGACTTTTGCGTCTACGCATTCCCGCTTTATCAAAGATCGCAACCGGATACGGAGCTAGTCCAAACTGGAAATATTGTTTCAATTCTGCATCGGATTTCTTTGCAAGGCAAATGCATTGGAAAAGCGCAAGAGGATCACCAGGAATATCCGTGTTGCGGATTTTTAGCCTATTTTCAATTCTGAAAAAATAGGCTTATGAAATCACCTTTTGTCCGTGTGTGTGTGCGTGTGTGTGTGTGTGTGAGGTGTGTGTGTGTCCCCCTAATAAAATCTAAACGGCTGGAGCGATTTCAATGAAACTCGGTAAGTTCATGGCGCTATTCCCGGCGACCTCGACCGTGCCCTTCAAATTTTGTTACGTCTCACCAATCCAACATGGCGGCTGTGCGAAATATTTCACTGGCATTCGATATCTCCGAAACTATTACCGATATCGCCCTGAAATTGTGTACGGTGATAAAGGGCACTACTAGAAGTTCACCTATGAGACTTTCAAAAACCTGGTGACTACAAAACCAACATGGCGGCCAAGCGAAGTTGAGACTTTTAAATAGACTTTTCTCGCGCTTTAACTACCCAAACGTAATGAAACTGGGTAAAGCAATTGTTTATACACATTGTAAAGCACTGGAGTCTAATTTAGTTCAATTGTTTACATAACCTCAAAATGGCGGCTGTGCGAAATATTTCACTGACATTCTATATCTCCGAAACTATTACAGATATCACCCTGCAATCTTGTACGGTAATAAAGGGTACTGATACAAGTTTACCTATGTATATTTCATAAACCTGTAAAGTACAAAACGAACATGGCGAACAAGCGAATTTGAAATATTTTAATAGACTTTTCTCGTGATTTAACTCTCTGAGCGCAGTGAAATGTGGTACAGTAAATGATTTTGCAGATTGTAATGCACTGCCATCTAATTTAATTCAATTGTTTACATAACCTACATAACATAAGCAATTTCCAGCTTTCCACTAATTATTTCCTTATTGAACTACCTGTCGCCTGGCCTATTATGCGAGTTGTAATCTTCAATATATATCAAAATAATATATATATATATTACAATTTGCCTTACCTCGCACCGACACAGAGACTGTAGGTCTTATGGCGACGATGGGATAGGAAAGACTAGCAGTGGGAAGGAAGCGGCTGTGGCCTTTATTAAGGTACAGCGCCCATTTGCCTGGTGTGAAAATGAGAAACCAGGGACAACCATCTCCAGGGCTACCGACAGGGGGGTTCGAACCCACTATTTCCGAAATGAAAGCTCACAGCTGCACAACCCTAACCACAACCTCACTCCGTGAATCATATCATACTATATCAAAATATAATCATAATAGGCCTATATCATAATACATTCTTTTTTATTGGGCTGGACGGAGGGAGAATACCTACTGTCGACCAAAGTATTATGTGCACTCGAGTTTGAAGGGTGTTTGTGAAGTAACCAATAGACCTACATAAAATCCAATACCATCATCATTTTCGCCGTTCTATTTTACGTTAGTTCATGTAGTTTTGGAATTTTTAATTTATATTTTAATATTTTTTATCGCAGTTGGAACACAAAATGTGCCCATTTTTAAGCGTGTTTCAACCATGCGTCACATTTAAGAATTATTATCTCAAAAACCCGTCATCTGATCAAATGCAAATTTTAACACAATATACATTGGAATGTTGTATAACTGGTTTATTAATTTCAAAATTTTGTGTGTCCAAGAAACAAAGTTGTTATCATTTTTGTAAGGTAACCTTTTTCTCGGTTCGGGGTGGTTGGAAAATATAGCTCTTGGTCGCGTTGTAATCCTTATACATCAAGAAGTTATGCTGTATGACTGTGAAATACGTAAATTAATTCACTTATTTTATATCGGTTTGTATTTGTTCGTGGAAATAAGGCATGATTCACCTGCCAGCCGCTCCGGGGTAGGCTGTACAGCGTTGCTGAGATGGAGCCCATCACTGCCGAGCGAGGCGAGGTCGTATTTCCCCGTTCAAATATAAACCGATATAAAATAAGTGAATTAATTTACGAATTTTAAAGTCATTCAACATAACTTTTTGATGTATAAGGAATATAACGCGACCAAGAACTACATATTCCAACCACCCCAAGCCGAGAAAACGTTACCTTAGACAATAGATAACAACATTGTTTCTTGGACACGAAACATTTTGAAATTAATAAACCAGTTATACAACATTCCAATGTATATTGTGTTAAAATTTGGATTCGATACAATGAAGGGTTTGTGAGATAATAATTCTTAAATGTGACGCATGGTTGAAACACGCTTAAAAACGGGCACTTTTTGTGTTCCAACTGCGATAAAAAATATTAAAATATAAACTAAAAATTCCAAACCTACGTGGACTCACGTAAAATAGAACGACGAAAATAATGATGTTATTGGATTTTATGTATGTCTATTGGTTACGTCACAAACAACCTTCAAACTCGAGTACACATAATACTTTGGTCGACAGTAGTCCACAAATTGGCAATACGGCTCGGAAAGCAAGTCTGGTTTGTTTTTCAGATGCAAAGCAACGCTATCAGTGAGAGAGAGAGAGAGAGTTTGAGTGACGAGGAGAAGCGGTGGGAGTAGGGGCGGAAGGAGGTGATAATTGAAGGGTAGACACGTCACTAACACAAATGCAGCGGCTGCTATCGGTAATACAGTAGTGCTGCCATCTCTTGCCATGCGATTGACGGCGGTGGAGATCGCACAGCCTTAAAGGATCTTCCACTAATTACACCTATGTGGGCTAAATTATAGGTTAAGAATGTAAACAACGCTCTTGTAGAATAATACAGTATACGTTCGTCGCCGGGAGCCGACTGCGGTGGCGTCTAGTAGCCAAGTTCTGAACTAGTAGTCGTTGACGGTGGCGTTTGGTGGCAAACGTAGGAACTATTAGGAAAATTCAAAGTCTGCAGTCCTTACTTGAATAAAAAACAGATAACACACACTAATACTGTCATCACAATTAGCACCGGTTATCAGACAGATTCTACACACACCCAAAGTACACGGGGCTACATGACCGCGTTGTCGCAGCCCCTAAACTGAGGAACCAACCAACCATTTTCTTATAATTCCGAAATAATTTTGCTCACCCATTGGCGTAATGGTGGGTCATATCAAAAATGCTTTCAGACAAACGTTGTAGGCAATTAATTATTGAAGATTTGTTTCTGTTATTCACAACTTGCTTCGTCTTACTAGTGCACAACTTCTTTTAATAAACGAGCCAGACTGGCCATCCTGGTGCACGTCCAGGCTAAAGAACGCTAGTATCACCTAGCGGCGGAAACGGTCAACTACCGGATTTCCACCACTTATTACTCTATTCGCCCTGCTCTTGCCTTCCCGAGACTCGCGACAGCTCTTGACAGTGGATTCTGCTCGCCATTCAAAGCATGTTTGCTGGATCATACGCAATATAGCGTGTGCAACCGAGACCCTGTTGTATTTGAGGTAAGTATTTTGGTAAAAAAAAATGCCAATACTGAATAAATAAGAGTTATTTGCAAAAAAGAAATAGCAACAGAAGGATCCAATGGTATAAAATAGCCTGACTTGAAAAAAAAAGCTGTTCCTAATGATTGAAAGACTTGGCATTTTAAATATGTTTCAAAGCATAGGTTATATTATAGTAGCCTATGTATCGTAACCACATTGCCCATGGTACTGCCTCTTGCCTACGAGGTCTCGGGTTTTGGCTGCGCCAGAAACTTAGGATCCTAAGCGACGTATAAAATAGGGTGAACTCAGCCTTGTGAGGACAACAGAGTAACTGCTTGGTAAGAGAAGTTACACCCAATGGCCTAAAACTAAGGTAACGTAGCTGAAGGTGTCGTCACGCTGCGCTGCAATGGTCAAGCGTCCTTCACAATACGCAATCGTAGGGTAAGGATTAGTTAATATCGTAACCACGGTAATGTGTACAGTAACCATGGGTTTGTTATAATGTGGTTTGTAACCATGATTATATTACAATGTGTATCGTAACTACGGTTATATTATATTGTGTATCGTTATTATGGATTTCTTAACCATGAATTTATTATAATGTCTACCGTAACCACGATTCTTTCCTTTTACAGTGAGCATAGTAACTACGGTTATATAATAATGTGTATCGTAACTACGGTTATTAATACAAAGTGTATCGTAATTATGGATTACTTCACCATGGGTATATTACAATGTCTACCGTAACCACGTTTTCGTTACGATGTTTATCGTAACTAAGGTCATATTATAATGTGTATCGTAACTACGGTTATATTATAATCTGTATTGTGATTGTTGATTTCTTAACCATGATTTTATTATAATGTCTATCGTAACCACGGTTCTTTCTTTTTACAATGTGCATAGTAACTACGGTTATATAATAGGCCATAATATGTATCGTAACTATGGTTATTGCCGTATTGCAATGTGTATCGTAATAATGGATTTCTTAACCTTGGTTTTATTACAATGTCCACCGCAACCATGGCTTTATTAACAACCGTTTTATTACATTGTGTTTCGTAACTACGGTTATATTAACCCGAAATATCGGCCCCGTTTTTATAAAAGATTTTTGAAAATTATTTCCAGACAAGCAGCGTTATCACTGCTGTAACCAATACAACGCGGGAATCATCTCTCTTTGTTCATATCGATATGTTTTAGTTCTGTGAATAACTGGATTAGTAATAAGTATTCTTTGAACACTCTGCAGTCAGCTTACTTCCCGTACATGCCATCTTTTGAAGTTGTGTTTCTTTACGTTCTTAGTCGATGCTAAAGTATCTAAACTCTTTTAAGTTTTAAATATTTATGGTATACTGTACAGGGTGTTCCAAAAGCCCCATTACCCCCCCACCCTTCTACATTGCTTACATCCGTGCAAAATGTTATTTCAACAGCAGGGAGCTGATGGGAGGAGGATGTACCAACAGATAACCACCGTTATTTATTTATTTATTTATTTATTTATTTATCGTATGGCTTTTAGTGCCGGGATTGTCCGAAGACATGTTCGGCTCGCCAGAAGCTGTAGCTACTTCAAGCGGACACCACGACTGTGAGCTACAAGTTCCGTTCAATTTCAAGTACCGGTAGTTCCAACGTTCACTACCAGATCTCAATGATACCTAGTGGTGAACGTTGGAACTTTGATAGAGCGTTACAACGAAATCTAACGTAGAAATTTAGCTCCACACAAGTTTAGTCTGTGGAAGGATCTTTTACATGCCATAAATCTATGACATGGGACCGCCGGCTTTACTTCCCCTCCGAAGGAAGGCATACTGAAGGATTTTAACGCTCTTAAAAAATCCGACGACTTCGGCTGGGTTTGTACCCGCTATCTTGGGCACAGCAGTTCAGCATGCTACAACTACGCCTCCGAAGCCGCTACCACCTTTTACTCCAGGCTATCTGTGTGAACACCGTCATTTTCCTGACACAAAATTATTCGCCTCCAGGTGCGATGTGAGATTCGCCGCAGCATTGCTGGCGTGATAGAGGAAAATGTATTCCGAACAGCCTCTTTGAGTTCCTCAATTGTCTGATAAAGATTCTGGGCGACTTTCTCTTTGATGTAACCCCATAATGCATTATCACACGATGTCAGATCGGGACTTCGAGGGGGCCATTTCAGAGGTGCCGGTAATGCAGGTGATCCTCTTCCAATCCATCTGTCTCTGAACACATCATTAAGGTATTCCCTTACACGTATTGCAAAATGCGCTGGCGCTCCATCTTGTTGGAACAGATACGACCGAGAAGTCCCAAACGTTCCAATTCCGGTACAAACCAGTCACGTAGCATGGAGAGATATGTTCCTTGATTTACTGGTAAGGCAGCATGAGTTTCGGGATTTTCAAAGAAATATCGACCAATCAGATGCGTGGCACATATTGCGGCCCATATCATGACGTGGGGGGAGGGGGTCATTTCCAATTCCTGAAAGAAGTGCGGGTACTCCTTACTTCCTTACTCCAGAAATAAACATGTTTATCTTTGGCACTACGGTATACGGCACATTCGTCTGAGAACATAACTTTTCCACGTTTGGGAATTGTGTCGAACACCCCCAGTAACCGCGCACAGGCGTCACGTCGATTCTCCAAGTCTTGGTCACTCAGTTCATTCCCAAACGAGGGTCTGAACAGTTTTAGACTGAAGTCTGTTCGCATATGTCGCCGTAAAGTCGTTGATTGGATGTTAAGTTCCCGTGATCGCTTGCGTAGCGACTTTTTCGGCGAACGTTCCACTGATGCTGCTACTTCCGCACATGTGTCTGCTCTTCTTCTTGGTCTTCCAGAGCGTGATCTGTCTTTTACCGAACCAGTTTCCAACAGCTTCTTCTCCCAACGTATTATTGTTTGTTTCGGTAGTGCAGTCATATTAAATCTAATGGTGAAATCATGTCGAATCTCTCTCAGTGTTTTCCCAGTGTGAGGTCGCTCATGAACCCAAGTACTCATGTCGATTCGTTGTTCCAGGGTGTAATTGGATTCATCAGCCATTCTTTTCAGCAATCAATATCACCTACAACAAGAAAAAGCAATAAGTACAAAGTAATGGGACTTTTTTAACAGTCTGTACTTACCTGCTACGGAAATACATTAACATTCTAAAACAAGTAGTTTCCGTGAAGAACTATATAGCCTATTTTCATATTTCCTACTTATGTTAATTGCCTCTATCAAATTACAGTTTGATTGCTGTAATAGATTCGTAGATATTGAGAACCGTCTAAATATTTCGGATCGTCGCCATGATGGATTTTTATATAGGCTATAGGTCTTACTCCTACCTGAAGATTATTGTGTAGGTGTTTTATTCAAACTTCAATCGCATGATTAGGACACAAGAAATAAAAAAAACGAGATTTTAAAATTTCGCTCAGCCACCATTTTGTGGTTATGAAAATAATTTAAATCAATTAGATGCCAGTGGATTAAAATTTATATAAGCATGTATCGTACCAAGTTTCACTGCGCTCGGATGGTTAAATCGTGAGAAACGACCATTTGAATATTTAAATTTCGCATCGCCGTCATGTTGTATTTGTGCTCACGAGGCTATTGAACGTCCCATAGGTGAACTTATGGTTATAGCCTCTATACACATACAAAATTTCAGTTTGATTGCTGTCCTAGATTAATAGATATTGGGAACCGTCTAAATATTTCGGATGGTCGCCATGTTGGATTTTAATATATGTAGGCCATAGTATTATGTACTATTAGATGAAGATTATTGTGTACATTCATTATTCAAACGTTGATTTCGATCGCACGATTTGAACACAAGAAATAAAAACTTAATTTTGAAAGTTCGCACAGCCGCCATCTTAAGTTTATGAAAAAATTGAATGAAATTAGATGTCTGTGCATTGCAATTGGTATAGTCATTTGCTGTACCAAGTTTCACTGCGATCGGATGGTGAAATCGCGAGAAAAATCTATTTTAATGTTTCAATTTCGCTTGGCCGCCATGTTCGTTTTGTAGTTAACAGGTTTTTGAAAGTCACATTAGCAAACGTCTAGTATTGCCCTTTATCACCGTACAAAATTTCAGGGTGATATGAGTAATAGTTTCGGAGATATAGAATGCCGGTGAAATATTTCGCACAGCCGCCATGTTGGATTGGTGAGACGTAATAAAATTTGAAGGGCACGGTCGGGGTCGGCCGAAATAGTACTATGAAATCACTGAGTTACATTGAAATCGCCCCAGCCGTTTAGAAGTTATTAGGGATGGGGGAGGCAAACACACACATACAAACACACACCCACATAAACACACATGGAAAATCCACAGCCTGCTTCCAGTCTCCGACCGGGTCAGGGAATGGAATGAATGAAGCCCCTATCTAGCGGCGAGGATGTAAACTGTGCCGGCTGCCGAAGCCTGACGCACTCCTCTGGGGCAATGATTAAATGAATGACAGATGAAATGAAATGATAGCGGAGAGTGTTGCTGGAATGAAATTTTGACAGGGAAAACCGGAGTACCCGGAGAAAAACCTGTCTGCCTCCGTTTTGTCCAGCACAGATCTCACATGGAGTGACCGGGATTTGAACCACGGACCCAGCGGTGAGAGGCCGGCGTGCTACCGCCTAAGCCACGGAGGCTCGGTACATAAACACACATGGACATACGGTAATCTCATAAGCCTATTTTTCCATAAATGGAAATAGGCCATAAATAGAGGAAGGATACAATTTTCATCAAATACCGTACTTGTATTTTCATGAAACGTCGCTTGGCATCAAACGGGTTAAGTTGGTAGGTTGGTTCCTTAGTTTAGGGCTGCGACAACGCGGTCATTTAGCCCCGTGTACTTTGAGTGTTTGTAGAATCTGCCTGATAACCGGTGTTAATTGTGATGGCTGTATTAGTCTGTAATTCAGGTAAGGACTGCAGACGGTCAATTTCAAGCAGTAGTTCCTAATTATGCTACCAAATGCTATGTCAACGACACCTACCATTGAACTTGGCTACTAGATGCCACCGTGACCAGCAACTGGTAACGAAAGATGGAGCTTCCCCTCCGAAGGAAGGCATACTGAGGGATTTTAACGCTCTTAAAAATCCGACGACTTCGGCCGGGTTTGAACCAGCCACCTTGGGCATAGAAGTTCAGCATGCTACCAGTTACGCCACCGAAGCCGCTTCCCACCGAGAGGTTGGTTGGTTCCTCAGCTTAGAGGCTGCGACAACGCGGTCATGTAGCCCCGTGTACTTTGTGTGTGTGTAGAATCTGTCTGATAACCGGTGTTATTTGTGATGGCTGTATTAGTGTGTGTTATCTGTTTTTAATTCAAGTAAGGACTGCAGACATTGAATTTCAAGTAGTTCCTACTTTTGCTGCCAAACGCCACCGTCAACGACTGCTAGTTCAGAACTTGGTTACTAGACTCCACCGTAGTTGGCTCCTGGCGACGAACCTAAGAGCGTTGTTAAATTTTAACCTAGCTACACACAAGTGTAATTAGTGGAAGGTTCTTTAACATGCCATAAATCTATGACATGGGACCGCTGGCGATACTTCCCCTTCGAAGGAAGGCATACTGAGGGGTTTTAACGCTCTTAAAAAATCCGACGACTTCGGCCGGATTTGAACCCGCGACCTTGGGCATAGAAGCTCAGCATGCTACCAACTACGCCACCGAAGCTGCTTTCCCACAGAGGCAGATGGATAATTGAATGTGATCTCGTGCAGTGGCGTTGTCATGGTAACCTCTGATGCTCTTGGCATCTCTATAAATGAAAGTTTGTCTGTTTTTTTCTGAATTTCCACGGAAATTTGCGATATTTGCGCGTTTCAGACTGTTTTATGATGGATGCGCGCAAAAATATTTTTTTGTCTGTCTGTCGATTTGTTTGTTTGTTTGTCCGTGGACAATTTTTTTGTGTCCTTATAGCTCGAGAACGGCAGAGTGGATCAACGTAAAATTTGATACAGATATCCTTCAGAGGCACGACACTAATCATTGATGTAACTCTTCTCCGTACCTCTCATGAAAGGGGCCCTACCCGCTTAAAATACATGCTGAAATAGGCGTACAAGGGTGAAACAAAGCTCATTTTCAGCCCCTCAATGTGAGAAACGAAACTTGGGGGCCCCACCACATTTTAAGACCCTAAAACTAACAGTTTTTGAGATATTCCCAGAAAACTTATTTTACTTAATAAATTAATGAAGGAATGCATGCCGGTAACCATGGCAACTGAATCTCAGAGGTCCATCTATTTCTGTAAGACGCAATGCAATTCCATTTATTACATTACTGTGAAGGTTTGCAAACGGCTATAAGGTTATAACGGATCCAAATTAAGCTGAAATATTCATCAATACATACAATGCGCTTAAGGGGTCAAGGGGTACTCTAGAATTTTTTCACGCGATTTACACGTGCGGGTGTGGTACGGAAGGTCTATTATATCCCTTCTCTATTATATAAAAATGAATGTTTGTCTGTTTTTTCTGCATTTCCACGGAAATTTGACATATTTGCCCGTTTCAGACTGTTTTGTGACGGATGCACGCAAAAATATGGTTTTTGTCTGTCTGTCTGTTTGTCTGTAGACAATTTTTTATGTCCTTATAACTCGAGAACGGCTGGGTGGATTAACGTAAAATTTGATACAGATATCCATCAGAGGCACGACACTAATCATAGCACTAATCATAGATGTAACTCTTCTCCGTACCTCTCATAACAGGGGGCCTACCCCCATAAAATACATGCTGAAATCAGCGTACAAGGGTGAGACAAAGCTCATTTTCAGCCCCTCAATGTGAGAAACGGAAATCACATTTTAAGGCCATAAAACCAACAGTTTTTGAGATATTCCCAGAAACTAATTTCACTTAATAAATTAATGAAGGAATGCATGCCGGTATCAATGGCTACAGAATCTCAGAGGTCCATCTATTTCTGTAAGACGGAATGCAATTCCATTTATTACATTTCTGTGAAGGTTTGCAAACGACAATAAGGTTATAACGGATCCAAATTGAGCTGAAATATTCATCAATACATATAATGCGCTTAAGGGGTCAAGGAGTACTCGAGAATTTTTAACGCGATTTACACGTGTGGGTATGGTACGGAAGGTCTATTATATCCCTATCCCTATATTGTTATATTATTATTATTCTTTTAATTATTATCATTATTATGTCGTACAACGACGAGACAAAGCTCATTTTCAAACCCTTGGTGTCAGAAACAAAACTCGGTGCCCCTCAAGAGCCGTAAAGGGTCCCCGAAAACTATATTTTAAAGCTCTAAACCCAACAGTTTCTTAGATATTCCCAGAAAACTAATTTCATTTAATAAACTAAAGAAGGAATACAAGCCACTAACCATGACAACAGTATCTCAAGAGGTGGCATCCAACTTTCCATCTATTTCTGGAATAAGTAATGCCACTCCATTTATTACATTTCTGTGAAAGGTTGCAAATGGCTATAAGGTTATAACGGAACCAACTAAAACTGTATAATTCATCAAAGCGCTTAAGGGGTTCAAGGAATACCCTAGAATTTTTTTCACACGACTTACACGTGCGAAGGTCTATTATATCTCCAAACAGCAACATTATTTTCAAAAATTCCTGATTTGAAAAAGTAGGCTTTTTTTTGCTGATTTTAGGAATTTGGGCCATTGGAAGCTAAAAAAACTGAATTTTCATGCACCACAAGCCTTTATAATTTATAAAAGGGGTCTTCCTGTAGTTGGGCACTTGGCACAACGGTTAGTGTCAGTTCATATTTGACGTGTATTGCGATTCGTCTACGAGGGTTTCAATTTTATTTTCACGCCAGGAAGAAAACGTTAGGTAAATTTAGTTTGAGAGCACATTTTAACTAATCATTTTTCTTTGCCAAAAAACAGGTTCCAAGCCCCTAAACATTGCAGCAGTAACTCAATTGATAACATCTGGTTATTAATACCGAAGACCGTTCGAAGTTTTCTTAGAATTCCGAAATCATTAGCCTACTTTTCACATTTTGCAATAATGAGGAAAAATTAGACTTATGAGACGGATCCGGGCAAATGTGTGTTTATCTGTCTGTGTGTTTGTCCCCCCCCCCCCTCTCAACTCCTAAACGGCTGCAGCAATCGAAACAAAATTTGGTATGAGTAATGATCTATACCTGGATATCTCAACGCCGTATTTGAAAATATTGTCAGTGCTACCAACTGCTGAAAAATCACAATTGAAATTTGAGCTCCATGTTGGATATCTTGGAAGGTATGCATGGAGGCTATTTCAAAATTGGCACACGTATAGATAATAACATTTTAGTTTAATTTCCAGGAGGCCTTACATGTCAATGTTGCCAAAATGATTCTAAACCTGCTGATAGGTCCAATTTTTAAATGCATATATATTCTACACTATTAATAGGAATTCAACCAAATTTCGCATGTACTATGTGTAGTCTACATAAACAGATATGACTGAGCGTATTCATAGGAACCACTGTTAATGAATGCTCTCAATTTCTTTTATCCAAATACCAATGCAAGTATGCAAGCCGAAAGCTTGAAACTATGCACACGTATAGTACCGGACTTTCTATATTAATTTGGAGTAACTAATAGACGTCAGTGCTACCAACATGATTCTAAGCTTGCTGATAGAACCAATTTTTAATTAAATACATGTAACTTCTATACTATCATTTGGATATCAACCAAATTTCGTGTGTGCTATGTGTACCATAACAGATATGACTATGCGTATTCGTAAGAGCAACCAGGGCTGCCAACTGTTAATAAAAGCTGTCTCTATTTCTGTTACCCTAATATCAATATATCAGAAAGTATGCAAGCCTAAAATTTGCACACGTATAGTACCTAACATTCTAGATTAATTTGGAGTAACTAATATACGTCAGTTCTAAGCCTGCTGATAAGTCCAATTTTAAAATGCATCTAACTTCTATACTAACTAATGGATTTCATTCAAAATTGGCACAACAATAGATATATTATTTCAGATTATTTTTGACGAACACATGACATTGTTGCCAACAAGGTTTTACGCGCGCTGTTAGATCCAATGTCTAACAGCATGTATCGTCCATGCTATCTATTGGACTTCAACCAAATTTTGTATTCTGTACCTTAAGAGATGGAGCTAAGAATATATTCAGCCACCAGGGCTGCCAACTGTAGTGCTCTATTAGTCTACGTTATGTCAGGTATACAGTACTTCGAACTAATTAGAAATTTCGATATTACCAACTTAATTTCGTCATTCTTCTAGATCATATAGATTAATCATTGGCATGAATCTTAAATTTTAAGAAAAGTAGGCTCTTTAGTTCGTCACGGAACTTCTTGTTTTTCTCATCCCTTGGCGTAGACTAATGGTGGGTCATATCGAAAATTCTTTCAGACAAAAGTTTTAGGTAATTATTAGGGGAATATTGTCCAGATTGTACGGCTTTGATATTGTGCCTATTAAGAGAGATATGGTTAATGTTTCCCGACAAACCCACTTTTTTACACCCCTTTGGTCAATGGTTGGAGCTATCAAAAAACTTTTTGAACCTATTTTTTGGCACGTATCCGATACATAGTATGAACTTTGAATGGCCCGTATTAAGAGAGTTATAGCGATATTTCACTTTTTCGAAAAATGCCCCCCATTTTCACCCCCTTCGAATGATTTTTCCCATTAACTAACTCAACCGAGATTTTAAAGGGATACATATTATGTAAAAAATTCTAAGTGATTGGTGCAAAATTACGGCAGTTTCCACAAGAAACTGATATACATATATATATATATATATATATATATACACATATATAAACATATATATATATATATATATACATAAATTATATATAACTTTTGAACTGACGGTGGTTTTGGGGTCTGGGGGATGTGAAACGCGAAGATATGTCGAAATTTTCCGGAAGTCGAAACATGGTACCGATTGCAATAGTTAGCTTTCTAATGAAATCTACCTAAAAGACATGGAGGAAAAACTGGAGACCAAGGAAAGGAAGATTTTGAGAAAAATCATGGGTCCAGTCAAAGAACACGGTGAGTTCCAAAGACGCCACAACCAAGAGTTGTACTCACACGTAGAGAAAATAACTGACGTGATGAGGAAAGGGAGGATTTCTTTCTATGGACATATAACCCGAATGATATCAACATGGCTATCCAACCGAATTTTTGCTTTTCTCCATGATAAAAAGACAAAGGGGGGCCTGGTTCAGTGAATTAGAGAAGGATCTGTTGGAGATTGAGATAGCGTGTGAAGATATCCAGGAGTGTGGCCCACTTAGGGAAAAACTTCAAGAACATCGGAGTTTTCAACCTCAGCCGAAACTAAAAACCGGGAAGGCGTGGACATCGGAGAGAAAGGTGCAACATCGATTACAAATGAAAGAGGACTGGGCCAACATTAAAATGCAGAAGAAACAGTTGACATGACGTGGTCCTAATTTGGCCGTAACGATGCAAGAAAAAGAAGAATACAACACAAGATAGTTATGTAATGAAATTAATTCCTCCTTAAATACTGTATTCATTATCTTTGTTACTGCTATTGTTGCTTCATTAGAAGTTTGGGACATCTTTGTCTTGTTCTTGGACGTGTATTAAATCAGGATCAAGGACTTGAGAAATAAGACCTGGAATGAATAAATAAACCCCGAGGGAAAACTCTCAATCAGGATGGCTGCTGTGAGTGCCGGGATTTGAGCCTCGGATCTCCCAATATGCAGTTGCACTGTGAAGTATGCCAAGTGCTCGGCTATGTTGGCGGGGCCATTAATTATGAATTACGGTAATGGTTTAGATTGCAATGTTGTGTGGACAATGGAGCACATACAGAGTGAAGAGTAAAGCCCTTTAACGTCATGATTGTAATACATGTTTTCAGTAGCAATATTTCGTAAGTGATCGGAAAGCGAGCAGAACCTTCTTGAAGGAAATGCAGCGCGGTGTTCGTGACTGCAGTTGGCAGCCGAGAGGTGTTCTTGGAACATCTCACCCGGGGTTCCCTCAAGTGCATACTTGACACATACTGTGTGTCGGGATAATTGTTCCCAGCACGTAACTGCTAAGGCAGTTATTCTCAAAGCGAATGTCGCTCAATTTTCTAAATGTAGCGCAGAATTTGAGTAACAATACTAGGGCACAGATTTGAAGTTGGAGTTGTAGCTCACACGAAAGTTGAATATGAAATGTGGGACCAGCATGCCGCATGTTCACATATTTAAGAAACGTAAACATGTATGTTGAAGTTGGACAATAAATAAATAATTTCAGACTCCTTTGCGTAAATATGATTATATTTTATTGTATTTATAAACGCGCTACTTGCACTGGTGGACTAACAAAGTAATAAGAGCGCTAACAACCGTACACTCATTCAACGAGCACGTGGTTCTTCAGTGCGGAGGTGGAGTCTGGTCTTGAGGAAAGTTGGCTACAGCAGCTGTCAAATAAGAAAGACCAAGAGCCCAGTTTAATAGTATATTCCGTTGGCACAACCCGTAAACGCTCGAGAAATTGTATTTAGCGTGTAATCTTATTTCTGCGCCTTGGAGCGTAGAGGCTGTTACATATATTTTTGTTTGCGTAAGATAGGGCCCAAGTCCGTGGACGACGTGAAGCATTGACACAACACTGTATTTAAACATTTGATAAGGACAAGGGACTGGCTGAGTGGTTCAGGCGGCGAGACAATTTGCTGACGTGCCAATGGTCCATGGACAGAATCCAGCCTCTAGCAAGATTCTTGAACTGGATATCGAATAACTATCACCGGGCCCACCCAAGTCGTAATATTAGCCGAAAGACAATAGCAAATCAAACAGCGATAAGAGCAAGGTAGTGAGTACTTCATCTCCCTCGTTTGAGTTGCAACCCGTGAGGCTTTTCATCATTTTATTCTGTCTGACAGGCATTACTAATTTTACAAAGGAAGTCGGGTATTTGTAGAAATAGATGAATCTAAATTATTCGGCCAGTTCTGTCACGTATCTAAAGCTTCAAGCTTTGGATGAAGACATGTAGTCTTTTTGCTAAAAGGCATGCCAGAGTATTGAACTTTGTAACATTTGTCAGTTATCTTTGCCATACAGGTAATAGTGGATACAAGAGAAGAGCTGGGATAGGAATGCTACCAGTGAAGTTTAATTTCAAGCGTACGTCAGGTAAAGGATTTTACGTATATATATTTTTCTAGAGAGAGAGAGAGATGTTGATGTTGTTGTTGTTGATGATTATTGAGGAGCTTTATAACATTGTGATCATGTAGCACCTATACTTGGGGTGTATGTGGAGACTGTCTGATAACCTCTGTCATTGTGATGTATGTATCAGTGTACTGTGTTTGTATTTGGGGCTCGGATTTGGCTGATAGACAGCCATGGCCTTAGTTAGGTATCATTTCGAACTTCGCCTGGAGTTGAAGTGGAAAACCACGGAAAACTACTTCTAGGATAGCTGAGGTAGGAATCGAACCCACCTCTTCCCAGTTCTATGTAATTAGGTTGGTTTTTCTTATTTCTTAGTTGTATAGCTTTGGCTGATGTAGTTAGTTAGCTGTTCTGTTGCGACCTAAATACTCAGAGATGTCAATATTTTTCTGTGTCACTACTTTCACAATTAAGTAATATGATCGTTTCTCTAATGATTAACAAGCTTGTCAAGCACTTGTTGTGGTCAGCGCAAGAACATCAGTATTAGCCACAACCTACAGCAGCCTATGTATTGGGCTTCATTGCGAGAATAACGGGCGGATTCATAGGCACTAAAGCATAGAAATATCTGTGCATCCGTAAAATTATAATGGTGGCGTTGTTTCATTTCAGGGGCTCAGACATCGTGGTCGTTTCAGCGCCGTGTACTTGAGTTTGTGTAGAATATGTCTGATAACTTGTGTTATTGACATGTCTGTATCAGTGTGTGAGTTGAGGTGGCGGTCGTGGTCTCAAGTTGAGAGCTCTGCTATCTCGCCATTTGCCTGGAGTGGGAGTGGGAAATTTAACCACATAACTAGGATGGCTGAGGTGGGTACTGAACCCACCTCTTCTCAGTTTTGCCTCAGGAGGTTGAGTGTATCCCGTTCCAGCCCTCAGTCGAACCTGGTTACAAGAAAGTTGAACGGGAAAGTGTTATTCTTTCTTATATAGAGGTTTTCGTTATACCCAGGTTGTTTTAATCTGTATTAAATGCGTATCAGCAATTCTCACAATGGCTGGATCTTTATCGCATTAAAGAATGGTTTCATCAGTACGCTATCTCATGATGTTGCATCTAGCATTTTTGGCTGTCGCCCCGAAGATCAGAGTTCGATTCCCGGCTCTGCAAAATAAATTTAATTCTGGTTTGAGGGCTCTCACACTCAGCCTCATGAGCCAGATCAGAGAAGACGTGTGGTTTGATTCCCACCTCAGCCATCCTGTAAGTTTTCAGTGGGTTCCACACTTCTTCTCCGGGAAAATGCAGGTGTGGTTCCTAACTTAAGGCCAAGGTTGCCACCTCAACCACAAATACACACTACTACAGACACCACAATAACACAGATTATCAAACAAACTACACTAGTGTCCAAAAGTTAAGCATAAGTTACGAATAGCAAGGCAACATGAAATAGACCGCAAATCGCACGACATATGCACCTACCAACCTTACGTGTTCGCTCTGTAAGGAAAGGAGTATGCCCTGCTTTGACTAGCGGCGTAACCACAAGGTAAACACAGCCAGTGCCTGCGCCCCATATTCCCTCAGTCGTGTTTACCCTGTTATAGTGTGCGGAGTGTAGGCTCGTGGTGATCGTGACAACATAATGGCACAATGACGCCATTTGGACCCCGTTTTGCAGGGTAGACTACTCGGCCGCCTGGAAGCGGGCCAGACACAGACCGAAGTCGCCGTATCCTTGAATGTGCCACAAAGTGTCATTTCCAGACTTTGGAGACGATTTCGAGACACAGGAGATGTTAGTCGTAGGCCAGTACCAGGTCGACCAAGAGTAATCACCCCACAGCAGGACCGATATCTGGCCTTAACCGTCCGACGAAATCGGAGTGCACCTACAAGACAATTGTCGGCGGAGCTTGCAGCCGTCTCAGGGGCGGCCGTTTCCCGGTTAACTAAGTACAGGAGGCTCAGAACAGCAGGGCTTTTTGCCAGACGTCCAGCGGTGGGCATCCCGCTCCCTCCAGCACAGGGACGGGCCCGTTTACTGAGGAGCCGTCTACGTCGAAACTGGACCATGAATGAATGGAAGCATGTGCTCTTCACAGATGAATCCCGCTTCAGTTTGCAGAACAATTCCCGTCGCATATTAATCTGGAGAGAACCGAGTAGCCGATACAACCACAGGAACATTGTGGAACGGGTTCAGTATGGTGGTGGTGGCGTCATGGTCTGGGGCGGCATCATGTTGAAAGACCGTACGGACTTGCACATCTTCAAGGGTGGTCCGAGGAACACTGTGAACGCTCCGATATACAGGGATGAGGTACTGAGACCACATGTTCGACTCTTCAGAGGTGCGGTTGGTCCAGACTTCCTCTTAAGGACGATAATGCCCGACCGCACCGCGCTGCTCTGGTGGATGAATTTCTGGCTGGGGAAGACATTCATCGCACGGGCTGGCCAGCGAGGTCTGCGAATCTGAATCCTATAGAACATGCCTGGGATGCATTGGGGAAGCGAATTGCATCCCGTCAGCCTCCACCAAGGACCCTCCAAGACCTTCGCAATTGCCCTTTCGGAGGAATGGGATCGACTGCCACAAGAGCTCTTGGACCATCTGATAGAGAGCATGCCACGTCCCTGCGAAGCATGTGTGAGAGTTAGGGGTAACCATACACCCCATATTTTTTGTGGAAGACATTGCCAAGTTTTGTTAGTTGTTGTCAAAGGTGTACCTTAGCCATCAGAACATTTCTGACATTGTTGTTTTGGACAAGTTGTGTTACATGGTGTGTGATTCAGCTTCCGTTTGTTCAGCAATCCGTCTGACATTCCTATCAGGCGGTATGGCCTCGTTTAGTGATTATGATAACGTTTGGACACTAGTGTACGGGGCTAAATGACCACGATGTTTAAGCTACTCAAATGGATTTTGTTGTTGTATTTAATTCATTTAGGGGCTTTGTGACATCGTGGTCATTTAGCCCTGTGTACTTGGGTGTGTGTATATATAGAATTTATTTGATAACCAGTGTGTTATTGTGGTGTCTATAGCAGTGTTTGTACCGTACTTGTAATTTAGGTGAGGATTGAGAAGGAGGCGGACGTGGCTTTAAGTTAGGAATGATCCCGGCATTTGCATGGAGTTGAAGTGGGAAACCACGGAAAGCCACTTCCATGATGGCTGAGATGGGAATTGAACCCAAGTTTTCCTTACGAGGTTGAATGAACCCTGTTTTAGCCCTCATACAAGAATTATTTATTTTGTCAGAGTCGGGAATCAAACCCGGACCTCCGTGGTGACAGCCAAAAATGTTAGCCACTACGCAACGAGGCGAGGTGTCTCAAATCCAACAACAGCAAGAACCAGATTTCATCAGCTACTGATGTACGCTGATAACTCTTCAGCTGGCCGGTATCGTGTGCGAACACAAGGTCAGTTCAAGTGTAGTCTTTAAACCCTAACCACTCCTCTTCGCTATTTGAACAAACGAAACGGTCCGATCCTCGTATCAGTCACACGCTCTCTTCTTCTCGACGAGAAGACATCAGGGCAGTGTCTTAACATACGGTACGCTACTCCTCTACAATGAAAGATTGTGTCAGCAGATGGAAACTAGCTGGTGAGTTCTATTCCAGTGGCCTTCATTCTTTAAAGAAAAAGAAAAGAACAACACGAATTTCTTAACAATTGTTGATATATTGATGTATTTGATTGATAACTTATAGTCATTGTCATTTGTAGCTCTTCAGTCAGTCAACACGACATGCCCAATGAATGGGCGGGGTGCAATATATAAATATAATACTACACTCCTGGAAATAATTACATGTATTAGTTAATTAAAATATTCAGAACATTAATTCCTCAAGTCAATAATAAGTTGTACTTTCAATTATAGTACCGGTACCGGCCATATTGTGACCTTCCTCAGCGGCAAATTATAATATACGTAGAGATGGAAGAATTACAGTACATTCAAAAATTTTCCATATCAAAGGTTGCTATCAAAATTATTTCTAAAAAATACTAATCGTCTAAAGAAAACACATTAAACATTTTTAAAAATCAGATCTGTTACAATATGTATTCAAAACGCAAGATATAACTTAAAATGAAGATTAAGTTAGAAATGAGAAACCCATTATACGAAGTCAGAAAGGAGAGGGAAATACGTATAAACATTAGAACACATACGTGGATATTATACACCGTACGCATAGAAAGTTTAGAAATAGAATGTGATCACTGTTTCTACTTCAAGCTGTTTCATTTTAATCAAGATTTATATGTTTCGTCTTTAATACATATTGTAACAGATCTGAATTTAAAAAAAAATTAATGTGTGCTTTTTAGCCTTCAGACGATTAGTATTTTTAGCCTACTTTTCACATTTTGCAAAAATGAGGAAAAAGTAGACTTATGAGATCGGGCAAATGTGTGTCTGTCTGTCTGTCTGGCTGGCTGGCTGTGTGTGTGTGTCCCTCCTCCCTATCAACTCCTAAACGGCTGCAGCAATCGAAACAAAATTTGGTAGGAGTAAAGATCTATACCTGAATATCTCACGGCCATATTTAAAATGATATCAGTGCTACCAACTGCTGAGAAATCGCAATTGAAATTTGAGCTCCATGTTGGATATATTGGAAGGTATGAATGGGAGATATTTCAAAATTGGCACACGTATAGATAATAATATTGCAGTTTAATTTCCAGGAGGCAATACATGGCAGTGTTGCCAAAATGATTATAAGCCTGCTGATAGGTACAAATTTTAAATGTATATAACTTCTATACTATCAATTGGATTTCAACCAAATTTCGTATGTTGTATGTGTACATAACCAGGTATGACTGAGCGTATTCTTAAGAGCCACCAGGGCTGCCAACTGTTAATAAATGCTCTCAATTTTTTAAATCCAAATACCCATATATCAGAAAGTATGCAAGCCAACAGCCCTAAACTTTGCACACGTATAGTACCTGACATTCTATATTAATTTGGAGAAACTTATATACGTCAGTGCTACCAACATGATTCTAAGCATGCAGAGAGGTCCAATTTAAATACATGTAACTTCTATACTATCATTTGGATTTCAACCAAATTTCGTGTGTGATATGTGTACCATAACATATATGACTATGCCGATTCTTAAGAATAACCAGGGCTGCCAACTGTTAATAAATACTGTATCTATTTTTGTTACCCTAATCAATATATCAGAAAGTATGCAAGCCAATAGCTCTAAACTTTGCACACGTATAGTACCTGGCATTCTAGATTAATTTGGGGTAACTAATATAGGCCTACGCCAGTGCTGCCAACATGATTCTAAGCCTGCTGATAGGTCCAATTTTAAAATGCATGTAACTTATATACTAACTAATGGATTTCATTCCAAATTGACACAACAATAGATCATATTATTTCAGATTATTTCTGACCAATACATGTATGTCATATTTGCCAACATGATTTTACGCGCACTGTTAGATCCTATGTTTAACTGCATGTAACGTCCATGTTATTCATTGGACTGCAACCAAATTTTGTATTCTGTACCTTAAGAGATGGAACTAAGGATATATTCAGTCACCAGGGCTGCCAACTGTAGTTCTCTATTAGGCTACATATTGCCAGGTATACAGTATTTTGAACTAATTAGAAATTTCGATATTACCAACTTAATTTCGTCATTATTATAGATAGATCCATATACAGTAGATTAATCATTGGCATGCATCTTAAATTTTAAGAAAAGTAGGCTCTTTAGTTCGTCACGGAACTTCTTGTTCAGAAATAATTTTGATAAAAACCTTTGATAAGGAAAATTTTTGAATGTAACTCTTGCATCTCTACTTATATTATAATTTGCCGCTGAGGAAGGCCACAATGTGTCTGAAACCGGTACTATAATTGAAAGTACAACTTACTACTGACTTTTGGCATTAATTTTCTGAATATTATAAACTTCGTCAGTAAGGAATATGGCAGATCTGGTCATATTCTTGGCCTTTCATATTAGTTAATTGTCACTATTAAATGGGGGCAATTAACAATACATGTAATTTTTTCCAGGAGTGTATTTTTATATTTACTGTATATCTTGCACCCCCCATTCATAGGGCATAGTCGTGTTGACCGACTGAAAAGCTAAAATGACAATTTTGTATAGGCAACAGTCAAAGAAAGGCTTCAAATCTCTACATAACGTGTAGTCAGCCAACACGAATTATTAACAGATGACCTCGTAGTTCCGTCCCTTAAAACAACAATAAACATGAATTATATTAGGAGAAATATGCGATTCTACCCACGTATGATTGTTACTTGCACAGATCACAAGGTGCCAAGTTATCAATATTGTTAATAAGGTAACATATAAAATTGGTTTCAAAGGTTTCTACACTGAGCCATGTTTCTACACACTGCTTCAAATGGACGCCAAATATTATGCCGTGTTTTCACAGTATCTGCAATTTTTGGAAGACTTTTCATGAAATAGGCCAGTTTTAAAAAAATCTGTATTTGTGTCTACCCCATATCAATTTATACTTTTCAGTCGGTCAACACGCTTTTTTTTAACCTAACTTGATTAGGCGGGGCTGTCACCATGGAGGCTTGGGTTTGATTACCGGCTCTGCCAAGAAATGTAATTCTGGTTTGAGCGATGGAACGGGGTACACTCTGCCTCGTGAGACAACACTGAGAAGAGGAGGGTTCTATCCCTACCTCGGCCATCAATATGTTGGGGAAACGCTCTAAGACTGTGGCAAGTAATGCGTTCCAATTATCAATACCACCATTAATGACAGAATATTTCCCATACTTTGTAGGTTGCGGTCGGCCCTTAACTTTATGCGGATGATCTGCCCTGCCCAGGTAGGTGGGATTTCTCAGCCGTTTGCTTAGATCTCCCCATGCTGCCAGATTAGAGTGTTAAATATAGCGTATAGTCTAGATTTCGTCTTTCTATCTTTTAAAGATTCCCATCCAAGTTTTTCTATAATTCGAGTAACACTAGGTCTACTTCTAGGATTAAAATAGCTGATCACAAACCAAGCAGCCTTCCTTTGTACCATCTCATTGATGAGCCCTACCTGATATGGGTCCCAAACCGCTGAGCCGTATTCCAAGATTGGCCTCACCAGGGACGAATATCCTAATTCTTTTGCTGTGGAACTACTGGCTTTTTATACCCTCAACACAGAGTGAAGTGATTTGTACGCGTCGGAGACGACACAACCCACATGGGTACTTCATGTCCAAGTATTTGCACGAGTCTTTTCTACAAATATTTCCGAGCCGCTGTTGTTGTTTGAGTCTTCAGTCTTTTGACTGGTTTGATGCAGCACTCCATGTCTCCCTGTCCTGAGCTAATCGTTTCATCTCTACATATCTACCACACCCTACATCCGAGGCAATCTGTTTAACATATTCTAACCTTGGTCTACCCCTACAGCTCTTACCCTCGACACTTCCTTCCATAACTAAGCTTGCTATTCCTGGGTGTCTTAATATGTGTCCTACCAACCTATTTCTTCTCTTCATTAGCAGTCGCCATAATCATCTCTCCTCTCTCACTCGGCTTAATACCTCTTCATTTGTAACCCTATATACCCATCTGATCATCATCATTCTTCTGTAACACCACATTTCAAACGCTTCAATTCTCCTCTTTTATGCTGCACCAATAGTCCAAGTTTCACTTCCATATAATGCCACTCTCCAGACAAAGGCTTTCAAAAATGACTTCCTAATACTATATTAAATGTCAAATAGATTCCTTTTCTGTAGAAATACTTTCCTTGCCTGAGCCAACCTAATTTTTATATCCTCTTTTTCTTCGTCCATCACTGGTTATTTTGCTTCCTAAGTAACAGAAGTCTCCTACTTCCTTTGGCTTTTCATCTGCCAATTTGATGTCCATAGAAAATCCTGCCTTCGCCTTCTCCCTATTCTTATGAATTTACTCGTATTTATCTTCATTTTGTTGTCAACCGCCCATTTATGGACCAGGTTGAGGTCAGTTAGTAACTCAGCGTTGACTTGTGAGCTATGATTTTTCGGTATATTACACAATCAACTTTAAGAAATCGGCAAGAGATGGAAGGAAGTTACCGTGGATTGTTAGAAGGTATCATCCCGGTACTTGAAAAACCAGGGAAAACCATTTTCAAGGACGGCCGACGGGGTATTCGAACCCACGTCTACCTAATCCGCAGTTACTTGGCCTCATGGACTACATTATTTTAAATTCTGTGTGACTTACTTTCTTCACCTTTCGTGGATTCGTTGGGAACAAGTCACTGCTCTTCACCCAATCATCGCATCGTACTCGTATACATAGTGGTATTAGGAAGTATGAGGATAACATAAGAAAATAAAAGAATAATATCGAGGCTGAATAAGATATTTTGACGAACGGGTGAGAGGAAAAAGAAAAAAAAAACACACAAAGGTTGAGTGACCCACTCAGGCGACCTTTTCTACAAGTTTGGATGACCGGGTCTACAAATAGGGAAGGAAGGAGACTTTATTATAACCGTAAATGACATGAGTCTAAAGAGTAACGATCGCACGTAATTTATTGTATATTTGTATAATTTAATCCATGTTAAGAGGGACAGGTGACCTCGCTGTTCCTCCCCTTAAAACTCCAATAACTAACTAACTGACTAACCTTTGCAGCAGCAGGCGAGAACGTTACCGGTGAGCCACGCAGCCTGTTAAGCATGCTCAGGGACGCCCTCCGAGTGTAGTGGTGTCTGGGACCCGTTGTCTCCCACATACCTGTAAGGGAGCAGTTCTGCGTTTTTTGGGGGGTATTTCGTTAGAGGATTTTTGTATTACTCTGTGTTTTGTGCTATAGGCCTACGTTTCGGTTATTGCTTATTACAGGCCTTTTTACTGTTGTGAAGGTGATTTCACAGAAACAAGGATGACTGGGGACACATTACATTATTACTCCGTAACGAGCCACCGTACTGGTAACCTCGAGTCCCCCACACCACTCGGAGATCGTCCCTGAGCGTCTTCCGAGAGTTTGTCGGTGGAGTTTGGGTACACCTTGTACACCGGCGTACTACACTGCCGGCCTAGAAACCGTAACACTTACGAAAATGTAAGTTGTCGGAAAGTTTTTCATTATGTTCATTATAACAATTGTTTTCTTTTAAGTCTCGGGGCAAAGGATCTTGTTTTGTACATTTTGGAACAAGAATATAGAAATGTACGGTTTGTAAAGGGATTCTGTCGCCTAGGATTAGAATTTCATGGCGGTATCTGCAAGAAGTTTACAGCTTCGCGCTTTCACTAGGTAGGCCTATTACAGGGATGTGAGAATGGCGTTTTGTTGGGGCATTGTTGGGCTCTCGTCTAATTATTTGTTATTCAGTACTTCCTAGAGCATCAAGAAGTTTGGTTGCAGTAAAGATGGGTGAAGAATGTGCAAATATTTGTTGTGAATTGTGATGTTTTAGTGGCAGTGGTTTTGGTTTAAGCATGACATATTGGAAATAAAGTAGCGACGTCCGTTCATGAAAATTTGCCAAAAATAAAACAACAGCATTTATAGTCATCTGAAAGTAAACTTTAAGTTAGAAATGATCTTTCCCTTAAAATAGAGTTGCTGTTTTTTAACTAACTAAATTCCTTGCATTTAAGTTTCAAGATAATGCAAGTAAAAATAATAAAGTACAACAATTTGAAATTGAGAAGAAATCAGGCCACAGGGCAGAGCTTCGCGCCTTTTAACTCACATACGATGAGGAGACTCAGAAGCCAAATTTGGGTATTTCAATCCTCACCCTCGGTCTTCGTTCTACATAATTATGCTTTACTTTGGGTTTTACACTGCTTATTTAATGACTATTAAGAGAGTACATTATGTCAAGCCTTCGAGTATCCATGGCCTAAACATACGAGGGGGCGTGATGGTGCTTGCCTTTCACCAAGGTGGACTGGGTTCGATTCCCGGTTAATGCATGTGGGATTTTCGAAGTGAAATATCAAGTCCTGTGGTTCGGATTCCACGCAAAAAAGGAGGTGCCCTCGCTCATGATCGCGAGATTAACGGGCCCTTTCACGAATTGATTGCCAGTGGTCGAGATCGGAACTTTTCTTTGTTTACTTGTGTCACACGTCAGCCTGCTTTGTTGAAAGGTACAGTTGCGCGAATAGGCTATGACTCAGCTCCAGTAGCTTCAGTCATCGTTTAACTGTCCGTGGTAACATGAGCTCCTGTAATGCTTATCTGGCGCAATGCTGCTTGACTTACGTGCAGACTGCACTCTGTCATCGCTGTGTCCTCCGCTTCGCCCCGCGGGGCTCATGCTACAATAAACAACAGACGCTGGCGCAGCCACGCTCAGCGGCAATCAAATGTTGAATGGGTAATACACGCTTCCTTTCTCCTAGCGATCTTACTTATTACCTACTTATCCTACCAATGACCTCGTAGTTCCGCCCCTTAAAACAACAATAACTAACTAACAAGTGTCACTTCCCAGTTCCCTACTAAATAATTCTTTATCTCGCTCGGTAGCCGAGGAAGCCCGGTTTACGTAGTAGCTCTAGCACGATCTTTTCAAGAATTGTTGTTGTTTAATTTGAGGGGCTTAGATATCGTGGTCATGTAGCCCCGTGTTCTTGGGTGAGTGCAGAATTTGTGTGCTAACCTGTGCCATTGTGGTGTCTGTATTTGAAATTCATGTGAGAATTGGGAAGGAAGCGACCGTGGCCTTATGTTAGTAACCATCCCTGGAATTGACTGAAGTAGAAGTGGGAAACCACGGAAAACCTCTCCCAGGATGGCTGAGGTGGGGATCGAACTCACCTCTTCTCAGCTTTACCTCACGAGAACGAGAGTGTACCCCTTTCCTGCCCTCAGACTAGAATTAATTTTCTTGACAGATCCAAGAATCGAACCTGGACCTTCGGGGCGACGGTCAAGAATGCCAGCCACTACAACACGAGGTGCTCGACAAGATTGACTTTACAGTGAGTTATACACTTAACATGCATAGTGATGAGCTACTAGTGATTTATTCACAACATAAGAAACCTAATAGTTAGGAAATACTGTTTTCGATTTGAAATGTTCTAAATGATACATTACATTTTTCTTTATTTGATGAACTCATTTTCGAGTAACATAAGATTGCTGACAATAACAGTCTTGCGAGTTCAATGTTCCTTTAATTGCTGTAGTTTGTGATGTTTTAGGATGCCAGAATTATGACCTATGGCACTAAAAGCCATACGATAAATAAATAAAATATAAATACAGTAACTACTGTGTTTTTCGTTTATCTTCCGGGGAAATGGTGAAGTTGAATCTACTGACTCGGGTTCTCGGTTTTAAACACCTTCAAATGCCAATAGATTGTGCAGTGATTCGATCCCCAACCTTCGGTACAGGGGTCGAGAGTCTTAACAACTGTGCCACATGGCCAGTCATACATTATAGATACATAAAATATAACCCCTGGCACTACAGCCCGTGATGGGCCTAGGTCTACCAAGCGACCCCTGCCCAGCCATTTGGCCTGCAGATATTCGAGTGACGCGTGATCAGTGTATTGGGTCCCCTCGGCCGTTAATCTTGGTTTTCGTAATCGGGCTGCCTCACTGTCAGACAGCTACTCAATTGTCCTCACGAAGCTGAGTGCACCCCGTTCCAGCCCTCACGTCAGTTTCTAAAATCCATGACGGAGCCGGGAATCGAACCCGGGCCTCGGGGTGAGAGGCAGGCGTGCTACTCCAACACCACGGGGCCGACAATACAATATAGATATTGTACCATAATGAATAGATGATTTCATAATCAGAATTATTCTGGTATTTTGGTGTGATCATAATGACGGACACTATTACTTTAATGATACAATGAGGCTTTGAGTGGAGAGCGAGAAATAACCACTTAAGGTCAGATATGCCGATAGTCATGTGTAACAAGTTCAAGTTCAAGGCCGACATACTGTACATTCAGTCTGGCAGGAACGTGACTTCATCACGTCTTGCGGCAGCTATACATTTTGTCGCGGGACTGTTTTATTTTTCGCACGGCGAAGGGCTATTACACTGTATTGGGATGCGCATACTAGTGACAAAACACGGATGAGACAAAAATGTGTCCGGACTGTCGCAACAGCTGGCGTAATTTTTGTCGCGGGACTGTCGGTCTCCTGTGTTATTGCATTCAAGTGCGCACACTGAGGACAAAAGTATCGCTCACCACTCATATCCACGACCTTCTAAACCACAGACCTGAATCTCAATTATGCAGTTCATGTGGCGCAAATCTATTGAGGAGGCCATGATCTGGGTCCGTATGTTCCGTTTCTGCATAGAGATGGCATAATCAGATATCCAGTGGACAGGAGAGGCAAATGTTTTGGTATAATTTTAAGCGGCTTACGAGATCACCTTTTGTCCGTGAGTGTACTGTATGAGCATGTGTCCCCTAAAATAATCAACGGCTTGAGCGGTTTCAATAAAACTTACTACTGCCTCGTCCGACGTCGACCTACAATTTCTGCAGTGAAACGTGTATCTTTTTGAAGTTTTTGACTGATGTTTTGACAGTATTTGATTACGTTTTCTTCCTCGATAAAATTTTTCAAATTGAAACGACGATTTACGTACCCTTTTTACATATCTACATTTTACGAAAAGAGAAGTCTATATTAATAGAATATCAAAATAGCATTTTAAAGGTATATTTCCATTTGCATGTCAATTGTTATATTTGAATGTTTTTATTATTTTAAATTTAAAGCTGTTTTGTAAGGATATCCATTTTATTGACACTGTTAATTAGTTTTTAAGGTCTAGTATTTTTTTCACGCTGATGATGGAATCATTGATATTCCGAAACATGTACATTTAACACTGTAATAAAACCACATTCTTTAGTCAAACACTAGGCGGTTTCAATAACATAGTACTATCAGTCAACACGGATATTAATTATTACCATTGTCATAATGGTCAATGTTTACGCATTTTACATTTTATACAACCAATACAGTACAACCAACGGATTTTTCATACATTAGGTTATATTTGGACAAAGTTGTCTCCGTATCGATTTAGGCACTTGTCGCTTCGTGGGGTGAGTAAAAATCCTGTCCTTGCATGTTCAGCCACGTTGTCGCGAAGTGTTTCACCTCCTCGTCTGAAGGGAATCGTCGACCTCCTTCAAGAAAGGAAACAAACGAATATCGCTTGGAGCGAGGTCCGGGCTGTAGGGAAGGTGATCAATGATGTCCCAGCAAACCGCTTCAACAGCGTGGTGTCTTCTGGGCTGTATGAGGTCGCGTGCTGTCATGAAGGAAGATGACACCCTCGGGAAGAAGTCCTGGCCGCGGTTACATGTTTCACCCACAGAAATAGAATAACTGACGGCGAGACCTTTATTTCAGCCTTGTAACCTGGATCACCCCTCGTATATTTTCGCCCTACACAAATATAGAAAGCTATTAACGCCATAATATTATTAAATAATAGTAACCACGAATGCGCTTTCTAAATGTTCGGATATGAAAATGAAACATCTGTAAAACACGAAGTGGTCATGCGACCGTGTTGTTACTATCACATGAGCTGCAATCTACGGCAGGCTAAATGCGCCGCGGTGCAGTATGGCGCAGATGGTAAGAGTAAACCGCACGTGTCAGTCTTACATGTGATATGCTCGAGTTTGGGGCAGGGATACTATTTATATTTTTGCTTTATTTAGTTTTCGTCGTCTTTTAATGTACGTGAAATATGCTCTTTTATGCACATTTTTAGTAAATGAAAGTGTATGTGGCCCTGAGAAGGGTGGAATGTCACCAGGGTTGGCCGTAGACGGGATACTGTAGGTATGAGGGGTGGGGAGGGGGTGGACGACGAGGACTAACTGCACTAACAATGTTTAGTTGCGTTACCAAGTGCTCGAAGTGATCACCTCCCACTTGGCCTATAGCTACACATATGGGTACACCGCTGAATGGATATTCTAGTGCGCCATAGTATAGCCGGTGTTATTGATTTGCAGGTTTCAGCGATAAGTTGTCGCGCCCTGGTTTTTGTTTTAAATACCCCCACAGGAAGAAGTCTTATTTAATAGCTTCAAATCTGATGACCTGGAGGGCCCAGATACAGGACGTCTTCCTACCCTTTTCCCTGGATGTGTCTTATTCAGATGGTTACGTACGGCTAACATCCGATGTGGTGGAGCTCCATCCTGTTGAAACCTTCGTCCAAGTGGCACAACCACTTGCAGACCAAGAAGACCAATGCTATATAAATGTTCTAAGTGTTCCTTAGAGGGCCAAACGAATTTATATATTCAAGAATAATAATTTTTCATCAGCATCGTCTCGCTATCATAAAGGTCGCTGAACTATCAACTATGAGTAACCTAAAGCGCTGTTATAATGACGGCCAGTATGATTTGCTAATTGCAGTCGAGGTTATCGTATGTTATCATGTTAACGTTAATATGTGCAGCTGGCGGAACGGTCTTTGCTGCTAAAGCCTTATTATAATGAAGTATCTTGTTTATTCTTCCCGAGCTTCATTTTCCTTACGGTTGCTGCTGAGATGCCTCCAGCGACACGACAGGACACCAGTGATGTCTCATCAATAATTGTTTCCTCCAGTCTGTGCCCATACCGTTTAGAATATCATTCAAATCCTCTGGCGAATCTGTTAAAATGACAATTTCGTTAACAAATCTCAAAGTTTATAGCCTATAATTTCACCTTGAACATTACTCCTACTTTAAATGTCTATCATTTCCTTCATTGCTTATTCAATGTAAATTGAAAAGTATGGGATACACCTCGCTGAATTACAGCCACTCTCTCATGTCCTTCAACTGTAATAACTGCAGCCTGATTGCTGTATAGATTGTAGACCAACTCCGTATTTATGTATCTTATTCCAATCCTTTTCAAAATATCACACATTGTATTATAATCAACATTATCAAAAGCCTTTCCTAAGTCTACAAATGCCATGAACGTTCTCTTATCTTTCCTTATTCTATTTCCAAGATCAGCTTTAGTACAGCTTCCCTTGTTTCTAAAATCAAACTGGTTTTCACCCAACTCGGTTTCAGTCTGTCGTTCCATCCGCTTGTAAATATTATGCTTGTCAGATTTTTTGAAGTACGAGTGATCAAGCTGATTATACGATCATCTTCACATATGCCAGCTCCTGATTTCTTAGGCATATTGAAAGATTATGATGGTGATGATAATTGTTTTTTAAGGGACCTAACATCTAGGTTATCGACCCCTAATACTATCGTATGGCCTCGGGTGCTGGGTGCAATATTTGTTATTTGACACCCAGAGGGCAGCTTGCATGTCAAATTTCGTATTTCCTTGGAACGCTATGAAAGTCAAGGAGGTTATATATCTAAGCTCCTTGACACTATAGCGCTTTCTAGTAGAGAATGGAGGAACTTTGTTTTGGCGGAAAATCCCGAGATTAATTTTTCCATTATGAACACAGCCTACTGAATTCAAATGGGTTCTTTAACATGCCAACTACGTGTGACATGCATGTCGTGATTTTTGTCGCCTTTCAGAAATCACTTACCACGGCCAGGGGCGAACCTGCAAGCTTGGGATTGGTTGTCCGACACGATAACCATTCACCGCCCCCCCCCCCTTTTAAATGGATATATTTAGCAGTTTATTATTATTATTATTATTGTTATGAAATGAATTAATAATAATAATAATAATAATAATAATAATAATAATAATAATAGGTCCACGCTACATCTATGTGAAGCAAGATGCATATAGCGGCACTTGTTTGCTATACAGTATATGGGCGATAGTCGTCGTAGACTAGATCTTGTGTAAATTCACCACTGGTAATTCTTTTCTTGCGTCGTTGTTTTAGGGGTTTGGAAGAGTTTCAAGGAAACTATTCCTGTAGCAATTAACTGAGAGAGAGAGAGAGAGAGAGAGAGAGAGAGAGAGAGAGAGAGTAAAAGTTGACTTGGGCCGTGGCCTTGAACTCTTACTCATTGCGCAGTCAGCTGGAGGATCTCGCCCAGCGCCCGTCGCGCGTCTACCAGCGGTGTACATGGTGCACGTCCAGTTCACGCAACGGGTTTTCGCCGATCAGCTCCGGTGAGCCTCAGGCATTTGCAATTGACACGTGAATTGCTTTCTGCACAACTGACAACTCACGTATCAATTGCAAATGCCTGAGGCTCACCGATTGTTTTCTGTACGACAGAGCAACCAGAGCTGACAGACCAAACCGTGGCACGAACTGTACTGTTCGAGTCCAAGCTCCATGAACCTGAGACTCGCTGACTCACTCACTAATTCGCAACACCATAGTGGTTTGGACAACGGCCCTATGTTAGCAGTATTGGAATAGACAGGAATTCCAGATGACACTGCGGGCTGTTGACAGGTCCTTCTCTTCCTGCCTCTCGCGTCACCTCACCCTGCAAGTTCACAGAGCTTGGAACCGAGCAGGTACTATTCAAGTGTTCGGGAGACAGGGGCTCTAGCCCCCACCTCCGTGATCGAGCGAGGTAAGACACTGGCCTCGAATGGACTAACAACCTCAGAGATTTCATATTCAAATCCAGGCGCAGGCCACTGTGACTGGGGTCGGCAGGACATTTGTTCGCGTGAAGAGCTCTGTTAGGCTGCTGCACACTTCCTCCTGTACATTCGTAGCAGAGATGTCGACGCTCCGCCTCAGTGGAGGAGGAAGCCAGCGAGGAACGAGAACCTTAGTAGAGACCATGCGTAAAGCGGTGCCCAGCTGGATCGGACAACGACCAGCACGTCATTTCAAATCGCACACGAGCAGCTCACTACGTCCGCGTAAAATTTTGCAAAATGTGGCAAAATGTGCTTTACACAAATTTCATTTCATATTTATATATCAGTCCAATACATAATATTTACAGTACACTGAAAGGAGTCTCTGAGAAGAGCATGCCCCACTTCGCATTTGAGATGAGTAAGAGCTCCCACTGGGTTATAGTCACATAAGTACACAAGATGGCAAATAGTGAGAATCGAGCAATGAATATATGAATACAAATGCTGGGATGGTGCATTATTTTAAGTCCAGAGACATCAACAGTGATTCTGGAGCATAATAATTACAGTTAGTCTACAGATACCTCTAGTGGTATACCAATACCGAACTCCAGCCAGCCTTCTAGTTCTTGACGTATCTGTTGCGGGGCTTTGTAAAAGCGTACCAGGCGATTGGTACACCCTGCCTGGATCCCTGCCTTGAGATTCTATGCCCAAGATCGCGGGTTCAAACCCGGCCGAAGCCGTCGGATTTCTTAAGAGCGTTAAAATCCCTCAGTATGCCTTCCTTCGGAGGGGAAGTAAAGCCGGTGGTCCCATGTCATAGATTTATGGCATGATAAAGAACCTTCCACTAATTACACCTGTGCTAAGCTAAATTATAGGTTTGACTAACGCTCTTAGGTTCCAACGTTCGTCGCCAGGAGCCGACTGCGGTGTCATCTATTAACCAAGTTCAGAACTAGTTGGTCGTTGACGGTGGCGTTTGGTAGCAAACGTTGGAACTACTTGAAAACCGAATGTCTGCAGTCCTTACTGGAATTAAAAGCAGATAACACACACTATTACAGCCATGACAATTAACACCGGTTATCAGGCAGATTCTACACACACCCAAAGTACACGGGGCTACATGACCGCGTTGTCGCAGCCCCTAAACTGAGGAACCAACCAACCATCCCTGCCTTGCACTACATCCCATATGTGAAGCAAGTTGGGGAAGCTAAGCGCTCTTCCTCCTTCCATATTTTGGTATTTATTTATTTATTTATTTCTTCTTCTTCTTTCCGATGAGGCCTGCTAGGGACCACGTGCCAATTTCAATTCTTCACACTTTGTTGTTTTCTCTTCCGTTCCCTCCAGTACTCCTTCATCCGTTCACTATGCTGCTTCTTTCTGTCCTCGGACCACTTCGCACCAGGTTTCTTTGGCAATCTTCCTTGGAATCCTTTCATACTTAATACCCTTTTTCTAAAGATCTCTCTGTTCACCGTTTCTTCTTCACTTATATTATTTCTTTCTAAATCTTTCTTTACTTCTTGAATCCAGCTAGTTGTTGCCCTTTTCTCCCAAAGGTACTTGAATATCCTTTTTGTTAATCTGGAATCATCCATTCTGTAAATATGTCCAAAAAATTGCAATCTCCTTTTTCTTATCGTTTCTGTTATATTTTCTATGTTCATGTATATTTCATCATTAGATCTTAATTTCCATACTTCTGCTGTTTTCACTGGGCCTAAAATTTTCCTCATGATTCTCCTTTCTAGTACTTCAAGTTTATCTAATCTATAGTTTAGTACCAGACATTCACTTGCGTATAGGCATTCCGGTTTCACCACTGTAGTGTAGTGCCTTATTTTAAGATTTTTAGATAAGCACTTTTTGTTATAAAAATCCTTAGTGATACCATATGCTCTTTCCATCTTGTGTACCCTTTCTTCTACCGAAGATTTTTCTAAACCATTTTCTTGAATTATTTCTCCCAGATATTTGAATTTCTTTACTTTTTCCACTGGGCCAATATCTGTTGCCAAATATTTTGAAGCGTTCTTGATGTTTGTAATAAGTTTAGTTTTTTCTACGGAGATTCTCAAACCTGTTTTGTTGGCTATTTCTTCCAAGAGATTGATTTGTGTTGTTGCACTTGTTAGGTTTTCTGACAATATAGCAAACTCGTCTGAAAATGCTAGGCAACTTATTTCAATGCCTTTGTTTCTTCTCCCCCAAGTTACTGGCGAAATGTTATGTTCTTTTAGCTTTAAATTCCAAATTGTTACAATTTTCTCTAAAACACAGTTGAACAGAAGGGGGTGATAACCCATCACCCTGCCGTACACCTGTATTTATCTTAATAGATTTTGATATCTCACCCATAAATTTTACTTTTGAAATCGTGTCAGTAAGGGTTTCACGTATTAGGTTTGCCAATTTAGTTTTCACTCCAAATTCACGAATTGTTTTATCTATGGTTTCTCTATCAACCGAGTCAAAGGCCTTTTTAAAATCTACGAAAGTCACAACTATGTCCTTTGAATTCAGTATCCTATGGCGAATTATGGATTTTAAGTTAAATATTTGTTCTGAACAAGATCTACCTTTTCGAAATCCAGCTTGATACTCGCCCAGTTGCTTGTCAAGTGATGTTTCTACTCTAGTCAGCAATATTTTTGAAAATACCTTGTATGCAATTTGAAGAAGAGAGATACCTCTATAGTTATCAACGTTTTGTTTGTCCCCTTTTTTATGCAATGGGTGTATTAGAGCCACTTTCCATTCCTCTGGAATCCTCTCTGTTCTCCAAATATCTTCAAAGATTAACTGCAGCTCTTCAATGATTTTTGATTGAGACCATTTCAAACGTTCAGCTGTTATAGAGTCCTCTCCGCTGGCTTTATTATTTTTTAGATTGTTAATTGCTTCTTTAATTTCTTCAGCATTGGGTGGTATATCTTCTTCCAGATTTTCTGTTGCTTGTGAGAATTCCAACTTATGATCTGGTTCAGGGCAGTTTAAAAGTTGATCAAAGTGCTTCGCAAGTATTTCACAGTTCTCAACATTGCTTAGGCCAAGTCTACCATTTTCATCTTTAAAGCATATGCTAGGCGCTTGATACCTCTTTAATTGACTCTTAAAAGTCTGATAGAAGTTTCGAGAGTTATTTATTTATTTATTTATTTATTTATTTATTTAGTTATTTATCGTATGGCGTTTAGTGCCGGGAGTGTCGGAGGACATGTTCGGCTCGCCTGAGTCTGTATCTGCTTCCAGTGGACAACCTAAAGGGTGAGCTACAAGTTCCGTTCAATTTCAAGTAGTTCCAACTTTCACCACTAGATATCGTGATACTTTGGTACCTCTATTGTATAGGAAGGAGATTATGTTGGGGGAAGGAGGCTCTTGGTTCCCTCACCACCAATGTGCTTTATACACTGCTGGCAAGAAGAAAAAGCGCAACACTTGGATATTTTCAAAAAATAAACACAATATTATTTTACTATCTTGAAACGCAAATGCAAGGAAGATAAACAGCAATTTCATTTTATAGGGAAAATAAATTTTTACTTAAAAGTTTACTTTCAGAAGAATATAAATGAAGTTCTTTGATTTTTTGGGGGCAAAGTTTCATGAACAGACGTCGCTACTTTATTTCCAATATTTTGTGCTTAAACCAAAAGCAGTGCACTGAATCGTCACAACACATCCTTCCACATTCGGTCTTCATTCATCTTTACTGCAACCACACTTCTTGTTGCTCTAGGAAGTACTGAATAACAAGTCATTTGATGAAAGCCCAACAATGCCACAACAAATCGCCAAATCACATCCCAATAAAAGCGGAGTCGCGAAGCTGTAAAGTCAATACAGATACCGCCATAAAATTTCAAATCCACTCCTAGGCGACAGAATTCATTTATAAATCATAGTTATGTTCCCAAATGTACAAAACATGATCCTTTGTCTCGAGACTTAAAAGAGAACAATTATAATGAATGTAATTATGTGACACATTTCGATAACTTACATTTTCCTAAGCGTTACGGTTTATTCGGCTGGCAGTGTATATGGGACGTAGTACAAGCCCTATTAATTCCAGGCAGGGAGTACGAAAAGCCTCCTGATGAGCTTAACGTGGTACACCGCACGAGACACGGCACAAGCACCTAGATGATTGGTTAATATTCCATAGTAATAGTGCCGGATTGGTGTCTCTCGCACGATGGGACACTGCACTCAGGACCACGCTCTGTAGAGTACGAATGGTATGTGGTAGGGCTTCAAGGTCAAGCTAACTGCTCTAAAGTCTATTCGCCGAGTCGAAACAGTGCCCCTGGCTACCCGAACAGGAACACATGCCTACTGTAGTTCACGTCATTGGCTCTGCCGGACAGGGGTAGCCAAGATCATTATCATTAGTCATGCCGTAGCCCTAGAAAAGATAAAAAGACTTGCTGCACTTAGTGCTGTGCTGCACTGTATACTGTTGCCTGTCATAAGCAGTTAAGAACTAATTAATTAATTAAATAAATACATAAACGAACAATAAATAAACCGCGCTGTAGCATGTAACCGATAAGTCAGCCCGCTTCACATGTAAGCTATACACAGCACTGAACTTGGCGTACGTTCAACAGGCACAGCACAGCTCTATGCACCCCTTGTGGGCAGCCCTGCTATTACGTGTACAACTGTGTTTACTTCCACTGTCTCGACTCAGCGAACAGACTTAAGGCAGACTGATTTACAGCCACGTTTGAGTGGTGGGGGAAGAGCCACAGCAGTCACTTGTCGTCCGCCGTATTGTTGACATTCCGTGTTTATGCTTAAAATCTTTGCATGTAATCGTCTTGAGCTCGTCTCCTCTAGCGCTCCGGCTCCCCATCTCTCACACTGTACCGAGATCTAGAAGCCTCACCACATACCGGCCGTACTCTACAAGTTAACAGTTAATTAACAAGTAGTTCCGTGAAGAACTATACAGCCTATTTTCATATATCCTACTTATGATAATTGCCTCTATCAATATACAAAATGTCAGTTTGATTGCTGTAATAGATTCGTAGATATTGAGAACTGACTAAATATTTCGGATGGTCGCCATGTTGGATTTTATATATGTAGGTCCTAGAGTTATGTACTGTTACATGCAGATTATTGTGAACGTGTAGTATTCAAACTTCAATCGCATAATTAGGACACAAGAAAAAACAAGGAGATTTAAAAATTTTTCACAGCTGCCATCTTGAGGTTATGGAAACAATTGAAATAAATTAGATGCCAGTGGATTAACATTCGGATAAAGATTTACTGAACCAGGTTTCACTGCACGCGGATGGTTAAATTGCGAGAAACGTCCATGTGAATATTTATAATTCGCGTCACCGCCATGTTGGATTTGTGATCACCAGGTTATTTAAAGTCCTATAGGTGAACTTAAGTTCATAGCCCCTATGAATATTAAAGAAAGCAGTTTGATTGCTAAAATAGATTCGTCGATATTCAGTATCGTCTAAATATTTCGGATGGTCGCCATGTTGGATTGTTAAATGTATAGGCCATAGAGTCATGTACCATTAAAGGAAAATTATTGCGTAGGTTCATTATTCAAACTTTCACTTCGATCGCATGACTACATCACAAGAAATAAAAACTTAATTTTAAAATTCGCACTGCCGCCATCTTGAGGTTATGTAAACAATTGAACTAAATTAGATACCAGTGGATTACAATGTGTATAAATATTTCCTCTACAAGGTTTCAGTGCGCTTGGAACATTAAATCTCTAGAAAGGTCTATTTAAAATGTTCAAATTCGCTTGGCCGCCATGTTCGTTTTGTAGATAATCGGTTTTTGAAAATCTTATAGATGGACTTCCAGTAGTGCCCTTTATCTCCGTACAAAATTTTAGGGAGATACCGCTAATAGTTTCAGAGATATAGAATGCCGGTGAAATATTTCGCACATCCGCCATCTTGTGATTATGTAAACAATTGAACGAAGTTAGATGTCGGTGCATTACAATGTATATAAACATATATTGTACCAAGTTTCATTGCGTTTGGTTGGTCAAATCGCGAGAAACGTCTATTTAAAAGTCGAAAATTCGCTTGGCCGCCATGTTGGTTTTGTAGTTACCAGGTTTTCAAAAGTCACATAAGTGAACTTATAGTAGTTCCTTCTATCACCATAGAAAATGTCAGGGTAATATCGGTAATAGTTTCGGAGATAATGAATGCTGGTGAAATATTTCGCACAGCCGCCATGTTGGATTGGTGAGTCGTAACAAAATTTGAAGGGCACGGTCGAGGTCGCCGGGAATAGTGCTATGAACTTTCCGAGTTTCATTGAAATCGCTCCTGCCGTTTAGATTTTATTAGGGGGACACACACACACGAATCACACACACACACACACGCACACATACACGGACAAAAGGTGATCTCATAAGCCTATTTTTTCAAAATTGAAAATAGGCTAAAAATTGGCACACTATTCTGCAGGTGGAGAACAATAACACACACGGATACAGTTCAAAGGAACACATTTTAATTAGATATACAAAGTACAGTACATCTCATGTGGGAACAAAACCAAGCAAGGTAAATCAAGCAAAAGAAAAAGAAAAAAAGAACAACATGAAATGAAACCCTGTGGGCAAAAGTGAAACAAAAGGACCAAAACAACTAAAACAGCAATTTAATATGTAAATCAGCCCACTAAACCAAACATGGAGATTGAAAAACCATGAAATGCAAATGTCAATATTGAACTTCAGGTAAACAATATCAGCTCAAGTTCAAGTCCAAATGAAAAACAAGCAACAACTGATCTGCGACATACAAAAATGATCCAATGACCTTGATGTTCCACTGAGACGGGTTCATACGTAAATATGTTTGGAGTTGTTAAGTAATTCCTCACACTTATGATTGCGCTCATGAACGTGAGCTATAGGAGATGTTCTCGTTTGATAAACAAATCCATGTGCCTTGCCTCTAAATATACAATTATTACCTTCGCCTATAGTTTAAATTTTTATTTATAATTCATGTAGAGACTTGGGACATCTTGGTCATCTGCTCCATACACTTGAATGTGTACTGAATTTACCTGAATCTGTGTTTCTATGGTAACTATGTAACTATTTATCAGGGTCAACTATTAGGGTTGGTGCCCTGGGATTTGAAATTAGGAACAAACCCGGCATTTGTAATGTAGGATCTCTGGACTTGCAGTCGTGGAGTGTGACTAACGTGCTCGTCTACATTGCTGGTGTGATAGTGTTAAGGAGAGCAGAACAGTTTCACTTTCATGCAACATAGGCACAGCCGACTAGGAAGGAGTGCCCTACTCAATGTCAGGAGGTAATGGGCTTATTATCCTTTGAGTGGTACATACTTGCACTTGCGTGCGGCGCGGCGGTCTCCCGTCGTCTCTATGACCAGAGCATTTCGACACTGTGGTCTGTGGGATGTTGTCCATTCCGAAAACCAAGTGCAGGGAATCCTCCAATTGTGACAATTCGAACTGTTATCGGTGACGCGTGAGCGACGTTACACATATCCATAGTATCGCGATATCTACTAGAGGGGCAAAAAACGAAGTGGTAATAATAATAATAATAATAATAATAATAATAATATATTGAACTTCAGAAGGCAGTTCTGTTAAACACATGCCATATTGTTAGGAAGTTCCTTGGTGACAATGCCCTGGCCGAATACTCAGCAAAGCTCGATGATCCAGATGGGAATTTAGCTCATCCTACAAATGAAGGAGACTCGTGAAGAATGCGGGCACGACATGGATGTGAGGTCTCTGAACAGTGCAATCGTAATTATCTCAGTACAGATGGTTCCTTACTAAGGCCGAACCAGGTTGTAAAAGAAAATGTAGCCGGTATTTGCCGTGATAATGTTGTCAAACAATAAACTATAATAATAATAATAATATTAAAAGATACGAGCCTTACAGTAGTCGCATATGATGTGTAACATCTGACATGTTATCCTACCCTGAAGTTGTTACCGTTTTTATTATCCTTGACATTCATCAACACACAAAAAATCTTTTTATTTTTTACACTCTCATAATACACAACAATTCCAAGACTCTCTTTTTCCTTCTTCACTGCCTACTTGATATTTCTTCTCTCGCACTGCCTTCTTGATACTCTGCTGTTACATCACTCTTCTGCCAGTAACTAAGTTACGTTAACCGAGACTGACTTTTTTTCTTCACTGCCTACTTGATATTTCTACTCTCTCACTGCCTTCTTGATACTCTGCTGTTACAAAGTAATCCGTATGTGATAAACATTGCACATGGTATCACTGCCAGCTGGATCACATCCCTTAGGAGGGATGCGATCCAACTGGCAGTTTGTCTTACACACTTCCGTCCGATCCATTTCCGTCCCATTTTTCAAAATCACTCCCACAAAAATATCCAGCAACCGAGTGGAAAGATGTCACACGTCAATAATAATAATAATTAATAATAAATAATGTCTTCGCTATCTGGTGCATCTGGATTGTAGCTGACCAATATAACATCGAGTTTAACATGAGCACAAGTTTTGTAGTACGCTTTAAAATTCCTCGGCCAGGAATTAACCCAGGACCTTCGAACCAACAACCACACGTTCCGCCACTAATCAAAGAAAATACATGCGGATAAATCCCTAAGAAGAATCATACAATGTATTAAGGGGGTCGTTGTTGTTAATTCATTTTAGGAGTTTGCGACATCTTGTTCATCAGCCCCGAGTACCTGGATGTGTGTTGAATTTGTCTGATAACCTGTGTTTCTGTAGTGATAACTCACACGCCTACGTCGCAGGATAATCTGATCAAGCTATTCTTTCCAAACCAACCATCTGCGGCGATGGTAGAGTCGAATCAACCAGCTGACATTGCTAGGACTGACCTCTCCAGATCAAGCATATTGGGGGGAGCCCCTGCTGAATGCTCAATGCTGTCCCCACTTCCCGATTGCCCTGTCTCTCCAGGTGGTACTGGCTTGCTCTGTTTGGTGTCCACCCTGATAGTTCGTCTCTCCTCTCTCTCATCGGACAAAAACTCTGCTCATTCACAGCTTAGCGACCCCGAGTCGGCCAGCGGCCTGTTGAGCTGGAGAGGTGTGTTGGCCAAACAGTTACAAGTGTGTACACACTACCGTGTACTGGCCCTGCATGCAACACAACATACACGGAGCAGGATGGTGGGGTTGTGAACGCATTGAAGTGTGGAAAATGCATCAAACAAGCGACGAATTGGCGATGCAGTGCGATCCTTTAAAACGGACTGGGAATGGTGACTGGCTGCGTGGCGCAGCTTGCTGTGCCCAAGGTTGCAAGATTGAATTCCTGCACATTTTGTAACATGTTTTTCTAGGGGGGTTTTATGCCACTAACACAAGTTAGTTGGACTATATCATATTTGTTAATCGCGGCAATAATTCGGCCAAGTTATATTATTTCAGTTTATTCAATTTCATATTTCATATTATTATTATTATTATTATTATTATTATTAATATTTATTAGGTCATTTTTGGAGCTTTTAAATTTGGAAGATTACAGATAGGATTTCTACTAGTAGAAATCCGTATCTATATTGGATGATTCCAATATATAATATTGCACGGCAAATCATTTCATACGTAAAGTCGGGATTTTATTCATTAGGGGTAAGAGAGAGTGGTATGTGACTCACTGGGTATTTCAATACAAGAATAGATTGGAGTACAATAGAATTACGAAATCCGAGGGAACACTTCAAAGCAAGAAAACGTGTATGATTTACGTCTTGCCCGGAAACGGAAATATAAATACGGGGAAGGAGTCTCATGGCGGGAAGAGCCACGTAAGGTGACCAGCCAATCAAGGGAGAAGAAGCAACGTAGCGGGGGCATGGCGAGATACGTGACGCACGCGGATTGGTCGAAGCAGCAAAGCCGCGGTGTTAAGCTAGACCCTGGTGGGAGAAGATTGAAGCATATAGTTGACGCGCTGAGTGAGGGAAGACATTCATTAAGACATTACGCTTGGTACAGTAAGGCGTACTTTGTTCGTTAGTCCCAAGTGGGACAATTTATTCACGCTAACTCCGCTGATCACATCAGATCATGGGTTCCATGCGTCTTGCAGTGATTAGGCAAGCGACGTGTTGTGGTTCATGGGATAGACTTCACCACAAGCTGTAACGATTACTTTTGATCAACGTGGAAGGACCAGACGCCGTCAACACCAATGCAGAGCATCAGACGTTACGAGACTTCAAGCACGTGGAGACAATGTTTCCGTGGGTAATCACAAGTAATCTACGACACACACTCTCTGTTTTTCGATAAGGCCAGTATACATTCTTTAAGCATTAATTTGGAAATAAGTTAAATTCACGTTATTCTCCCGACCGGCGTATTAAGTAATTTTGTTCGTGGCAATGGTTAAAGTTGTATGCTCCGTTAACAGTGTAAATTTTATTCAAGATGCTGACATATTTTCTAAGTGTATTAAATTCAATTATTACAAAGTAGATTCTTTAATTCCAGTAGGTGGCAATAGTTATAATACCACATCCTTCTCCACAATCAAATGTTGTCTGGGTTGATGATTCAATCATCCCACGGCCTAGTCATTAAGAGTTTCTCATATGTTCTACTCACGCTAGGGGTCGATATTAAATATACAAATTTAGCTTGGAACACAGTGTATCCAGCTTGGCACCCAACATAGATCAAACTTAGCAGTAGTATTTTCTGGCGAATAGTCCGCCCAGGTAGAAAACTTTACATTTGTACGCTCAATGCAAGGAGCAGTAAACCCATTACAATTGTCGCCGACAACGTTGGGCCGAAAACCCAGGAACATTTGAGGAAGGAGAAGGAGACATATTTCTGTGCCGGTATTTTGGGGGTTATTTGTCTTTATCAGTGTATATCATTATGGGGGATGAGAAAGAAAAACAGATGAGGTTACGTAGTGGTCATCAACTGGAGAGTGATGATACGAGCAGTATGTCGAGTGATGGTAGTACCGGGGTAGCGGAGGTAAATCCCGATACTGAAACAGGAAGTGTAGGCGGCCAACCAGAATTAAAAACTTTACTTCTCGAGTTCATGTATCAGAACAAAGTTAGTAGTGATGCCTTAAATGCAAAATTAGAACAAAACAGTAGGGAAAATAAAGAAAGTACAAAAGCTTTAAATAAAAAATTAGAACAGAATAATGCAAAATTAGAACAAAACAGTAGGGAAAATAAAGAAAGTACAGAAGCTTTAAATAAAAAAATAGAACAGAATAACGCCAAATTAGAGCAAAACAGTAGGGAAATTAGTGATAAATTCGAACTGATTAGAGGAGAAATCAGAGGAGTAATGGAAGAGAAGGTTAAAGAAATCATTGCAGATGTAGACAAGAAATTAGGAAAAGTACAGGAGGAGTAGGAAAGTAGAATCAGCACACAGGCTGAAAATTTAAAGGAATTAGTTAAATTAGAAACACTGCAGGTTAAAAAGAAATTGGGGGGAAATTGACAAGATTCAAGTATCAACTAAAGAGGTTAAGGAACAGCTGGGGGGTAGAATTGAGAAAGTCCACTCGCAAATAGTTGCAGAAGTAAATGATTTAAGAGAGAGTAATAGAGAGAGCATTAGCAAGATTGAGGAGAAACAAGCAAAGCTATATGATAAAGTAGAAGAATCAGAAGGAAACATTAAATTAACAGTAAACAGTATTGAGAGGAAGGCTGAGGAGAAAATCGCAGAATTAGAATTAAAATTAAAATTAAAAGCTAGGATCAGGCAAGAAAATAGCTTGCCACGGTGGGTGAGTGGTTATAGTGTCGGACTACCAACCCCAAGATTGCAGGTTCGCTCCTGACCATGGTAAGTGATTTTTGAAGGCGACAAAAATCACGACACTCATGTCATACGTTGTTGGCATGTTAAAGAACCCATTTGAATTCAGTAGGCCGTGTTCAATGGCAAAACTAATCTCGGGATTTTCCGCCAACTAAAGTTCCTCCTTTCTCTACTTGAAAGCGCTGTAGTGTCAAGGAGTTTAGATACCGTATCTAACCTCCTTGACTTTCATAGCGTTCATAGGAACGACGAAATTGACATGCAAGCTACCCTCTGGGTGTCAATTAACAAAGCTTGCGCCAGGCACCCGAGGCCATACGATATTATTATAGGCAAGAAAATAGTCAGAATAGGCCAGTTTTTGTGAATAGCACACACAGGGAGGTAGAACTGGGGAAGTTCAGCAATCGACAAGGGTGCCCAATGGAGTTCATGAATTCTATAGAAAATAAATTTGGGGAGAGGTTGGAAGATGGTAGTATTGAGTGGTGCCAGGTAGTTGAAATTTTAGAACAAGTGTTTGTGGGCGAAACGAGGAATTGGTTTGCTGTCTACAGAGACAAGTTTACTGATATTAATGATTTTAAAATGAAATTCTGTGAAAAGTTCTGGAATGAGGTTATTCAGTCGCAGCATCGTGAGGGAGTAGTGTGTGGTAAATATAACCCTAAAGGAAGCTCCACCATGACCGAATACTTTTTAGGGCAGGTATTAGTGTGTAAATATCTGGATGGCTTGAAGGAGGAAAGTGATGTGGTGAGGTTGCTACTTAGGCACTTTCCCTATTGGATTAAGGAGGCTGCTTGTATCCAGAATGTAAAGACAATATCACAAGTAGAAAATTTGTTAAGCACATTTGATGCACTAGGGAGAGGGGGTTATGAGGACAATTTCAATAGGAACCAGGGTAATAATAATAATAGGCCTAATGAAGCCAGGCATCAGGAAGTTCAAGGGAACGGTGGCGAAGGGGCCAACGCTCAAAATAGAAATAATAATAATAATCAGCTAAATCCGTGGTTCAAATCCCGGTCACTCCATGTGAGATCTGTGCTGGACAAAACGGAGGCAGACAGGTTTTTCTCCGGGTACTCCGGTTTTCCCTGTCAAAATTTCATTCCAGCAACACTCTCCACTATCATTTCATTTCATCCGTCATTCATTTAATCATTGCCCCAGAGGAGTGCGTCAGGCCTCGGCAGCCGGCACAGTTCATATCCTTGCCGCTAGATAGGGGCTTCATTCATTCCATTCCTGACCCGGTCGGAGACTGGAAGCAGGCTGTGGATTTTCATTTCAATCAGCTAAATCAGAATAGAGGAAATGGCTATGGTAATCAGTATCAGGGGAGGAACAATGATTTCAGGGTAATCAAGGGAGAAATAATGATTTCAGGGGAAATCAAGAGAGAAATTATAATGACAATAATTACAACCAGAATAGGGGTCAAGGAAGAGGACAGCCTAGTGGTAGTAATATACAGCCAAACAATGACAACACAGGCCAGAACAACCAGACCAGTGCCGTAGTTAGTAGTACTACAGCCAGCTGTAGCGGTTCTTTAAACGCGAACCAGGCTGCGAAGTAAGGTCAGAATCTCAGTCTGTAGCATGCCCTGTCCATACAATTATACAGGAACACTATGACCTAAATGTAAGAAATGAATTGTTGCATGAATTAAATGATGAACGTATTATCCAGGAGGTGGCTAGTAAAAGCCCCATTATTAAACTTAACGTGTCCGAGGCGCACACCGATGTTTTAATTGATAGTGGTTGTATGAAGAGCTGCATAAGTAGTACATATTACGATAAAATGAAAGGAACTGGTGTAAATTTTGAGGAGATGCCAATTAAAAGCACTTTTGTTATCACAGCTGTAGGGAAGAGGTCTAAAGTAATTTCTAAGGAAGTTTTAGTGGACATTAAAATTAATAATCATATCGAAAAGCAGATTTGTCTAGTAATTCCAAACGTAGTTTTCAGTGTTATTTTGGGTTCAGATTGGCTAAGTAGAGTGTCTGGTAACTTATGTTAAGAAGTAGGTAGTTTGAAATTTAAATGGAATAATTCTGAAGTAGAGGTAGTGTTCAACGACAATGTTCAGGGGAGTAGTGTTGTAGGAGTGATTTGTTCTTTAAGTGAGATATCACCAGCCGAAGAGCGGGATACTCAAATTTTTGTGGGCAGTTTGATTACGAACGGTAGTCTGGAGGACTCGTTACGTGATGCTGCATTTCAGGGGCATATAGAGGGAGACCAGTGTGTTCTGCTCTATGATGTGTTATTGTATAATAGGAGAGTTTTTGAGGATCGCATTGGCATGGCCAATTGCTATACACATTCATTGAACGTTATTGATAGATCAGTATTCACAGGACATAGATATCCTATACCTTTCGCTTATCAGGGTGCAGTAGAGGCACAAATTAACCAGATGCTTGATGATGGCATTATAGAGTACTCAAACAGTCAATATGTTAATCCTTTAATTACAGTCCCGAAGGCCGACGGCACAGTTCGTATTTGCTTAGACGCTCGTTTAGTTAACAGTAGAATCAGTTCAGATCAGCTGAAGTCCATGTCCATTGAAGAGTTGATGCAGACATTTGAGGGTAAAAAGTATTTCACATGTGTAGATTTAAGTTCCAGTTTCTGGCAAGTGCCACTTATGTATGAAGATCGGCCATTTACAGCTTTTAGTCATAAATATAACCTTTATCAGTTTTGCAGGGTACCTTATGGGTTAAAAAGTAGCTCAGCAGCTTTAATTAGGGCTTTAAACATCGCATTAGGAGATGACACGGGAGAGTTTGTAACTATTTACATCGATGATATGGTGATCAGTTCACGCAGTTTTGAGGAGCATCTACGTCATTTAGACAGTGTATTTCAAAAGTTAGATCAGGCAGGGTTCACTCTGAAACTGTCCAAGTCGTCATTCTGTCAGACAGAAGTGACATTTTTAGGTCATAAAGTGTCAAGTAGTGGTGTGACACCAGAGGAAAGTAGGGTTAATAAGATACTTAATGCAGAAGTACCACAGAATGTAAAACAGTTGAAAACATACCTTGGTATTTGCAATTTTTTTCGCAGGTTCGTTCTTAAATACTCAGGGTTAGTAGAACCATTTAGAGATTTGCTTAAAAGTGGTAATCGCTGGAGATGGAAGTTCAAGCATGATCTGGCATTTCAAGCGCTGAAGGCAGGCTTTGAGAAAGCTGTGGTGCTGAAGTATCCTTTGAAGGATAAGGAATATGTGGTAATGACTGATGCGTCACATATAGGAATTGCAGGAGTATTGTGTCAGAGAGATGAAGAGGGTAATTTGTACATCGTTTCTTTAGCATCACGAGGACTTACAGCAGCAGAGAAAAGATATACTATCACTGAGTTAGAGCATTTAGGAATTGTTTTCAGTTTAGGAAAATCTAGGATGTATTTAGTTGGGGGTAAATTTGAGATTCATACAGATCACCATGCTTTATTATATACGAGGACATGTAAACTCAGTTCTAACAGAGTTAGTAGGTGGATTCTTGCACTTCAGGAATACGAATTCACAGTAAAATATATTAAAGGGAAAGATAACATTCTTGCAGATATGCTTTCTAGGGACACAAATTTATGTAGGGATAATCCTGTTGTTAAGGTAGAGGACGGTATTTTGTTATGTGCATGTGTGGACAGTAGCAACAGGGCATCGTTACAGACACTGAGAAATATGTTAGTGGAGCAACGTGATGACGTAATTTTAAGGGAGCCTCTGGCTATATTAGAAGCAAGCGACGAAGAGTGTGTGAAAGTAGGGCGGTTCACGTACAAGATGCAGGATGGGCTTCTTGCACGAAAATGTAGGAAGAATCGGTGAGCAATATGTGTTCCTGCCAGTTTACGGGAGGAACTTATTTGGTTCATTCATAAGGAACTAGGACACTTTGGTGCTAGCAAATTCTTCTATGAAATTGAACATAACTTTATTTGGAGTAAAATGGGAAGGGATGTTAGAAGGATCTTAGCTAGGTGTGACACCTGTCAGAGAAGCAAGTATCCAGTTAAATATTTAGTCGGGGAAAGATCGGCAGTTCTCACAAGTAGTCCCGGGGAACTACTGTGTGTGGATTTATTTGGCCCGATCGTTAAAGGACAGTACGGCTACGAATACATTTTTATAGTTATTGACGCTTTTAGTAAGTATGTCAAGCTATATCCGCTAAGGAAAGCCACAGGTCTAGCGTGTAGCCGACTGATCATTTGGCGTTCCTCTCAGGATATTATCTGACAGTGGACCACAGTTTGTTGCAAAGAAATGGAGAACCAGTATGCAAGAAGCTGGGGTTACACACGTTCATTCCTCTGTAAGGTACCCTCAGGGTAATTCTGCAGAGCGTCCATTAAGGGAAGTGGGTCGTCTTTTTCGGACTCTAGTGCATGATAAGCATTCGGCCTGGGTTGGACATCTTTCCAAAATCGAGACTTGGATGAATTCTGTCCAGCATGAGAGCACGAAACTGACGCCACACGAAGTACACTTCGGTAAAAGACCACAAAATGAACTTGCTAGAGTCTTGGGGTTAAATGAGGGAAAGCAACCGGGGATGGATGTCATTGCCCAGTTGGCGAAACAGAATTTATCTAAGTCAGCTCAAAAGAGAATTCGCCAACAAAAAGAAACTAAATTTGACCTATTCGAGCCGGGAGATAAAGTCTTACTTAGAGTGCCGAAACAGTCAAATAAGCTAGAGAAAGTTATGTCCAAGTTTTTCTACCTCTATGAGGGCCCATTTGTAGTGTCTAAACGTATTGGCAAAACAGCATATGTGCTGGAAGACGGTCAGGGAAAAAGGTTATACGGAACGTATAATATTCATAGCCTTAAGAAATATGTGTCATAAAATAAGTGTGTTTAGCTGGTGAGCCAGCCTATCAAATGAGCAAGTGTGGTATGTGGTGAGTGGAAGTTCTGGTCTTCAAGGCAGGCGTATCAGAAATCACACAGGGGGGTAGTATGTAAGTAAATGAGAGTTTTTAAGGTACAGGGAAAGATGAAGGGAGTGGTGGATGCTGTTGAGCACTAAATTGTCTCGATGCACCAAGGCCATTTTGGCAGCGCTGATGGGTTCCCATTTATCTCCAAGAGAAGGGGGAGCGCTTGTATAGGGCTTGTTAGCTTAAGGCGTCCACGAGATAAAAGATGGGCCATCAGAAGGCGAGACAGTCCTCCATGAAGCTCATACATATCAGCACACGTGATTCCTGCTTACGACCTAGCTATATGAGATCGGGGTTGGATATAATTAAGGTAGTTTGTGTACAAAGTACTAGACCTCATGAGATGTTGTATATAAGTAACAGATAAAAAGTTGTGGCAACTAGGTCAGGATCGATAGGTGGACTGGTCTGGGTTGTGAACTACTGGCTGAGCGACGAATATGAGAAATTGTGATCTAGAGTAAGGTGGGTTTTTGTCTACATGTACTTAGTAAGATAGGGCACATACGGCACAGGAATATTTAAGTGTTATAAGTAACGGGTACTTACTGTTTTTTTTACAGTCGTGTCTTTTCTTTTAATTACAAATTTCACAGAGAAGGTGGGAAGTAGATCACTTTGCTCTACCGCGAGTGTGTGATCGTGTGAGATCGTGTACCATGATATTGGTATCCGGTAGGTGTGGAGCACCTAATATTTCTAGAAGAGTTCCGCAGTGGTTTTCTACTGAACACCATAAATGCGTGTGTAGTGAATTGTGGATATAGAGGGAACACACTTATGTATGTATTTTTTCCCCACATAGAATAATGAGAGAGAGAGCGGTAGAATGAACATTCGTGAGAATGACAAACATTTTGAAGTGGACAAAATAAGAACACGCCGTAACAAGACGAACATTAGCGCAAAGCGCATGATTGAGGGTTTATATGTGTTTATATGTGTAAAGGGTCATTTCACTTGTATAAGTTGTATTTTGGAGGTTTTTTTTCTCTGGAATCATCAAGTGCTGTAACATATGCATGGTAAAGCACATGATTATTCGAGGCGAATGTAACATTTTTTTCTAGGGGGGTTTTATGCCACTAACACAAGTTAGTTGGACTATATCATATTTGTTAAACACGGCAATAATTCGGCCAAGTTATATTATTTCAGTTCATTCAATTTCATATTTCATATTATTATTATTATTATTATTATTATTAATAATATTTATTACGTCATTTTTTGGAGCTTTTAAATTTGGAAGATTACAGATAGGATTTCTACTAGTAGAAATCCGTATCTATATTGGATGATTCCAATATATAATATTGCACGGCAAATCATTTCATACGTAAAGTCGGGATTTTATTCATTAGGGGTAAGAGAGAGTGGTGTGTGACTCACTGGGTATTTCAATACAAGAATAGATTGGAGTACAATAGAATTACGAAATCCGAGGGAACACTTCAAAGCAAGAAAACGTGTATGATTTACGTCTTGCCCGGAAACGGAAATATAAATACGGGGAAGGAGTCTCATGGCGGGAAGAGCCACGTAAGGTGACCAGCCAATCAAGGGAGAAGAAGCAACGTAGCGGGGGCATGGCGAGATACGTGACGCACGCGGATTGGTCGAAGCAGCAAAGCCGCGGTGTTAAGCTAGACCCTGGTGGGAGAAGATTGAAGCATATAGTTGACGCGCTGAGTGAGGGAAGACATTCATTAAGACATTACGCTTGGTACAGTAAGGCGTACTTTGTTCGTTAGTCCCAAGTGGGACAATTTATTCACGCTAACTCCGCTGATCACATCAGATCATGGGTTCCACGCGTCTTGCAGTGATTAGGCAAGCGACGTGTTGTGGTTCATGGGATAGACTCCACCACTAGCTGTAACGATTACTTTTGATCAACGAGGAAGGACCAGACGCCGTCAACACCAATGCAGAGCATCAGACGTTACGAGACTTCAAGCACGTGGAGACAAGGTTTCCGTGGGTAAGCACAAGTAATCTACGACACACACTCTCTGTTTTTCGATAGGGCCAGTATAAATTCTTTAAGCATTAATTTGGAAATAAGTTAAATTCACGTTATTCTCCCGACCGGCGTATTAAGTAATTTTGTTCGTGGCAATGGTTAAAGTTGTATGCTCCGTTAACAGTGTAAATTTTATTCAAGATGCTGACATATTTTCTAAGTGTATTAAATTCAATTATTACAAAGTAGATTCTTTAATTCCAGTAGGTGGCAATAGTTATAATACCACATCCTTCTCCACAATCAAATGTTGTCTGGGTTGATGATTCAATCATCCCACGGCCTAGTCATTAAGAGTTTCTCATATATTCTACTCACGCTAGGGGTCGATATTAAATATACAAATTTAGCTTGGAACACAGTGTATCCAGCTTGGCGCCCAACATAGATCAAACTTAGCAGTAGTATTTTCTGGCGAATAGACCGCCCAGGTAGAAAACATTACATTTGTACGCTCAATTCAAGGAGCAGTAAACCCATTACAATTTAGTTGTCATTTTTGGTGTGCAAATGCGAGGGAGTCGTGTCAGTAGATTTACTGGCACGTTAAACATCCCCTTTGGAGCATTATCTGTCTCCCCGGCGTCTCTAAAAGCCACTGCAGTTAAATGGGACGTAAAACCAATAACACAATTATTATTATTATTATTATTATTATTATTATTATTATTATTATTATTGTTACTGTGTTATTATTCGCGTCTGATAAAAGTGGAAATGCTTCAGAGGCGTGATAGAGCTGCGGTTAAGGTGCTAGCCTCTCGACGAGGGGGATCTGTTCAATTTATGGTTATTGCATGTGGGTGTTCGAGGTGAAATGTCACGCCCAGTGGCTTGAATTTCGCGTAAAAAAGAGGTCCTGTGGCTTTTGATCACGAGTAATAGTTACGCAAAACCATGGGCTTTCTTATTTCGAAATGCTTGTTATGCCATCAAACTATCGCCGGTTACCGGAAATTTACTATGGAACATCACTATAATGTTGAGCACAAATATGAGAATGACAAGATAGTAGGCGAAGAACGAGAAACAAGCTTTGGGGGAACTAGAAACACTTAATCGGGGTGAGCCAGATTCTGACGAAGTATGGAACAATCTTGGATAGAGTGGGACGGAGCCGTGTCGGTAGATTTACTGGCATGTTAAAGATCCCCTTCGGGACGAAGTTCAGGCTCACATGCGTCTCTAAAAGCTGCAGTAGTCAAAATGGACGTAAAACCAATATTATTATTATTATTATTATTACTTAATATGAAAATTCCCTTTCTTCTGCAACTTTTCACTATACACAAAACAGAAAGTTTTACAAGTAATTCCTCTTTACATGTGTTAGATTTTAACACAGCCATTTTTCAAAATGTTTTTTAGTTTAATTTTGCCTGATGGAAATGTTCATGAAATTGCTGTTGAAATTACGCCATGTTTAAAAAAATCTACGAAAAATAAAAAAAAATGTCCTTATTTTCCAAAAGCCCGTGTTAAAGTAAGACGAGAACATCAAGTAACATCCCTGAAAAATGCAATTAGTTCATGTTAATAGTTTCTGAGAAAATTATTAAATAAACGTTGAAAATTATCGTGGACAGCATAAGACATTCCGTCTCCCCTTAGGCGGTATGTGATGTTTGAAGCAGTATTCGGCGTTCAAACGATACGTAAATCATTTCAGTGTGTTTCGGAAATCCTGCTATCTGCGTCATCGTTTACTTAAATTAAAGAATGAAACGATCTGCAACTCACTGACTGGTGATGTGGGTTATTTTTAGCCTACTTTTCACATTTTGCAAAAATGAGGAAAAAGTAGACTTATGAGATCGATCCGGGAAAATGTGTGTCTGTCTGTCTGTTTGTCTGTCTGTCTGTCCTTCTGTCTGTCGGTCTGTCTGGCTGGCTGTGTGTGTGTCCCCCCCCCCCTATCAACTCCTAAACAGCTGCAGCAATCAAAACCAAATTTAGTATGAGTAAAGATGTGCACCGGAATATCTCACGTCCATATTTGAAAAATATGTCAGTGCTACCAACTGCTGAAAAAACGCACTAGAAATTTGAGCTCCATGTTGGATATCTTGCAAGGTATGCATGGGAGCTATTCCAAAATTGGCACACATGTAGATAATACTATTTCAGTTTAATTTCCAGGAGGCCAACCATGCCAGTGTTGCCAAAATAATTTTAAGCCTTCTGATAGGTCCCATGTTTAAATGCATATAACTTCTACACTATCAATTGGATTTCAACCAAATTTTGTATGTAATATCTGTACATAAACAGATATGACTGAGCGTATTCTTAAGAGCCACCAGGGCTGCCAACTGTTAATAATTGCTCTCTTTATTTATTTTTATCCAAATACCAATATATCAGAAAGTATGCAAGCCAACAGCTTTAAACTATGCACACGTTGAACCCTTTAGTATTGCAGTGTTTATAAGCAAGATTCTTGATCAAGGGGTCGCGCTCAGTTCATAGTGTGATGTTTACGTTCGCCAAACAACATGCTCTACTGAGGTAAGGGTCATAGGATTAAAACTATAATTAAGAAAGGAAGTGACAAGATGTAAACTAATAACATAATTTAATGACTAATTGTGTAAATAAAAATGAATATAAACAACAACAATAATAAAATTCCTCCCTGAATCTTCCCATGACAGAAATATCTATCAAAAGTTGAGGAGTCAGACGGATCTCCCCCTTATAAAAAATGTGGATCCAAGTTCCACTAACTTGCATAGGGATTTTATGTACGCGTAATGACTAACTACGAGGAATGAGTACTTGGATGACTGTTCGTTTACATCGGGTAACAGCCACGATGCTTACGAACAATCATCTCGTAAATCACGTTTACGGATATGGGACACAACACTAATAAAAACCCTTAAAATCACTGCTGACACACAATCTAAAATCTAATATTTACAGGAATCTCCCTCGAGACCCTCCTTCAATGCGATGACGCATCTGACAAATGAGCTGCCAACACGGCCAATTGCTCAATACACAAACAAGGAAAAGACAGCATCGCACGTGACTGCACGGGTCACTAATACGGAACATAAACATGGAACGAAACCAACAACAACAAAAGCCTCACCGGCTGAGATTACTTTATATGAACAAAAATGCACGTCAAGCTAACGCTTCGGAGATTATAGTAATTCGTAGGCAACTCCCATTTATTTAAACAATTTTTACCAATGATCAGTTCTATTTCTGTATTTCAAGTAATTTTACGGAGCCAACAAGCACTCCACTAATGACCTCGATGCAATCCTTTCAGCCCGCCTTGTGAAACAGCTTCCCCCTTCCTCAACTCTGTCATCGTCCAGCCCCAGTGTGTAAAAATAACTTGACCAACTGTGCCGTTATCTCGTAGAATCAACAGCAACAAATCTCAACCACATAAACATATGGTAAGACATTAATCGTTATTGCCACATATGTCCTCGCAAGGTAACGATATGGGCTTGGCACCAAGCTGACAGAAATCAGTCTACGCTGAGATTCCCGCTTGTAATGACCAATAAAATACACACACACACACACTGCTGGGAATTACATAACATTTTTCACACAGGTCGGCTGAATCAGGTGCTCACAAACTATTTAAGAAAATATTAAAACCTACGAGAGAGCTGACTGCTCCTCGCCACAATTTACATTGCACCCACGGCAATAAACTCACTGAATCTGATCAATAATAAACATTACAAGATTAATTTACCCTCCAATCTACTGCATGATTATACTAATTCAGTCCTACTTCAGAAACACAATATATCTCCGAGAGACGCTTCTTAATCGCACTACGTAAACATATGCGAACACGGTCGTCCACATAGCCACGTTAGTTAAAACAAACAAACAAGAACTTACGACTATAAAATTTTGTGCGAGCTGTTTCCATGCAAAAGGTGTGTCAGACCAAAACTAAATACACTACGTTAATCAACACAAGCAAGATATTTACAAACAAAATATGTCCCATATACCATAAGTTAATTTGTCAGATAATAAGAATATTATTCAGTACTCATCCTCTGCCAGTCACCGTCAACGAACATCTGCAGCCATTTCCCTACTTAATGCTGCTTAGCTCATCTCAAACATCTCGACGGAGTGTTGACAGTTCCAAACTTCTTCCAGGATAAGCGATGTCATCTCTCGTGCTGATGCAAAAAGTTATAGATTATTTCACACTCGATATCTGTTTACTAAATTCACCGTTTCAGGTACTTAATTCCCCAGAACAGTCTGTTGGCGAATTGTCGATGATACTGTCCCTACAAATTAGTACCGTGACTATCTATCACACTGAATTTTACAACACATTTATATTAATAAAAATCTGTGTCCTCATGACACGCAAAGTACAAGTGCCTACGTCCTCAGACGCGCATAACGTAATAATAACCTGTGTCTCCCGACACACACAATGTAATAGTAACCTACGTCCTCAGACGCACAAAAGTAATAGTAATGTCTTGGCTCTTCACGCCACTTATAAATGAACTGGCCCTAGGTATCGATAGAGGGGGAAATTATATAAAAATTTCTCAAAATAATAGTGGTACAGGAATGAAACAAATATCACTGAACTCGTAAAATTGCGCAGGTCAAGAATATGCCCATTAATCCTAGAATCGATCGTAGAGATGTTGTCTAGCCGATCTCCCGCGTTAATGCTAGCTATCGCGTGCCCAAGCTAGACTTGGCGCGTTCGTAAGCATTCATCTCTCATTGGCTCCACTTTTTCAATAACTTCGCGGTTTTTATCAGACCTCGGCCTCGTAGGAGTGTCCAGAAGTCCCATCAGCCACTCACGTTACTGCATTATATTTTTTCTAGGCGCGAATAGTACAATGAACATGCCATAAGCGTGTCTCACCACGCGTCCCTTCTATTTTGAGGTAGCCATCACCTGTCCTTCTGAAACATTACTAGGCTCTTGTTCTTATCACAATGCTAAAGTATTTAGCCTTTTGTCAAACTGCTGCAGGTATGTTCCCACTGTCTCCAACAAATGCTTGAAGTTTCCTCATCTTCGTCTGGCTATTTCATGACGCTGGTGGAAATATTAATTAATTGTAGAAATAAAACATCGAATCATTTATCCATCAGAGGATAAAGGGTTCAACGTATATTCTGACATTTTAGATTAATTTCAAGTAACTTATATACGTCAGTTCTACCAACATGATTATAAGCCTGCTGATACGACCAATTTTTAAATATATGTAACTTCTATACTATCAGTTGGATTTCAACCAAATTTCATATGTGCTATGTGTACCATAACAGTTATGACTATAAGTATTGTTAAGAGCAATCAGGGCTGCTGACTGTTAATAAATGCTGTCTATATTTATTTTACACTAATATCAATATACCAGAAAGTATGCAAGCCAACAGCTCTATACTTTGCACACGTATAGCACCTGACATTCTAGATTAATTTGGAGTAATTAATACAAGGCTGTGCTGCCAACATGATTCTATGCCTGCTGATATATCCAATTTTAAAATACATGTAACTTCTATATTAACAAATGGATTTCATCCAAAATTGGTACAACAAGATATCATAATATTTCAGATTATTTCTGACCAGCACACGCATGGTATTGTTGGCAACATGCTTTTACGCGTGCTGATAGATCCAGTGTCTAACTGCATGATTCATTTATACTTAATTAGCACACACGCAATTCGACATTTAACATCATTCAAAACACAATTACCGAACGTACATATAGACAGCAATTCGACCATTTTCCAGAATTAATTTAACGCAGAATAAGTTGACAATACCAAATTTTAATACTCTAACGGTCCAATTTAATTTGACAGAACTACCAACAGCGAAATAATTAACCCCCAGCTAAAGAAATGACAACAAAACATGAAATGTTTGGCCTAATGAACAGCTGATCACTACCAATTATACCTCACACGTATTACGCACAGCAAATTGCAGAATTTCAGCCTTACATCACTAACAATTATTAAGAATAATTACAGATTTACCCCAAAGGACCTGCTGATGATAAATCCACACACGCAATTCACATTTTCACCGACATCAGTTGCATAAAATAATAACTTGTCACAGCCGCCGCCATGATAGTTCAAAATCACTACGTGATCCAACAGGCGTGCACTAAACGCACATCAAAACAGACACTAAGTTATTCTTACTGGAAATACAAGTTTATCAATTTCAGCCTATTGTCAAGAGAATTTAGAACGTCAATAATTTTAATTTTACCAAACCTACTTCCAATCAGACAAACATTTTATTATTTCAAACACGTGACACAATTTGGTCAAAACAACACTTCCCGAGGTGTACATTAGCACAGGCGCAGTAAAATTGAGCTGGACTATTTCCTACAAGAACAGAAAGAATTTACAACCACCCCAAAACATACAAACAGCATATCAAAACTCACCACGTGTGAAATTCCTTCAGCCGGTCAACTCGTCAATCTGGCAACGCAGCACGGCCATTACTCTCCCGTCAGTCCTGACTTTCGTCCAGCGCACGTGATTGCCACTTTCGGCTATCTGCTCGTCTTAACAGCTGACGACAGAATTGTTCATTTGGTCTCGGTGTACACGGCAGGTTATTTTACATGAAAACAAATCACAACATGTATTAGGTTCTGCTCTAATAACTAGCCTACCTATTGGAGAAAGAAAAATTAGTATGGAGGGCCCAATCTACATTAATTAAGTTAATTAAGTTAATTTTAATTAATTACTGCGGAATTTAATTTTAATTAATTACTGCAATCAGTCAGCAGGAAAGATTATTTGTTAATGGCAAGATCACAGAACAAAACCATGCTCATTGCTACCATTGTAACAGTGGCCTCATCCCCCCCTTCCCTATTCGTTAACCCAAGATGACGATAATAAAATTAGCATATCAAAAATGCTTTATTAACATGATATTACCATATCAGAAATTAATAAATGATAACACACAGGAAAGGCCTAATTTAATTACTCGCTAGGCCAGCTGAGTTCACAGCAAAAAACCTAGGAGCGAATGTTCCGATTTGCTTGGTTTTCAAGAACACCCTCATTAGATTTAGGAAAAGAGAACAGGCGGGACGAAACCAATGTCAAGACCAGCTTGTTGAGTGGAAAACTGGATGCTTACCTCAGCAGCCGGTATTAAATTGACCCTGCCAAAGATGAAGAATGAAAAGGGGAATAATCTTCCTAGTGACTTCATGCAATAAATAATATGACAAATCGAAATAAGGTAACATGTATTGAGCAGTAAAATAAAACAATTACAAGAGACAGCCTTCCACCACTTAATTAACTAACTGACAAATATGATCTAATTAAACACAAATGAATGACTTAGTTTAAACAAACCAGACACTCGCCCGCTTGGCAAGGTTTCACACATCTACATTTGTGATAGAAATGAATTTATCTAGAATGATTCCCAGAAATTAATGCCCATCAGGGACTAAATAATTGTCATTTGCCCGCATGGCAAATTACGCAGTTACATTTGAGGTTAAAACATGAATTTCAAAATGGATCCGGAAGAAGAAGAAAAAAAGGAAAACAACATGAGAAAAGCAATGCCTTCTCAAAAAAACAATGCTGCATCAAACAACCGAAACGCCCCTTAGTGGAACGGAAAGGTCTGACAACCTCCACAGTCCAGCATTGACCGTCCCGTCAAGGCTGTCTGACCAAGAATTAAAACCCACGAGGTTCCCATCCAGCAAACGGGAAATAGGGCAATAATAATACACCCTGCAGTAATTACATATAAAGGTACCACCAAAATATTACTAGACCCTCCAAAAGATTACATACTAAAGTGCTAAAATAGACTTTATCCAGGTAAGCTTACGGACCGCCGACACGCGGCCTTAAAATGACGTTACGAAATTTAGCAGTCAAAGTTTGTATTGATCGTCCTTGGTTATGCCCCTTAGTAATTAAATCATGATAGTACCACCTGGTCTCTTCGAACCCTCCGGGGAAAACTGCACACACGTTTTCCCCGGAGGCAAGTGCTCAAGAGTCTTTCTGTCAGCAAACTTCCTCACACACTGTCTTTCGAGTCACAGATTCCACCCTTGTATATCAGCGTATCCCCACCACAACCCTCCAGTAGTACCAACTGCGACCAGCAGCACAACCGGCCAAAACAAAGCCAGAGTTCAAGGTCTTGAGTGGGTACTATAGAAAATCTCCCCACACAGACTAGAAACCTTCCAGGAGCTGAGACGTTACACCATGCTCTTGCAAGGGTGTTCTTAGAATAAGGGCTTGGCGAATGTAGCCGACAAGAAATGTTGCTTTTCCAATGTTTGCACACACAAAGCTCGATTTATCTCCCTTTTAAAGTGTCTATCGTCGATAAGCCTATAAGTGACAGCACACACAAAGGCGCAAATCCTGGCAGAAAGCTTGGCGAATGAAACTGACAGGAACTGTTCACCTTTCAAAAGTTCACGGATCAAAGCTTGACTTATCCCTCTTTTCCATTTATTATAAACCTTTAGGTGACAGCACACACAAGGGCACAAATCATGTCGGAAGGGGCTAGGCGATCTCATTTCACCAGTAGCCAGACGCCAACTTGGTGAATGGAATTCTCAGAAGAGCCCTGGTGTATGTTCTCATGATAATCCCCCCAGACCTGGACCTCCTGCTGCGCCTCGAAGATAAGATGAACATGTACCGATTTGCAAAATTGGTACAATAACTTATTTCAAGTCCAGGGGCACCTACCCATTCCCGAGCCTAATACAGTACCTACAGTTACACGCACTACTAAAGTCACCACAGAAACACACGTTATCAGACAAAATGAAAACACTCCTAAGTACACAGGACTGATGACCAAGATTTTCGAAACCCCCCAAAAAAGTATTAACAACAAAAAATAAAATAAAATCAGAACAAGAATACTTTTACAATGAAAGAGCTCCTGAGAAAACAACAAAACGACCAACCAAATATAACGTCCCTGACATTTAAAAGAGTCTCGAGCTGATTCGTCTCTAATATTTCGAAAATTCTTTAGTGTGAATGTGATCGTGGATCAGTGAGACTAGGAATAGACAATGCACTTTGAATTGAATGAGGAGGATGGTTACTGTAAGTCCCCGTTGCCCGGGTCGAACCACCGAACCCACCACAGTTGAACGTACTTGTACTCACTCGTAGAGCCCTATCAGGTTGCCGGATATTTCTGTTTTATGGGTGTCAGTCAGTTTGCTCCACTTAATTGCATGGATTCAAGGTTCAAGGCTAAATGATAGGTCATTGACCCTGAAATTTTTGCTGAGTCAGATTATTATTTAACGGGGCATAAACACAGTCTTTTCAAACCTGGCCGAAGACATGAGATTTTTAAGAGCGTTATAAGTCCCTCAGTATGCCTTCCTTCGGAAAGGAAGTAAAGCCGGTGGGCCCATGTCATAGATTTATGGCGTGTAAAAGAACCTTCAACTAACTGCAATTGTGTGAAGCTAAATTTGTAGGTTAGATTTGATTAACGCTCTATTAAGTTCCAACGTTCACTGCAAGGTGCCGGTTGCGGTGGCATCTAGTAGACAATTTCACAGCTAGGTGTCGTTGACGGTAGTATTTGGTGGCAAAAGTAGGAACTATTTGAAATTGATCATCTGCAGTCCTTACCTGAATTACAGATAATACACACTAATACAGCCATCACAATTAACACCGGTTATCAGACAGATTCTACACACACCCAAAGTACACGGGGTTACATGACTGCGTTATCGCAGTCCCTAAACTGAGGATCCAACCAACCAACCGACCGACCGACCGACGTAGTCATGAAGACAAACGCTGGTACGAACCTCTCAAAATAAAATAAAAAAAGCAAAACAACCTTCCATTTTTCATCGTTAAGCCAAAAGTGTGCTACCTGACGCATTCACATAGGGCTGATGTTCACGGAGAAACCTTTGCCTGCAACTACTGATACAGATTACTATTGCCACCACAATATCACTTTGCAGTAACGTTCTCGCCTGCGCGATCCCAAGATAGCGGAATCGTATCCCGGCGAAGTCAGTTGGCACTTGAGGGTGCTTAAATGTGAGGGAGCCGTGCCAGTAGATTTACTCGCACGTTAAAGATCCCCTTCGGGGCAAAATTCCAGTACTCCGGCGTCTCTAAAATCCGCAGTATTTAAATGGGGCGTAAAATCCATAACATTATTATTATTTTTACCAAAATATCATACTTTATCAGACACATTATACACACACCCAATTTATGGGGTTGACGACAACAACAACAACAACAATAACAATTTTTGAAAGTAAATTTATTTTCCGTTATCTTAACACTCGTAAATCTTAGTAGTTGGGAACTTGCGACATCATGGTCATTAATCATGCACTAGAATAGCGGCTTCGGTGGCGTAGTTGGTAGCATGCTGAACTGCTGTGCCCAAGATAGCGGGTTCAAACCCGGCCGAAGTCGTCGGATTTGTTAAGAGCGTTAAAAATCCTTCAGTATGCCTTCCTTCGGAGGGGAAGTAAAGCCGGCGGTCCCATGTCATAGATTTGTGGCATGTGAAAGATCCTTTCACAGACTAAACTTGTGTAAAGCTAAATTGTTAGATTAGATTACGTCGGAACGCTCTATCAATGTTCCAACGGTCACCACTAGGTATCATTGATACCTGTTAGTTATTGTTGTTTTAAGGGGCGGAACTACGAGGTCATCTGGTAGCGAAAGTTGAAATTGAACGGAACTTGTAGCTCACCCTATGGGTGTCCTCTGGAAGCAGCTACAGACTCAGGCGAGCCGAACATGTCCTCGGACACTCCCGGCACTAAAAGCCATACGATAAATAAATAAATAAATAAATAAATAAATAAATAAATAAATAAATAAATGCACTAGAATGAGTGATAATGTGATGTATCTAATAGTATGTGGCTAGGAATTTGAAGGAGGTTGCTGTAGCCGTCAGTTAGGTACCATCCCGGCATTTCCATGGAAATGCGGAAATCCTCTTCTAGGCTGGGAGATGGGAATGGAGCCCACCTCTTCTCAGTTTTGTCTCATCCAGACTGGGTGTAGTCTATCTTCATGTTATAAGTAAACTTCTTGGCTGAAGCGGGGAACCAAACTTGGGACCTCAGAGACTACAGCCATTACACAACGAGACTGTTACTTTAGTATGAGGTGAGGCACTCATGCGATCCCGGGTCGGTTAGTACATTCGGACCCAGCTTTCCCTATTCTCATGTCAGACCTGGAAGCAGCAGGTGAAAGAACCCAGTGGAACCAGCATCTATCTAAATGGCGATCACTAGCAGGGAAGTGGAAGAGTTCGGCAGCCGGAACACGTGTAGACAGGATGGAAGGTCAACTGCCGGAGAGAGTCAGCCAGGGTGGTTGACACTGAAGATGAAGAAGCTCCGATTATCCATGGCCGCAGACTATTTCATCCAAGGATTTCAACAAGTCTGAAGCAAGTTCAATTCGATGATAGAGTGTTGTGATGTCTTGAATTCATAAACATGACAAACAGTGATAATGGCAGTGACGACATACATGACTTTCCTTTGGACAACACATTCCTTTCTGTTTGAACCTAGAGGGGGAAATTAGGGAACCTGACCAGAAAGTCATTGTCGGTTCAATAATATGAGCAGTCAAGGTATGGCAAAAATAGCACAGCAACACTTATTGTAACTAGCGGACCCAGGCGAGAACGCTCGCATAATGGGTTGTGTGCGCCCCATGTGTACAGACTACCCGCCCCTCGCTAGTGCTATGCGGCTGTACGCGACACAGTTCTGCCAGGGGCTATCGTCTTGTTTATTTGTTTAAAAGCTCTTTATAAACAATTCAATATATTTCCGTTGACGTTTCAAGAAATGCAAGATTTTTCCAGTACTATTGAGACGATTTGGAAGGTTTTGGTACAAATCACATCTTCTAACTCCCTCTGGTTTAGGAGCTTGAGTTTTGTGAAGTTGGTTGGTTGGTTCTTAAGTTAGGGGCTGCGACAACGTGGTCATGTAGCCCCGTGTACTTTGGGTGTGTGTAGAATCTGTCGGATAACCGCTGTTAATTGTGATGACTGTATTAGTGTGTGTTATCTGTTCTTTTAAATTCAAGTAAGGACTGCAGACTTTAAAATTTTTCAAATAGTTCCTACTTTTGCTGCCAAACGCCACCGTCAAAGACTACTAGATCAGAACTTAGTTACCAGACGCCACCGCAGTCGGCTCTTGGCAACGAACGTAGGAACCTAAACTAATTCAAGAGCATATATATTTAAAATATAAATAACATTAAAAATAATCTTAAAACGTCAAAGAGCGTTGTTTACATTCCTAACCTATACAATTTAGCTTCACACAGGTGTAATTAGTGGAAGGTTCTTTAACATGCCACACATCTATGACATGGGACCGCCGGCTTTACTTTCCCATCCGAAGGAAGGCATACTGAGGGATTTTAGCGCTCTTAAAAATCCGATGACTTCGGCCGGATTTGAACCCGCGATCTTGGGCATAGAAGCTCAGCATGCTACCGACTACGCCACCGAAGCCACCGAGTTTTTGTGAAACATAGGCCTACACCTTAGCGTATTATATAATAAGATAGGAGATCCGAGATGTATGCTCAGTGCTCTTGAGAGTGGATTTCTCTGAACTTCACAAAATTCATCATGCTACATCATTTAATGAAGTCATCCAAACTCACGTCGACAAGCTAGCGTCGAACTTTTGGTTGATTTCTGGGCAGATGTTTCCTGAAACACAAGGCTTTATGATGGCTATTCAGGACCAGGTTGTCCCCACGAGGAACTACCTTAAGTACATTATCAAGGATGCATCTGTGCAAGATGACCATTGCAGATACGGTTGCCCAACATCGGAGACTGTTCAACATATTATATCAGGTTGTCGCCATTTTGCAGGGACAGAATATAGGAAGAGCCATGATTTTGTTGCCAAGATAGTTCATCAAGAACTGGCTATACACCTTCAACTGCTGAGCCAGGAGAAAGTGCCGTACTATAAATATGCTCCTGAAAGTGTACTGGAAAATGACAGCTTTACGTTGTACTGGGATCGTACTGTGTTGACAGACCAGTCAGCTGTGCACAACAGACCTGATTTAGTTCTTGTTGACAAATGCATGAAGTACATTACCTTCAAAGATGTGGCAATCCCAAACAGTGGCAACATACTAACAAAGCATGTTGAAAAGCTGTCAAAATACACAGAGCTTTCAGAACTGATAAGGAAGCAATGGCACATGGCACAAGTCAGGACAGTTCCTATTATTATCTCCAGCATTGGCGTGATTCCCAACAACTTAAAGGAATCGCTCACTGAGTTGAAATTATACCCTGACCTTTTCAAACTGATGCTGAAAACTGTCATACTTTCTACGTGTCGCGTAGTAAGGCAGTTCTTGGGCAATCAGGCCTGAAGGAGTGGGGGAAAAGCGTAAAGCAACTAGCTTACTGAATGCAGTCACCAATAATTTGCTCCTTATGATATATACGGTATGTGGGATTGTAAATGTTTCCTTTCCAGCAAATATGCTGAGAATGTGTAATAATAATAGGCTAATAATAGCAGACTTAGCTGAGGAAAGTGCGGTTAAGGTTAGGACACATCCCATCGTTATGTCGGCTGCTGGAATTGTTAATTTGACCATTAGGCCTATACTGCTGTACACCTCAATGATCTGTAAATAGGCAGCAGCGCACCATTCATGCAGAAAGCTATCATCCTGGACACGTGGACAATGAGGTGATTTCTATCTCAGTAAAGAATGATTAATGTGAAAAAGACGTCTAGTGCCTGTTGCTGCAACGAAGTTTCTTTCTAAAAAAATAAAAATAAAAAAATCTGAATTGTTTAAACAACGATGACAATGACGACGATGACGACGGAAAGAAAAATAATGTAACTTTCTGTATTTTTAGAGGCGGCTTCGGTGGCGTAGTTGGTACCATGCTGAGCTTCTATGCCCAAGATCGCGGGTTCAAATCCGGTCGAAGTCGTCGGATTTTTTAAGAGTGTTAAAAATCCCTCAGTATACCTTCCTTCGGAGGGGAAGTAAAGCCGGCGGTCCCATGTCATAGATTTGTGGCATGTTAAAGAACCTTCCACTAATTACACCTGTGTGAAGCTAAATTCTATAGGTTAGGAATGTAAACAACGCTCTTAGGTTCCTACGTTCGTTGCCAAGAGCCGACTGTGGTGGCGTCTGGTAACTAAGTTCTGAACTAGTAGTCTTTGACGGTGGCGTTTGGCGCAAAAGTAGGAACTATTTGAAAAATTTAAAAGTCTGCAGTCCTTACTTGAATTAAAAAACAGATAACACACACTAATACAGTCATCACAATTAACACCGGTTATCAGACAGATTCTACACACACCCAAAGTACACGGGGCTACATGACCGCGTTGTCGCAGCCCCTAAACTTAGGAACCAACCAACCGTATTTTTAGAGATGAAGCTTTCTTGTGTATCTTTTTATGTGCCCGTTAATATTGTGGTCATTAGTCACTGGACGCCTAATTGGCAGTTATCAAACTCTAGCTACAGATCCCGGTGCTTAGCTCTGCACCTGACCTTGAGAGCTCAGTGGTAGGAGAGGGGTGTGGAGCGGTGCGGGGATCCTGCCGAACACTTCCCTGTCTGAGAATATTGACGCGCGCGACAGTAGCATGTTCTCTTGGATATTACTAGTCTAAGCCAGTGCCGCTTAGCGTGGTAAATGTTTTACGCTGCAGTAATATGCTGGAGGAGTAGAATGGGCAAGTGCAGAGCTACCCGCCGGTAACTGTACGTTCTCAGTTCTCAGGTACATTTCAGTTGTACTGTAGAACAGAACGGGCGTTGAAATTGTGTAACAGTAGGGTGACGTCTGAATAAATGTAGTGACCAATAGAAAGGATCATGATTCACTAGATCCAAAACCGCGAAGGCGGACTTGAAGTATAATTTAGCCTAAAGGAAACTACTGACGATGTAAACAAACTATGTGAAATTATTTGTGGAACTTGTTATAAAGGGTTCAAGATAGACTACTGTCAACTAAGATATAATCTTAATAGCAGTTAGTTAAAGATACTGTGTCCCTGATATGCTTAATATAACTACGATTTTCAAGCAAGTTGAAGGTATAATAATTATGTCTTTTCTTACTCTGTTTTGATGCAAGTAGATGAAATCATATGTATAGTACTGTTATAATTATTCTTAAGCAGATAAGGCTTCATATGTACACTAAGTATTGATTTTATAACTCACGTTCTCGTCCGGTGATAGAGAGGGTAAACATAGCACGTTTATGTTTTGCATTTTATAAGAAGTAGGCATATTACAATATCTTATTCAGTTATTTACATCACATACAATAACACTGTAAACACACAGTATTTGGAAAATAATAGTTTTGCTCACATAAATTGAGATATATTGTCTATAAGACTACCTATTCTATATACCGTAACTTTTGAAGATATTTTGACAAAATTAAAACTTAAAATATAGTTATTGAAATATTTCGTTTGAAGGGTTTCGTACAATTATTATAAAGATGATTATGATGATGAAATCTAGATCGAAGAAAGTGGAGGACGGCGTGTTAAAAGCGGGCCCTATACAAATAATACCACTAATAGTAGCCTTATACTATACCGGCCATGGTGGTCGAGAGCGCTAAAACGCTACCTCGTGCTTCGCTGGTATAGGCCATTCTGAAATTGCTTTTTTCCCCCCGTGGTTTCCCATTTCCACCACCAGGCAAATGCCAGGACGGTTCCTTTCAACAGGTCCAAGGCCGACTTTCTTCCCACTCTCATCTTGGACACTTCCTTAATTAGATCCAAGTTAGCAGTTGCCTGTGTGATCGGCCTGCCACCATCCCCAGTTGTATCTGCTTACAAAGTGTGTCGAGCTCCAAGACACTGTCCTTGTGGTGATAAAGGAATGTTCCCTCGCTGAGTCCATGGGTGAAGCCGAGCTGGGGGAATAAGCGACTGAAACATAGTGATAATAATAATAATAATAATAATAATAATAATAATAATAATACTAATAATAATAATAATTGGCTGAGGAAATACGGCAAATGTGGAGACAGGAAAGTGTAGTGGTTCTGCCCATAGTCATTTCTTCTACCGGCATCGTCCCTAAATCGTTAAATCTGGAAATATTGGGAATACATCCTGGTCTACATATCACCATGCATCTTGGAGACCTGTTCCATTGTTCGATCGTTTCTCAACGTGCCACCTTAAGAGAATTAGCCATACCGTCTTGCAAACAAGCCGACGATATGTTGATATGTCCCACTTATGTGGTGAAATGAATGTGATAACAATAATAATAATAATAATAATAATAATAATAATAATAATAATAATAATAATAATAATAATGTTGGCTAGGGGACGTTTGTTTCATTTCTTTTCGGCGAGTAGACTGAAGAGCAATATAATTTAACGTAAAATGAGTAGGAGGAGGAATGTGCAAGAGGAGGAGTCTGGACCTGGTCCTGGGATGAGGTTTCCATCGAACCGCGAGCGGCCGAGAACGGATATATCGCCGATCGGTCGAGCTCATACTGAAAACAGTTCACCGTTAATAACTATAAGCAGCACCCAAGATCTCCCAGCTGCGTCCTCAGTAGATGTTTTGCCGTCATCTGAGACGTCAACCACTGTTGCAGGACTACCGAGAAGACGCATTCAATGGTCAAATGAAATGAACAAGGAAGTTATGCGTCTCTATTATTCCGTTACGAAACTAGAAACTGATATGACTATGTACAGACACCTTCTGTGGCAAAAATTTATCGAGAAATACCCTGGCTTGTCTCAGCGCCTCACAGAACAAAATTTAGCGGATAGAAGAAGAGCTATTGTCGGAAAAAAGTTCTTATCAACTTTGGAAATAACTGAAATAAAATGCGAAGTCGTGGAACAACTCCAAATCAGAGACTCCGAAGATCTCATACTGCAATTACGGGAAGAACAACACAGTGGTCTCTAAAGCTCTAGATGGTGTGGATGATACTCGTATAGAGTACGTACAACTGGTGATTTATTGTGGTGCTTTAGCTGCCGTTCAAGCGATTGGTATTAAAATTGTACCACAATATGCAAGGGTCCGTGCGAGCTCAGTGATGCCTCCCCCATGGCAAAAGTGCCTGGAGAAGAAGATTGAGGAGCTTCGTAGAGAACTTGGTCAACTGACACAATTCAAAAGAGGAAATCGGTCCCTTAGACAAATCAGGAAAGTAGTGCGCATAATACAGCCAAGTCGTTTAGATGAGCTGGATCAAGACAAGCTGTCGGAAATAATAGACACGTGCACTCAGAGATTGGCTGTCTATAGTAAGCGGCTACGCAGGTACAAAGAAAGTCAAAAGAGGAAGGATCAGAATAGAGCATTTGAATTGAACCAGAAATAATTCTACAACAGCTTGCAAAACTCTAATCCAGAACGTCAGAATAATACTCCTTCAATCGAAGAGGCCACCAATTTCTGGTCTAATATTTGGGAACAGCCCAAAGACCACAATTTTCGTGCCAACTGGATGATAGAAGAAGAGGCGAGGTTTTCTGGTGTGATTAATGAAATGAATAGCCCTGACATCATGGAGCATGAGGTGAAGGCAGCAACTCTACGTACACAGAACTGGAAAGCGCCTGGGTCAGATTTTATACACAACTACTGGTATAAGAGGTTCACAGGCCATGAAGCAATAGCCAAAGCCTTCACGCGAATTTTACGATTTCCTGAGGAAGCTCCGGAATTTCTGTTCATGGGAGATACCTTCTTGATACCAAAAGGTGAAGAATCAAGAGATCCGTCAAACTACAGGCCCATCACTTGCCTGTCGGTGCTTTACAAGCTATTTATGGCTATAATTGTGGAACGAGTGTATGGGCATTGCGAGGCGAATGGGATACTCGCTGAAGAGCAGAAAGGGTGCCGACGGAAAACGCAAGGCTGCAAGGATCAAGTGATAATAGATTCAGTTATTGTAAATTTGGCTATGAAAGGACAAAGAAACTTATGTATGGCCTACATTGATTACAAGAAAGCCTGTGACTCCGTACCTCATTCATATTTGATCGAAATATTAAAAATCTACAAGTGCGATCCCATCATTGTCCAATGCCTACAATCTATCATGTCTAGATGGAATGTGAAACTTCATCTAAAAGACCGATGCCAAGTCACTCCGTCCCGTGCAATTCGAATTAACCGTGGAATATTCCAGGGAGATTCTTTCAGTCCACTATGGTTCTGTCTGTGTTTAAACCCGCATAGTGGGTAGTTAAATAGGAGTGGATTGGGATTTGAAATGCGAGCTGGTGAGGTGAAGCACAAGGTTTCACATAGACTGTACATGGATGACTTAAAATCTATGCAAGCACACGGCATCAAATGCAAGGGCTCGTAGATATTACGCAGACGTTTAGCGACGATATAGCGATGGAATTCGGACTTCAAAAATGCAAGGCGATCATACTGGCAAGAGGGAAACTTGATAGGGCAGAGGGCTTCGATGTTGGTCTATATGAGTGTTTGGACGAGGGCGAGACCTACAAATACTTGGGCTTTCTTCAGCTTCGAGGGATCCGACACACACAAATTAAAGCCAATTTACAGAAAAAGTTCTTTAATCGAGTGGATATGGTTTTGAAATCATGCGTGGATGCAGGCAAGAAGGTCAAAGCCCTTAACACCTGGGCAGTACCTGTACTTACGTATTCGTTCGGAATCGTTAAGTGGTCTAGAGCAGATTGAACGGAGAGTATGAGTCTCAATGACAAAATATCGGCTTCATCATCCAAAGACAGCGATAGAGCGTATCACACTACCACGGAGCGAAGGTGGCCGAGGGGTCATTGATCTCGCAATCGCCCAAAGTAAGCAAGTGGAACGTCTGCGACAGTACTTCTTTGGCGCAAGAAATACTCCTCTGTATGAAGTCATTGTTGAAAGTGATAAGAGATTCACACCACTACGACTTGCAGACATGCAATATGACACAAAAGAGCACGTTACTTCGTTTGAACAGAGCCAGATGGCATGGTTACGAAAAGAACTGCATGGTGTACACCCTCACTTGCTCGGCCAACATCATGTCGACCGATCATTGTCGAACTTATGGTTGAAGCATGGTTCGCTCTTCAGTGAAACTGAGGGCTTTGTAATTGCGATACAGGATCGTGTCATTGCAACCAAAAATTACAGAAAGCACATCCTTAAAGAGAATGTAGCAGATGATCGATATCGTAGATGCACCTCGGCGCTGGAAACCATCGATCATATCATCGGTGGCTGCTCTACGCTGGCTGGTATAGAGTATACCAAGAGGCACAATGATGTAGCTAAGATCTTACATCAAGAGCTAGCTATAACATCTGGACTTCTGGATACGTGCATTGTGTACTACAATTACCAGCCTGCCAACGTGCTTGAAAATGAGCATTATAAGATGTATTGGGATAGACCTATTTTAACCGACCAGAACATCTTGGCCAATCGACCTGACATTGTCTATCTCAATAAAAGAGAGCAAAAGGCCTACTTGATAGACGTTGCTGTCCCACTTAGCCAAAAATGCAAACTACCCAAGCTAAAAAGGCAAACAAGTACGCACCGTTGGCGGAAGAAATACGGAAACTATGGGGATTAAAATGCGTGAGGATTTTGCCGGTGGTGATCTCTTCCACGGGAGTTGTTCCAAAGACGTTGGCAATGGCTTTGGAGGAACTGAAAATGAAACATATGATTGCCAGAATACAGAAGGCAGTGCTGCTGGATACGTGCCATATTGTTAGGTTATTTTTATCCCAGTAATAGGTTTACAAGGTTCTTGATTAACAAATCCGTACCTTGTAAACTGAATTGTACCATAGTTATGAGAAATTAAAGATAATAATAATAATAATAATAATAATAATAATAATAATAATAAGATAATAGAGGTCTGAGGAATGGAGAAGATGGAAATCTTCTGGAAAAGGGGAACACTTGGAACAATTCAGACAACAGAGGAAAGAAACATCCAGAATTTTCCGTAGGACCAAGCGATCTTTTGAAGCAGCACAGTTAGAAAATCTTCAGAGCAACTTCGTTAAACACAACTCCAGAGACTTTTACCAGACATTCAAAAACAAACTTAAGGGTTACCAAGCCCCAAGTATGAGTTTTAGAAATGAGCAGGGAAAAATTGGACTGAACAACCATGAAAACTGCGAAATACTAGCTGGATACTTTCAAGATCTTTTGAACTGTCCAACCCCCACTTCTAGATTAGAAATAGCAGACTCACCAGAAAACTCAAAAGAGGATGCACCACCAACAAAAGAAGAGATCAGGGATGTCATCAAGAACCTAAAGAACAACAAAGCAAGTGGAGAAGATTCGATAACAGCAGAAATGATTAAATGGGCTGAGCCAGAAATTCTAGACGACCTTCACAGAATCCTTGGTGCAGTCTGGGAAACCGAGAAAATTCCAGAAGAATGGAAAACAGCGCTGATCCATCCGCTCCACAAGAAAGGGGATAAGCAAGACGTGAACAACTACAGAGGTGTGTCCCTCCTTTCAATTGCTTATAAAATTCTCTCCAAGATTCTTCTAAACAGAATAGAAGATACGCTGGACAAACAACTAGGCGAGTACCAAGGAGGGTTTAGGAAAGGACGCTCCTGTGTTGAGCAGATCTTCAACTTGAAATCAATAATCCGTCACAGACTGCTGAGTAATAAGAAAATTGTGGTATCCTTCATAGACTTTAAAAAGGCATTTGATTCAGTGGACAGAGAGACCTTAGACAGGATCCTAAGGGAATTTGGAATCAAAACCAAACTAGCAAATATAGTCAAAGAGACCCTAACAAACACAACTTCCAGGGTGAAGTTCATGGGAGAGCTTTCTCGGCCGTTCGAAATTAAGACAGGAGTCAGGCAAGGGGATGGCCTATCACCAATCCTTTTCAACTGTGTCCTAGAGAAGGTTGTGAGAATTTGGAACTCGGAATTGGAGAGTCGAGGAATAAACCCAATCTGCCTCGGGAGGAAGTCGGTAGGAATTAAAGTCAACTGCCTGGCGTTTGCAGATGATTTTGCAGTACTATCGGAAACCACAGAAGAAGCAGTCATACAAATCAACCTCTTGGAAAAGATCGCTAGCCAAACAGGACTAAGGATATCAGTTGAAAAGACAAAATTTATGACAAATGACAAACATGGACCAAAGTTCCTTGACACGGAGATAGGACGGATTGAAAGGGTAAAAAAGTTCAAGTACCTAGGAGAGACTATACAGGAGAATGGGTTAGAAAAAGCAGCTGTTGGAGATCGAATTATAAAAATGGAAAGAGCGTATGGATTAACAAAAAATATCTACAACAAAAAGTGCATCTCCTGGAATGCCAAAATAAGGCATTATAACACTGTCGTAAAAACAGAGTGCCTCTTTGCCAGTGAATGTCTCTCGATGAACTATAGCCTCGAAAAGCTAGAAGTCATGGAAAGGAGAATTCTTAGAAAAATCATGGGTGCAGTTCAGACTGAAGATGGATGGAGACTGAGAAGCAACGGAGAAGTCTACCAGAACGTGGAAAGAATCTCCGCGTCTATGCGGAAGAGAAGGCTGACATTCCTCGGACATCTCTATAGAATGAACGACCATAGATTAACTAAACAAATATTCGACTATCTCTGGAAGAAAAAGACCACCACAACATGGATTAAGGAAGTTAGGAAAGATTTAGAAAAGTTAAACATCACAGAATCTCAAATGCTAGAAAGAAATGTATTTAAGAGCAAAGTGAACAATCTGGAAGGGTTTCAAGATGAAGGAAGACCTAAGAGAAGTGGACGAACTTGGACAGAAGACCAAAGAAAAAATGCCAGTGAACGCATGAAGGAATATTGGAGACAGAGGAAACTCCAGGCAAAGAATAAGAAAAAGAAATAAAGTTGTTGCGTGATCCTAAGTGGTCAATTCGCTTGAAAAAAAAAATAAAGATAATAATAATAATAATAATAATAATAATAATAATAATAATAATAATAATAATGACGACCTTGCACTGCTTGCAACCAGTATAGATGAGGCTAAACACCAAATTGAAGAACTTGGGTCTATTGCAGCAAAAGTAGGACTTCAAATTTCATTTGAAAAGACTGAAATAATGGCATCCTTTGATGTGGAAACACAAGCTATTACATTGATTAACAATAAAGAAATTAAAGTTGTACATAAATTTAAATATTTAGGGGAGATTATATCATGGAATTTGAATGAGAAAGCGTCAATCGAAAAATAGATCAACAAAGTTAATACAAGCGCAATGTATTACTTGGTTCAGTTACAAAAAAAAAAAAAAAAAAAAAAAATCACTCTCCATAAATGCCAAATTACGACATTACGAATCAGTTATTAAACCGGAAGCAATATATGCTTGTGAAACACTTTTCAAGTTAAACACTCGATCACTTAATGACACATTACAGAAGACTGATAGAAGAACTTTAATTAATAAAAAACATCAGGTGGATGGTCAATGGCGTCTATTACCAAATTAAGTGGTTTATAAAGAAACTGAGTCTATAGTCGATACTATGCGAAAAAGTCGAATTGCTTTTATTTTGGTCATATCTCACGCCTGCCGGATACCAGACAATTAAAAGTATTATTTAATTATTTTTTCAAAAGTAAAACGAAGAACTCTTGGTTTATGGAAATTCAAAATGATCTCGATGAACTCGGCTTGACAATGTCCCAAATTGCTAACAAAGATGAGAAGAATATCTTGAAAAACAAAAACATCCGACTTCCCTTATATACCTTTACCCGCAAAACTTACACCATAAGCGATGCAGAGAGAGCGGCAAGGTCGACTAGAATGAAAATGTTTTGGGAAAAGAAGAAAAATAAGAAGCTGAATCTTTAATATTGTTTTTGAGACATGTATATACTTGTTTTGGTTAAGTGCTCCAATGAGGGCGTAACATATGTAAATAAATAAATAATGACGATGCTAACAATACAGTAATGTAACAATATGGCGTGTGGCCTACGTAGAGGACTGGTTCAGGTATTTCAAGTTGATGCCCGTAGACATCGGCGCATCGTATTTTGGACGGATATCCGAATTGATAAGGTGACCGGAGAGTAATTTATGCACCCCCCCCCCCCCCCGCAATATTCCAGACAAAATTGCGCCTATGTGGTGTAGGCCTACTTAGGAAGTAAAAATTAACAAAAATTATGTTTGTAGTTTTTAATGAACACACTATCACGGAATTATCACTAAATATAACCTATTTATAATAACAGATTATTGTGTTGCGTGGAATATGAGGATTGAGAGAAGGAGGGATGGAAACGGGATAAGTAGCCTAATTCGAATCTCCACCTCGCCATCAAATTTCTTTGATGAGCCGTGTCACAACAATGTGTTTAGAACATAAAGAAATAAAGCGTACACATATACAAAACTGACCGATTACTCACTAATTCCACACAATTATATTACACTAAATTACCTAGGTACATATTAGGAACAGTGACATTACATTACTACTTTGTCCTTGGAGTATGTCAGGAATATCGACGTCATGATACAAACGAGGGTAACACAAACTAGGCTAAAGTTCGTTTTTGCATAACTCGCGTTATGAAATGTTCTAAAAATGGATTTTTTAAGTATAAAAGCCAACTATTTGTTGCCCTCCACAATCCTATGCAACCAGCTTGAGAAAATCTTGCTTTGTGCCGGAGCTATAGAGTAGGAACAATACTGATTTTCTTATACCTTAGTTATTTCTAATTGTATGGAACTCTTGAAGGCTACTTCGATATATCACAATGATGAACCTCGGGCAATCACATACAGTCAAAGCACTGGTGAGGTGCCTTTAAACAACGTATTTCACTGGATTAAAAGTATGTCTTGATGAGGAATGATTCCTCATTCAGAGCATTGAAATGGACTGACACTATTCCTAAGACAAACCACTTCAGTGCAGAATTGGATGATGTAAAGAAGCTTATGCGTTTCTTTTTTGCATAAAGTAAGTACGGTATTGCAAAAACGGGTTTGGATTTCAAAGAGAAGACGTGAGCCACGGCCTAAATTGTATTGCCATATCATTAAAAGCGATGTGTACTCAATGACGCATTTAGTCCTGCAATTAGACTCAGAAGGTACCCGATTCTGCGGTCTTCATATAAAAATATGCATCAGGGAAGGCATGCGCCTTTTTAGACGTCACTGATGCTGAAGTCCTATAGTATATCAAAGGAAGTGGAGGGTGGTATGTTTAAAATCGGACCCTTAACCAATGAGGGACTAAACGCTAGGCAAGAAGAGTCGAAGTATCACGCTGAATCTTGTGTGTATTGTTGACATTCTTCTATCTGTCTCTCTCTCCAATACTCTCATAATGTCACACTTTGATGCGCTTTTAATGATCTTGTCATCAAACTAATATTTAATCCAGTTTCTTCATAGGAGCAATAGGATTATTGGAACATCTTTTGTTTACATATGCATCTTCCTAATGGCTTTCGAAACACTGAGCCGATTTTAATTGACCGCATACTTTTGGATGGTATAATCGATATTTTTATTTGCCATTTAGGCATCACTCACATGTGACAACACACGCCATTAAAGTTGTTGTTTTGAACTTTGCTGTGTTACTACAGTTATAGTATGTGCGCGTTCTGAAGAACTGATAATTATGAATAAATTAAACGGATTTGCTCAGGGGTTATACTTTATTAAAAATAAGGACACATTCCCATCCTATGATTGTTCCTCTGAGATTCAACTCTTGAAATATTAAATGCGTTTTCAAGACAAAACTAATTGAAAATTAGACTAGGAGTTATTACGTCGTATTACGTACGTAGAGTACAAGCCATAAAGAGTAGATGGTATATTGGCTTTCATGGCCAGTGAAAGTAGAGTTGAAACAACAGTCAAACTAAGGCACTTACAGAGGTGTGCAAATTATTAGAATCAACGCCAGTTTTCCAACATTACATTTATTCGTTTCCTTAACTAATCTAGTAGCAAAATTGTGCAAGGTGCTAACATTATTTCCAATGTTAAACCAACAGTCTTAATCATAATTCATTTTAAGAAAGTGATAGTAAAACTATATTTTAGAATTTCCACTAAAAGAGGAAGCTTGCTAATAGAGAATGCCACGCGTTTTAATTTGATTACTCTATTCTAGTACTCGTGCACGTCATTTAGAGCAGAGAGATTCAAAATCTTTTTTGCTGATGAGCCACTCTTAAACTAATTTAAGATTCGTGGACCATGGATTGAAGCCACCTGATTTATAGGGTATATCTCAAAGTCGATGAAAAAACCCAGATGAAGTGGACCCTGCTCAGGAGTCCTTCGGAATCCCCAATTCTGGGAGTATACAGACACAATTCCTTATTGGAAAGGCTGTGTGTCCATAGGAGAGAAATCATTACTAAGTAGACCAATAAAATATGTAACCAGTTGGTCAATAATATTATTTTGAATAGAAACATTGTCACTGATTTTTTTGAGTCTAATAATATGCACACCTCTGTAAATTAATTGAGATAGCTCGAATACATTTTAATATCTTAGCGTGAAGGATGGGTAGAGCACAACAGGGATGGCTAATTTGTTTATACCGTAATGTGGTCTTCGTGTCATGCAATGGACTGCATACACCTACGCTCTCCTTCCACCCGTATTGCAAAATTTGGAACTATGATAGCCTTTTGCTAGGTGAATCAGCTGCTCCTGCCAATATTGTTTTCTGCTGCCCAATAAACGGGAGATCGTCGTGATTTCGATGTTTCCCTGCTAGCATACCGTACGCACCGTAAGCACATCTGCAAACAATTCTGAGTACTATTAACGTTCCCACCATGTGACTATACTGTACACCTTTCAATTAATTATCGTACGTTTGTCTACGATGTAACTATGTTAAACTGGCGCAATGCTTGTCTTTACTGATGAAGTATGAGGATGCTGATTCACACAATGAACCATTTCATTGCATTTTTAGCCTACTTTCGATTTTTGCAAAAAATGAAAGTAGACAAATGAGATCTACATAGGGCCAAAAATTGTGTGTCTGTCTGTGTGTGTACTCTGAATGTCTGTCCCCCCCTCCCTATCAATTCGAACACGGTGAAACCGAATTGAACGAAATTAGGTACAGAGGTAGAACTAGCAAAGAGCACCTCATATTCATGTTTAATATCCGTATAGCACGTTGTATTTCAACAAACTACTACAACCAACATTCAATTATAGTCCTTGAAAAGGACAAAGAGTTATAACTATAACCATGCATTTAGGAGAAAGTAGGCTATATGCTCTCTACTGAACATCTTGTTTATTAGTAAACTCTCTCGGGAATCATATTTCCACTCCAGAATTATAAAATCGACAAGAGAATCGTTAGAGAAGAAACGATCTGGAATTGGAATATGGAATTACCTCACTAACAAACTGATTGCAATCGACTAGAAATTATGCCCTGATCGCATTTGTGGACATAACTGATATATGATGGTGATTGTTGTTTAATTTAGGGGCTTGCTTGGTCATTAGTCCCATGTATAATATTTGGGGAAAAGTAGATTCTGCCTGATAACATTTGTTACTGTGTTCTAGTGTGTATACTTATAATTGTGGTTGGGATTTGCGAGTAGACGGCTGAGCCCTTAAGTTAGGTATCATCCCAAAATGTCCCTCTCGTAGATGTGGGAAACCATGGAAAACTGCTTCCAAGATGGATGAGTTGACAATATTGAATCTAATTCCCATCATTTATCATCACGAGGCTGTATATTCCCCGTCCGACTCTCGGACAGAAATGATATTTCTTTTCAGAGCAGGATTCTCAATATGGTATATGACTTGCATTCCATGAATGTGTATGGCAAGCTTTGATTCTTCCAGTTGTATACCTCTCTTTAAAAATGATGTAGATGAAAATGCAGATTCTTGTAATCACCTGTTATACCATGCAAATGTGCTGGCGACAGTACAGTATACGCTGCTGTACCTACTCAAATAGAATTAAATGGTATTCTAGATAATGCGATAGATAGAGCAGTAGTCTGGAAAACAGTGTGGCCGAGGTTTGAGTCCTGGTACCAATGTGCCAATTAAACGCTCTCTCTAACAACGATATTGAACCCTTTCATAAGTTCATCAAGTCGCCGAAGTATTGATCGCTACATTAGAACAGTTGATAATCTCTAGTTGTGCACAGAGATAGCAGACGCAATATTTTGGAGTAATTGCATGGAGGAAATTGCATTTATGAGTCATGAAGTAGATTCAGGATGCAGTGGATTTTCTGTCGAACGAGCCTTGTGAATATTAGAAGAATTATTAAAACATTTTTGATATCAATTGAAATTACGAGGGATATTTCCAGGACACTTATTGATGGATATTGTTTATTTAATTTTATAATGTATCAAAGTTATATTTGATTTATATTTTTATCTTTTCGTTTAATATTGGCCATAATTAATTACAATTAATCTCAAACATTCTAGAAGTGATGTGATTGGGCAATGAACAAGCCGGAAGTGGGAGATGAACACGAGAACGCTTTCGACTGGAGCTTGAGATGTGAGCTAGCTGAAATTTGAGTGCCGGACTTATCCATAAAAATCGGGGGAATACGTAGCCTATCTTTCAACCCTGTGAAATTGTGCCAAAGTACTCATTATTATTGTGAGAAGTGACGTACGAATTAGTATTCGCGTCAGAGTGAAGATGAGTGAATGTTCAGTGATGTTTCAAAATATAAGCCTGATTGTTTGGTCCACGTGTGAGTGAAAAATTGTATCGTGTTTGAATATTGTACCAAAGTTGATTAAAACAGTGAAATATTGATGATAGAATCTGTGAGTGCTCATAAAATTATTTACAATTAAATGCTGTAGAGTGATTGTTTAAATATCGCCAGATCAAGAGCTGCCAGGCAGTAAATTCAATGAAAATGTGAATAAGTACTTTTGTACAATCTGTACGGGTTAAATTCAGTGTTTTCAAAATTATATCAAAATTGTTCATCAGGAAGGCGATTTTCTACCAGAAGTTGAGATGTCAGCTTAAACGTCATTGACGGGGAGCAGGTGAGCTGACGGACCATGGCGGTCGTACTTTATGATCCCGGAGGTATTCGAGGCAGCAAACGAAACCAGGAACCCCCAGAAAAGTGAAACGTCGGCAAAAGCTAGCAGCAAAGATATGCCACATAAAGTAGTATTATGTAGCGAACTGTGAATTTAAATTATTATTAGTGAGCCGAACATATTGCACAGTATTAAATTTGGGTAGGTTAATATTTGCAGCAATGGAAATACGTGTGTTTGAAACAAGACAGCTCACTTGTTTACAACGAGTAGCGCGAGAATTCTATGGCAATAAATCAGGCTGTGCATATTTTATTAGCCGGCACTGGCTTAACGAGCGACTTTCATTCGTTATTGAGAATGTTACGAAGTTTCACGGTCAAGGTTGAATATCGCATGGGATAGGAAGCGAAAATTTGAAAATAAAGCTGTCGATGATATAGTAAATAAATATGACAAAATGACGTTTAAGTAAGCAGCGTTATTGACAAACCGTAAGAGAGTGGTCAGATATTTTAAAGCATAATAGAATGTTGTTATACAGTATGAGTGGAATAAACGCTGTATTTTAAGTCAGATGTGAGCCAAGGTTATTTCATGAAAGATCGAAGCCATGTTTTGATTGTTTACAACATATTGTATGAGAGGCTTGATGTTAATGAATGTCATAGTTACTGAAGAGTGAGCACACAGTACAGTATTTGGAGGTATAAAAGTATAAGTCGCATTGTTATGATGAATTATTAATGTGGAAAGCCACTTTACGTATTATAAACGGAACGGGGTTAGAAGAGTTTTGTGTGCATTTAAATAAACATTGGTGACGTCATGAGGCTTTAGCAATTGACAGTCGACAGCTGATTCATAAAGCTTTTTATTGTCTTGTCTACGTGGAGCATTGATATCATTTAATAATCAAGCACTAAAATGATGGTTAGTTAAGGGAATAATCTAAATTAAATGCTTTCATAAATAAAATTTGATGCTAGAATTTTATTAAAAATGAACCTATAGCTGATATAAATAATAATGATATAAATTTAATAATATAAACATTATGAGGAGTTAATGGCAGTAAAGAATAAATATTGACATTAGCTAATTACTTAGAAGTGAGACGCAAATATTGTGAGACGACATTGGATTTGTTAAATATTGTGAGCCGCAGTCAAGGTGAAGTGACATATGATTATGGTGAGGTCATGACGGCAGTACACACACACATACTTGTGGTTCAAACAGTACTCCTTATTTATTACTGTGTTATTGTTTTGTTTATTTATGTAATGCTGTGCATTATTTAGGATAACTTTTCAGGGGATTTTTAAATAGGGCTGATTATAGGAATTAGCTAGACCGGAAACGTAAATGTAAATGCTGGAAATGGTACCATTGTAACTAAAAATATTTGCATTGGTGAATATTTTTGATGTTCCTTTTGAACGTTGCATGACGTCAAGGGATAGCCATCAGATACCAAGTTTAGGAGTGATGTCTCTAAACATTATATTTTAAATTTACATTTGCATTGCTTAGGTGTTTATTTTCGTACCATTTTCCAAGTATTATTTCATCGAGTTTTTGTTGGTTAGAACTTCTTGAGGGGCAATTAGAGTAGGATGCCATTAATTGGAATAGAAGAGTAGAAGCAAAAGTTTGGAAAGGTGTAAGACAAGGATGTGGATTATCACCAGTCTTATTTAACATCTATATTGAGGAAGCCATTCAATAAATTTTAGCTACTGACAATCATGGCGTAAAAGTTAATAAGTTATGCAAATGTCCACTTTACAATACAAAATTATCTTTTTATATATCACTTGATGTCAATATACATTTTGAGACATGTTTCGGCCCTGTGAGCCTTCTTCAGTCAAAATCACTAAAAAATTCTCCTAAAACAGTTTAAAAATTTGTAAAACATTTTTACATCGTCAAGATGATTAAAACTTATGAATATAAAATGCTTAAAGAATTTAAAAAAAAATTAAAAATGCCCACGTTTCGAAATGTACATTTTTAATTTTTTAAATTCTTTAAGCATTTTATATTCATGTGTTTTAATCATCTTGACGATGTAAAAATGTTTTACAAATTTTTAAACTGTTTTAGGAGAATGTTTTAGTGATTTTGACTGAAGAAGGCTCACAGGGCCGAAACATGTCTCAAAATGTATATTGACATCAAGTGATATATAAAAAGATGATTTTGTATTGTAAAGTGGACATTTGCATAACTTATATTGCCATCTCTTGATGAATACAGTACATTTGCATTTGTCAGTTGGCACAGGCTAGAGTAAAAGGTGGCTTTTCACCGATGTCTCAGTCTCACTCATGGCTGTGATTATATGGAAGCTACTGAGGTATGGGTGGGGCTTAGTAATGGCATTCAGGGCACAGTCAGTGCCTGTGGATGCTGTGAAAGGTTCTACTCATAGGGTTAGGACTACTGTTCTGACTCAGTGAGGAAAGCAATGGCAAACTACCTCACTCCTCTTCTTGCCTAGAATGCCTCAATATAGTGCTGCCTTGGGTTTTTGTGGGTATCTACTCACATAACGTAACGGCGGTGCTTTTTGAGGATCCAACCAGCCTTCGGGCTGACTACCTAACAGACAGATCAAAATCAATACGGGAATACTTGGAAAAATGACTAAAGTCATAGATATTCGTAAAAGTTAATGGTAAGCTATACAGCACCAAACGTTTTGCGGATGACGTAACATTGATAACAGAACATGAAAAAGACATGGAAGAGGCACTAAATCACATGAATGACTTATTAAATGTGAGGTGTGGTATGAGGATAAATAAAAAGAAGACCAAGAGAATGGCATGCACTAGCGATGGTGTTCGAGTTGTTAATGTGCTACTGGATGGAGAACCCTAGCCCAAGTACGAGAATTCAAATATCTGGGGAGTCTGATCACAACTGATGGAAAATCCACGAGGGAAGTAAACGCTCGAAGTGCACAGGCTAAAGAAGCTTTCTCAAAAAAAGAAATCTTTACTAACGAACGTCAAAGACCGTCAACTTGGAGGTACGAAAACACTTTGTGAAAAGGTTTATATGGAGTATCGTAAGCTATGGCTCTGAAACTTGGACCCTAAGAAAATTAGACGTGAAGAAACTCAGAGCATTTAATATGTGGTGTTGGAGAAGACTCCAGAAGATAACGTGGACTGATAAAGTCACAAACGAGGATGTTCTCAGAAGAGCAAATGAGCCTCGCAACTTGGTTGAATCTTTAAACAAACGAAGAATCAGCTTTGTTAGTCACTTGCTTCGACATTCTGAGTGGTGCACCACCCTACTTGAAGGAAAATTGAAAGGAAAAAGGAGCAAAGGAAGACCAAGAATACAATTTATCAACAGTATTAGAGGCCAGCACACCTATTGCCATTTGATGGTGGTGGCCAAAGGACGGAGACGTTTGGACGTGATGCATGTTTCACACCAACCCAACGGTTGAGGAGATGAAGAAGCCATTTCTTTTTCAGGAGGGTTTTTATTTGTTCGCTTGTGCATTTGATACTACACACATCAAAAAAAGTTTTGCATCACCTCGGTTCCAAGAGTTCCGGAACCTTTAAATACAAAGGGAATAGAGATCAACACAAACAACATTTCAGCTCGTTTTATTGCTCATGAGACCCACACATTGCATGTTGTACCATCATACAGCTAGACTTTCAGCATTTGTGGTCCAGATTGCAGTACACACCACTACCTCTAATACCCAGTAGCACGTCCTCTTGCATTGATGCATGCCTGTATTCGTCGTGGCATACTATCCACAAGTTCATCAAGACACTGTTGGTCCAAATTGTCCCACTCCTCAACGACAATTCGGCGTAAATCTCTCAGAGTGGTTGGTGTGTCAAGACGTCCATAAACAGCCCTTTTCAACATATCCCAGGCATGTTCGATAGGGTTCATGTCTGGCGAACATGCTGGCCACTGTAGTCGAGCGATGTCGTTATCTTGAAGGAACGCATTCACAAGATGTGCACGATGAGGTCGAGAATTGTCGTCCATGAAGACAAATGCCTCTCCAATATTCTGCCGATATGGGTGCACTATGGGTCGGAGGATGTCATTCAGGTATCGTAAAGCCGTTTCGGAGCCTTCCATGACCACCAGTGGCGTACGTCGGCCCCACATAATGCCACCCCAAAACATCAGGGAACCACCACCTTGCTGCACTCGCTGGACAGTGTGTCTAAGACGTTCAGCCTGACCAGGGTGCCTCCAAACACGTCTCCGACGATTGTCTGGTTGAAGGCATATGCGACACTCATCGGTGAAGAGAACGTGATGCCAATTCTGTGGGGTCCATTCAGCATGTTGTTGGGCCCATCTGTACCGCGCTGCATGGTGTCGGGGTTGCAAAGCTGGACCTCGCCATGGACGTCGGGAGTGAAGTTGCGCATCATGCAACCTATTGCGCACAGTTTGAGTTGAAACACGACGTCCTGTGGCTGAACGAAACGCATTATTCAACATGGTGGCATTGCTGTCAGGGTTCCTCCGAGCGGCAATCAGTAAGTAGCGGTCATCCACTACAGTAGTAGCCCTTGGGCGGCCTGAGCGAGGCCTGTCATCGACAGTTCCTGTATCTCTGTACCTCCTCCATGTCCGAACAACATCGCTTTGGTTCACTCTGAGACGCCTGGAAACTTCCCTTGTTGAGAGCCCTTCTTGACACAAAGTAACAATGCGGACGCGATCGAACTGCGGTATTGACCTTCTAGGCATGGTAGAACTACAGACAACATGAGCAGCGTACCTTCGTCCTGGTGGAATGACTGGAACTGATCGGCTGTCGTACCCCCTCCGTCTAATAGGCCCTGCTCATGCATGGTTGTTTACATCTTTGAGCAGTTTTAGTGACATCTATGAACAGTCAAAGGGACTGTATCTTTGATACAATATACACAGTCAACGTCTATATGCCGGAGATCTGGGAACCGAGGTGATGCAAAAGTTTTTTTGATGTGTGTAGATCCCCAACATAGAGTAGGCTAGGGATCTTTGATACAATTATGTCGAAAGAGTGTTTTTAATCATATTTTTGGTTTATTTGCTTGTAGCTTTATTTTTTTTCTTTTCTTCTAAGATGTGCATATTGGGCCAGTTTCATAACATCGCCTTACCCATACTCGATACTACCTGAGATTACCACTCTCGTGGTGGGACTAGTTCAAATGCATGTCTGGTATTTCTGTGTTGTTTGTTTGCAATGGGACCTCATGGTGGTCGATTTAGGCACTCGAACCCATGGTATCTCGGAGTAAACGGGCTCAATATGACTTGTCGTTCATGGACATTGCTTAACATAATAGATATAAGTCTAATTTAGAATAGGCTTAACTATGTTTGTTTGAGTCTTCAGTCTTTTGACTGGGTTGATGCAGCTCTCCATGCCTCCCTTTCCTGAGCTAATCGTTTCATCTCTACATAGCTACCACACCCTACATCCGAGGCAATCTGTTTAACATATTCTAACCTTGGTCTACCCCTACAGTTCTTGTCCTCGACCCTTCCTTCCATAACTAAGCTTGCTTTTCCTGGGTGTCTTAGCATGTGTCCTACCAACCTATCTCTTCTCTTCATTAGCAGTCGCCAGAAACATCTCTCCTCTCCCACTCGCCTTAATACCTCTTCGTTTGTAACCCTATCTACCCATCTGATCTTCATCATTCTCCTGTAACACCACATTTCAAATGCCTCAATTCTCCTCTTTTCTGCTGCACCAATAGTCCAAGTTTCACTTCCATAGAGCGCCACGCTCCAGACAAAGGCTTTCAAAAATGACTTCCTAATACCTAAATCTATATTCGATGTCAACAGATTCCGTTTTTGTAGAAAGGCTTTCCTTGCCTGAGCCAACCTACTTTTTATATCCTCTTTGCTTCGTCCATCACTGGTTATTCTGCTTCCTAAGTAACAGAAGTCTCCTACTTCCTTCAGCTTTTCACCTGCCAATTTGATCTCCATAGAGATTTCTGATTTATTTCGGCTGCATTCCAGTATTTTTGTTTTACATTTATTAATTTTCATCATGAAGTCCATCCGTAAGACGGAATCCATACCATTCAAAAACTCATTCAAATCCTCAGGCTTGTCGGCCAAGATGACGATGTCATCAGCAAATCTCAGAGTTGAAATTATTTCTCCTTGAATCTTCACTCCCACTTTAAATTTTTCTCCAATTTCCTTCATTGCTTGTTAAATGTAAAGATTGAAAAGTATGGGTCATAAGTTGCAGCCTTGCCTTACACCTTTCATAATACCAGCTTCTCTCTCATATCCTTCAGCTCGTATGACTGCTGTCTGGTTTCTGTATAGATTGTATATCACCCTCCTATCCCTGTACTTTATTCCGATAGATTTCAAAATGTCAAACAATTTAGTCCAATCAACGTTATCAAAAGCCTTTTCTAAGTCTACAAATGCCATGAACGTTCTCTTATCTTTCCTTATTCTGCCTTCCAAAATCAGCCTAAGACTTAGTACAGCTTCCCTTGTTCCTACATTCCTCCTGAAACCAAACTGGTCTTCACCCAACTCCGTTTCTATCTGGCTTTCAATCCTCTTGTAAATTATTCTAGACAGGATCTTTGAGGCATGAGTAATCAAGCTGATTGTACGGTAATCTTCACATCTGTCAGCTCCCACTTTCTTTGGTATAGGGATGATAACATTCTTCTTGAAATCAGGGGGTATCTCACCTGTCTCATAAATCCTACACACCAAGTGAAATAACCTGATCAGACCTTCATTTCCTATGCAGCGTAGCAACTCAATCGGTATATCATCTATGCCTGGTGCTTTGTTCCTGCCTAAGTCCTCTAATGCTCTGTCAAATTCTGATCTCAATATTAAATCTCCTTTTGCATCCTCATCAATTTCCTCCTCCCTTTCCATTACATGATTCTCAATCTCCTTTCCCTTATACAAGCACTCTATGTAAGCTTTCCATCTCTCAACCTTTTCTTCCCTATCTGTTAGAGGCTTTCCATTTGTGTCCTTAATATTACAGCACTTAGTCTTCTTTTCCCCAAAAGTATTCTTAATCCTTCGATAAGCTGTGTTTACTTTTCCTAATTTCAGACACTTTTTATACCTGTACATTTCTCTTTCAAACATTCTTCTTTCGCTTCCTTGCACTTCTTGTTAACCTCATTTCTCAGACGTCTGTATTCTGCTTTCCCCTCTTCATCTCTTAGATTCTTGTGTCTCCGCCGTTCATCCATCAATTCTAGTATATCCTGAGTGATCCACGGTTTTCTACCTATTCTTTCTTTCCTACCAATGTTTTCTTCTGCCGATTTTGTTATTTCATTCTTCAAAAGTGCCCATTCGTCTGCAATTGAAGTTTGTTTAGGGGTTTTGATTAGTCCTTCCTTTATACTCTTCTTGAATCTTTTGTTCACATCCTTTACTTTCAGTCTGTCTATTGCCCACCTTTTTGGCTTTTGACTTTTCTTCAGTTTCTTCAACTTTAATCTGCATTTCATTACAACCAGATTGTGGTCAGAGTTTATGTCAGCACCAGGATATGTTTTACAATCCAAAATCTGGTTTCGAAACCTCTGCTTGAACATAATGAAGTCGATTTGGTAACGCCCTGTATCTCCTGGTCTCATCCGTGTGTATATTCTTCTATTGTGGTTATTGAATAAGGTGTTAGCTATGACCAACTCATGTTCGGTGCAGAATTCCATCAGCCTGCTTCCTCGATCATTCCTTTCACCTAATCCGAAATCTCCTACTATCTTCCCTTCCCTCCCTTTTCCTACCACAGCATTCCAATCTCCCATTACTATAACATTTTCATCACCTTTGATATACCTCAGAATGTCATCTATTTCTTCGTAGACCTTTTCAACATCCTCATCATCAGCTTGACTGGTAGGCATATAGACTTGTACCACTGTGGTGCACGTAGGTTTAGTATTGATTTTTGCTACAATAATCCGTTCACTGTATAGATCATAATATTCCACCCGCTGTCCAAGTTTCCTACTCAATATGAGACTTGGCCATTGTTTGATTTAGTGCTAATGACCCTATAGTCTCCTGACCAAATGTCCTGTTCTTCCTGCCAACGCATTTCACTAATCCCAACCAAATCCAACCTCAACCTATCCATTTCCCTTTCTAAGTTTTCTAACTTTCCACTTCCTAGCAGACTTCTAACATTCCACGCTCCGATCCGTAGAATGTCAGATTTCCTATTTGTCACTTCTGTGATGCTTACCCCCTCTCGAGTAGTCCCCACCCGGAGATCCGAACGGGGGAGTAGTTTACCTCCGGATTGAAATTTTACAAAGGAGGAGGCCATCATCACATGTAATTATGCATAGAGAGGTGCATATCCTCGGGAATAGCATTACGGCTGTAGTTTCCCGTTGCTTTACAAATCTACAATCTCCATATTCACTGTGGTAAATGTTTTCTTGATTCGCGGAGAATTCCACAGTGAAAAATGAATTGGTTGCTAGTTAGTTAATATTATAACCTCAATGTGTTCGACCTCATGGCTAAGTGGATAGTGTGCTGGACTTAGAACCAAGGGGCCCTGGGATTGATTCCCAGCCTGGTCGTGGAATTAAAACTTTGCATTGTTTACTTCTCTGGGTCGGGGAGTGGGTGGCATGTACATCATTCATTTCATTCCATTCACATCACGACGTGCAAGTCGCCCACGGACGTCAGACCTCTCTGTGAACCACACGGCATTATTATTGCCATTATTATTATTATTATTATTATTATTATTATTATCTCAACATGAATTCCTTCCACTTAATCGACTGTGACGTGTACAGACAGTGTGATGCAAGTTAGAATGTAGCTAAACACATACTGTAGGCTACTGCCTGGCTTTGATATTTCGTGGTCAAAATTACTCGTATATAGTTGAAGGTATTATCACGAAAATATCCTTTCGCCCGCGTGTGAGTGCATGTGTTCGTGTGTGTGTAATCCCCTCTTTTAACTCTTTTGTATTATTTTCACTATAATCGTATAATGACATGTGATACTACCACGCCCGACGCTTACATTCAATATGGTGGGGAGGGAGGGGGGGGGGGGGAGGGACGGGACACACGGCTTTGTAAAACAATTAATGTATTAATCAACTAAAAACTAAATCCATTTAAGAGGCTAACTCAGTCTTACACACCACTACACAAGTTGAAAGTATTTTTTTAAAATTTTTACATATTATGTGACCTTATTATGTTGTGAAATTTGGGGCTTAATAATGCTTTTTGTAACATTATTCAAAACTATTAACTTTTGCTAAGGTTTGAAGTTTGTATTCTATTAAATTTTCCAACATTTTGTAGGTGGATATAGAAACTCTTTTAGAGGCTTGTTTTTGATGTAAGAATCCTGGTTGAATATTTCGTTAATATCTGTTTTTTTTTTCAAGTTTTAACTTGGTTAGCTCAAATTTGTGCATAAAGTAAATAGCATACCTGTAAAGTATGACTTGAAAATGCGAATGCAGTCGGGATTCGAACCCAAATCTCCTGCTCTCTGGGCAGATGTACTAAGCCTCTTACACTATAGATGACCACGCTGTGCAGAATTTCACGTGGACGTAGTGTGTTGCTCGTTCTCGGATGGCTAGTTTCTTACCTAAGGTGAGGTTGAGACAGCTTTGCTATGCAAGTAGAGGGGGAAGTGCGCAGAAGCCTAGCATATCTTTGCACGCCTACAAGGGCTCTTCACGCGAGCAAATTCTCTGGCTGAGCATGTCTTACACCAACGCGTCAACACCACGATCAGGACTCATTTCCAAGTTCTAGGCGAAGACTTACTGTACAATTATGCCCACGATTCAAGGACTTGTTCGTTGGCTATAAAACATAGCACAGTTTGAAGGTATTGTAAGAGTGTTATTGAATACTACGAGCGGAAAACACTATTAGACACGAACAGCATTCTTAACATACAAATAGACAACGCACTTAGTAATAAAAAGTAAACAGTAGAGTACTCAACTTGTTTGTTCGCCTCGACCTCCGACACAACCTGGTGCTCCAGGAAGCAACTTGAAAATATTACTTGGGAATGTGAAGGTTTTAATATAGTGATGGTCATGACAGGTAGAAACAGGCCTCTATTAATATTCCATCAGAGTCTTGTGTATAGTTACATAACTTAGTGTTACTAAGAATTACTTAATTTGAAATTAACTTCTTCAATACACGTAATAGGTAGCTTGAGGATCTTACCTTTACTAAGATCACCCATAATACTACTATTAATTATTAGATTATTATCCTCAGCAACAATGTACATAACAATGCGACGATCGGTTAGTAGCTAAATAGATCTAACTTCCTACGAAGTCATAAAACATTAATACTGATTGTGTTCCAATAGGCTAGCAATGCGGAATTGACACTGTTCGAAATGACAGAAAGTCCACTGCCTGGTATAATTGGTTGCATTCTTTGCTGTCACCCCGAAGGTCCAGGTTCAATTCCTGCCTCTGCCAAGACATTTAGGACTAATTCTGGTTTGAGGGCTGGAACGGGATACACTCAGCCTCGTGAGGCAAAACCGAGCAGAGAAGGGTTAGATTCCCATCTCAGCCATCTTGGAAGTGGTTCTCCGTGGTTTACCCATTTCTACTCCAGGCAAATGCCTGTATGGTTCCTAACTTAAGGCCAGGGCCGTCTCCTTTCCATCCTCACCTGAATTACTAATACACACACTAATAGAGCTATCACAATAACACAGGTTATCAGGCAAATTCCACACACACCCAAGTACACGGGGCTAAATTACCACGATGTTGCAAAGCCCTTAAATCAATCAATCAGTCAACAACAACACTTAATCAAAAAACTGTATTTTGAAGATATTTGTAAGACTGTTTTAATTCAAAAACTGTGTTTTGAAAGTGGTGCTCTGACAGATAAGGAGGCTCATGCAGCGCGGTGTGACCTCTTGTGAGAGTGAGTGTGGTATGGATGTGACTGCAGACCATGTGGAACATGACCCTTCATTGTTCCACTTATTCTGTAACTCGGAGCATATCTTGTGTTATGAAATATCGCTGTTGCGCACATACCTTTTTACTACGTGTTTACCATCATAATTACCTTACTCCACATAACGTGTGCGTACAGGCAAGCTCCTCTCAGTGGCTGACTACGGTAGTAAGAACTGTAGTAAATCAATGACTAGAGCAGCGGTTCCCAATCTTTTTCGAATCGCGAACCCCTTCTACAACGATCTGAGTTGGGTAGGGTGAACCGATGATTTTTAGCCTATTTTCATTTTATGAAAAAAAAAAAATAGGCTTATGAGATCACATTTTGTCCGTGTGTCTATCTATGTGTGCGCGCGTGTGTGTGTGCCTCCCACCTAATAATTTCTAAACGGCTGGAGCGATTTCAATGAAACTCGGTAGGATCATGGCACCATTCTGGCCGATCCCGACCGTGCCCTTCAAATTTTATTGTCTCTCACCAATCCAACATGGTGGCTGTGCGAAATATTTCACCAGCATTCAGTATCTCCGAAACTATTACCGATATCACCCTGAAATTCTGTACGGTGATGAAGGAAACTACTAGAAGTTCACCTATGAGACTTTCAAAAACCTGGTAACTACAAAACCAACATGGCGGCCAAGCGAATTTGCGACTTTTGAATAGACTTTTCTCGCGATTTAACCATCCAAACGTAATGAAACATGGTACCAGCAAATGTTTATACACATTGTAATGTACTGGCGTCTAATTTAGTTCAATTGTTTACATAACCTCAAAATGGCGGCTGTACGAAATATTTCACTGGCATTCAGTATCTCCGAAACTATTTATGATATCACCCTGAAATTTTGTACTTTGATAAAGGGGACTGCTACAAGTTTATATATTTAACTTTCAAAAACCTGTAAAGTACAAAACGAACATGGCGGCCAAGCGAAGTTGAAACATTTTAATAGACTTTTCTCGTGATTTAACCATCTGAGGGCAGTGAAATGTGGTACAGTAAATGATTATACATATTGTAATTTAGTTCAATTGTTTACATAACCTCAAGATGGCGGCTGTGCGAACTTTTAAAGTTAAGTTTTTATTTCTTGTGTCATAATCATGCGATCGAAGTGAAAGTTTGAATGATGAAACTACGCAATAATTTTCCTTTAATGGTACATAACTCTATGGCCAATAAATATAACAATTCAAAATGGCGAGCATCCGAAATATTTTGATGGTTCTCAATATCTCTGAATCGTTTAAAGCAATCAAACTGATATTTTTTATATTCATAGAGGCTATGAACGTAAGTTCACCTATAGGACTTTCAGTAATCTGGTGAGCACAAATCCAACATGGCGGCGACGCGAATATAAATATTTAAATGGACGTTTCTTGCGATTTAACCATCCGAGTGCAGTGAAACTTTGCACGTTAAATGCTTATACACATGTTATTCCACTGGCATCTTGTTGTTGTTTGAGTCTTCAGTCTTTTGACTGGTTTGATGCAGCTCTCCATGCCTCCCTGTCCTGAGCTAATCGTTTCATCTCTACATAGCTACCACACCCTACATCCGAGGCAATCTGTTTAACATATTCTAACCTTGGTCTACCCCTACAGTTCTTGTCCTCGACCCTTCCTTCCATAACTAAGCTTGCTATTCCTGGGTGTCTTAGTATGTGTCCTACCAACCTATCTCTTCTCTTCATTAGCAGTCGCCAGAAACATCTCTCCTCTCCCACTCGTCTTAATACCTCTTTGTTTGTAACCCTATCTACCCATCTGATCTTCATCATTCTCCTGTAACACCACATTTCAAATGCTTCAATTCTCCTCTTTTCTGCTGCACCAATAGTCCAAGTTTCACTTCCATAGAGCGCCACGCTCCAGACAAAGGCTTTCAAAAATGACTTCCTAATACCTAAATCTATATTCGATGTCAGCAGATTCCTTTTTTGTAGAAATGCTTTTCTTGCCTGAGCCAACCTACTTTTTATATCCTCTTTGCTTCGTCCATCACTGGTTATTCTGCTTCCTAAGTAACAGAAAGCTCCTACTTCCTTCAGCTTTTCACCTGCCAATTTGATCTCCATAGAGGTTTCTGATTTATTTCGGCTGCATTCCAGTATTTTTGTTTTACATTTATTAATTTTCATCATGAATTCTTTCCGTAAGACGGAATCCATACCATTCAAAAACTCATTCAAATCCTCAGGCTTGTTGGCCAAGATGACGATGTCATCAGCAAATCTCAGAGTTGAAATTATTTCTCCTTGAATCTTCACTCCCACTTTAAATTTTTCTCTAATTTCCTTCATTGCTTGTTCAATGTAAAGATTGAAAAGTATGGGTGATAAGTTGCAGCCTTGCCTTACACCTTTCTGAATACCAGCTTCTCTCTCATGTCCTTCAACTCGAATGACTGCTGTCTGGTTTCTGTATAGATTGTATATCACCCTCCTATCCCTGTACTTTATTCCAATCGATTTCAAAATGTCAAACAATTTAGTCCAATCAACGTTATCAAAAACCTTTTCTAAGTCTACAAAAGCCATGAACGTTCTCTTATCTTTCCTTATTCTACCTTCCAAAATCAGCCTAAGACTTAATACAGCTTCCCTTGTTCCTAAATTTCTCCTGAAACCAAACTGGTCTTCACCCAACTCCGTTTCTATCTGGCTCTCAATCCTCTTGTAAATTATTCTAGAAAGGATCTTTGAAGCATGAGTAATCAAGCTGATTGTACGGTAATCTTCACATCTGTCAGCTCCCACTTTCTTTGGTATAGGGATGATTACATTCTTCTTGAAATCAGGGGGTACCTCACCTGTCTCATAAATCCTACACACCAAGTGAAATAACCTGATCAGACCTTCCTCTCCTATGCAGCGTAGCAACTCAATCGGTAAATCATCTATGCCTGGTGCTTTGTTCCTGCTTAAGTCTTCCAAAGCTCTATCAAATTCTGATCTCAATATTAAATCTCCTTTCGCATCCTCATCAATTTCCTCCTCCCTTTCCATTACATGATTCTCAATCTCCTTTCCCTTATACAAACTCTCTATGTAAGCTTTCCATCTCTCAACCTTTTCTTCCCTATCTGTTAAAGGCTTTCCATTTGTGTCCTTAATATTACAGCACTTAGTCTTCTTTTCCCCAAAAGTATTCTTAATCCTTCGATAAGCTGTGTCTACTTTTCCTAATTTCAGACAATTTTCTATACCAGCACATTTCTCTTTCAACCATTCTTCTTTCGCTTCCTTGCACTTCTTGTTAACCTCATTTCTCAGACGTCTGTATTCTGCTTTCCCCTTTTCATCTCTTACATTCTTGTGCTTCCGCCTTTCATCCATCAATTCGAGTATATCCTGAGTGATCCACGGTTTTCTACCTATTCTCTCTTTCCTACCAATGTTTTCTTCTGCGGATTTTGTTATTTCATTCCTCAAAAGTGCCCATTCGTCTGCAATTGAAGTTTGTTTAGGGTTTTTCATTAGTCCTTCCTTTATACTCTTCTTGAATCTTTCGTTTACATCCTTCTCTTTCAGTCTGTCTATTGCCCACCTTTTTGGCTTTTGACTTTTCTTCAGTTTCTTCAACTTTAATCTGCATTTCATTACAACCAGATTGTGGTCAGAGTTTATGTCAGCACCAGGATATGTTTTACAATCCAAAATCTGGTTTCGAAACCTCTGCTTGACCATAATGAAGTCGATTTGGTAACGCCCTGTATCTCCTGGTCTCATCCATGTGTATATTCTTCTATTGTGGTTATTGAATAAGGTGTTAGCTATGACCAACTCATGCTCAGTGCAGAATTCTACCAGCCTGCTTCCTCGATCATTCCTTTCACCTAATCCGAAATCTCCTACTATCTTCCCTTCTCTCCCTTTTCCTACCACAGCATTCCAATCTCCCATTACTATAACATTTTCATCACCCTTGATATACCTCAGAATTTCGTCTATTTCATCGTAGACCTTTTCAACATCCTCATCATCAGCTTGACTGGTAGGCATATAGACTTGTACCACTGTGGTGCAGGTAGGTTTAGTATTTATTTTTGCTACAATAATCCGTTCACTATATTGCTCATAATATTCCACCCGCTGTCCAAGTTTCCTACTCAATATGAGGCCAACCCCTGCTTGGCCATTGTTTGATTTAGTGCTAATGACCCTATAGTCTCCTGACCAATAGTCCTGTTCTTCCTGCCAGCGCATTTCACTAATCCCAACCAAATCCAACCTCAACCTATCCATTTCCCTTTCTAAGTTTTCTAACCTTCCATTTCCTAGCAGACTTCTAACATTCCACGCCCCGATCCGTAGAATGTCAGAGTTCCTCTTTGTCACTTCTGTGATGTTAACACCCTCTCGAGTAGTCCCCACCCGGAGATCCGAACGGGGGACTAGTTTACCTCCGGATTGAAATTTTACAAGGGAGGAGGCCATCATCACATGTATTTATGCATAGAGAGGTGCATATCCTCGGGAATAGCAAACGGCTGTAGTTTCCCCTTGCTTTCAGCCGTGCAGCTGGACGCAGTGTAGCCATTATTTGGCTTATATTATCAATATCTTAACCGTCTATAAGACATCTTATTTATTTCAATTGTTTTCATAACCACAAGATGGCGACTGTGCGAAATTTTAAAATCTCGTTTTTACTTCATGCGATTGAAGTCTGAATACCACACGTACACAATAATCTTCATGTAATAGTACATAAATAAAAATCCAACCTGGCGACCATCTGAAATATTTAGACGGTTCTCAATATCTACGAATCTATCACAACAATCAAACTGAAATTTTGTATGTTAATAGAGGCAATTAACATGAGTAGGGTATATGAAAATAGGTTGTATAGTTCTTCACGGAACTACTTGTTAAATATACAATGTACATATAACTGTTCATTGGTCGGGTCGCGATGCTGTTGTTAGTATTGTTAGAACACAAAGAAGCTGGCTGCGTGGTTCAGCGGTAACGTTCTCGCTTGCTGAGCCCAAGGTAGGTTCGTAACCTGATGCAGTCAGCTGTAATTTGAGGGTGCTCAAATGAGAGGGAGCCGTGTCAGTAGATTTACTGGCACGTTAATGATCCCCTTCGGGGCAAAATTCCGCCACCTCGGCGTCTCTAATAGCCAGAGTAGTTAAAGGGACGTAAAACCAATAACATTATTATTGTTTAGAAATGAAATGCATTCCTGACGTTGTTACATCACTGAAAATCAGGTATTTGTGGTAAATATTAATTGATTGTGGATATAATATGATAAATTTCCGATGTTACACGTGTGTAACAAGGGGCATTACATAGTTAATAATAATAATAATAATAATAATAATAATAATAATAATAATAATAATAATAATATGTGGTGAATGAATGTGATAACAATAATAATAATACTAAGACAATACCGCAGAAATTAAGGAAACAGTAATAGGCTTAACCTCGAAACCCACCATTATGGAAAATTGTTTGACGAACCTCTTGAAATATTTTGCAAACCGCCTGAGGACTAGAGCAGTGTTTCCCAAACTTTTTTGTGTGTGTACCACTTTAAGGGATGATAATCTCTCGCGTACCACCAAATGGTTGGGAGACATAGTAACTATAACCCCTATCACACCAAAAGATGGATTGTAAATATTGTTTGTTAGAGATAGACTGTTTGACTTAAACATCAAATAATAAAAGGTGTGTCCAGTTGTTTTATTATTTATTGCAACAAGTATTCGATTCAAACATTCAGAAATTACACTGTACAAATAATATTAATAAAATAACTCGTAATAATTAAACATAAAAACCCAAAGTTCAACTAACAACTTCAATGTGAAATGTGAGCTTGAAGATTGGAAGCCAACTTAGGAGTGTCTGGTTTAAGATTACTGAGTCTCAAACGAAGATCGTTTTACACTGTAAGGAGCCTATTCCGGTATTTATTCTTGGGATAAACAAGCGAAGAAAATGCAGTCTCACACAAAAACGAAATAGTGAAAGGCAGTAAAAATCTAACTGCTTTGTCAGCCATGTCTGCATAGTCTGTACGCCTCTCAACCCAATAGTTCACAAGAGCCATTTTTGAAAACGTTTGCCTTCCTTCTGTATCACAATTCAATTCATAAAACTGCTCCTTGTTTTTGGCCTTAAAGTCCTCCGGCAACATACTAATGGGCGGCTTCGGTGGCGTACAGTAGTTGGTAGCATGCTGAGCTTCTATGCCCAAGACAGCGGGTTCAAACCCGGCCGAAGCCGTCGGATTTTTTAAGAGCGTTAAAAATCCCTCAGTATGCCTTCCTTCGGAGGGGAAGTAAAGCCGGCGGTCCCATGTCATAGATTTATGGCATGTTAAAGATCTTTCCACTAATTACACCTGTGTGAAACTAAATTGGATAGGTTAAGAATGTAAACAACGCTCTTAGGTTGCTACGTTCGTTGCCAAGAGCCGACTGCGGTGGCGTCTAGTAGCTAAGTTCTGAACATGGCCTAGTAGTCGTTGACTGTGGCGCTTGGCGGCAAAAGTAGGAATTATTTGAAAATTCAAAGTTGCAGTCTCTACTTGAATTAAAAAACAGATACACACACTAATACAGTCATCACAATTAACACCGGTTATCAGACAGATTCTACACACACCCAAAGTACACGGGGCTACATGACCGCGTTGTCGCAGCCCCTAAACTAAGGAACCAACCAACCAACCAACATACTAATGTTTTTATATTTTATATTTTATATTTTTATATTTTTATATTTTTCGTAAGTTTTATATTTTTCGTAACATCACCGCGTACCACTGCAGCAGTACGAGCGTACCACCGGTGGTATGCGCACCACAGTTTGGGAAACGCTGGACTAGAGCATGGATTATATCATTTCTGTATCTGATTCTTTTCGTAATGCTAACACGTTATATTGGATTGTTAGATACTACTTCGTGGCGTCATGTAGCCCCATGTATTTGGGTGTGTGTGTGTGTGTGTGGAATTTGCCTGATAACCTGTGTTATTTTGATGGCTCTATTAGTGTGTGTATTTTGTAATTCAGATGAGGATGGAAAGGAGACGGCCCTAGCCTTAAGTTAGGAACCATCCCGGCATTTGCCTGGAATAGAAATGGGGAAACCACGGAAAACCACTTCCAAGATGGCTGAGATGGGAATCGAACCCTCCTCTTCTCAGTTTTGCCTCACGAGGCTGAGTGTATCCCGTTCCAGGCTTCAGACCAGAGCCTACAATCGAGCCCGAACTTCAGGGTTGAATGCTAGACACTACACTACGAGGTGTGCTGGGGGGTTTCAATTCACCAGGAAGTACATCAGGCTGGGGAATTGCAGATTACTATGTTGGTAAGCGACCTTGCCATATGAATGTTCATTAATCTCTGTTCGGTATGTAATTACCAGTAACGGTAGATGATACACGGAATTGAAAGTCACTACTGTTCCTTTCTCTAATGACTCAATGAAGGATTTCAGTGCAAGAAAGCCGACAGGTGTTGAAAACATTCTACGGAGCATTACCACTAGAGCTGTCCAGCCTTCAAGACAGTATTTTGTCGTCTGGTTGAATCGTAGCACAGTTGCGCAAGTTCTGACTTTATATACAAGATTGCGGTTTCGATCCCAGATCTGCTTAGTAGTAAACTTTCAGCCTTGTGTCCTTACAGTCATTGTCATACTTGTTGTTGATGATTCATTTAGGGTCTTTGAGACATTGTGGTCAAGTAGCCCCATGTATAGATCGCACGCTAGTTCTTGGCTGACAAGTCTAGTCGGCGGACCTACCCCCAATCTCCACAGTCTGGGGGTGGAACAGGAAGGTTTATGTTAACAGGGTGGCAAGCAGGGATAAGTGTTTACAAGAAGGGGATGGAAGACCATTAGTGATGTCCCAACCAGGTCCAGCATATGGCCGGACCCAAGAGGCGCTCCTCGCACCAACGAGGCAAGTAACTCGCTTCAAATGTGCACCGGGCAAAATGTAGCGCACGATCTAGGCCGGAGTTTCTGTGTGGATTCTGTGTGATAACCTGTGTCATTGTAATGGCTGTACTAGTGAGTTCATTTCTATTCGGAGCAAGGATTAGGGAAGGAGGTGGCCGTGGCCTTCATTTAGTTACTATCTCGGCATTTGCCTGGAATATAAGTGGGAAAACCACGGAATCTACTTCTAGGTTGGCTTAAGTTGGAATCGAACCGGCATCATACCAGTTCTGTCTCATGAGATTGATTGTACCCCGTTCCAGCCCTCACACCAGAATTAAATTTCTCGGCAGAGTCGGGAATCGGACCCGGGCCTCCATGGCGGCAGCCAAGAATCCGCACAGTTAACACTAGGCCTACACATTAATGCTATAATTACATGGGGAGGACAATTAGTTTGAGGAATCGGCTGAATATTAGCGAGTTATTCAAATGTGACAAATCATTTAAAGTTTCTCTTTAATCCTCAAAACAATCGTTCGCTAATCGGCCAATTAGGACCACAATAATTTTCATTGTACGTTCTGGAACTTAACCATCTCGTGGTGTGGTGGCTAGCTCTCTTGGCTGTCACCCCGGAAGTCAAGGCTCAGCCAAGAAATTTAATTTAATTCTGGTCTGAGGGCTAGAAACGGGGTCCTCAGCGTCGTGAAACTAACTGAGAAGAGGTAGGTTTGATTCCGACCTCAGTCATCCTGAAAGTGGTTTTCCATGGTTTCCCCACTTCTACTTCAGTCGAATGCCGGGATGGTTCCTAAATTAAGGCCACTTCCTTCCCATTCCTCACATGAATTACAAATATACACACTAATACAGCCATCACATTTATACAGGTTACAAGACAAAATTCTACACTCACCCATGTACCCGGGGCTAAATGACCATGATGTCCTAGCTCCTCAAATTAAACAACAACAACAACAAAAACAACGCCAAAACCAACACCACCAACACCAACACCACCGCATGAAATGTTTGGGCTACCACGGCAATAAAGCATTTTTTTCTGGATATTATGCTGTGTTTGTTGAGGTTACAGTCAGATGTACCCATTGCTGTATTACTTTATCCTGGCCGTAAAAGCCAAACCATTTCAACTTTTTGGTGCTCAAGAAGTGCTAACCAATACGCGCTGCCATACGCTTCATAGACAGTAAAATCTGCCTTCAACGGACCCTTTATCAACCAAAAAATTGTCTTAGACGGAAATATTTGACTTACGGGGTGAAAACGTGTTTAATTCCCTTCGTTAAACAGAGACTGTGTTACGCGAACAAGGGAAGATTTCCAAGTTCCGGAATGCAGTGATTGGAAAGTATGCCTTGTCTGCTGTAACAGTTGATTGTGTAGCTAACAAGGAATGTGCAAATAGGTCTTCCTTCTTTTGTTCTCCAAATTACTTGCCAAATGTACGGCTAATTGCCTGTTTCCTGTTCACCAAACCATTCCCAATGCGCTGTCGGTCGAATATCAATTCCCCTCGATTTTCCTTAATTCTACTCGGTCCTCCAAGGGACCGAGAAATGAGTTCCTCAACTCCGCTCAGGCTTTGGCAAGAGGTCGGCAAAGGGGTTATCCCTTATTTGACGTAAACAAATGTCATAACCCTCCTGCTCGTATACCAAGGGCCGGGCCAAACACCTTATGCAGCGCATGAGTGAATTCTTGCATTCCACACGAAATCACAAGCTCTCAGGTATTCATATTTTTGGGACCGATGGCGTGGTGGTATTCGCAAGACATTGATGTGCCATTGGTCAACCGCTCTGGTGTCAAGTCCGCTCATTCGTTAAATCAGGTATAAAGTGTTTGGCACATTATAACTTATATGGCAGAAAATACAAGTGATTTAAAATTAATCATAATATTCTTTTAAATAAGTCTGCCAGGTTTCTATTTTTTTTCTGCAATTTTAAGCATTGTTTTGAACATTTACATAATTAAATGTTTCTATGATTTTTAACCTAGTCAGGCATTATAAAATTAAATTTAGATAATAATAGGTGTATAATTTGTACCTAAAAACTACTTTCGATATCAGCTGCGGATGGTGAAAATGCTGTTTTCCAGCCTAGAACTGAAAAATCAACTGCATTCCCACACAACAAATTAGTTATGAATTCTAACTCTTATAGAGCTAGGCTTGTTTACCGTAACAGCTATTCGGATTTAAGATATCGTCTGCACACCACTTTTTCTATGCAATCATCTTGTCTGTTCTTATGAGTTTACAAGGGATAAGAAATTGTTAAATGAGGAGTAGAATAACAACAAAAAGTTAAACAATTCTACTCTATGTTTTGAAATTAGCTGTTCCACTTATTTTAGTAAACTTAAAAATATAAACACTGAAGCAGTGGTTATTGTACTGATGAAATATAACTGACCACGGTAGGTTATTTTGAGAAGTTATACTTAATTTGTTATCATTATTAGAAGTTGTATTAGTTATATTAGAAGCATTGATTATAATCAATGGTAGAAGTGAGCATGGAAGACTTGTGTCGTTCTAAGAATGCATAAGGATAAAGAGACCGCGACCGAGCGGAGTTGAGGGACTCCTCTGGCGACTACCTGGAGTGTCGAGTGGAATTGAGGTAACCCTCAGGTACCCGAGTGGATGATGCCCGCCCGCGCCGTCAACCAACAAATCCCTATCTTTGGCTCGGCCCTTGTCAATGAGCTTAGAATTCAATTTTTAAATGAATATTTCACAACTTACATTACTGACATAGTTCGGCAGTAGACATTATGGCTTCAAAACCCAGAGTTGAGTTTGATCTTACCACGAGAGAGTAAAGTGCTACAGTTCTGTATCAATACGTAGCTGAAATATGTAAATACAGCACTGAATGAGGTATGTACACCATAAGCGGGTTCGGTGGCGTAGTTGGTAGCATGCTGAGCTTCTATGCCCAAGATCGCGGGTTCAAACACGGCCGAAGTCGTCGGATTTTTTAAGAGCGTTAAAATCCCTCAGTATGCATTCCTTCGGAGGGGAAGTAAAGCCGGCTGTCCCGTGCATAGATTTATGACATGATAAAGAACCTTCCACTAATTACACTTGTGTGAAGCTAAATTATTGGTTAGATTGGACTAACTCTCTTAGGTTCCAACGTTCGTCGCCAGGAGCCGACTGTGGTGGCATCTAGTAACCAAGTTTAGAACTAGTTGGTCGTTGACCTTGGCGTTTAGTAGCAAAAGTTGGAACTATTTGATATTTGAATGTTGCAGTCCTTACCTTAATTACAGATAACACACATTAATACAGCCAGACAGATTCTACACACACCCAAAGTGCACGGGGCTACAGTACATGACCGCGTTGTCGCAGCCCCTGAACTGAGGAATCAACCAACCTATATACACCATTTTATTTTTTTCTCAGTCTGTCCATTATATGCATGTCCATTATTTTAGCATAGGCCTACCTCCGTTAACCGGAAACTTATCTTTAAGGGAATGAATGCGATTCCGTTGCAGGTAGGAGAGATCGAGACAAGGTGTACCGACGTCTACTGAACAGGGGCAGATGACCTCAATAACTAACTAACTAACTAACTAACTAACTAACTAACTAACGTCTACTGAACAGCCTAGTCGGTACATAAATGGCAACAGACACTGTATAGCATCAAGAAAAATAGCTGTATTAAACGCCAAGAATGTCGCCTCTACTTCGAACGCGAGCAGAACACTATGTGCGTGTGACCAGACCTGCTGCAAAGCAAGACGTTACCAGCTGAACCAAACAACGAATAGTCTGGCACATCTATCGGCAGACTGGACGGTCCTCGGTGGTCGAGCGAGAATGAGATGATGAAAGTCCTTAGACGTGTGTTATGTTTACATCCCTGACCTACTGATACCTTGATCCCAACAATTGCAGTGATGCAGCACGTATTATACGGAAGTATATATTATGAAAGAGCAAGAAAATTCTCTGCAGAAGAGAAAAACTAGCTAACCTCCTGCAGAGGGCAGGTGTTGTGCACTGTAATTAAGTCTTAGAAGAGCCTTGGAAACCAACCATTACTTTGATTTGGAGTTGACAAAACTAAAACACACCAGTCTACTGGGTTGGAGGAATATCGAGGCTATCTACTCCTCATAAGGATGATGATGAAAGTGACTATTACTACTACCTCTAATACTAAACACTTATTAAATTAGCTTATATATACTAGAAGGATGACAAAGAGAGAAGAATTATCCTCAACTCTCGAAGATTGAAGGTCTTTGAAGGAAGTAGCCAGGGAATGTAGATAAGAATGAACGAGAAAAGTTGTTGTTGTTATTGATGATGATTATGATAATGATGATGATGATTCATTTAGGAAGAACTCTATGTTTTGACGCTGGAGAGCAGCCAATGGTTGTGTGTACTAATCACCGGTGCATCTTGTGCTCCTTATGCTGGGTTTCGAGTTTATTGAGCTTTGATAATAATTTGGCATTGCCATTCTTTTCATTTAATTCCTCTATTCCTTAACAGACATGTTCACTGATGCCATACTCAAGAGACGTCTAAAATTCTTTGGTCATATCTATAGAATGGACAGCGACAGACTAACCAAAGGATTAAAGTGATCAAGTGAAAGAAGATCAAAATTAACTGGCTAGTGGTAGGTTAATACTAAGTGCTAACACTACCTAAATGAAGATGATGAGAGAGAAAAGGAGGTGGGTTTAGGACTGGAAACAATTTTAGGCAGAGAGGAAGAGAATCCAACACAAAATAGAAAGAAAGTAAAGATTTAGAAAGAGGTTCCACTGCACGAAGCCTGTGAAGTACCTAAAATGTGCGGGGACTTTTTCAATGCCAACGGGAGTGCAACGTGAGCTGAGGTTGCCTGCAAGCAATCGCTAAGTGCTCTTTCCCTCCCGAGCCGGTATTCTGGTACTATGGGGCGAAGGGTGATACTCTAGCAAGGCAAGGTATGCCAAAAGAAAAGGATCTAAGCACTTGCCCTTCAAAAGGGTGAGATTTTAGAAAGCATTCTGAAATGCTAGAAGGATTTGAATTTATCGTGATATTTATATTACTGAACACTGTCGGATCTCCGACAGAACGGCTGAATGCCCCCAAAGTGGGAAGAGATAAAGCAACTCTAGTGCTTTTAGCAATGTTTTTATTATTATTAGTGGAATCTTTAAAGATTACCAATTGTTGCATCCAAAGCAGGCTAAACTCTTACCCAGCAGAGTGCCGACTAAAAGTTTAGAACAGAGGAAAAACCTCAAACCTTAACGTAAACAAACCAAAATTTGAACGGTAAATTATAAGTCAAAGAGAAAATCTCTACAAGTAGGAAGCTGGCGGAGCAAGCTATACTTGCCTTAATAGTTTATCAGAATTAGCTGTAATAGTTAAGATAAACTTTGCAAATGTTGTTATTGGAAGTTTGTTTTGAACGCAACAAGTGATAGATTTTTATTAATATAGAGACCGCTTTTTTCTTTGAATAGAAATTAATTTTGGAGAAGAATCAGGGAAGAGAACGTCCTGCCTTACCGTTAATCTAGCCAGAGAGATAAAAACAAAAATAATAAATAATTTATTTAACAAATTGAGAAAGTTTGAGAATAGAAACAATTTAGCTATTTCAAGCTAAAGAGAAGTCTAAGACCCCTATTTGTACAAAAAACCCTTACAAGAGTTATTTAACAAGCGTATAATTAAAAGGTTTTATACCTGTTAGGTTAATTATAAATGATTTGTAATTTAGTATAACGTTTTGTTAAATTAGTTAGGTAAGATACAAGCACTATTAGAATGCCCTTATGGCAAGCGAAAAGGCTATAAACAAATAGATTAAATTCCTGATCGTAGCAGGAGAAAAGAAGAGAATTACAAGCGGAGGTGACCGCTATTATTTAAACAGAAGTTAATAAATGTTACATTCCAAAGGGTCAGGTCGTATTAACGAAGCCTGGATCAAAAAAATGAGGTACACAAGTTTAACAATTATAAGATTACCAATTCCTGGACCAGCAGGATAAGAAAAAAAAAGAAGATTAACAAGTAGTTTCTATAACTACTGCTATCGACGCAGAATTGAATAAGTGATACATTCAAATTGGGCAGGCCACCCTTTGTGAAACCTGGATAAAATAAGTTAAGTAAACATTTAACAATTAGAGAACTAGAGGCTCCTGATTGCAACAGGAAAGATTACATATTAAAACGTGGATTGTAACCACGGTTGTTGAAACAGAATGCATAAATTTGACATAATGCAAAGTTGGGAGGGCGCTTAATGTTAACCGAGGCCTCTTTGAAAATGACTAGTTAAGTAACTAAAGTGTTAGTAACAAAAAGGGGATCAGGGGAATAGGAATTGCAGGATAAAGTCCTGGCCAGTTTTATTAATACGAACGAATCGCGTCGCGGTAGATTGTTGAACGGACACTGTTTTTGCACTAAAGTTTGTTGATAGATTGGAGAATTTCACTATTGCAGTAAGATTAGGGTTACCAACCGTCCGGCTTTTGCCGGACATGTCCTGCTTTTCAATAATTTTGGTTATGTCCGGCCGGCACTTCTAATTAATCGACATTGTCCGGCATTTTTCGTTACAAGATTGCTCACTTAGGTTTTTGGCTGAAGACAGCATGTTATTGTATCGTACAACAACTCCATGTGCTCTGGGCGCTTCTTCCGAGGGTGGAAATAAGTAATACTAATATTCGATATATTGAACTCGAAGTCCAGGCATCGATCAACCAATCAACGCGCTTTATTTCCACGTTTATGTTGAGAGAAACCGGAAGTGTCGAGAGCTACAGTTTACATGTGCTTGCCATATGATTTGCAGCTATCGTGTTTGGTTATCTGGGTGTCGCCGTAAATTATAGTGTGAGTATGCAGCGAGTGGAGTGAAATATTAATCTCATTGCATCCTATTACGTAGGGGGCTGCGTGACGCAGACGGTAGAGGCGCTGAGCTTCTAACTGAAAGGGAGTGGGTTTGATCCCCACCCAGGTAGTGGATTTTAGAAACAAAACTACCACTTTCGGAAACGCAAATGGCCCTGGGGTTCACTCAGCCTACACCAGAAATGAGTACCAGGGTAATTCCTGGGAGCAAAGGCGGCCGGGCGTGGAGCTGACAACTCCATCCCATCTAGTGCCGATGTCACAAAAAGTGGAAGCCTCTACCTTCCACTACTCCCAGGGCCTCCATGGCCTGTAAGGAGTTGGCTTTGCTTTATTCTATTACGTACCGGTATGTCATCTTTGCAACCTGAAAGGAGTGAATCTAAAAAAAGACAGTGTAATTTTTCGGATAAACTAAAACATAAGTATCCTTGCTTTACTCACGGACGCAGTGAAAGGGAAGCGAAATGTGCAGTGTGTGATAGTTATGTTAATGTCGGATGCGAAGGTATTGGTGACTTGGAAAGACACAATAACAGTGAAAAACACAAAAAGATGGTGAGAACTAGGTCAATATCATGTTCAATATTATCATTTGCCACTCCCAAATATTCACCAGATGATAAGAAAAGTTCCAGCCGCAGAAGCTACAATATCATTTCATACAGTTTTCCATCACCAGTCGTACAAATCAATGGACTGCACTGCTAAATTGAATAAGAGTATGTTCTTAGGTTCTGAAGTAGCACCGAAACTGACCTGTGCAAGAACTAAAACAGAAGCCATAATAAATAATGTTATTGCTCCTCACTCAACGGATATTATAATTGAAACTCTTAACATTAAAGTTCCGTTTTTTTCTGGCCTAGGAACAGATGCAAGCAATCATGATGCACTTAAGAAAGGTGTTTCCAATTGTCATCCAATTCTTTGATTACAAAAATAATGGCATTCAGATAAAAGTTCCTGATTTACAAGCATGTCCAAATGAAAGTTCTGAATGTATTTCCTCCTATATTTCAGATACTCTCAAAAAGCATAAAATTACTTCTAGATGCATTGCATTTTCTGGAGACAATGCCAATGTTAATTTTGTAGGCCTTACACGCAGGGAAGGGAATGTATTGTCTGCTCTCAAAAAAGACTTGAATAAAAACATAGTAGGTGTTGGATGTCCTGCTCACATTCTACATAAATTTTTGCAACATGGAGCTGATGCTCCTCCTGTTGATATTGAGTCTGTGATGAGGAAAATTTTCAACTTCTTTCATATATATGCAGTGCGCACTCAGGAACTGAAATACTTTTGTGAATTTGTTGATGTAAATTATCTGCAGCTTTTAAATCATTCTAAGACTAGGTGGTTAACATTGTATCCAGCAGTTGAAAGAATCCTGCAATTGTTCCCAGCTCTGAAATCCTACTTTCTTTCTCAGGTAAGGAAGTCAGTGCCTTCATCAATTAGAAACTTCCTTGAAAATGACTTTTCAGAGCTCTCTCTTTTGCTTCTTTCCTCAACCATGCACATTCTTCACTATAAAATATTTTCACTTGAGAAAGAAAATAATTCAGTTGTAGAAGTGCTTGAACTATTAGAATCTGTCCAATCTTCATTGAAAGGCAGATTTCAAGGTCAATTCATTCCCCTTAAATTTAGACAGATGTTAAATACATTTTCAGAAGATGGTTTGGATAAAGAATGCAAAGTGTTTATAGAGAATATATCTTGTTTCTATGAAACCTGCACTGAGTACTTGGATAAATGGATGCATCCTATAGAGGAATGCAAGTGTTTCAAATGGCTGAAACTTCAAAACATTGAAGACCTTAGCTTTTACGATATTGTACCATGTATTCAGTACTTACAGTCAAAAGGTGTAAAAATAGATGATTCAAAATTATTCGACCAGTTCTGCAGCGTAAGGGCTTATTCTAAAACTTCAACTTTGGATAAAGATACAACACTAGACCAAAAATGGTCTGTTGTTTTTAATAAGTGCCAGAACATTGAGGTATTTTCTGAACTTTTGAACATTTGCCAGTTTTTCTTAGCCATACCAGGCAGCAATGCCTCCACTGAACGTGTGTTTTCATTCATAAATGCTCAATGGACAAAGGAAAGGAACCGTTTGTTGGTAGAATCAGTGAGAGGAATGTTACTTGTGAAGTTCAATTTCAAAGAAGTGTCGTGTGAAGAATTTTATAAATATGTACTTTCATTCATTCATTCATTCATTCGTTTATTTGCAATTGGGGGTGTGTCCCCCGGTGGCAAATTAGATATACATAACAAATAAATAATTGTACATAACAATTCACTAACAATTAAACTGGAGTATTTACACAAATAGTCAGTCTTTTCTTAAACACACCTATATGTTTGGAAAAAGGCTCTAAGACTGCGGCAGGTAGAGAGTTCCAATTATCAATGGCACGGTTTACGAAAGAATATTTACCATAATTTGTTCGCTGTGGTCGGCCCTTAACTTTGAAAGGATGATCGCTCCTACCCATGTAAGTAGGCTTTTCAATACGTTTGCTAAGCTCACCCCATGCTGGTTGATTTGTATACGTGTTGTACATAGCGCAGAGTCTAGATTTCATCCTCCTAGCCTCAAGTGATTCCCATCCAAGTTTCTTTAACGTACGGCTCACACTGCTCCTGGGATTAAAGTCACTGAGTACAAATCTAGCGGCCTTTCTTTGTACCATTTCCAACTCATTTATGAGCCCTACTTGATATGGATCCCAAACCGCCGAGGCGTATTCCAGAATAGGTCTTACAAGGGACAAATATCCTAATTCTTTAGCAGAGGTACTAGTTCCTTTTAATACCCTCATTACAAAGTGCAGGGATTTGTAAGCTTTAGAAACTACACATCCTATATGACTACTCCATTTCATATCATTTCTTACGTTAACGCCCAAATATTTGCAAGAATCTTCTTCTACAAGTATTTCCGAGCCAATGTTGTATTGAAAATCTTGCCTTCGCACTTTCCCTATTTTTATTAGACTACATTTTCTAGTGTTTATTTTCATTTTATTTTCAATCGCCCACTTATAGACCAGGTTCAGGTCATCTTGAAGTACTGCATTGTCGTCAAGAAAATAACTCGCGTCTTCTTTCAAAAGTAGGTTCTGTTGAAAAATACAGCTTCAAGGAAATTAACTGCAGCAAGGACTGATCATTAAGTAAGGTATTTCCTTTGTAAAAAGTTGTGTGTAATATATGTATAATTTTGTTACGATTGAAATTGTCAGGCATTTTTCTTAAGTGTCCTGCTTTTCCCTAAGCAATGTCCTGCATTTGGAAATTTTCAGCTGGTAACCCTAAGTAAGATGGGTTCATCGTGTTACATTTTGACGGGGTTTAGCAATATGTAGTCTTGATATGACAGTTTATGACTTCATTGAGTTTGACTTGAATAAGTTTATTGCGTTTTTGGATTGCAGTTAATACTTGTATTTCACTTAAAGTTTTGATAATTTAGACAATATGAAGTATAGTTCACACGGTTGACAGTTTAATTTGAATGGAAAGTTCCAGAAATGTAGTGACAGTTAAATGGAGCGGTAATAATCCCTCGAAGGCAAGTTAAGTTTTAGAAAGTTATTAATTGGAATAAATCCCTCGTTACGGGAAAGTATTCCCTTACTTGGTATAGAAAATGCTAGATTTCATGACTAGTAGAAAGCCTTGTTGGCTAAGAAAAGTGGTTCCCACGAGGGGCAGATGTTTCACAATTTTGTGAAAGTCCAGCACTGCCTATAACTTTTAGTAAAAGCATTTCAAATGTTGATTAAAATCCTTTTTAAAATGTTTTAAAAGTTCAATGTAGGTGGTTACTTAACTTGCATGATGCTTGAAGTTGAAGTCTCCTTTGACCGTTATACGAAGAAATCAGACATGGCGCCGATTTTAAAATTGCCTCATAGAGACAGGAGGCTGGCCTCTAAGAGAGAGCACCAAACTGTACACTCGAAGTTCGAACTAGATCGGAGAATTGCATAAGCAAATAAGAAGTATCATTCTGGTTGAATGTGGGCAGAGAAGCTCACGAGGGAGTTAGGTAAGCGAGGAGGAGGGGGAAGAAAACAAAGGAACATATGGCAGAGTAGGAAACATTAGACAGTAAACACCCTTTACAAAATACATTTTCTTCGTGAGGTAGGCTCTTCAAGGAGATAGCTGACGACAGCGGCGAAGCCTGTTGTAGTGGTATGTAAGTCCTCTTGAGATCGAGGGGTCTGAAGAACTTCGGTGGGTTGCCGCGAGATGCCGCTAGGTAAATTTCATAGAAGATACACATCTGGAACAAACTTAAAAACAACTTAAGCATATGTTTGGAGAACATTTGGAATACAGAGGGTCGCTGTTGGTGTCTGCAAGAAGGAAAATTAAATAAATGAAACTAATGAAAAGGACAGCAAAGAGCAGCAAGAGCTAACTCTGACTAGACGTGTATTCCAAAGAATACACCAGCTACAAGGAACTAAGGCGGACCTCCAAGAAATAAATATTACAGACGACATCATAGAAATTGTGGATCATTCTTTCTGATTGGGCCTTTTATATAGATGTGTAGCTGATTAATGATTAGGTAAATTATATTACGCTGGTATAACTTTCACTACAACAATCTGTTATATAGAAACATATTCGTTCATTTCTGAGTCTGGCGATATCGAGGCCTCAAATATCCATTAGTATTATGAAACTCATAGTAGCCATCAACCAATATCTGGGAGCTTCCCATTGCCACTAAGCACACAGCTTACCCTGCCAAAGCTCTTGAACAATGATAGAAACTGCCAAGTCTTCACTCTTCAGTAAAATCTACATTGAACCGTTTCAAATAGAAGGGTTTAAAAAATGCAATACAAAACATTACCGGTGGAGTGTTATTATCTATTTTGGATGCAGATACCTATACACTTTCTTTAACATCCCACAAATCATTCACTATGTTGTGCACATGTGGTCCCGGAACGAATTAACATGTATTTCGCAAGATAGTCGAACCCTTTGGAGTACAATAGTACGCAACCACAAATTCGTGGAAAACCTAAAACGTAAACTGGTAGGAAGTGGTCCACAGAACGCAAGATGCAACACAGTGCATTCATGAACAGATTTTGGGAGTATAAGAAGGCGAAAACCATCAGTTCAAACGCGCTTTGAAGAAGAAAAAGAAGAAGATGAAGATGAAGAGTGTTGGGGTTCAAATACACTTATCCACCAAGTCGGGAGATGGACTTTCTCGTTTATGCACTGAGCTACCAAGTTCGTGCTTAAAATGTTTGTTTGTCGAGTTATATGGGAGATTGCAGCTATCAGGAGAGTCCTGCTCGTCGCGTCACAAAATAAAGCATCCTTCCTGCTTCCTCCCCCTCTCCTGATGTGCATAGGGAGTGACCCCTCTAGAGGAAGCAGTATTGGTGTCCCAGTGAGTCATACCAGTACTGCTCACTTTGAAACCAAAACATATTATTGAGGCTGTAGTTTAGGCCCTCACTCCTCTCCATGGTGGGAGGTGTAGCAGCTAACATTCTCGGCTGTCACCCTGGAAGTTTGGATTCGATTTCTGGCAAGAAATTTAACTCCTGTCTGAGGGCTGGAACGGGTACACTCAGCCTCGTGAGGCAAAACTGAGAAGAGATGGGGCTGATTCCCATCTCAGCCGTGATTTCTCACTTGTACTCCTGGCAAATGCCGGGATGGTATCTAATTTATGGCCAAGGTCGCTTCCTTCCCAATCCTCATGTGAATTACAAATACAGTAACACTACTACAGATATCACAATAACGCAAGTTATCAGGCAAATTCTAACACACCCAAATACACGGGGCTAAATGACCACGATGTCGAAGCACATCAAATGAAAGAACGACGAAACAAGAGATGAAAGGATTACCATGTTTCGAGGCGTAGCCGTGCTCGTTAAATCATGCACCACAGCAGAAAATCCGGAGATTGCAGGTTCGAATCCGGGCACTGACAGTGGCTGAGTGTGGTTTTCCAGGGATTTCCACACTCCCTCCAGGAAAATCCTGGGATAGTGCCTTAATGCAAGTCCCGGGGCACCTACCTTATCCATGTTCCTCATATAGTCATCACATGAATACCGGTTACCAGGCAAGTTAACACACGCCCAAATACACGTAGCTGATGACCTAGATGTCCAATGCCTCTAAAATTAATTAAACAACGAATAGCAACGAACAAAACCGAAGAAGTAGACTCTACACAGAGTCGGGTTAGCTAGCGGGGTGGGCAGTCAGGTGTTAGAGTAGGGACAGTACTGTACTACTCGCGAGAACAACTCCCTGACCACCTCGTGGCAAGCATTCTTGGCTGTCACCCCAAAGGCCCAGGTACTCCCTGGGTATTGTGCCATCTCAGACCTGTGTGCCATTGAGACCAGCTGATGACGTGTGTGAGGAGGCAGATGGACCACTAATGTGAATGTAAGTGGGTCAGGCCGCAGTTAGTAAGGTCTCATGACCCCTCTGTACATTAGTCCATCCAACCATTCAAGTGGCTGTGCTGTGATAGCTGCTCCACGCGATGAAAATAGCACATGTGAGCGCAGGATGCACAGTAGATACGGAGCTACTGTACACCATGACTATTTTATTGTATTATTTATTATTTGCGTATGGCTTTTAGTGCCGGGAGTGTCCGAGGACATGTTCGGCTCGCCAGAGGCTGTAGCTGCTTCAAGCGGACACCCATAGGGTGAGCTACACGTTCCGATCAATTTCAAGTAGTTCCAACTTTCCCTACCAGATATCACTGACACCTAATGGTGAACGTTGGAACTTTGATAGAGCGTTACAACGAAATCTAACCTAAAAATTTAGCTTCACACAAGTTTAGTTAGTGGAAGGATCTTTTACATGCCATAAATCTATGACATGGGACCGCCGGCTTACTTACCCTTCGAAGGAAGGCATGAAGAAAGATTTTAACGCTCTTAAAAAATCCGACAACTTCGGCCGAGTTTGAACCCGCGATCTTGGGCACAGTAGTCAGCATGCTACCAACTACGCCACCGAAACCGCTACCATGTCTATAATGGAGGGAGCCATACTCGGTATACGGCACCTATCCCATTCCCGACGCTAATGCAGTTACAGACACACTACTAGTTACCACAGAAACACAATTGAAGACATACACATCCGGGTACATAAGGCTAATGATCAAGTTGTCCCAGCCCATAGAACGAATTAACATCAAAATATTTCTCGCTTAAATTTTAACATTTCACGAGAGAGTTTCAACTTGCCTATCTAGTTCTAAGTCCCAAGGCACCTTTTTCAATCCCACCCTGAAATAATCACATAGGATACACATTTAATTTAAATTAGAGTGTCATAGCCCCTTCAGGGACCTAGGCGACCTGAATTAGAGCTCATTAATCAGGCGTCCCGAGCGGGAGTTTGCGTGTGGTAGGGTGGCCAGTTCCTTTCCACTCCTCCTCCTCCTGGCATAACATCCAGCATTTGCATCACCTGTGTATGCCATAAATACAATCCCCCTCAACCAACGTTTACATGATTCGAAACACATCGTCCTTAGAACTGTCTAAACATGTACGGGAACTGTCTATCACGTACACAAACTTGCGGATAGCTCCATCTAAAGATTTCGCGTCGCCACCATGTTGGTTTTGTACTCATCAGGTTATTGAAAGCCCCATAGGTGAACTTATTTTAATGGCCTCTATGGACATACAAAATTTCAGTTTGATTGGTTTAATAGTTTCTTAGATAATGAGAACTGGTGGATGACCGCCATGTTGGATTATATTATATGTAGGCCATAGAGTTATATACTAACATGGAGATTATTGCGTTGGTTCATTATACAAACCTTCACTTTGATCGCATGATTAGGACATAAATAATAACTTAATTTTAAGCTTTCGCACAGCCTCCATCTTGAGTTTATGAAAACAATTAATTTAATTAGATGCCAGTATATTACATCTTGTGTAAACACTTGCCGTGCCAAGTTTCACTGCTCTCAGATCACGAGCAAATTCCATTTAAATATTTTAACTTCTTCGCGTGGCCATCATGTTGGTTTTGTTCCTAACAGGTTTTTAGACGTCATATAAGTGAACGTTACTTGGTATTCTCTATCACCATACAAAATTTCAGGCTGATATCAGTAACAGCTTCGGAGATATAGAATTGTGGTGAAATAATTCGCGTGACTGCCATGTTCGATTGGTGAAGCGTATTAAAATTTGAAAGGCACGGTCAAGGTCGGAGTATCTCCTTTCCAAGCTTCATTGCAATCGCTTCAGCCGTTTAGATTTGATTAGGAAGAGAGAGTCATGCACGCAGCTATATTTCATATGATGAAAATTGGCTATAAACAGGAACATGTAATTTCAGTTGCCTTGACGACGTAATGTCAGGTGTATCCCAATATCCCATTTATGAACATTATGTTGGATCCTCAGTTTAGGGGCTGCGACAACGCGGTCATGTTGCCCCGCATGAACATTATTATGACAGATAATGCAGTTGTATACTTCCCGTATCAATGAAATCCTAATATATTTGTCCTCCACGAGGCGTAATGACAAGCAATCCCGGGTTTGAGTCCCGACTCTGCCAAGACATTTAATTCTAATTTGAGGGCTGGAACAGGGTACATTCAAACTCGTGAGGCAAGACAGAGGAGAGGAGGGTTCGATTTCTACCTCAGTCATCCTCGAGTGTTTTTCCCTGGCTTCCTCACTTCTACTCAACCGAATTCCGGAATGTTACTTAGATTAAGGCCACGGCTGCGTCCTACCCTAATACTAGCCTCAATTATAAATACACATAGTACAACCATCACAATGCCACAGGTTATCAGACAGATTCCACACACAATATCATACCAGTACCTGTCAGAATCACCTCCTCTTCAAAGTCGTACCAGCACCAGTCCAAATCGCATCTTCTTCATTATCATACCAGCACCTGTCCAAAACAACACCTCTTCAATATCATACCAGTACCTGTCCAAAACAACACCTCTTCAATATCATACAGTACCTGCCCAGAACTATACCGCTTCAATATCATAAAGTACCTGTCCAAAACTATACCTCTTCAATATCATACAGTACCTGTCCAAAAACTATACCTCTTCAATATCATACCAGCACCTGTCCAAAACAATACCTCTTCAATATCATACAGTACCTGCCCAAAACTATACCTCTTCAATATCATACAGTACCTGTCCAAAACTATACCTCTTCAATATCATACAGTACCTGTCCAAACTATACCTCTTCAATATCATACAGTACCTGTCCAAAACTATGCCTCTTCAATATCATACAGTACCTGTCCAAAACAACACCTCTTCAATATCGTACCAGTACCTGTACAAAACTATACCTCTTCATTATCATACCAGCACCTGTACAAAACAACACCTCTTCAATATCATACAGTACCAGTACCTGTCCAAAACAACACATTTTCAATATAATACCAGTAACTGTCCAAAACAACACCTCTTCAATATCATACCAGTACCTGTCCAAAACAACACCTCTTCAATATCATACCAGTACCTGTCCAAAAGAACACCTTTCCAATATCATACCAGTACCTGTCCAAAACAACACCTCTTCAATATCATACCTGTCCAAAACTATATCTCTTCAATATCATACCAGTACCTGTCCAAAACAAGACCTTTCCAATATCATACCAGTAACTGTCCAAAACAACACCTCTTCAATATCATACCAGTACCTGTACAAAACTATACCTCTTCAATATCATACCAGTACCTGTCCAAAACAACACCTCTTCAATATCATACCAGCACCTGTCCAAAACAACACCTCTTCAATATCATACCAGCACTTGTCCAAAACAACACCCCTTCAATATCATACCAGCACCTGTCCAAAACTATACCTCTTCAATATCATACCAGTACCTGTCCAAAACAACACCTCTTCAATATCATACCAGTACCTGTCCAAAACAACACGTCTTCAATATCATACCAGTACCTGTCCAAAACAACACTTCTTCAATATCATATCAGTACCTGTCCGAAACAACACGTCTTCAATATCATACCAGTACCTGTCCAAAACAACACGTCTTCAATATCATACCAGTACCTGTCCAAAACAACACCTCTTCAATATCATACAGTACCTGTCCAAAACAACACCTCTTCAATATCATACCAGTATCTGTCCGAAACAACACCCCTTCAAGATCATACCAATAATAATAATAATAATAATAATAATAATAGTCTAATAATAATAAAATAACCAACTCCGTGGCGCTATACTGCCCATGAAGGGCCTAGTCCTACCAAGCGACCGCTGCCCGGCCATTTGGCCTGCAGATACTGAGGTGACGCGTGGCCGTCACATTGGGTCCTCTCGGCTGTTGATCTTGGTTCTCGTAACCGGGGCGCTGCCTTACTGTCAGTTAGCTACTCAATTGTCCTCACGAGGCTGAGTGCACCTCGTTCCAGCCGTTACGTCAGTTTCTGAAATCCCTGACGTAGCCGAGAATCGAATCCGGGGCCTCCGGGTGAGAGGCAGGTGTGCTACCCCACCACCATGAGGCCGGCTAATATACCACTGCCTGTCCGAATCGCCGCGAATGTTGCTTGTAAGAGTAAGAAAATATGGGGAAACATCACGTGACCGACCTTAAATCAATCCAACTAAGTCTTAAAACAATATTTGTTGCTCGGAAGACCTCAATAAGGAAATCAGCCCCCATGAAATATTTTATTAATTACTACCCTCTCTATAAATACACAGGGGTTGCCTTGGCTGGGTTCTTCTGTTGTAGCGGCAGGAAGTGGTAAGGTCGAGTAGGTGGAGACAGCTGTGTTTCCGCTAATGACAGTGGACACCGTCAAACGTATCATCATGAGCTAGTCAAGGAGAGCGGGCTGTTTCTTTTCTCACGACACAACTCATTTCTTTCCGGTTCATTAGCAAGCACACACAGTCCTCGCGTTCCACTCTTCGTGCTTCAAACATTTACTTTTAAACAGAAGTTAAACCTCTGCGATTCAAACCGCGGCCTTCTGTGTACATTCATATTCCTGTCCCAAAGGTTATGGGTTAAATTCCTGGATCTGATTAGGAATTTAATGCCGGTTTAAAGGATGGAAGGGAGTACACTCAGCCTCCTTGAAGGTAACTGAGAAGAGGTGGGTTCGACACTAACCTCAGCCATTCTATAAGTGCATTTCCGTTTTCCTCTTCTACTCCAGGAAAATGCCGGGACAGTACTTCACTTCTTTCCCTGGGTGTGGTGGTACATTAGTCAACAGTTGACAGCCCTGGTAGCTCTTAAGAATATGCATAGTCATATCTGTTATGGTAAACTTAGAACATACACAATTTGGCTCAAATCCAATTGATAGTATAGAAGTTACATGCATTTACAAATTGGACCTAACAACAGGCTTAGATACACGTTGGCAACACTGTCATAATTGGACTCCTGAAAATTAATCTGGAATGTCATTATCTATTTGTGTACCAATTTTGGAATAGTTCGCATGCATAACTTCTGAGATATCCAGCACACAGTTCATATTTCAATTGGTATTTTTCAGCAGTTGGTAGCACTGACGTCATTTGAATTATGATCGTGCGATATTAAGGCATCGATCTTTACTCATACCAAATTTAGTTTGGATAGCTGCAGCCGTTTAGGAATTGATAGGGGGCATGCACATGGACAGAAGGTCAGATAGACACACATCTGCCCGGGTGGTCTCATAAGACTGCGTTTTCAGCATTTTGGCAAAAATGTGAAAAGTAAGCTAAATCTATTACAGATTTTAAAGAGTATTTGATTATATAATTAAATGAAAACTCTGCCCCTCCTGACAACGCTGGGCTAACTGATGGACATTTAAGTGATTTCGTGGAAACTGCCCTATCAGCCAGAATTCAAACAACAGCAAGTATAAACACTCGAAAAAGCACTTCTCAAAACTAAAGTCATATTTCTTGTTGTGTAATAGAACAATAATGTTATGTGTAAAATAAAAAAATAAAATGCTTCCATGTTTAATAAAATAAGAAATGTGTCTTCATTTAGTAAACCATTAATTTTTTACAATATAGCTCGCTTCTTAACAGCTTCATAAATTTTCAGCTCCCGACGTTAAGGATAGTGGTCACCCCTGTAATCTAATCCATTGTTTCTGACCCTATATAATGCGACTCAACAAAGCTAAAACACGGCAATAATATCGCCACTAACTAGTTTGAGACTTCTGTGTTGAGTGTTCAGAGCTAAGTATTCTTTTACTGAATCATAGCTCGTGTGTTACCACGAACTACAGGGTGGCACACGAAGTGAGTTACGGAACCGTTTTCTTTTTTGAATAAAACCTTTATTGTCAATAGAAACACAAAGAAACCTATACTACAATGAAGAACACAATGTGGATAATTGTTCTAACTCAGCACATGCTCACTGTGGCCACCATTTCGATTTCTAACTTCCTTGAAACGAACACTAATGTTCTCGATTGCCGTACATCAAACAGGCTTCGGTCGAGATCGCTTCAGTTCCAATATTGTTCCTTCCCGTACAAATTCCTCAAACATCATATGAATGGTTCTATTACAAGGGGCCCATTGTGTGTTAAACTGTTGTCAAAGAATAAAAAATGGCTTTTCGTTTCATGAAAGAGTAACACAACTGTTGATCGCTACTAAAACGTCAGTCTTCCCTTGTCGTCCATTGTTATAAACACTATACCTCATCCACGGAATCTGTGAAGTAGGTTTACGCATGACGTCACACGGAGGAAGTGAAAAGAGAATGCTATGGGTGGAGCTTGGCAGCCCAGCTGTTGCAAGAGTTGGTTGAAGCCAACGTTGCGCCACGCTCCTGCGCTAATTATTGAGTGACGTCGCGCCTCATTGGACCAGTCAGCCGAGCCACTCCTGTGCGCAGACTACACTGGCACTTCGCAGATTGCTTGGACGGAGTATAGTCTCCTAGTGGCGGTATCGTGATTTTCGCGTCATTTCGTAACTCATGCTTATCAATGCTCTATTGATACTGCTGTTCCCATCATATTAACAGAGTGGTGCTATCATGACATGTTGTTTCTCTGTTAACTGAACTGTGATCCACGTTCCAGACTTCTTTCAAACTTGAGGGGTAATCATTAGTAGTTACAGCTCACTTATTACGTGGTGAGTGTAGATGTATTCATCTCCTTACTTTGTATTAGCTGTAGAATGTTTGCCTCCTATTTCGTGTTTTTGAATACCGGTGATAGAATTGTCAGTTGACGTAGTTTCGGAGTGAATATCTTAGTCGAATGTACTTGACGCTGGCGCAAGATCAATCGATATTAAATATTTTGCTTGTAAGCTAATCGTGCGTATTGGATGACCTAAGTGTAGCCCTGGATATTACTCGTATTGACTGATTAATAATTCATCAACGCGGCTCAGCTGTTCCAAGCTCCCTTCGTATCCTTCACGTTCTTTCTTTAGAGACACAGAGTATAACCCCAATTACAAGTGGAACACTAGTGCATACACAACAATAGCACTGATTATTATACCACACAGTTGCATTGAGATGACCAACTTGAACAACATCTGGTCAGTACTTGTTGAGTCATGTAAAGGACTTGGAGATGGAGAAAACTGTCATCTCCTTCAATACTTGCTTTACTCGTACTTCAAATAGAAGCCAAGTTATTATCGTGAAGCTTTAATGACTCTTTAAAAGACTTGTCACGGAAAGATGCCAAGAAGTGTATAGTAATCAGTAGCGTCAATATTTGTGCTTGCTTCCCCAGGAATAATGACGTTACAGTGTGATAAAGCCAATTAACACCCAGTCTCATAAGGTTACCAGCATGCAGAAAACCACAAACATGGTACTAGTGCATATCCAGCATGACCACGATGTTACAAAACCCCAAAATAAATAAACAACAACTACAAGTATACCCTGTCTTAAATCAAACCTTTAGATTAAGATAACTCACATCAACACACCTCCAGCACTGGGAAATATGTGTCCAAAGTTATACGATGAGGCTTATTTACAACACTAAGGAATTGTGTTTATGGTGCCGGTTCATAGAGACCAGAACATCAGTCAAATATGTTCCTTTTCAAAAATGAACAAACGTATAATACTGTGTTATAATTGACGATACCTAAAATAGAAAATTGGGGTAGATGATCTCGGTGTTCCCAGACAGTCTTACAACCACCAGCGGCTTCAGTGACGTAGCTGGTAGCATGCTGAGCTTCTATGCCCAAGATCGCGGGTTCAGACCCGGCCGAAGTCATCGGTTTTTTAAGAGCGTTAAAAATCCCTCAGTATGCCTTCCTTCGAAGGGGAAGTAAAGCCGGCGGGCCCATGTCATACTGTAGACTTATGGCATGTAAAATAACCTTCCACTAACTACAATTGTGTGAAGCTAAAATTTGTAGGTAAGATTTGATTAAAGCTCTATTAGTTACAACTTTCGTCGCCAGATGCAAGTCGCGGTAGATAGGTACGTCGCGTCTACTTGTCGTTGACGGTAGCATTTGGTAGCAAAAGTAGCAACTACATGAAATTGATCGTCTGCAGTCCTTACCTGAATTACAGATAACACACACTAATACAGTCATCACAATTAACACTGGTTATCAGACAGATTCTATACACACCCTAAGTAGGCTAAACGGGGCTGCATGACCACGCTGTCGCAACCCAAACTGAGTAACCAGCCTACCAACCATCTCCACCACCACTATGATGAAAAATTACATGCTAGAATATATATTTTTCAGTATCGGTAATTATGCTTCCTCGCGCGAGATGGCATATTCTTGTGACGAGTCTAGAGAGTTATTTTAATCTAAGTCAAATGCACGGCTTCTATTATTTACGAAAAATAAGCAACAAAATTCAATGCTATTAGATATGATTATTTTAATAGCCCAGCATACGAATCTTATCCTCGGTAGCTTGAATAGAATGAAAAATGAAAATCCACAACCTGCTTCCAGTCTCCGACCGGGTCAGGAATGGAATGAATGAAGCCCCCATCTAGCGGCGAGGATATGGCCTGTGCCGGCTGCCGAGGCCTGACGCACTCATCTGGGGCAATGATTAAATGAATGACAGATGACATGAAATGATAGTGGAGAGTGTTGCTGGAATGAAATGTTGACAGGGAAAACCGGAGTACCCGGAGAAAAACCTGTCTGCCTCCGTTTTGTCCAGCACAGATCTCACATGGAGTGACCGGGATTTGAACCACGGACCCAGCGGTGAGAGGCCGGCGTGCTGCCGCCTAAGCCACGGAGGCTTCAGCTTGAAGAGAATACTAAAATTAAAAATAAGGTTTTAAAATTACGAACTGACGCCATCTTCAATATTTGAAAAAAAAAAAAAAAAAAAAAATTAGGTGTCTTTATACTAAGCTCTGAATAAAGATTCCTTGGGCCACGTTTCACTGCTCTCGAGAAAAGTCACTTTAAATATTTAAAAATCACTGTCCGTGATGTTGATTTTGTGTTCATCAGGTTTTTGAAAGTCACATGCGCTATATTTACTTGCTGAATAGTCTTCTATCACCATACAACAATTCTGTTTGATTGCTGTAATAGTTTCGAAGATATTGAGAACCGGTGAAATATTTCGCATAGTCGCCACGTTGGATTGTTTTACATATTACAGGCCATAGTATTATATAACTTTGAGCCTTCTCTCCCATGCCTCAAAAATTATAACAAGAATCATCTATCATTGGATCAAGAGAAAAGTAGAAGATAATATTTCAGAAGAACAGTTTGGATTTAGGAAGGGAAGAGGTACACGAGAAGCCATCCTAAGTCTCAGAATAATTATTAAAAATCCATGGAAATCGATAAACTCGTTGTAATTGATTTCATTGGTTTAGAGAAAGCTTTTGATAATGTAAATTGGAAGGAGCTGTTTGAAACCCTAAGAAAACTGAAGATAGACTACAGGGACAGAAGAATACTCTATCAACTTTACAAGAACCAGACAGCATTAATTGGCAAGGAAAGAGTGGAAGCAAGAATTGGGAAGGAGTAAGACAAGGATGTGGACTAACACCACTGTTATTTAATATCTACATTGAAGAAGCCATTCAAGAATTCTTAGCTAGCATGGCAAAAAAGTTAATGGCAAGCTGTACAGTACCATACGATTTGCAGATGATATAGCTCTGATAACTGTAAATGAGAGAGATATGGAAAATGCTCTGAATCACATAAACGAATTATTGCAAGAGAAGTGTGGTATGAGGATAAATAAAAAGAAATCCAAAGTAATAGCATGCACTAGGGATGGCGACCAAATAGTCAATGTGCTAATGGATGGTGAAAAACTAGCCCAAGTAAAGGATTTCAAATATCTGGGGAGCTTGATCACATCAAATGGAAAGTGTACGAGAGAAGTAAATGCTTGAATCGCACAGGCAAAAGAAGCCTTCTCAAAAAAGAAGTCTTTACTAACATCCAAGACTGTTAACTTAGAGGTGCGAAAACACTTCGTGAAAAGTTTTGAATGGAGTATTGCAAGTTATGGCTCTGAATCATGGACTCTGCGACAAGCAGATGTATCAAAACTTAGGGCATTCGAGATGCGGTGCTGGCGACGACTACTAAAAGATTCCTTGGACTGATAAAGTCACGAATGAGAATGTTCTGAAAAGAGCAAAGGAGACACGTACCTTGGTTGAATCCTTAAACAGAAGAAGGAATAGTTTTGTTGGTCATTTGATTCGTCATTCTGACTGGTGCACCACACTCTTCGAAGGGAAGCAATAAGGAAAGAGGAGTCGAGGAAGACAACGGACTCAATTTATAAACAGCATTAAAGGCAAGCACTCTTATTGCTATTTGTAACTACAGGCCAGAGAAAGAAGACGTTTTGGAAGACATGCATTTTACCCACCAACCCAGCGGTTGAGGAGGAGGAGGAGAAGAAGTATTATATGCCAGCAGATGATGATTATGACGGTGGTTTATTATACACATTTTCATTTTGATCGCTTCTTTAAGACATGAGAATTAAAAACATAATTTTAACATTTTCCGTGGCGACTTACACTGCGCTCGGATGATTAAATCACGAGAACATATCATTTAACTATTTGTAGTTCGTTTGGCCGCCATGTTGGATTTATACTTCACAGGTTTTTGAAAGTCTCATAGGTGAACTTACCTCAGTATCATCTATCATCATACCTGTACAATATGTCAAGGCTATATCTGTAATAGTTTCAGGATATATTGAAGGGTGGTGAAATATTTCACGCAGCTGCCATTTTGGATAGGTGAAACGTATTAAAATTTGAATGCCACGGTCAAGGTCGGACAAAGTAGTAATTTTCCACCTCACATACTCTCCTACTCACTCACACTCTTGTAAGCCTATATTTCATATGATGAAGATCGGATGAAATGACGATGACAATAACGGAAATGAGGACGATGACAGCTGCAACGAAATTAACGAGGACAACAGTGAAAACAACGGTAACGACCAAACATCAGCGATAACCACGACGATGACAATGGCAACAATGATAACTGTAAGATGGCAACAGCAACGACGACGACAACAATAGCAACGACAACAACAATAACAACAAGAAGTTCCGTGACGAACTAAAGAGCCTACTTTTCATCCCAATGATTATTCTACAGTATATGAACCTATCTAGAACAATGACGAAATTAAGTTGGTAATATCGAAATGTCCAATTAGTTCGAAATATTCCTGGTACAATGTAGCCTAATAGACCACTACAGTTGGCAGCCCCGGTGACTGAATATATTCTTAGTTCCATCTCTTAAGGTACAGAATACAAAATTTGGTTGAAGTCAAATGGACGTTACATGCAGTTAGACATTGGATCTATCAGCACGCGTAAAAGCATGTTGGCAACAATGTCATGCGTGTGCTGGTTAGAAATAATCGGAAATATTATGATCTATTGTTGTGCCAATTTTGGATGAAATCCATTTGTTAGTATAGAAGTTACATGCATTTTAAAATTGGACCTATCAGCAAGCATAGAATCATGTTGGCAGCACTGACTTATATTAATTACTCCAAATTAATCTAGAGTGTCAGGTGCTATAGGTGTGCAAAGTATAGAGCTGTTGGCTTGCATACTTTCTGATATATTGATATTAGGGTAAAAAAATATAGACAGCCTTTATTAACAGTTGGCAGCCCTGATTGCTCTTAAGAATATTGTTACGTGCCACCCCCTAGTGGCACTTTTTTAACTGGATTACGGTGGGGGTACAAAGCACAACACCAATTACTGCTTAAAGAAATAATTAACTTTATTGTGGCCAGAAAATTACACTAATCAGCAAATACAAGCAATTAGGAGCCTTTTTCCAGTTTCCTCAAGTCTCTTCCTTGAGCGCTCTTGGCCCTTCCACTTGTCAACAGATCACAGAAGTTAATCCGTCCTAATGAGTACGGTGGCCGTGACAGAAACTACCTGCTCCTCTCCTTTATTTTCACCGACCACAATTACTTACGATCACTTGCTGCAGGCTATTTCGCTGTCCACAAGCTGGAGAAACAATGTCACTGGATTTCGTAACTCGCACAGCACTTCGTCACCACACTTCTGTCGCACAAGATAATCGCTCGCACTAGCTCGTAAAACACAACAACAACAACTGCTAGACAGGTCGCACTTATATAGCAGGCCGGTGACTCAATAAATGCTTCTAGATCCATCCAGGGTTCACGGCTTCTCGAGGTTTCCATAGCTGGTCCAGTCACGAATATTCTGGACTATCCCTTTGTCTTAGTAGCCCTGTTGCATAAGGTGCGCGCAATACAGGAGGCAGGACACAGCCCAGCCCTGGGGCAGTTGTGACTCATGCGGCGAGTGATGACACAAACTCACAGCCGTAACACCACCCCCTTCCTAAAAAGGCTGATCGTCCCGATCAATCATTGGTCCGTCTGTGTCCCTCCGTAGGCTGCCAGGCGATCTCGATGCACGATCTTCATCTTCGCCCTCGGGCTCCGCTGGATCCTGTTGACGACATCGTTGATCCGTTTCACGACTCGGTACGGGCCCTCCCAGGACTTCTGCAGTTTGGGTGACAGGCCTTTCTTCCGTAATGGGTTGAAGAGCCAGACCAGGTCGTCCTCGGGGAATCCGCCGGCATCCGTCTGCTGGTCGTATCGGGTCTTCATTCGGTCGGTCTCGATCCGTAGTTTCCTCCTCGTGAACGCGTGTACGTCCTCCAGTTGGTCGACCAGTTCTTGACAATACTGGCTTACCGGGATCGGATCATTCCCAGGTCGGCCGAAAGCAAGATCGACAGGTAGACGGAGCTCCCACCCAAACATGGCCCGGGCTGGTGTGCACCCGGTGGCTTCATGCACGGCGGCGCGGTAGGCCAGGAGAAATAGTGGAAGATGTTTGTCCCAATCCCTCTGGTGGTCGCTGACGACTATTCGGAGATGGTTCTCGATGGTGCGATTGAATCGCTCTACCATCCCGTCGGACTGAGGGTGTAGCAATGTTGTCCTTGTCTTCCGGATTCCCAGCAGCTGGCATAGGTTCTGGAACACCTGCGACTCGAAGTTCCTCCCTTGGTCGGAGTTCAGCTCCAGGGGTACCCCGTACCGGCTGACGAATTCCTTCACCAGGGTCTCTGCAATCGTCACGGCTTCTTGGTTAGGGAGCGCATACGCCTCCGGCCATTTGGTAAAGTAGTCGCTGACGACTAATATGTAGCGGTTCCCTGCCTCGCTTAACGGGAATGGCCCAGCAACATCGATGGCCACTCTCTCCATGGGGCCGCCCACGTTGTAGGTCTTCAGTGGACCCCGCCGTCTTCGTCCTGGGCCCTTGCTGGCAGCGTAATCGTGGCAACTCGCGCAGTGGTTCTCCACGTCGGTTCGGCATCCGATCCAGTAGAACCGCTCTCTCAGCTTCTCCAGGGTCTTCTTTATCCCTAGGTGTCCACCAGATGATCCTCCATGAACTTCCTTCAGGACTTCCTCCGTCATAGCTTTTGGAACGACGACTTGTTCCCGAGATGTCTTCCCGTCGGTGCTCTCCCAGGTACGGCAGATGAGGCCAACCCTCACAACCAGCGAGTCCCACTGCGCCCAGTAGGACTTAAACTTGGGGCTGCAGTCACTCACAATGTTCCACCCGGGTCTGGGGACACAGGCCCTCTTCCATTCTGCTATCAGTCCCAGGTCATTATCTTCTGCTTGTGCCCGCATGAAAGATTCGCGGCTCCAGCTCCCTTGAAGTTCCACGGTAGTCCTTCGGCACTGTATCCCGGTGTTCTCCTCCCTTCGGGCACAGAAGGTGCAGTCTTCGGGGCACGGTCTTCGTGACAGGGCGTCGGCGTTAGAATGCAGTTTGCCTTTCCTGTGCTGAATCTCAAAGTTGTACTGTTGAAGCCTCTCTAACCACCGCGCGAGTTGACCCTCGGGCTGCTTGAAGTTCAGGAGCCACCGCAGGGATGCATGGTCGGTCCTGATGAGAAATTCTTGCCCGTACAGGTACTTGTGGAAGTGTTCAACGGTCTTCACGATGGCGAGCAGCTCCTTCCTGGTGACGCAGTAGTTCCTTTCTGGCTTTGACAAGGCCTTGCTGAAGTAGGCCACTACTCCCTCCTCGCCGTCCACTACTTGCGACAGGATTCCCCCTATGCCAAAGTCGCTGGCATCGGTATCGACGATGAACCTTGTTCCAGGTCTGGGGTAGGCCAGAATAGGTGCGGTGCACAGAGCCTGCTTGAGTTGTTCGAAGGCACCGTGGCATTCTGCTGTCCACGTGAAGAGTTGGTCCTTCTCAGTCAGTCGATGCAGTGGTTTAGCGATGTTGGCAAATCCTCTCACGAAGCGACGGTAATAGGTGCAGAGTCTCAGGAAGCTTCGTAGTTGGGATTTGTCCTTCGGAACTGGCCACTCCCTCACAGCTGCGGTCTTCTCTGGGTCGGTGCGCACCCCCTCCTCGGAGACGATATGCCCAAGGTACTTGTTTAGGAACAAGTGTTAAACGGCTCGCCAAGCCTCGCCTTGCCTGTGGCAGAATCCCGTTCTTTCCACTGGTCGGGAGGGGTGGGCTTGCTACCTGCTTCACCCCGCTCCCCAAGTTCCGTACATTCTTTCGACAGTGCCACTATTGTGCTCAAACAAGTCACCACGGGGTGAAAGCGAAGCAGACCTGCTGCTATGCAATCTCGGAAAACTATATCGAACGAGTGACAGTGTATTAATGTATCAACATGTATTGTATATAACTGTGTAATATAGGCTAATATAATTAATTTAAATGTTCCACAGAAGTCCAGTGATTTGAGATCCCAGCACTATAAATTACAGTCCACCAGAGTATATTCTTCACATTTATTATCAAACTTCCTTCATGGTCCTACCGGCCGGATTTCTGTGGAACAACGGACGTGTGTTATAGTTCGTGCATCATTTCTATTGACGCCTCGCATTGTGCATTGTAACGGTAGCCTCAACGCGAAGTATGAGCGGTAATCGTGTGTTTCTCCTTGAATGCAAGCTACTTCGATGATTCGTATTAACTACAGCGCGCAGTGGTGCATATTGAACCTCGAGACATTACACATGGAAGGAATTCAACTTTAAGCAGCTTCGGTAAGTACATACTCATTTCTGGTTACCTGTATTCCTGTATGCTATTCCCATTATGGATCCTAAATTGAAAGCACTTCTCGTAAAGACTAGGGGCCTCGCAAAGGCAAATATTACTCGTTTACATAACTTCGTCAAGAGTTTCCAACCAGGGTCAAGTATTAACGCAATAAGGGCAAGGTTAGACGATCTACCAAAATTAAGGCAGAAGTATGAATACGCGCAGGAGAGATTAGAATTAGAAGACGAATCCGAGGACCACAGTGAAGATAGGAATACTTTTGAGACTATGTATTATGATCTCGTTGATAAAATGACCACGTTAATTGAAGATAGCGTAGAGTTACGATCAAAACAGAACAATCCTTCGAGTACTAAAAGTGATGGTCAGTCTAGTTCCGGGAAGAGAGAGCTGACACTTCCTACAATTAAATTACCTTCCTTCGGGGGACAGGTCACTGAATTCCGTCATTTTTGTGACACATTTACTAGCCTGGTAATAAACAATCAAGCAATTGACGATATACAACGATACCACTATTTGTTATCTTCATTAACGGGCGAAGCACATGGCCAGATTAAGAACCTTCCCATAACAGGTCCTAATTTTAAAATTGCTTGGCAAACTGTCTGTCAGAGATACAATAATCCTAGATTAATTGCCACAGCACACATCAACAACTTGCTGAACCTTCCACGTGTACACAATGAATCACCCACAGAGTTACGAGCACTTCTAAATCAGGTATCAAGTAACTTAAATGCACTTGAAGCACTTGAACTTGAAATCCCTCTTCACGAAATCCTTCTAGCGCAATTAATTCTTGAAAAGACTGATGGCGTCAGCAGAAAACAGTGGGAGCTGACGTCATCAAATTCACAATTCCCAAGACTGGAAGTGCTAAGTAAATTTTTAGAGGACAGATGTCAAGCCCTAGAATTAATCAATGGTAACCGAACTCCTACCCCAGTTGTCAATTCTACCACTCAAAACATCACTAGAAAGAAGCTCACGAACCAAGTCAGACAAGTGTATGTTTCAAGTAACAATAATTGTTTATTTTGTACTGGCATGCACCCTCTTTATAAATGTAAAGACTTTTCCAGTGTTAGTGTTGCACAACGAACAGAATTTGTCAAACAGCATAAATTGTGTACAAATTGTTTGAGACATGGTCACATTGTTGGTGATTGTTCTTCAGGTTCTTGCTATTCTTGTGGTTTGAAGCATCACACACTACTTCACCGCAACCGAGGAACTGGTCGTTCTCCTACCCCACGGCCGCCTGATAACACGCATGATAGGCAACAGGCAAGACCCAACAACTCTATTGTTACGCAACAACGTGCCGACACAGCGTCCTATTGCTCACTGAAAATTAAACCGCATACTCATATATTGCTCTCGACTGCATTAGTAAAAGTGCGTGATGGGGAGGGCCAACTTCAGACTTGCCGAGTCCTACTAGACTCGGGCAGTCAAGCACACTTCATCACGACTGCCTGCACACAACGACTGAACTTAAAGAAGGTACGGAATAGAATTCCAATCCAGGGTATAAGTAGTATCGACGCAGAGTCGCATCATAGTGCAAACATAGAGGTGCATTCCATTACTAGCAACTATCAAGTAGTTATTAATTGTGCTGTATTGTCACGAATTTCAGCTGAATTGCCAGGATCATACATTAACTATCAAGACTGGCAAATTCCCGAAGAACTGACCTTAGCTGACCCCAGCTTCAACCAACCAGGTCAGATTGATATGTTAATCGGGGCAGAGATATTTTTTGATCTTCTTAGGCCTGAAAGACGCACGAGGAGCGGACCCTATCCAGTTCTTCAAAACACGGAATTCGGTTGGATTGTAGCGGGACAGTTTCAAATGGATAAGGCGAGCGGTCCGGGTTCACCACCTGTACAGTCATTCTTCACTATGAATGACCATTCACTCGACCAGCAACTTCAACGATTCTGGGAATTAGAAGAGATCACGCAACCAATCAGATCGAATGATGAAATCGAGTGTGAAAGGCATTTTGTTGACACAGTCAGGCGGGATGCAGAAGGTAGATTCACGGTAAGACTCCCACTCTGTGGAAAACCATCAGAACTTGGAAACTCACTAACAATGGCTACGTCACGGTTTCACAATCTCGAAAGACGCCTTGAAAGAAACCCTCAGTTGAAGGGGGATTACATCAGCTTTTTAGAAGAGTACGAGACTCTAGGGCATATGGAGCCTATAGCCACGGCGTCTGATAAGGAGGAACAGAGCTACTTCATGCCCCATCATCCAGTGTTCAAGGAGTCAAGTTCAACTACAAAAACCAGGGTTGTATTCGATGCCTCTGCCAGTACTACCACCGGACGGTCACTCAATGATATCCTCAGGGTTGGTCCGACAATCCAGCAAGATATCTGGTCCATTATCACCAGATTTCGCACTCACCAAATATGCTTTACGGCAGACATTCGACAGATGTACCGGCAGATAAGGGTTGATAGTCATGACCGCAGACTTCAGAGAATCGTGTGGCGATCATCCCCAGAAGATCCTGTAAAACATTACCAGCTCAACACCGTCACCTACGGCACAGCGTCAGCACCCTTCCTCGCCACTAGATGCCTCCAACAGCTCGCTATGGAAGAATCAGACAGCTTTCCTGAAGCAGCGAAGATTTTACAGAGAGACTTCTACATTGATGAGTGTATGTCTGGAAGTGCGACCGTCGAGGACGCGTTAGACACTCAAACTCAACTCATCAACCTTCTACAAACTGGAGGGTTCCAGCTACGAAAATGGTGTTCGAATCATCCTCGACTACTTGAAGCAGTTCCTCCGGAGTGGCGAGAAACCCAGCTCCCACTTCAACTAGATAATGGGGAAAACATTAAGACATTAGGCTTGCTTTGGCATCCTGCTAGTGACCAACTACAAATCGTAAACGGCAACTTACAACTACGCAACCCAGTAACAAAACGGAAGGTACTATCAACCATAGCTTCAATCTACGACCCGCTTGGGCTAGTGAGTCCAATCATCATCTCCTGCAAGTTCTTCTTACAGCAACTGTGGCAGCTTCGTCTAGGGTGGGATGAAATTTTACCACCAGAGCTACTTCATCGTTGGCAGAAGTTGTGCGGCGAACTTCCACTTCTCAACCAAATTCGGATCGACAGTCTTGGAGCCAATAGGGAACTGGAGGAGATAAGAAGATCATTCAACGAGGGAACGCATCAACGTGATCTATCCACCTTTGCAAGCAGTGAAGGAATTAAGTGGCATTTTATTCCTCATCAAGCTCCACACTTTGGAGGAATATGGGAGGCAGGTGTCAAATCTTTTAAACACCATCTTCGGCGAGTGATGGGCACCGCATACCTTACCTTCGAGGAATTGTCCACACTCACAATCCAGATCGAAGGATGTCTCAATTCGAGGCCTCTAGTCCCGGCATCCGATGATCCCGACGACCTAGTTGTCCTTACCCCTAGTCACTTTCTCATTGGCCGACCAATCACAGCACTACCCCAACCAGATCTGAGTAATGTGCGTGTAAGCTTGCTTTCCAGATGGCAGCAAATCCAAAGACAGTTCCAAGGATTCTGGAAGGCGTGGTCAACCGACTACTTGTCCCATATACAACAGAGAGGAAAATGGAAGAAGGAAGGGCGCAACGTCCAGGCAGGCACGCTGGTGATCGTGAAAGAAGACAAACTTCCCCCACTGTGCTGGAAGCTTGCAGTGGTTGATCAGGTCCACCCTGGAGCTGATGGGCTCGTACGTGTTGCCACTATACGTACCTCTTCCGGTACATTCAAGAGACCCATTACAAAACTTTGCCCACTTCCCATGCCAGACAACGGCATTTGTGAAGGTGGTGTTTTGACTAACTAACTATGTTCATTGCTTTGTGTTCGTTTGTTTGTTGGTGTTATATTTCAGGTGACTGTTTCTGGAAAAAAGTGTTAAACTCTTTTTTGGCGGGCGGCATGTTTAGGAACAAGTGTTAAACGGCTCGCCAAGCCTCGCCTTGCCTGTGGCAGAATCCCGTTCTTTCCACTGGTCGGGAGGGGTGGGCTTGCTACCTGCTTCACCCCGCTCCCCAAGTTCCGTACATTCTTTCGACAGTGCCACTATTGTGCTCAAACAAGTCACCACGGGGTGAAAGCGAAGCAGACCTGCTGCTATGCAATCTCGGAAAACTATATCGAACGAGTGACAGTGTATTAATGTATCAACATGTATTGTATATAACTGTGTAATATAGGCTAATATAATTAATTTAAATGTTCCACAGAAGTCCAGTGATTTGAAATCCCAGCACTATAAATTACAGTCCACCAGAGTATATTCTTCACATTTATTATCAAACTTCCTTCAGTACTGGACCTGCTTCTGGAAGAGCTGACACTTCTTGGGGCTCAACTTCAGCTGGGCAGCCCGTAGCTTCAACAAGATCTCCTTCAGGTTGCTGTAGTGCTCCTCGAAGCTTTTTCCCAGAACGATGACGTCGTCTAGGTAGACCAGGCAGGTCTTCCAGTGTAGTCCCCTCAGAATGGACTCCATTAGCCTTTCGAAGGTCGCAGGGGCGTTGCACAGACCAAATGGCATGACGGTGAACTGCCAGAGCCCGCTGCCCACAGAGAACGCCGTTTTCTCGCGGTCCTTAGGGTGGACCTCCACCTGCCAGTAGCCACTCTTCAAATCCAAGGTGGAGAACCATCTCGACCCTGATATGGTGTCCAGGGTGTCGTCGATCCGGGGTAGAGGGTAGCTGTCCTTCTTCGTGACGTCATTCACCCGCCTGTAATCCACGCAGAACCTGGTGGAACCGTCCTTCTTCTTCACTAGCACGACCGGAGAACTCCAAGGACTATGTGATGGCTCGATCACCCCTTGCTCCTTCATCTCTTCTACCATCCGGTCGACTTCGGCTTGCTTGGCGAGCGGGACACGTCGGAATGGGGCCCTAATCGGTGCGCTGTCCCCACGTCGATTCTGTGCTGGACCAAGCTTGTCCTGCCGAAGTCTTTGCTCCCCACGGAGAAGACATCCTGGAATTCGCGTAGCAGGTCCTGAAGTTGGCGTGATTGCTCTTCTTCTAAATGGTCCTGGGATCCTTGGTACAGCTTCTGTAGTTCTTCTGGCAGGGCGTGTCTTCTTCGGTTGTCCGTCTGCAGGTGTCCGTCCGTCGTATCTGTGATGCGGGCAATCCAGGTAACGGGCTCGCAGACTCCTAGGTTGGTGTCCCGGTGAACCGTAATGTCGTAGTCGTTCAGGTTGGACAGGCGGACGTACGGCCGAGACGTCGTGTTGATGAGAGTCTTGGCAACTAGCAATCCTTTTGTCTGGATGTCCTCATATTTTGGCTCGATGATAGCCGCCACTCCCTCAGCAGTTCCGTTGACAATTACGGCAGCGCTGACCTCCGTCCTGGCGGGAACGATGACGTCTTCTCTCAGCCTTACTCGTCGTGCGGTGATGGACTCGTGCGCAGGTTGCAAAGCAAGTTCCTCACCTCCGAAGTGCAGAGTGTTGGTACTCAGATCCAAGATGATGTTGTTCTGGTCCAGGAAGTCCAGTCCAATGATCACTTCATTTGATACGTCGGCCACAAGCACTGGATGCTTTATCGCCCGTCGACCAATGACGAACTCCAGTGATGCTTCGCCATGTACCGGTGCGGTGTCTCCGGTCGCGGTTATTAGCTGGAGGTTCCTTTGTGTGGGTTGAACTCTCCACTTCGGGATCACGGTGGGGCTGACGATGGTCCTCGATGCTCCCGTGTCGATTAGCAGGGGCCAGCTCTCTCCGTTGACGACTCCGTCGACCATCAGGCTGCTGTTATCCCTCCGTAACTGCGTCACACGAACTTGGACTGCCGGGGCTTGACGACTGCCACAAGCCAACCTTTGCCCCCCTAGGCTGGCTGATACTTGCTTTCCTGGGCCGCGCGGTTTCCCTACGACTGACTGTCCCGACGGAAACCCTTGGCGGCGGCGATCACCGCAGTCCTTGCTCAGGTGGCCTCTCTTACGGCAGGTCCAGCAGGTCGGTAGTCCTCTTCCGGGCCGCCTCTCTGGATGTCCTTCGGCTACGTTTATGTTGGTGGTACTGCGATTCTTGAAGAAACGGCTTAGCGCCTCCATCAATTCGTCGGCCAGGGGCTTGGTCTCGTTGGTTTTTACTGGTTCGTCGACGTCCACTTGACGCACCCGCGCGTGCATTCTGGATGCCTGTTTTGCCGTCTCGAACTCAAGTGCGTGGCTCAGCGCATCTGCCAGGGTCTTATTGCGCGCGAGTTGCAGCGCCTGTTGAGTGTCCGAGTCCCGTAGCCCGTCGGTGAAGGTCTGCGTCGCTATCTGCTCCAGAAAGTCGGCCGGCGATGTTGGGTAGGCAAGCCTTACGAGGCGTGCGATGTCCATCTCGAACTCCTGCAGGGTTTCCGCGTTCTTCTGTACCCGGGTCCGGAGCTGCATCTGGTAGGCCTGCTGAAGATGGCTATCTCCATATCGGGACTCCATATGGGCGATCAGTGAAGCGTAGTCCAGGGATCCAGTCGGGATGGCCTGAAGGACGTTAAGGGCGTCACCTCTCAGCGCTACAATGAGAGCTGTAGCCTTCTCTGGGTTGTTCCAGTTATTTATGGAACAGGCCACCTCGAACTGACGTAAGTAGGTGCTCCACGGGACCTTTCCGTCGAGGGTTGGGGGCGTCACTCTGCTATGTCCCGTTCCTGATATTCCCGGTGTAACGGTGGGCGGGCGTTGGCGCAGCTCGGCAACTTCCTCTCGTAGAGCGTTGAATTTCTCTTCCACCCCTGTCAGTGGGCGTTGGCGCAGCTCGGCAACTTCCTTTTGTAAGGCGTTGAATTTCTCCTCCACCCCCATCAGCGGGTGTTGGCACAGCTCGGCAACTTCCACTTGTAAGGCGTTGAATTTCTCCTCCACCCCCATCAGCGGTCGTTGGCACAGCTCGGCAACTTCCACTTGCAAGGCGTTGAATTTCTCCTCCACCCCCATCAGCGGGCGTTGGTGCAGCTCGGCAACTTCCACTTGTAAGGCGTTGAATTTCTCCTCCACCCCCATCAGCGGGCGTTGGCGCAGCTCGGCAACTTCCTCTTGTAAGGCGTCGAACTTCTTTTCCACTGCTGCGACTTCCTCACGTAGGCCCTGTTCTAATTTCCTTTGGCTCTCCTCTAATTTCGTCACCAGACACTCTTCCAGATTTTTCTGGCCATCCAGAAATTTGGCGGTTAGGTCCTCTGCTAACTTATTCTGGCCGTCTTCCATCTTCTTCTGGCCGTCTTCTAGTTTGGCAGTTAGGTCCTCGGATAACTTCTTCTGGCCGTCTTCTAGTTTGGCAGTTAGGTACTCGGCTAACTTCTTCTGGCCGTCCTCCATCTTCTTCTGGCCGTCCTCCATCTTCTTCTGGCCGTCTTCCATCTTCTTCAGGTCATCCTTCAGGTCCTTGGCTAATTTCTTCTGGCCGACTTCCATCTTGGTTTCCATGCCATTTAACTTTTCTAGCAATGCTGCGAATTGCTCTTCCATTTTAGCTGTTTGTCTTGTAAAGGGCATGCGCTCACAGGAAAATTTTTAAAAAAATTGACCTGCTCGGGTTTTGAAACCAGGACCGTCAGGTGTTGTGCTTGAGTTCGTAATCCGGCTTCTGACACCAGTTGTTGCGTGCCACCCCCTAGTGGCACTTTTGTTAACTGGATTACGTTGGGGGTACAAAGCACAACACCAATTACTGCTTAAATAAATAATTAACTTTATTGTGGCCAGAAAATTACACTAATCAGCAAATACAAGCAATTAGGAGCCTTACTCCAGTTTCCTCAAGTCTCTTCCTTGAGCGCTCTTGGCCCTTCCACTTGTCAACAGATCACAGAAGTTAATCCGTCCTAATGAGTACGGTGGCCTTGACAGAAACTACCTGCTCCTCTCCTTTATTTTCACCGACCACAATTACTTACGATCACTTGCTGCAGGCTATTTCGCTGTCCACAAGCTGGAGAAACAATGTCACTGGATTTCGTAACTCACACAGCACTTCGTCACCACACTTCTGTCGCACAAGATAATCGCTCGCACTAGCTCGTAAAACACAACAAAAACAACTGCTAGACAGGTCGCACTTATATAGCAGGCCGGTGACTCAATAAATGCTTCTAGATCCATCCAGGGTTCACGGCTTCTCGAGGTTTCCATCGCTGGTCCAGTCACGAATATTCTGGACTATCCCTTTGTCTTAGTAGCCCTGTTGCATAAGGCGCGCGCAATACAGGAGGCAGGACACAGCCCAGCCCTGGGGCAGTTGTGACTCATGCGGCGAGTGATGACACAAACTCACAGCCGTAACAATATATATAGTAATATCTGTTATGTTACACATAGCACATACGAAATTTGGTTGAAATCCAACTGAAAGTATAGGAGTTACATGTATTTAAAAATTGGTCCTATCAGCAGGCTTAGAATCATGTCGGTAGAACTGAAGTATATAAGTTACTCCAAATTAATCTAAAATGTCAGGTACTATACGTGTGCATAGTTTAAAGCTGTCGGCTTGCATACCTTCAGATTTATTGGTATTTGGATGAAGAAAATAGAGAGAGCAATTATTAACAGTTGGCAGCCCTGGTGGCTCATAAGAATACATTCAGTCATATCTGTTTATGTACACATATTACATACAAAATTTGGTTGAAATCCCATTAATAGTGTAGAAGTTATATGCATTTAAAAATCGGACCTATCAGAAGGCTTAACATTATTTTGGGAACACTGTCATTTATGGCCTCCTGGAAATTAAACTGAAATAGTATTACTGTATCTACATATGTGCCAATATCTCCCATGCATACCTTCCATGATATCCAACATGGAGCTCAAATTTCTATTGCGTTTTTCAACAGTTGGTAGCACTGACATCATTTTCAATTATGGGCTTGAGATATTCCGGTATACATCTTTACTCATACTAAATTTGGTTTCGTTTGCTGCAGCCGTTTAGGAGTTGATAGGGGGGACACACACACAGCCAGACAGACAGAAGGACAGACAGACACACATTTTCCCGGATCGATCTCATAAGTCTACTTTTTCCTCATCTTTGCAAAATGTGAAAAGTAGGCTAAAATTATCGAGGACTACAGTGAAAACAACGGTATCGACAAAACGACAACCACAACCACGACGATGACAATGGCAACGAAGGTAACGTCAAAATGGTAACGACATAAACGTCGTTTATATAACAACAATAATACAAATATCGAGGACAACAGTGAAAACAACGGTATCGACAAAACGGCAACCACAACCACGACGATGACAATGGCAACAATGGTAACGACAATGGTAATGACAACAACGTCGTTTACGATGGCAACATTAATGACGAGAGAATAAACGACGACTACGACGACGATAAAATAACAACGGAACAATGACAATAACAATGACAATGGTAACAACTTTCCTGTAAATATCGTGACTGTGGTGAGTGATATACATCCTGGCAAGAATGACTCATGTGTTTAGGGAGCCTGTATTTAAGAGCTCAAAATACATTATACAGTATCGACTCTGTGCACCCGTTATTGCGGATTCATATAGGCCTATCCAACAAAACATTGGATTTTAACCAAGGCTGACCATTCTTTCAGACTTGGATCGTTAATGTTCAGCAATTTTTGTTAAAACCTGCTTGAGGCGAATGTTTAAACCAGTCTGAGAATGAGAAGAAATCCAATGCTTTTAGCGTTTACATCTTCCTGTTTCGCGTTATCACCTTGATGTTTTTTTAAACTTAGATTGATACGAAGCGTTAGGTTAATATTCAAAATGTATTGATAGATGGTGAGAAACAGCAGACAGACACAGATAAGACAGACATACATTTTCGTATAGCCTATATATTATTATAATGAATATTCAATAAACTATATTACTGAAAATGAAAATCCACATCCTGCTTCCAGTCTCCGACCGGGTCAGGAATTGAATGAATGAAGCCCCCATCTAGCGGCGAGGATATGAACTGTGCCGGCTGCCGAAGCCTGTCATACACCTCTGGGGCAATGATTAAATGAATGCCAGATGAAATGAAATGATAGTGGAGATGTTGCTGGCATGAAATTTGTGACAGGGAAAACCAGAGAACCCGGAGAAAAACCTGTCTGCCTCCGTTTTGGCCAGCACAGATCTCACATGGAGTGACCGGGATTTGAACCATGGACCCAGCGGTGAGAGGCCGGCGTGCTGCCGCCTAAGCCACGGAGGCTCAAACTATATTACTAGTAAGTGGAAAATTGGACTTTCAAGTCTCCAACAAAAGAATGTTATTTTGCAGAACATCCACGAATTACCAGTACCAGGAACTGGCTATTAATAAAGAAGAGGCTAGAGCTAAAACTTGAAATTGACAAATTACTGTACTCAAGAGAGACACGTGTCGGAGGCACAGTTGAAACATTTACGTCAATCTAATTAGGTGACGTATGTTGAGGTGGTGAAATACCCGCTCCTGTATATTGTATGTTAATTGAGTTGAGCCTAGGGGAGTGGTCTACAAGGTGCTACAGTAACCGCCCTGACCCACAGATGAGACCGTTACCTTCCTATGCCACCTGTTGTCTCTGTGGGCATCCCGCGGCGCAGCAAGTCGGGCCATTCTGAGTGCTTTTTCCCTCTAGCCAAATGTCGGGTTTGTACCAGGGGCACCTTCTCAAATCCTTGATCCCAATTATCAGAGTATATGAGTGGGCCATGAGTCCTAACTTCTTCACGAAGCAAACAAATACCCATGTATACGGAGCTGATGACCAGTATGTCCCAAGCCCATAAAATGAATTACTGTAGATCTACTCTCTGTTGGTAACTCCTTTTGCTGATATCATCATCCCAAGATAAAGCCTCCGTGGCTTAGGCGGCAGCACGCCGGCCTCTCACCGCAGGGTACGTGGTTCAAATCCCGGTCACTCCATGTGAGCTCTGTGCTGGACAAAACGGAGGCAGACAGGCTTTTCTCCGGGTACTCTGGTTTTCCCTGTCAAAATTTCATTCCAGAAACACTCTCCACTATCATTTCATTTCATCTGTCATTCATTTAATCATTGCCCCAGAGGAGTGCGACAGGCTTCGGCAGCCGGCACAGTTCATATCCTCGCCGCTAGATGGGGGATTCATTCATTCCATTCCTGACCCGGTCGGAGACTGGAAGCAGGCTGTGGATTTTTTCATCATCCCAAGATAGTTTAAGTTCCGACCGATGTTCTGATGTCTGTTCAACTACTAATACAGCCATCACAGTAAGACAGGTTATCACACAAATTCCGCACATACTCAAGTACACGGGGCTACATGACCACGATGTCACTTAGCCCCTAAAAAAATCAACAACAATAACAACAACATTCTTCTTTGGCTTCTTTATTCGTTTAGTCGATTCCGACTCTCCGTGACCCCATTTACTAAACTACGCCAATTTCTTCTGTCCTGCACTGCCTCCCGAAGATTTTCCAAGCTGGAATTTAGTGCTTCTGTGATGCCATCCATCCATCTCATTCTTTGCCTCCCTCTTCTCCTTGTGATAAAAAACATGTCATATAAAGTAACATACTGGATACTAAAATATTTTCTAATGTTTGCTGTCGCAGGACCAATGAATCAATGGTCTGCAGTGTTGCTGGTGTAGCCAACAGGAAATTAGACCAATCTTCTTAGTGAGCCAATTCTTCACATTCACAGACGATGAGTTGAATAGTTTGAGCAGGAGCACCCAAGTCACATTGGGAAGAAAGCGTTCTTCCCCAGAGACCCTGCGCAGATACCATGGTTAGACCGAATCTTGTTTAGAGTCCACGTCTTCCGCTGTAAAACAAAGCAAGAAATAGGATACCTTTCTGCTGTGCTCATTAATTACCAAAATTGAGGACTGTTGTCCATTCTTGTTTCCACTGGGCATTGCGAATTGGTTGGTGCCTTGATTTGAGAGTGCGATTCTTAACGCGTAGTATCCACGTTGCTAGGTATCCCACATCCATTGCGTGTCCTCCAGATGACAATGGTGGTTCTGGACCGAAATTCCGTATCTCAAGTTCAGTCTTGTGCCGAACCCCAGCATCCCTAAAATCTATCACGGAACTACCATGTATATTAGCAATACCTTGTGCTTGGAGAGCAGTGAGGGATGTATTGATAATCAGGTGGAGTGGTGACGCACCAACAGGTTAGTTTGCTCTTCTACTTCTTAGCAATTATTTCTCAACACTTCTCGCAAGAATGGTTGGTTCCTCAGTTAAGGGGCTGCGATAACGCGGTCATGTAGCCCCGTCTTGCAAGAATACAATGCATTTTACAAAGAGGAGAATGAAACATTTCAATCTCCATACGACATACACCATTAGAACATTTCATAATGAGAGAAAGTTGTTTGATTGGACAAGTACTAGCAAAAACCTGCTCCTTCATATAGGCCACCCAACGGTCACAGCGTTCTAGCCCGTACTATAGACCAGGGGTTCTCAAACTCTTTCTGTCTTAGCCCCCTTCTGAAACATGAAATATCTAGCGCTCCCCCCCCCCCCCCTTATTCTTCTCGTTCTAATAAGCCATTTATCCGTGGGTAATGGCGTTACTTGTATTAGTTTATTGTAATTCGGGCTAACCACTTCCATTGAACACGCACTAGAATTAACATGTTCACTTGGTGTCTTTGAGTCTTTGAACTGACTGCAAAGGCCTGGCTGGATTCGAGTCGACAATGGCAGAAATAGAAGGATTTATTATTGTAAGGAAGTGGCAGTCACATTGTCAATCGGCTTATTGTCATTAGTGGTTGTCTGGGGGTGGCGGGTGAAAGGGTGCTGAGTGGTAAATGTTACTCTACACCTTTTCTCAGAATTCCTGCCGGCAGGATCTACTGATAGTTCTTGTGAAATAAGACAGCAAAAGTACGAGTTTATTAGTCTTGAATGGTCGTAGGAGCTTACTGTCTATGATAGGTTCAAGGATATGATGATAGCAATAATTGTTACAGAATATGATATATTTCAATCAGAGTCGGCGCACCGCTTTATCACTCTCTGAGCTCTCCCTCAGTGGGTGCCTCCCCCCCCCTCCCTTTTAGGACCTTTGCATAGACAAGCTTACTTGTAATAGTACATTATGCAACGAGCCTATAATGGCTATAATTAAGACACGAGTATTTTTATAAAACGAGCGTATGCGAGTTTTATAATTTCCATACGAGTGTCTTAATTACCATTATAGGCGAGTTGCACACGACTGTTTATGTTCGACGATAATTATAACTTCATTATATGTTTTAACATAAATATTCATAAATATCTGTTCAGTCACTAAAATTTTGTGATCGGGTGCTGTTCTGGGTAGTATATCTCTGTTTTCCAAACTCTCTGGCCGACCGACGCATGCGCTCTGTGTGCTTCAATGTCATATGTTCAGATTATGCACCAGTATTCAGTAAAACTGTCACCGAAGTCGTTTGAAAATCACGCGCTGTGTAGAAATTGGATTTGGGGATATTAAGGTACAGTGCTATTTCTTGCCTCATATTCACCAGTTTATATACGCGAACATTTGGACGGTGCACTTTCGGTAATTTATATAGACATGTTAGATTTTGAGCGCATGCGCGAAGGTATCCTTATCTAATTGGTCACACAACTGTTTCTTGAGCTCTGATTGGTGGGAGAAACTGTTTCATAATGATAAATAGTGTTATAATGAGCCTCATTATGATACAGTTTTCTGACACTTAATAGTCAGGGTCGAACATAAAGTGCTTTACAATACACACATAGACCGTTATGCTTGAACGTGTTCGGTCTTTAAGCCTCTATGACTAATCTAATCAGATCCAAGATCCTCTACTTGCAGTTAGCTGACAACTGTGTATGTAGCTTGGTTTGGAGCTCACATGCTAAGATCAAGGTTGAGGGATTGAATCCTGGCACAGTAAATGGACAATGACCAATGCTCAAATGCCAGAATTCTGTGTTGCCATCTAGTCTATTAGTAGTTAAACGGCAATCCTTAAGACTGTATTTCCTACTTAAGGAAATATTGGTGCACTGTCAAGTAATGTAGCCTATATTTTATTTAAACAGGTATGCGCATGCACGATGTTTCTGACCTTTATAAACCTCATAATAATTATTATCATCGTTTCTGCGGACGAGGCGAGATTACTTTCTATGTGGCGAATGTTCTTACGATCGGATGCCAATCCTGACTCCAACCACATTAGAGGTGTTAGTGAAATATGATATGAATATCTAACTAATGGCCAATGAGTTTGAAGTTTGAAGAAAGTGTCCTTGGCATATTAGAAGGTAACGTCCCAGCATTTGTCTGGAGGAGATAGTGGTAAACCACAGAAAGTTATATAAAGGAATGATGATGAAAATGAAATGAAATGAAACTCCACAGCCTGCTTCCAGTCGACCGACCGGGTCAGGGAATGGAATGAATGAAGCCCCCATCTAGCGGCGAGGATATGAACTGTGCCGGCTGCCGAAGTCTGTTGCACTCTCCTGGGACAGTGAATAAATGAATGGCAGATGAAATGAAATGACAGCGGAGAGTGTTGCAGGAATGAAATTGGGACAGGGAAAACTGGAGTACCCGGAGAAAAACCTGTCTGCCTCCTTGTTGTCCAGCACAAATCTCACATGGAGTGACCGGGATTTGGACCACGGACCCAGCTGTGAGAGACCGACGTGCTGCCGCCTAAGCTACGGAGGCTCAAAGGAATGCTGATGGTGGGGATCAAACCCAATCGACTCCCGAGTCCGGAGATAGCCTTACGCATTCACGCACTGATTTACCTTGGTCGATTTGTAGGTGTATACGACCATACCGTTTCTGTGTTATGTGACTTTTAGGGTTGGATCAAAGTACAGTACACTCAGCCTCCAGTGGGCAACTGAGAAGTGGTTGCTTCAAGAATAATACACATGCAGGGAAGATCAGAACTTATTGGGATTCTCTCGCTTGCTATCCACGTGTAGGTCACTTCTGACGTATGCGGTGCGTACAAACGTGATTGTTGTTGTTGTTTGAGTCTTCAGTCTTTTGACTGGTTTGATGCAGCGCTCCATGGCTCCCTGTCCTGAGCTAATCGTTTCATCTCTACATAGCTACCACACCCTACATCCGAGGCAATCTGTTTAACATATTCTAACCTTGGTCTACCCCTACAGTTCTTGTCCTCAACTCTTCCTTCCATAACTAAGCTTGCTATTCCTGCGTGTCTCAGTATGTGTCCTACCAACCTATCTCTTCTCTTCATTAGCAGTCGTCAGAAACATCTCTCCTCTCCCACTCGTCTTAATACCTCTTCGTGCGGACCCTATCTACCCATCTGATCTTCATCATTCTCCTGTAACACCACATTTCAAACGCTTCAATTCTCCTCTTTTATGCTGCACCAATAGTCCAACTTTCACTTCCATAGAGCGCCACTCTCCAGACAAAGGCTTTCAAAAATGACTTCCTAATACCTAAATCTATATTCGATGTCAAAAGATTCCTTTTCTGTAGAAATGTTTTCCTTGCCTGAGCTAACCTACTCTTTGCTTCATCCATCACTGGTTATTTTGCTTCCTAAGTAACAGAAGTCTCCTACTTCTACGTGATTACTCATTACAAACAACCCATGCAGTCACTCTACCTTGTGGTGTAGCGGCAAAGGCTCTTTGCTGTCGCTCTCTAGGTTCGGTTTTGATTCCAGGCTCTGAAAAAAAAAATATCTGTGAGGGTTGGAATCGGATACACTGAGTCTCGTGAGCTAAAACTGAGAAGAAGAGGGTTCGATTCCCACCTCAACCATCCTGGAAGTAGTTTTCTATGGTTTCCCCCAATTCTACTCCAGGCAAATTCTGGGATGGTTCCTAACTTAAGGGCCCGGTCGCTTCCTTCCCAATCATATCCTCAATTTACAAATACATACACTAGTACAGCTATCACAATGACACAAATTATCACAAAAATTACACACACACCCAAATACACGGGGACATATGACCACGATGCAACAACAACTTTAATAAGGGAAAGAGACCCTGCACTCACGAGCAGTGCTGTGTAGTTGCATGTGTGCAGCTTCTACACACTAGCCAACTTGTGGCCTTTACATTGAGATCGGGCAACGCCCTGATATCCACCTCCAGAACATGAGGGTCATTAACATCTACTAGCACATTATTCATGAAATGTGCTTTCTTTCTCAACTGAATATGTCTTTTAAGTTTCCCACAGAACTGTGACTATTCCGTGCAATTTTAAATATTTTATTTAAACAGGTTTGTGCATATATTTTCGTTTATGACACTTTTAGATTGTTGTGAATTCGTTTTACGGGGTTGGGACATTTTGGCCATCATCCCTGTGTACTTGGGTGTGTGTTCAATGTGTCTGATAATCTGTGATTCTAAGGTGACTGAAGTGTGTGTAGTTGCAATTATTATGATAATGTAAGATTGGCACATCTATAATTTCACAGCCAACATCAGCAACTAAAATGTGATTCGTAGCAATCAATAGAGAACAAACACCCCTAATCTGGCCTCGATAGGGACTTATTGGCACCGGGTTGTGGTGCGGGAACAAAAACGATTCAGGGCAAGAATTTAGGGCCTGCGTGGAAATCATTCCAGTGTAGATTATAAGACAATTCTTTGATGTCAATCATTTTTCAGGGCTTAAACTGCAAAAAGCATTGACGGTTAATGATCGGATATGGGGACGAGATTCTCAAAATTGGCATCAATTTTCACTAGGCGGTGATGTAGGGCCAAATGATTTACTAATACGAGTATACATCGATAAGAATTTAATGATGATTTTCACGAAGAGCGATGAAAAATGCTTATCCTAATCAAAACATGCTACTCATTCTTTAAATAGGTCTTTTGTTTTATAGTTGAGACCTTTTGGAGGAGGACGTGACTGAGAGAATATACTAACTTTAGTCAGCTGGAAGCTGGTAGACCTTCAGATATGTTAAATTAGAGGGCATCTTTACAAGACTTCTCGTATGATAACACCTCAAGTCGTTGATATTCTTTTATTATTTCAAGGCTGTCACGCTGGATGTAGCTCAAAATTATATATGATAATGTGTTGACGTATTTATGTGATAAACCGGTAAGCTAATCAAAATATTATAAGGGGAATCGGTCAAGGACACTGTATTCCAGCCATCTGTACTAGTTTGATCACTCTTTGTATCGATGTTTCTTGAAAGGACTCGTCGTTTCATATGAATCATGGTTCAGTTGCTGATGGCCAGGTGAGTCTAATTTACATAGACCGCGCCGCGCGAGGTGCATTGCGCAAGTACGAGTATAAGACTGGAGACGCGTGGCCGACTTATATTACGAGTTTCGGGGGCTTTAACCCCGGACCTCCCCAGCTATGGTGTACTGTACCTTCAGGTAATTTCGTTCCACTTTGGTTCAAAACCTGTAATTGGTTGATTGATTTTATTTCCACGCCTACACTTAAAGCTTAAGAGCTCGTTTACAGTAGCGCCCTACGTAGAATGTGATGAAGGTGATAGTTGTTGTTTTAAGGGGCCTAACATCTAGGTTATCAGCCCCCAATATTTTGAGTGATAGTGATAAGTTAATGATGATGTAATGTAAACTATAACTAAAACTAATTACACACGTACATACTAGAAGAAGATGGAAATCAAAAGAAGAATAAGGTAAATAAACGATAGGGGAAAAATAATTGCCCTCAAACCTTCAGGATTGAGGGACATGGAAGGAAGGAGATCCTTGAAAGGCAGATAGGAAAAGGAGAGGAGAGAGTTCGCCCCAGAGGCAATGGAAAAAGGGGAAAAACACGGAACCAGCTCAGGAAACCCTCAAGGTCGGTAACTCCCGAACTCACCAGTTGTGAGCCCTTGAGGGTGTAGCATTATCCAGGGTGCACCATAAGTGGTGGGGCTACACACACCCTGCATTCTTTATGGCCTTGAGCTGAAGGCAGAAAATAACAAGTAGTTCCGTGAAGATTTTATTAGGGGGTGACACACACTCACACACGGACAAAAGGTGTACTCATAAGCCTATTTCTTCATTAATGAAAATAGGCTAAAAAGAAGACGTCTGAATCTCAAAGATTGAGGGAAAAGGAAGGATGAGACAAGGGCCAATTACGACGGGAAAGGGAAAGACTCCCTAGGCCTTGGATACTGTCGGGGTCGGAAGATAACAAGAGTTGGCCAAGTGCGGACCAAGGTGGGATTCCGTGGTCGCCAACCCTCGTCCCACTAGGTGTGAGCCCCGGGGGAAGTTGGGGGATGAAGAGAGAAGAAAGTGAAGAGAATCAAGATGTTCAAGCCCTTCAATAAAACAGCAATAATGATTATAAATAAGCTATAATTCTGTTCAGAGGGCCGGAGTGGGATACGTGAGGACAGTGTGTTCATTGGTCACCCCAGGCATATTATAAATTGATTCCCCGTGCTGTTCAATTCTACTCCATGTCTGGGATAGTACCTAACGAAAGGCCGTGGTTGTTCTTCCCAATCCTAGACCAGCGAAGGTGTTCGCCGGCTGTGCCCAAGGTTGCTGGACCGAATTCTAGTGCAGTAAGTTGGCATTTCTTGGGGCTTAAATATGAAAGAACTATGTCAGTATATTTTGTGGCACGCTAAAGATCATCTACTGGGCGAAATTCTGAGACCCTCGGTATCTGTAAAGCAACAGTAGTTAAAAGGGATACAAGCCATTATTATTATTATTATTATTTTATATATTTTCGTTTAAGGCCTCTAAAGACCACGTTAGGTAACAATAACACATTATTGGAAGCCTTCTTCGCCGCCCAAACTTTTCGCATTCTTTCTCTGGTAGCCTGTCTTCGTTTTCTGTCCAACCACTGTGCAGTTTTCGTGCATCGAGGAATCTTTGGAATTTGTCGATAACTGACATAAACTTAGTGCGGTTTGAAATGTATTCCGAATTTAATCCAAACTGATGAAGATCCTTCCGCACCTCCCTGAACAATTTGTCAGACACCTTAGGTCTACTGTCAAGTATTCTAAAAATCTTCTTCGTAAGTCTCTGCTCATCCGTGCCCATAGAATTTGAGTCTCCGTATTCTCATTGATTCCATCAACCTTTCATTGCCCTGGTAGCGTTCTTCCTTTCCTCGCAAACTAAATTGGCCGTCAACAATCTTTGGACCCATTAGCTTATTATTTCATTATTGAAAATGAAAATCCACAGCCTGCTTTCAGTCGACCGACCGGTTCAGGTAATGGAATGAATGAAGACCCCATCGAGTGGCGAGGATATGAACTGTGCCGCCTGCCGAAGCCTGTCGCACTCCCCTGGGGCAATGATTAAATGAATGACAAATGAAATGAAATGATAGTGGAGATTGTTGCTGAATGAATTTATGACAGGGAAAACCGGAGTACCCGGAGGAAAACCTGTCTGCCTCTTCTTTGTCCAGCACAAATCTCACATGGAGTGACCGGGATTTGAACCACGGTCCCAGCGGTGAGAGGCCGGCGTGCTGCCGCCTAAGCCACTGAGGCTCTATTATTACATTATTATTATTGTTAATATTATTATTGATGTGTTATGCCCACTTAAAGAGCGCGATAGAACTTCTCTTCATCCGTTCACTGTGCACTCTTCTGCGTTCTTCTGCTCATCCTGATTTTTCCGTGTAAGTTTCTTGGGAAATTTGTGTCTGTTTATTTAGGTTCTATATTTTGGTCTATTGTGAATGATTTCTTCGTTGATATCAATTTCTGGTACGTCTTGTGTTATTTCTACCAGCCAATTGTTGTGAGGGTTCAGAGATAACAATAATAATAATTATTAAATTACTTAATTAATTAATCATCGTATTTATTAGCACCCAAGCCTCCGTGACTTAGGCGGCAGCACGCCGGCCTCTCACCGCTGGGTCCGTGGTTCAAATCCCGATCACTCCATGTGAGATCAGTGCTGGACAAAACGGAGGGAGACAGGGTTTTCTCCGAGTACTCCGGTTTTCCCTGTCAAAATTTCAATCCAGCAACACTCTCCACTATCACATTATTTCATCTGTCATTCATTTAATCATTGCCCCAGTGGAGTGCGTCAGGCCTCGGCATCCGGCACAGTCCATATCCTCACCGCTAGATGGGGGCTTCATTCATTCCATACTGGAAGCAGGCTGTGGATTTTCATTTATTAGTACCCACTTATCTTCGGAGTCCAGCGATAGCCTGGCCCATTGGCCTTGCATCTTTGCACAAGTAGCTACTCCAGACAGATATTAGAATTATAGAAGTTGAAGTTTTATTTTATTTTTTAGCGTATGGCTTTTTAGTGCCGCGAAGGGGATCTTTAACGTGCCAGTAAATGTACTGACACGGCTCCCTCGCATTTGCGCACCCTCAAATGCCAGCTGACTGCGACAGGTTTCGAACCTGCAACCTTGGGCTCAGCAAGCGAGAACGTTACCCCTGAGCCACACAGCCGGCACCCCGGCGTCTCTAAAAGCCAGGGTAGTTAAAAGGGACGTAAAACCAATAACATTATTATTATTATTATTTTTATTTTTTAGTGCCGGGAGTGTCCGAGGACATGTTTGGCTCGTCAGAGTTTGTAGCTGCTTCTATGGGGTGAGCTACAAGTACTGTCGCGTGTGGAGTGTTGTCTGGGGAGGAAACTGTGAGTAAGGACGAGGAATTGGAAGGTAGCGGCTGTGGCCTATAGTTAAGGAACAACCCCGTCATTTGCCTAGAAGGAAGATGGGAAACCACAGAAGACCATCTTCAAGGTTATCGGCGGGGGTTTCAAACCTCCTCGCCTCCCGGATGTGAGCGACTGCCTGCAGCCACGCCGTAACGACCACGGTTAACTCACCCAGTATTATAGAATTAACAGAACAAGTTCAGATAGAATAAACACACATTCAATTGCGCGGGGCTCTTGATTACGATGTCCTTAACCGCCGAGAGAAATAAAACAAACAAGCGACTCCAGAGATTTTCCCGGTGATGACCAGCTGTTAAGAATAGCGTGAGTGTATTTCTACACTTTAATAATCCTAATTCTGCGGGGCCAGGGATGAAGGGTTCATTTTCCTTTGTGATGGATCTTTTTTTTTATGGCAGTATGCTCTTTCTGGCGCCAACCTTATCAAAGGAGTTCACAAGGTAAAATTAATGAATATGAACGAGAATTGTCAAGGATTGGTATGAAGTCGTCGTGGCCTATTAAGTGGCCTATTAAAAGGTATCGTCCCGGCATTTGCCTTGAATTGAACATGGGAAACCATGGACTACTCTTTTAAGGACGGCCGATGGTGGGGTTAGACTAGAACCCACCTAGCTTCAGAGTCCAAAGATGGCCTGACCCAGTGGCCTTGAGTCTTAGCACGCGTAGCTACTCCAGTCAGTTAGAGTTTAGAATATATTATGACGATGAAAGTGGAACTAAGTTCCTCACCATAAGGCTAGTATTTTTACATGCCCGAAGTTGTTTGCCAGATTAAAATGACTCAGCACGGTGAAATAGAATTGGTCACTGGGTAGCTGAACTGATTTCTTTCTTGGAAAAGACCGGAGAAAGTAGAACTTGAATACCGCTCCTTACAATAATTATCAGGCTGGAGGAAATCACGATATTGAGATCACGTCGTGGTGTAGCGGCTGTCACCCCATAGTTCCGGGTTTGATTCCCGGCTCTGCCAAAAAAAAAAAAAATCTGGTGTGAAGGCTGGAACGGGGTACATTCAGCATCGTGAGGCAAAACTGAGAAGAGGAGTGTTCGATTCCCACCCCAGCCATCTTAAGAAGTTTTTTTTCGAGGTTTCCCTCACTTCCACTCCGTGCAAATGCCGGGGTGGTGCCTAACTTAAGGCCACGACCGCCTCCTTCCCAATCCTATTCCCAATTTACAAATACACACTCAAGAACAGCCATCACAATAACGTAGGTTTTCACACACTGACCATTTTCTTCCCCATGGGCAACTGTATGTGGCGTGTTCACGTGTATCCAGACAACAAAATCGTTATGTCTCAGCAGAAGATGGCATAACCAAAAAGTTAATTTTCAAAAGTGTTCACATAAGGTAGACTTCCTCAACTCTATGGAATTCTCACATTGCGGCTCATATCGATATACGTTATGTATCTGAATTTCCGAATTAAAATGGACCCACCTGTAACTGATATTTCTGAATTAGAATAGACCAATTTATCAGCAATAATGCATCGTCCCAATTGTCTTCATCGCGAGGGAAGCCGCAGATACCTGCTAGTATTGAGATAATCAGCAGAATAACTTCAGTCATTTCATAAACGTGAAGTTAGGGGAATATCTACCCTACTACTCAACGTATGCTACTCCAGGCAAAAGTAAATTGTGTAGCAAATTGCTCTAATAATTCACTAGTTAGCGTGTTTACGTTTCAATTAACGACACGCAACCTGTTTCGCTCACAGATTGAGCGTTGCCTAGGGAGATGACTGTCTCTTAGACCGCTTGGCTACACTTGTGGGTCAAATGTTAGTACACATGACCTCGTTAGTCCACGCTTTATTATCATGATGAAAGGATGGATTTCAAGCCTGTCCTGAATATTTTGGAAGAAGAATGTCCTGTGAAAGTGGTCTCGAATGCCTGCAATATAAATTATAATGGAAGGTGTACTGGAGATGTTCTGCAATGTTTACAAAGAGTATCCGGTTGCCACGGTGGGTGAACACTGTTTACATTATCCTCAGACGTGTGCTATTGCTATATCTCGCATGCTTTGTGCTTCTGATTGCTCAGGTCAAGGAATACACACGCGAGCAAATTGCACACGAAATACTTGTACTTGTAACAGAATGCCTTGCTGTTGTTATTCACAACTGGCTGCGTGGCTCAGCGGTAACGTTCTCGCCTGATGTGTCCAAGGTTTCAGGATCGAATCCCGGCGAGTCAATCGGCATTTGAAGGTGCACAAATGTGAGGGAGCCGTGTGAGTCGATATACTGGCACGTTAAAGATCCCCTTTGGGGCTAAATTCCGGCACCCTGGCATCTCTAAAAGCCTTAGCAGTTAACAGGGACGTAAAACCAATAACATTATTATTGTTATTCATTATTTATATTGGGTCTTGGTCACCAACCCTTGTCCTTAGATGTGTGACGAGATAACATCTGTTTAGCGACTTCGGTGGCGTAGTTGGTAGCATGCTGAGCTTCTATGGCCAAGGTGGCGGGTTCAAACCCGCCCGAAGTGTCGGATTTTTTAAGAGCGTTAAAATCCCTCAGTATGCCTTCCTTCGGAGGGGAAGTAAAACCGAAGGTTCCATGTCATAGATTTATGGCATGTAAAAGAACCTTCCATTAATTACACTTGTGTGAAGCTAAATTATTGCTTAGATTTGACTAACGCTCTTAGGTTCCAACGTTCGTCACCAGGAGCCCACTGCGGTGGCATCTAGTAACCAAGTTCAGAACTAATTCATTGACGGTAGCGTTTGGTAGCAAAAGTAGAAACTACTTGAAAATTGAATGTCTGCAGTCCTTACTTAATAAATAAAAACAGAAATCACACACTAATACAGCCATCACAATTAACACCGTTTATCAGACAAATTCTACACACACCCAAAGTACACGGGGCTACATGACCGCATTGTCGCAGCCCCTAAACTGACGAACCAACCAACCAACCTCTGTTTCTATGGGAATTATAGCGGTAGGTTATATGCAAATGTAATATTATTCAGATTGCGGTACACACTAAATTATAATGATGTCGTTTTTAATTCGTTTTTTGGTCATCAGCCCCCGTGTATTTGAGTGTGTGTTCAATTTGTCTGATATTCTGTGGTGACTGTAGTTGTGTAACTGTAATTATTATTGGTGTTGGGAATGCTTAAATCAATTATTCGATCAAGCGATTAATCGATTAAACGCACAATAGAATAATCGTTATTTGTAGCAATTAATCAATGTTCCTGCTTCGATTAATCGATAATTTGATAACTGAAATAAATCGATTGCAAGTACCAGACCTACAGTAGTACACAGAGCTGAGGATCAGGATGTCCCAATCCTTTAAAATTAATGAACAACAGAAGAGCTCTTTGGGAATTGTAAATTATAGAAAAAATAGAAGTGTAAATGGAAACAATTTTGTCCATGTTAAATTATTTACGAGGGCTGTTTTTTGAATAAGGGCATTTTTTTTAAATTAACCGAACATTTTATTTAGAAACCACATTTATTTTTAGGTTTTACATACCTTCCTTTATTTTTCTACATAGTTGCCTTGTTTATTTAGGCACTTGTCATGCCTTAAAACTAAGTTCTGAAATCCCCCTGCATAAAAGTTTGCCGCCTGCTCTGACAACCAAGAATTCAAACTTGAGGAAAATCCATTGATAGAGTGGTTATCATGAATCTTCGGTCCTTGTGAATTTTCGTGTCAATTGCATTCACCAAGTCATCTGTGATCACAGACCTGAGCGTTCATCGTCATGAACATTTTCACGGTCACTTTTGAACTCGCGTACCCATTTTCGCACTTTACCTTCCGTCATTGCATTATCACCATGCACCTCACAAAGCTGACGATGAATGTCTGCAGCCGACATGTTTCTTGCACTCAAAAACCGTATCACAGGTCGTACCTCACACGCGGCGGGCGAATCAATAATCTTGATCATTGTAAAGATGCACAGTTCAGCGTACAGGTTAGCTACACAGCTGCAAAGGACGCCTGCTTGTTCACAAAGGATGCCGGAAGGTAGCGCGCACGCTTGTTGTGGCATACGCACTAAATACGGGTTAAAAAAAACGGCCATCGTCTATTGGAGGTCTAAATGGTGCTTGGTGATAGGGTCGATAACCTAGATGTTAGGTCCCTTAAAACTGCTACGAAAGTGAAATTGTCGACAGCAAACACATCCATGCCTATGACCGGATTCGAACTGGCAACTAAACGTAAGCTGAGTAGTAGGGCCAGCAGTTGAGCTACATCGCAGACTGTGTTGACTGTACAGCTTGGGAACGGAGAATTATAATTAGTGAACACCTTCTTCAATATAACACATAGACTCTCTAACACACACGGGTTCATTGTCTTCAAGTAACGAACCGCATTGACGTTGATGCTTGTGAGACATGATTAATTACTGAAATAACTTGCTTGGGATTGCTCGAAGGCAATAATGAATGAACTACCTGGGTATAGGGTTGATTGGCCCGTTTTATCAGGCGGACGTTTAAGCAACCCGCAGCATTGCTCGGTTGGGTTGGCTGCCTATCTGAAATATACTACGGCGCACTTTTACAAGACCAGCTGGTCAATGTGTCATTCTTAGAACTGTTGTTGCTAATTCAATTTAGGGACTCGGGATATCTTGGTCATCAGTCGCGTCTAGTTGAGTGTGTGTTGAACTTTGTGTGTTAACCTGTATTCTGTGATGACTGTAGTAGTGTGTGTAGCTCTCTTAGCGACAGGGGTGGGGTAGATGCCCCGGGACTTGAAATAAGGTACTATCCCGGCATTTTTATGGAGGGAGTGTGGAACAACCAGAGGAAAAATCACACTCAGGATAGCCGCTGACAGCGCTGCAATTCGTACCACCACTCTCCGAACTCTTTGCAGCTGACCTTGCGGGTTCCTTCTTGAAACAGCTATAGGGTAGAATCCCCTTCAACTTATTGTCAATATTACGGACACTGGATTGTGGATTGATACGATAGATACTTTGGTATCTTTCTCAGAGCATACAGAGGAGGAAAATATGTGTGCAGTCAAGTAGTTCTTACCTCTTACGGTTGTCTAGTGTTGCTGAATTCTTCACGCTCTGCACCACGTATTATTGTTCTTGTGAATTTATTTAGAGGCTTTGGGACATTGTGAGATGCCCCGTGTACTAGGGCGTGTGCGCAGGAATCTGGTTGATAACCTGTGTCATTGTGATGGCTGTACTAGTGTGTTTATTTGTAATTGTGCTAGGACTTGGATAGGAAGTGCCCGTGACCTTAATTTAAGTACCATCCCGGCATTCGCCTGGAGTAGAAGGGGGAAACCACTTCTAGGATGGCTGAGGTGGGATTTGAACTTAACTCTTGTAGGTTCTGCCTCACGAGACTGAATAAACACCGTTCTATCCATCAGATCCAATTACATTTCTTGGCATATCTGAGAATGAAACCCGGCCTCCGCGGTGATAGTCAAGAATGTAAGCCACTAGGCCCACTAAGTTTCTTATTAAGGGTAATCTAATCTTGTAGTTATAGTTATTCTTCCAAAAGGATGGTATATTGGCTTTCACTGCCAAGGAATTAAAACTCAGCAATGTTTCTAGCTTTATGCCGTGTCTTGTGTGGGGTTTCGCCTAGGAACACCAAGCTGGCTCATCAGCGGGCTCTTAGTGTCCGTGTCCGGACCCCCACAGGAGTAGTGAATTGTGCACTACCTCCCTTCTTATAAAGAGCACCGGCATTCCTTTACTGCGAGAGCTAAACGCTCAAGCAGCTTTCACCTCCCTACGAAGGCTTCAACTTCCATATGTTACAGCAACATTTATTATTTCTTTTCATAGAATTTATATTCTTCTTCTTCTTCTTCTTCTTCTTCTTATTCTTCTACCTTATCCGATACGGACGTTGGCTACCACTATGGCTAACACCTTCTTATCCTGTGCAATCCTGAAGAGTTCTGTGGAAGACAGCCCAAACCACGTTCTTAAATTATCCATCCAAGTTATTCGTTTCCTTCCCGGTCCACGCTGACCTTCAATTTTACCCTGAAATATAACTTGGAGCAGACGGTATTTTGGATTCCTCATCATGTGTCCCAAGTATTTCAATTTCCTCTTCTTAATTGTGTTTAACAGCTCAGGTTGGCTGCTCACACGCTGAAGAACCTCGGCATTACTCACATGTTCTGTCCACGAGATTTTAAGAATCCGCCGGTATATCCACATTTCAAAAAGCTTGAATCTTCTTTTCTGTAGCTACGGACAAGGTCCAAGCTTCAACACCATAAAGAAGGGTGGAGACAACATAACACTTCACAATTCTTTTCTTAAGCGTCATACTGAGATCTCGACAGCATAGTAGTTGTTTCATTGTCATAAAGATCTATACGGCATCTTATTTCAACCGAAGGGTCCCAATTCTCATTAATATTCTGTCCTAAATAAATCAAACTCTTGACTCGCTCAATCTGATGTCCATCGACTAAAAGGACTTGTGACAATGCTGGTTTTCGCGATATTATCATATATTTTGTTTTCTTATTGTTGAGGTCAAGGCCATATTGTTTACTCTTTTGATACACCATAGTATCAATCTCTTTAAGTCCTTCGAAACTATTTGCAATCAATACAGTATCATCTGCGTACCGTATATTATTAATATAATTTCCATTGACCTTAATACCTTGTTGAATGCCATCAAGTGCCTCAGAGAAAATCTGTTCTGCATAAATATTATACAGAAGCGGCGAAAGAATGCATCCTTGTCTCACACCACGCATTATTTCCACTGATCTCGATATATGTCCATCAATTCTGATACTAGCCTTTTGACCCCAGTATAAATTAATGATGATCCGAATATCTTTCTCATCTATTCCTGAGTTCTTGAGTGCATTATACAACTTATCATGCTGACAACGGTCAAAGGCTTTTGCATAGTCCAGAAAACATGCATATACATCCTGATTTACCTCACGGCATCTCTGGAAATGAACTTGAAGCGCAAATAATGCCTCACGAGTTCCTAAACCGTTGCGGAACCCAAACTGCGTGTCACTGATATTCATCTCGCATTTCCTGTATATGCGATTATGGATAACTTCGAGAAATATCTTGAGCACATGACTCATAAGACTGATTGTCCTAAAGTCACTACATGACTTAGCCATCGGTTTCTTCGGAAGAGCAATAAATGTAGACAAGAGCCAGTCTTCTGGTAATATGCCCGTGTTGTATATCTTGTTATATAAATTAGTGAGCGTCACAATGCTATCATCATCCAAGATCTTCAATAATTCCACTGGAATGTCATCTTGACCAGGAGCCTTACCATTTTTCGCTATCCTAATCGCATATTTCACTTCATGCATGGTGATCATGGGTCCAACAACTGAAGGAATTTCGGGTCGGGAAGGACGATGATCATCATTAAAAAGCTCTTGTATACAGTTCTCCCAAACCTGTAATTTTTCTTCAACTTCAAATACCGTGCTACCTTGACTATCAACTAAGTTGACTGTGTTTCTTTTCCTGTGTCTACCTGAAACTTCTTTGATTTTCTTATGGGCCTGGAAAGTATCATATTTACTATTAAGTTCTTCAATTTCTTTGCATCTATCTGACATCCAAGCTTCCTTGGCTTGTCTGATCTTATTCTTTATCAATCTGTGAATCATCCAATATTCTTCATTATCTCTTCCTTTGACTTCTCTTCGTTTATTCATTAGATTCAATATTTCATCCGTCATCCATGCCTTCCTTTTTATGTTGTCTCTTGTTCTTAAGAAAATGATCTCCAACCCTCTTCAATGAGGTTTTAAAAGTGTCCCAAAGTTCCAAGGGCTGCATGTCATTTGAATTAAACGTCTTAAGGTCAGTGGCAAGAGCAGCAGCCACCTGTGACCTTGTATTTATTTCCCGATGGGCATCAGTATCATATTTCTTTTGTGTGTTTTTATCGGAATCTATTTTACCCAAATTAAATGCGTTATTTTTGAAACTCACACAGTTATCCAATAGCCTTTTTATTGTTGATAGTTTTATTTTGTCATTTCTTTGTTCCCTATCTTTAGTTCTGGCTGCGTGGCTTAGCGGTAACGTTCTCGCCTGTTGTGATCAAGGTTGCGGGATTGAATCCTGGTGCAGGCAGTTGGTATTTTGAGGGTGCGCAAATGCGACGGAGCCGTGCCAGTAGATTTACTAGCACGTTAAAGATCCACTTCGGGGCAAAATTCCGGCACCCTGGCGTCTCTAAAAGCCGCAGTTGTCAATAGGAACGTAAAACCAATAACATTATTATTAGTTTTCAACAATTAGATTTATAACCTTAGTTTATATATTAATTCAGTTCTTTTCAAGTTTAATAATTTCTTGTTGAAGAAGATCCCACTGAGAGTTTAAACATGTACAAGTTTTGTAACAACTACATATTGGATAAAGGTGGATATCGTTAATAATTTTATTATTTGAAGTACTTAAGTTTCTATACTAAAAGCCAGCAATAGTTGGGAAGTGTTGACATCATTTAGACTTCCCTGGAATGCATAATCAAGAATTTCTAAATACAATATTTAGTTTTAAAATTTACGCCTTTCTCCCCCCAAGAATAAGTAGTAGGAGAGGTAGAATGGCAAGAAGGAGAAGAGGAAAACAAGGAAGAAGAACAGAAATAGAAAACGAGAAAGAAGAAAGAACACTAATTGTTGAAGCAAATTTACTTGGCTCCCGTTTATTAATGGGTTACAAGAATTAATGGAGAGTAATAACATTACAAGTACTAACTGACCATCTAAGAGTTTGATACATCGTGTTCATCAGATTGCGTGTGTCACTGTTAGTCCTCTCAATAAAAAGAGACAAACAACCCGCCTGTACATGGTGTGCTGGGGACACTATGCAATCTGATTGGTTCGTTCTCTAGTACTGCCAGCTTAGTACAATATCCCAATCGAACTGGCTGTTAGCTGAGGCGGTACCAGCTGCACTACAATAAAGCTCGAACAGACACGCCATACGCAGCTATTACATCATAGTGTGATGATCATTGTGACTACAGCAGGCTCATTTTCTGTGACGGCGAGTGTACATTTATGTCGAGGATTTGAAGGAAAGCCGCCATGTATTTGTTGTTAATTCACTATTGAACCATCTTTGGTCATGAGCCCCGTGCACTAGGATGAGTGTTGAATATGGCTGCTAACCTGTGTTTCTGTGCCGACTGTAGTAGTGAGTGTAGCTGTGTTAAATGATAGGGATAGTTCAGGTGCTGCGGGAATTGAAATATGGTAATATCCCGACATTTATTTGGAGGGAATGTGAAAAAATCCGTGAAAAAAAACTACACTCATGACAGCCTCTTTAGGCTATAACATCAGGCTCTAACCTCAGATCTCTGGACTTGTTGCAGCTCCCATTGTGGTCTTGGTGCACGTGTTTACGCCACAAGGTAGTGGTTATTCAAACGATGAGGAAATGCTTAGTATAAAAATACGTAGAGGTAATGTGAGCTGTTGACTAATAATTAATTAGACAATGGTACAATTTTTGAAATTCTAGTCCCGAAGGTTGCTTATGTACCGTATATGTTGTTCTGTATATGGAACTATGGTGGGTAGATAATGTATAGAATAACATTATATTTTGTTTTGTTCAATAGTAGAAAAATGGGCTTAATTCATAATATTGTTTGGTAGACTGGTTTAGTTGGCAACTGGCTGCGTGGCGCAGTGGTAACGTTCTCGCCTGCTGTTCCCCAGGTTTCAGGATTGAATCCTTGTGCAGTCAGTTGGCATTTGAGGGTGCTCAAATGTGAGGAAGCCGTGTCAGTAGATTTAATGGCACGTTAATGATCCCCTTCGGGGAAAAATTCTGGCACTATGGCGTCTCTAACCTCAGTAGTTAAAAGTGACATGAAACTAATACTATTATTATTAGACTGGTTTAGTGAACGTTGTGTCCTACCCTTGTGTATTCGAATGCTGAGAGAGTATTTTCATACTGTCTGTGTTTACAGGTGTGCTGTTCCTGATCATTGGTGGCACTCTGAACCTGTTCTTTGGCATTGTAACCTTCATATGGACTCCGTTCGACGTCCTCATGACCGAGGTGAGTACTCATACTATTGCTTGTTGTTGTTGCTATTCCTGCAATTAGGGCGTTGTTTGGTCATCAACCCTGTGTACTTGTGTGAATATTGTACTTGCCTGAAAACTTATTACGATGACTAATGTCTATAAGTGTACGATAATTATTTGAATTTAGTTCATTGTTGATTATTTTAGGGGCTTTGCGACATCGTGTTCATGTAGCCCCGTTTACTTCGGTGTGTGTATAATTTGTCTGATTCCCTGTGCCACTGTGATGTGTGTACTTGCGTATGTATTTGTAATTGAGGATATGATTTGGGTAGAAAGCGGCCGTGACTTTAAGTTACGTAGGCCTACCATCCCGACATTTGCGTGGAGTAGAAATCGTAAACCACGAAAAACCACTTCGAGGAGGGTTGAGGTATGAATTGAACCCGCCTCTTTTAAGGTTTGCCTCACTAAGCTGAGTGAACCCTGTTTCAGTCCACAGACCAGAATTACATTTCTTGGTAGAGCCGGGAATCGAACCCGGGCCTCCGCGGTTACAACCAAGAAGGTTAGTCTCGAGGCGGACTGCAGTTGATTAATTTAGGGGCTATGTGACATCATAGTCATGTAGCCCCGTGTACTTGGCTGTGTTTATGAGTGAGGAAATGAATGATAACCTGTGTTATTGCGAAGGCTGTATTTGTAATCATAGACTACTAATATATAAAAATGAGACGGTGTCTGTCTGTCTGTCTGTCTGTGTGCTACTCAATAACGCAAGAACCACTGGTCCGATTTAAATGAAATTTTACATGGATGCAGCTGATTTACCAGGTTTATATATAGGATACTTTTGATTTCGATTATTGCACTATCAAAAATGGCGACCATTTTAGTTACGTCACTACACCCCTTGGTTTTCAAAATTTCATATTTCCATTTCAAATAAAAAGATAACGCTAAGAAATAGCAAACTTTTGATGGCACATAGGAGCTTTAAAATTTAATTTCCTATCCGAAAGGTCCTTATCACTTTTCGTGTATCTCCAACGGTTAGTGAGTAAAACCTATAAATCACGGTCAACGCCGAGCGGTGCAGTATATCTCTCTAGTATATAACAATATGTTCAGTAAAGAACATATAGCCTACTTTCTCCTAAATGCATGGGTAGTGTTATAACTCTTTGTCCTTTTCAAGGAGTATGATTGAATGTTGGTTGTAGTAGCTTGATGAAATACAACGTGCTATACGGATATTAAACATGAATATGAGGTGCCCTTTGCTAGTGCTACCTCTGCACAAAATTTCATTCAATTCGGTTTCATCGTGTTTGAATTGATATAGTGAATCGATTTTCACACATACAAGGCCGTTATCTGTACAGTATTGGGCTGATAACCTTATAGTTCAGTCAAAAGATGCTTCCCACAAAACGGTATGTTGTTGCAAAATTTGGTAGAGATCAAATGATTAGGTTGGTTGTAATTTGATTTAAGCTTTTAACATTTGGTTGGCCGCTATTCCGTTTCAGTCAAGATGGCGGCGATATAAAGTATGACACTGAGGTGCCCTTTGCTAGTGCTACTTCTGTACCAAATTTCGTTCAATTCGTTTTCACCGCGTTTGAATTGATAGGGGGAATCGATTTGCACACATACATGGCCGCTATCTGCAAACTATTAGGCTGATGTCCTTGTAGTTTAGTCAAAAGACGCTCGCCATATAAATAGCCTATATATATTTGAAAAATTTGGTAGAGATCAGATGATTTGGTTAACGTAATTTGATTGAAGCGTTGAACATTTGGGTGGCCAGCATTACGTTTCCGTCAAGATGTCGGCGATATAAAACATGACACTGAGGTGCCCTTTGCTATTGCTAAGTTACCTCTGTACCAAATTTTGTTCAGTTCGGTTTCACCGTGTTCGAATTGACGGAGGGGGGAGGCAGACATTCAGAGTACACACACTCACACTCACACACACACATACACACACACACACACACACACACACACACACACACACACACACACACACACACACACAGAGGCAGACACACAATTTTTGGCCCTGTGTAGATCTCATAAGTCTACTTTCACTTTTTGCAAAAATCGAAAGTAGGCTAAAAATGAAAGTTTTTCTGTTTCTTCTGAATTTCTACGGAAATTTGAGTTATTTACGCGTTTCAGACTGTTTTATGATGGATGCGCGCGAAAAGTTTTTTTGTCTGTCTGTTTGTTTGTTTGTTTGTTTGTTTGTTTGTCTGTGGGCTGATCCCTTATAACTCGAAAAAAAAGGAAGGAAGCTTGTAGTTTAACGTGACCGTTAATCTGTAGATCATAAGCCACGGGACCTCCTTTTTACGTGGAATCCGAACCACAGGACATGGCATTTCACTTCGAAAATCTCACATGCATTGACTCGAGAACGGCTGGGTGTATCAACATAAAATTTGGTACACATGCCCATCAAAGGCACGACACTAATCATTGATGTAACTCTTCTCCGTATCTCTCATAAAAGGGGGCCTACCCCCTTAAAATAAATGCTGAAATAGGCATAGAAGGACGAGACAGAGCTCATTTTCAGCCCCTCAATGTGATAAACAAAACTCGGTGGCCCTAAACCACATTTTAAGGCCCTAAAACCAACTGTTTTTGAGATATTCCCAAAAAACTAATTTAATTTAATAAACTAATGAAAGAATGCAAGCCTGTAACCATGGCAACAGAATCTCAGAGCTCCATCTATTGCTGTAAGACGCAATGCAATTCCCTTAAGGACACCACGTACTCTTGCATGATGAAAAAACCGAATTTTTGATTTCGGCGCCATAAAATTCTTCATTCTTTTCTGAATCCAAATATATATAGTTTGTTGGGGTTTTGATGTCTACAACTGAATTAAAATTGTTTTTTAAAATTAGCGTCCCATGCTCTGAATAATACACTTTTAACTTTGCCAGCTGTTTTCCGTTAATGTACTCATTTTTCATGTTTAGGTACCAATAACTAGGAAACCATTTAAGATAGAGGGCTAATGTTTTTTACATTAACTTGCCTAATGGAGTACTTGAATGTTAACCTATTTTCACTTCCAAAACATGGTAGAAATGCATTGGGAAGAGAAAAATTAATACATATTTTTGAATAAATTTAAATAGAAAGAGTTCGGATTTTTTTCTTGCATTCTGTCCCTATAATAATGAAAAAAAGTGGTTACTCATCTGCCATGATCCATTCCAAGTATGTGAACAAAATTTAGAATATTTGATTGAAAAACAACTGAGAAATGTGTACCTGAAGCAAATTATACATCATTTTTTTTTGAAAATGTATCTGTCCAAATTTGTATTCATTTCACACATCCTATAAAAGGAAAGTAGCACTACATGGTCAAAAACATCTCAGAATGTTCGCTTCTTATATGTGACAAGAATCATAGCTGTACCTTTAGCATAAACCCAGAAAATACTTAGTAAAGTGATGCCACAAAAATAGACTTTTTCATCGTGTAAGAGTACGTGGTGACCTTAATTACATTAGTGTGAAAGTTTGCAAACGGCTAGAAGGTTATCACGGAACCAAATTTAGCTGTAAAATTCATCAATACGTATAATACGCTGAAGGAGGTCAAGGGGTACTCTAGAATTTTTTCACGCGATTTACACCTGCGTGTGTGGTACGGCAGGTCTATTATATTCTTATCCCTATATTATATTATTATTACTATTATTATTATTATTATTATTAGTGTTATATTATTGCGTACAACAACGAGACAAAGCCCCTCGGTGCCAGAAACAAAACTTCGGGGCCCTACAGGGTCCTCGAAAACTACATTATAAGGCTCTAAAACCAACAGTTTCTGAGATATTCTCAGAAAACTAATTTAATTTAATTTAACAAGCTAATGAAGGAATGGAAGTCCGTAACCATTACAACATTATCTCAAGGGGTGACATCCAACTTTCCATCTATTTCTGTAAGAAGAAATGTCACTCCATTTATTACATTTCTGTGAAAGTTTGCAAATGGCTATAAGGTTATCACGGAACTAACTTAGACTGTATACTTCATCAATGCAATTAAGGGGGCCAAGGGGTAACCTAGAATTTTTTCACGCAATATTCACGTGCGACATATAGTACAGAAGGTCTATTATATCTCCAAACAGCAACATTATTTTCAAAAATTCCTGAATTGAATCAGTATTTTTTGCGGCTTTTAGGAATTTGGGCCATTTGAAGCTAAAGAACCTGAATTTTCATGCACCACAACCCTTTATAATTTATGAACGGGGGTCTTCCTGTGTATGGGGCCTAACACAACGTAGAGGGTCAGTTTTTATGTGACGTGTATTGCGTTTCGTCTACAAGGCTTTCAATTCTATTTCACGTCAGGAAGCACACGTTAGGTGAATTTAGTTTGAGAGCTCATTTTAACTAATCTTTTTTTTTTTTTTTGTTGACATATGGGTTCATCGTAAGGATGATTTTGTTTGATACTGTGTGGTAGATATACCCATATTTGGATATCTGGGTGATATGTTGTAGACAATAGAATTGTCTGTCTGTCTTTCTGTGTATCTTTATGTACGCCTATAACTCGTGTTCGGATGCTTGGTGCATCGTAAAATTAGGTATGGTATCCATGAGAGTCAATACACCAATCATTTATAAAACTCTTCAACGTACTTTTTATACAGTAGAAAGGTGGATATAGGGAAAAACTTCTCAAAATACATGCTAAAATAGGCGAAATATAAAAATTATCCTAGAAGGACGACCAAAGCATATGTTGCGCTTCTCAATGTGAGACACAAAATTCGGGAGTCTTTGAAGGGTCTCCGAGAACCACATTTTAATGCCCTTAAATTAACAGTGTGTGTGATATTCCCAGAAAACTAACTTCGTTCTGACAAATTTATGAAGGAATGACAAACCGCTAACCATTGCAACAGTAGCTCATTTGATAATGTCTGGTATTAACACCGAACACCGTTCGAAGAATGGGTACTTCTGCTAGTTGAGACTAAATGGGGAAAGAGGCGTCCGTGGTCTTAATTTAGGTACCATTCCGGCATTTGCCTGATATACAGACGGGGATAGGAAAATGACAAAATGTGACCAAGCGAGATGAGGCAAGAAAGACCTACGAAAGGAGTCTGGCGAAGCAAATTCCAGAAGTTACGAATCTCTAGGAGTGTTAATTGGAATTTATTACAAACGTAAGATCCACCTTGAAATGCAGCTGGCGCATTTTAAAATTGTATAAGGATATTTCACAATTTATCTGTAAACTGTGGGATGTACGAGGACGTTTTGAGTTGGGTGTGAGATTTCGCTGAGAGCTTTTTGTAACCCGTGACCTTAAGTCGTGTTGTTACGGTGATGAGAACGAGTGACGTTCCTAATCTAATAGTAAGCCATCAAGGGAACAAAAGGAGAATATAATTATAATAAATGATGCCTTTGCTATTAGGTCATGTGTTGTACAAGCAGTACAATACATTTCAATAGAATTTAAATGTGTGACGAAATTAAGCTATAAACTTCCTTCCTTCCTTTTATGAACATGTGCTGAATTACTGGGACTGATTCTCTTGGACCAAGTTATTGGAGGGGGAGACGTCTCATTCCTGTCCTTACGTCCAGTACGCTCATGGCTTTGAGCATTCTCGGCCTGGCATCAGGTTTGTTTATTCTAATGTTCGTGAAACTTTGCGAGTTTTGGAATTGTGTATGGTAGCCTACTTTGCAAGCAACTGAAGTGAAATATACAAAAACTGTTAATAAATATTGGATGAAGACTGAATAGAACGTTTAATACGAGGTGACATTCCGCTGAAATTGACGAGCAATTGGTAAACAGAATGTGAGGTCACACATCTGTTTAGGTAGATAAACATATACGTATGTGGAACTAGCGGCTAGCATTCTTGGCTGTCACCGCGGTTTGAGGGCTAGAACGGGGTACACTCAACCTTGTGAAGGAAAACTGACAAGAGGTGGGTTCAATTCCTACCTCAGCCATCCTAGGAGTGGATTTCTTTAGTTTTCTACTTCTTCTCCAGGCAAATGCCGGGAAGGTACGTAACTTAAGGCCACGGCCGCTTCCTACCCAAATCCTACCTCAATTACAAATACACACATTAATGCACACATCACAGTGTCACAGGTTATTAGACAAATTCTACACACACCCAAGTATATGGGACTACATGACCACGATGTCGCAATGCTCCTAAAGAATCAACAACAAATATATGAAACTGATGATTGTGATGAGCCTAGCTCTTAAAATGAAACATAAACTGTAAGCGTGGAATACCATACAGAAGACAGGTTCTGTGGTTTGTAGATATAAATTTCCTGGAAATCCTTTGCTTGTAATAGAGTAATTGTTGGGTGCAGAGGTCGTCGTGTAATGAAGTAATTGTAGCCAGTGTGTTTCCGCGAACTGAACATAGATAATGTACTCTGCACTGAGTAGGCGAACAGCATGGTTTCGGTCTCCTACATACATGATCTGATATATAGATCCTCCAACTGTAGCCGAGCGCACTAACATATATTTCGTGTGAAAAGTAGGTAGTTTAAGACACTGGCTCAGGAGAAAATATACGAAGCTAACTCATTTTAGTTCCCAAGCAATGTCGCTACTCCAATCCCCGAGTGTGTTGTTGGTTGGTTGGTTCCTCGGTTTAGGGGCTGCGACAACGCGGTCATGTAGCCCCGTGTACTTTGGGTGTGTGTAGAATCTGTCTGATAACCGATGTTAATTGTGATGACTGTATGAGTGTATGTTATCTGTGATTCAGGTAAGGACTGCAGACAACCAATTTCAAGTAGTTCCTACTTTTGTTACCAAATGCTACCGTCAACGACACCTACCTATGAACTTGGCTACTAGATGCCACCGAAACCGACACCTGGTGACGAAAGTTGGAACTTAATAGAGCGTTAATCAAATCTAACCTAAACAGTTTTTCACAATTGTAGTTAGTTGAAGGTTCTTTTACATGCCATAAATCTATGACATGGGCCCGCCGGATTTACTTCCCCTCTGAAGGAAGGCACACTGAGGGATTTTTAACGCTCTTAAAAATCCAACGACTTCGGCTTGGTTGGAACCTGCGATCTTGGGCATAGAAGCTCGGCATCGAGTGCGTTGTTATACGCACTAACAAATAGGTAGTGAATAAGGGTTTCTGCCTTCTAGGAAGCTCTAACCTCCTGAACCAGAGTTTACTTGTGGCAGGCTAACCAATGCATCTCCAATTCTTCAGCACGTGGTTCACCAGAACCAATCATCCATCCAAGTTGTGACCACGCCGATTGTTGCTTAACCTCTGAGGTGTTTCTGAGCCATGGTTTACTTGTGACAGGCTGACGAATTTCTCTCCAATTCTCCTTCTCTTCAGCACGTGAACCGATCGTCTATCCAAGTTGTGACGACGCCGAATGTTGCTTAACCACCGAGGAGGTGTTCCTATACCCGAGTTTACTTGTCACAGGCTCGAATTTCTCTCCAATTCTCCTTCCCTTCAGCACGTGAACCAATCGCTCATCCAAGTTGTAACCACGCCGAACGAATGTAGCTTAACCTCCGAGGAGGTGTTCCTGAACCAGACTTTACTTGTGACAGGCTGACCAATTCCTCTCCAACTCTTCTTCCCTTCAGCACGTGGCTCCATCGTCCATCCAAGTTGTGACCACGCAGAATGTTGCTTAATTTTGGTAGTCTCACAGGATGCGGTATTTCAATATGGTCAACGAGTTGGCTACCAAATACAGGCTGTAACACAAATATAAGACAATATTTCAGCGTTGATTCCCCACATGAAGCGCAGGCCGTAAAAATATCGGAGATATCTGATTTTCATGTATCGCATTCTGCAATGTTAATTGCAGCTAGAGAATGGTTTAACATGAGTGTCAGTGTGTGTAATGAAATTTATCGTGGCTAAGCTTAACGTGTGAATATCATCTTGTGCTTTTGCTAGCCTAACCTGATTCGTAATGCAATATTTACAGGTGTTAATAGATTCTTGTCCACATTATTCAAGCAATGGTGTAGTGGCTAGCATTCTTTGTCCTTGGGTCCTGGTTCGATACCCGATTCTGCCAAGTAATTTAATTATGGTATGGGGGTTGAAACGGGTCTTGCTCAGCCTCGTGAGGTAAATCTGAAAGGGAGATGGACTGCTTTCCAGGATTTTCAACTTCTACTATAGGCAAATACCGGGATGATTTCTAACTTAAGGCCACGACTGCCTCCATCCTATCCTCATCTGAATTAAAAATATTGTGGGGCCTGGTGTCGCAGTGGTCAAGCTATTCGCCTCTAACCAAGGTGGACCAGGTTCGATTCCCGGTCTATGCAAGTGAGAATTTCGAAGTGAAATACCATGTCCAGTGGTTCGGATTCCACGTAGAAAGGAGTTCCTGTGACTCATGATCACAAGATTAACGGTCATGTTAAACTACACGCATTCATCCATCCATACGTCCATCCATCCATCGAATTACGAATACCCACTCCAATGCAGTGAACACAATAACACAGGTTATCAGGTAAAAGTTCCACACTCATCCAAGTACACGGTGTTCAAGCCCCTCAAATGAAACAACAACAACAACTAAATATATTTAAAGGATTATCTGCTTCCAGTTTAAACTGGAATATCTCCTAAAGTAGAAGTTGGGAACTGCGCCTTTTCAAATACAAACACACACAAAATATTGAAACAGCCACTTCTTAATACTCAAGTTCAGCTTCTCTCATTTTCAATCAATTTCTCTGGTGTCTCTTCAGTGGTGATTCAATTTCACCTATGCGGGTTCCTACTGCCAGGAGTAACCACTGTTTTACTCTGGGATCCATGAACTCAGAATCCCACGCCGAATACCAATAACTTCTGAAACGTGATCAGTCAGTACTTAGCATCACGCCTCAGATGAGTGGCACGCAACTTGTGCTGCTCGGAATCACGCAAACATATCTTACAACATGCTGGTAGTGGCCAATCGTGACTGTGGGGGCAGGGGTTCGATGAACCAACATCATATGTATAATTAAAGTTGGAAAGCATAATATAATACAGCCCAGTTAATAGGAACATGGGTTAATCGGGAGAGCTGTTTATTTGGGTCAAATCAGGAAGTATGAAATACACACAGTGATACAGCCATCACAATAACACAGGATGCCAGACAAATTCCACACACACCAAAGTACATGGGTCTACATGACTACGATGTCGCATAGCCCCTAAATCAATCAAATAAACAATCAATCAATAAATCAATCAACAAATAAACAACAACAACTGACCGGAAAGCTTTCTTAAATAAAGCAGATTATGTAAATGTATTCACGTAGACATCTACGAATAGATATTGGAACTAACGTAATAAGTGAAAATATTGGCTAAAAGAAAAAGTAAATTCCTCCGCTCCACTGAGGAACATCGATTCATGGATGTGTCTTCAGATTTTGATGATTAATCCTTGTTAACCTCTCTAACAAGGCTATATTACAGGCGAGCATGTGTTCACACCACTCACAATTTGCATGAGGATGGGTCTGTAAACCAGTTTCTTTATAACGTTTAAAGTTTTATATAATACTAGCAGTAGTACCCGGCTTCGCCCGGTGGAATGATGATAATGTTTTAAGGTCTCCTTAGAAATATAATGGACTTAAAATCTAAGTCATTTGCCCCCAAAGACAATGAGGGAATAATATCTAGGTCATTTGCCCTTTTGATAAGGATGATAATAAAAACTACTGTTGAATTGACACGTCAAACTTACAAACTACCGTAATAGAAATACATATTTCAAAATTCACAGGCGAGGAAGACTTATTGTGTGTGGTGATTAATGGTGTAATGGGCGTAACATCTACCGTAGGTCATTTGCTCTTATGATCAGGATGATAAGGGAAACTACTACCGGTATTGAATTGACACTTCAACGTATAATGTACACAATGTACTGTAATAAAAATAACTATGTGGTGGCTTCGGTGGCGTATTTGGTAGCATGCTGAGCTTCTATGCCCAAGATAGCGGGTTCAAACCCAGCCAAAGCCGTCGGATATTTTAAGAGCGTTAAAAATCCGTCAGTATGCCTTTCTTCGGAGGGGAAGTAAAGCCAGCGGTCCCATGTCAGATTTATGGCATCTTAAAGAACCTTCCACTAATTACACCTGTGTGAAGCTAAATGGGATAGGTAAACAACGCTCATAGATGTCTACGTCCGTTGCCAAGAGCCGACTGCAGTGGCGTCTAGTAGCTAAGTTCCGAACTTGGCCTAGTAGTCGTTGACGGTGGCGCTTGGCGGCAAAAGTACGAACTATTTGAAGAATTCTAAGTTGCAGTTTGTACTTAAATTAAAAAACAGATAACACACACTAATACAGTCATCACATTTAACACCGGTTATCAGACAGATTCTACACACACCCAAAGTACACGGGGCTACATGACCGCGTTGTCACAGCCCCTAAACTTAAGAACCAACCAAAAATAAATATTTTAAAAATCACAGTCGAGAAAGACTTTATGCGGCGGTGATTATTGGTATGATGCGCGTAACATCTAGGTCATTTGCACTTATGATGATAATAATAAGGTAATGAAAAAATGACTACTAAACGAAAATGGTGTTATTTTAAAACTGATATAGGTAATTCAGGTATCTAGCTTCGATGTCTTCCAAAGTCTCAACCTTATTTTCTGGCTTAGGCCTGTACTGGATGCGTCTAGTGAAAGAGCGTACTGCTCGGCAAAGACAAAGAATATAGGTCCAAGCTGCACGAACCTGAGATGATCGCAGATGATGACGAAATATGATGACACACGTTCGGGGTTCCCCGTCCTATACAGATTGACCGGGAATCACTCACTGTTTCGCAACGGCCCTGTGCTGGCATCAGCATAGACAGCAGGAGATAACACGGCGGGCTCTGGAAAGTACTCTCAAGTCACCTTGAGATGAATCAGCAAGCTATTCTCACAACTGACCCCCCCCAGGGTCTCACAACTTGTGGGACGTGGGTTGGCGACCACGGAACCCCAGCTGAGTCTGGCATCGCTTCTACTTCCTGGTGCCGGGCTTATTTCAGTTCTCTTTCCTGTCGGCCTCCCTTGGTCAACTCTTGTTCTCTTCCGACCCAGACTGTATTAGGGTATCCGAGGGCTAGGGAGTCTTTCAATTTCCCGCCTTAATTGGCTTTGTCTCATCTTTCCTGATACCCTCATTCTTCGAGGGGTCTGCCTTCTTTTCCTTTTCATAATATCTCCTGTCTTCTGCTCAAGGCCCTCAAAGAGGCAGGGTGTGTGTAGACCCACCACTTCTGGTACACCCTCAAGGGCTCATGACTGGTGAGTTAGGAAGCTGGCAACCCCGAGGAATTCCTGAGCTACTTGCAGGGAATGGAGTGGTATGTCAGAAATTTCAAGTGGACAGTGTTACGCATCGGGTTCCAAAGGGTAAGTATACACACTTTGTTTTCGATCGGTGAACGATGTAGATTTGTACCAAAGGGCCTTAATGCGGGAAATGGAGTGGTCTGTCCGAAATTTCGAGTGGACAGTGTTACTCGTCGAGTTCCAAACGATAATTATGTAAAATCTGGTTGAGATCGGTGAAACGGTGTAGTTTTGTGCCAAGGGCCAAAATGCAGGGAATGGAGTGGCCTGTCCAAATTTTAAAGTGGACAGTGTTACTCATCGGGTTCCAAAGGGTAAGTAAACACATTTTGTTTTCGATCTGTGAAAGATGTAGATTTGTGCCAAAGGGCCTAAATGCGTGGAATGGAGTGGTCTGTCCGAAATTTCGAGTGGACAGTGTTACTCGTCGAGTTCCAAAGGGTAATTATGTAAAATCTGGTTGAGATCGGTGAAACGGTGTAGTTTTCTGCCAAAGGGCCAAAAAGCAGGGAATAGTGTGGTCTGTCCGAAATTTAAAGTGAACAGTGTTACTTGTCGGGTTCTACGGGTAAGTATGTAAAATTGGGGTCAGATCGGTGAAACGGTGTAGATTTGTGCCAAACAGCCTAAATGCAAGGGATGGAGTGGCCTCGCCGCAATTTCAAGCAGACAGTGTTAGTCGCAGTGTTTCAAAGGGTAAATATACAAATTTTGGTTGAGATCGGTGAAACGGTGTAGATTTGGGACAAAGGGCCTAAATGCAGGGAATGGAGTGGTCTGTCCGCAATTTCAAGCAGACAGTGTTACTCGCTGGGTACCAAAGGGTAAGTTTCCGAATATTGGTTCTGATCGGTGAAACGGTGTAGATTTGTGCCAAAGTGCCTAAATGCAGGGAATGGGGTGGTCTGTCCGAAATTTTAAGCGGACAGTGTTACTCGCAGGGTTCCAAAGGGTAAGATTACAAAGTTTGGTTCAGATCGGTGAAACGGTGTAGATTTGTGCCAAAGGGCCTAAATGCAGGGGATGGAGTAGCCTCTCCGCAATTTCAAGCAGACAGTGTTAGTCGCAGTGTTCCAAAGGGTAAATATACAAATTTTGGTTGAGATCGATGGAACGGTGTAGATTTGGGCCAAAGGGCCTAAATGCAGGGAATGGAGTGGTCTGTCCACAATTTCAAGCAGACAGTGTTACTCGCAGGGTTCCAAAGTGTAAGTATACACATTTTGGTTCAGATCGGTGAAACGGTGTAGATTTGTGCAAAAAGGGCCTAAATGCAAGGAATGGCGTGGTCTGTCCGAAATTTCAAGCAGACAGTGTTAGTCGCAGTGTTCCATAGGGTAAATATACAAATTTTGGTTGAGATCGGTGAAACGGTGTGGATTTGTGCCAAAGGGCCTAAATGCAGGGAATGGAGTGGTCTGTCCGCAATTTCAAGCAGACAGTGTTACTCGCAGGGCACCAAAGGGTAAGAATACGAATTTTGGTTCTGATCGGTGAAACGGTGTAGATTTGGACCAAAGGGCCTAAATGCAGGGAATGGGGTGGTCTGTCCGAAATTTTAAGTGGTCAGTGTTACTCGCAGGGTTCCAAAGGGTAAATATACAAATTTTGGTTGAGATCGGTGAAACGGTGTGGATTTGGACCAAAGGGCCTAAATGCAGGGAATGGGGTGGTCTGTCCGAAATTTCAAGTGGACAGTGTTACTCGCAGGGTTCCAAAGGTTAAATATACAACTTTTGGTTCAGATCGGTGAAACGGTGTAGATTTGTGCAAAAGGGCCTAAATGCAGGGCATGGGGTGGTCTGTCCGAAATTTAATGTTGACAGGGTTACCCGCAGGGTTCCAAAGGGTAAGTATACAAATTTTGGTTCAGATCGGTGAAACGGTGTAGATTTGTATACATAACAGACAGACAGACAGACAAACTTTGTGCTTTATATATAGAGACTAGTTTAATGCAGCCAATGGCCATAAAATACAACTTAATTTCTATATATAACAATCGCAAGATTACAATTAAAGCATTGTTAATTAATCTTGATCTCTGCTGTACTCCAACAGTGATTTCATTATTTTGGAACATTCACCAAAGTGGTATCGTGAGCACGATTTGTTACACAATCTGGTGATGGGTCGTGAAAGTCTGTTCTGTTGCAAAGTTTATGGTGATATCCATGTATCGCCAGTCTCGTCACTGCGCTGCGTATCGCGACGTTTGGTCTAGTCCAATTCCGGTTGAGCATTGCGTCAGTTGTGTAAAATTCTGTCGGTATATCATTCCTCTTCTGTTGTCTATTTTGCTTTACTTGTGATTCTTGTCGGGTAACTGGAAGTAAGAGTTTATTGCTTATGTCTTCCACGAGGAAAGTTTCATGCGCTAACTCATATGCAAATTTAGATGGAGCAAATTTCGAAATTCCTAGTGCGGCTTTTAGGAACCTTGCTTTCACACTTTCTATAGTTTGAAGGTCGCTGTAGCTGAGATCATTCCAAATTATATGTATCCCATATGTAAGGATGGGTAATACTTTAGCCTCAAAGAGTTCCATAGCTGTCGTTAGTGACAATTGCGTGATGATGTTTTGTATGTCATGCTATGATAGCAGCAGCCTCTCTCTCTTTTACGTGTATTCGAAAGGATTTGTCTGTTGTCTGAAGTGTTCTTCCTAAATACTTGAAGGCATTAGTAATTTGCAGAATATTATCCTGTAGATTGATATAAACGCCTACTGCAGGACGACCCCCATTTCTGAAAACCACTAGTCTTTTTCCAAGTTTATGGAGAATTCACTGTTATTAGCCCATATTGTGACGTTGCCTAATGATTCTTGTAAGTCTTCCAAGTCTGTTAACCCAAGGATCATGTCATCTGCGTAGATATTATGTAAAGTATTATATGCACTCCTGGTTCTCGTCTGACAGAGGCTGCAATGAGATGTGGGTAGTATCTGCGCGCGCCCGCTTAGGGGCAAGGTGTGCGATAAACCGTCACACATAACGTATTACAGAGGCACAACCCAAGCGAATTGTACAGATCATGAATCACGCATGCATTGCCCATCAAAATTCAACGAATACGTTTTGCTTTAGGCATAGAGACACCAGTCTAATGGTCACCATTTGGCTAATATAGATTTTTATGGTTTCCTCTTGAAAAAGTAGATGGTTGTTATGTACTTCTTTCGTGTACTCTTACTTTGCTTAGGATTGCCCTTCACTAAGCCTGCAAGTAAATCGGAGCCCAACTACAGTATATTGGGCAGATACTACACACACTTGTGAAACATAACTAGAGTATTTGAATAAACACTCAAATTAACACTGCTGAACAAAATCATCATAAAATATGCGCAGTATTAAAATAGTTTCGTTCGTCAAGTAAACATATTCAGAACCAAAATAATTAATTACTACCAAGAATTGAATTTTCACGCCCCCATTAACTCTGTAGCTGCGGTATGTCCAAAGGGGAGGTCACGGGTTTGAGTCCCGCAGGGGTCAAACATTTTAATTCTCTGCCTTCCATCTAAATGACTTGTACTATTTTGTACAATACACGATCTAATAGCTAAAATATTTTATTTGTAAATTATTAATAGTTTAACTTATATCATGTACAGTATCCTACAGAAAGTCTAATATTCATCTAAACTAGCAACTTACCTGTTGTTTCACTTGAAGCAGGGCCCTCAGATAGCAATCGTTATGTGAAGTAGTGTTGCGAGATTTTGTAGTGATGGATCACTCTGCTGTTTCAACAGCTGCAGGTCAGTGGGGAGGTTCAAGGAGGTCAGCTCTTTGTTAACTTACATTTTTCTGTTTTTCAACTCATGTTTATTTAGATAAGAGTGCGTCCATACCCGCTTGTTGAAGGTCATCTATAAGATGGTTAAACTGAAGGTCTATACAGGTTGTTTCAGAAATGTAGTACCTCCTCTTTACGTCGTGTCCTGTCAAATAACATCTGTCTAAATCTGAAATTGCGAAGATCGCCGCTGACTTATTGTGGAAATATTTGCAATATTTTATACTTAATTCTGGTAATTGCCATGTGTGGCTTTCAAGAGTCTTGTAGATATGTGATTTGAATAGCTGAAATTATACTTCTAGTTCAACAGATATTAGCCTTCAAACTTAGGCGCATTTCGTCTGTAAAATGGACACCTGCGTTTCCTGTATCGCTCCGCTTCGTTGCTCAGTGGCTATCATTCTTGGCTCTCACCGCGGAGGCCCGGGTTCAATTCCCGGTTCTGTCAAGACATTTAATACTGGCCTGAGGCTGGAACATCTTGAGGCAAAACTGTGAAGAGGATGGTTCGATTCCTACCTCAGCCATCCTGGAAGTAGTTTTCCGTGGTTTCCCTCTTCTACTCCAGGTAAATGCCAAGATGGTACCTAATTTGAAGTCACGGCAACTTCCTACCCAAATCTTACCTCGATTACAAATACACACACTAGTACAGACATCACAGTGACACAAGTTATCAGACATATTCTACTCACAGTCATGTACACGGGGCTACATGACCACGATGTCGCAAAGCAACAACAGCAACAACAGCAACTCTCCTGTATCGTGTATGCAAGCTGTCAAGTTGACGTGGCCACACGACACGTAGCTTCGCCACCAACGACTCGGAGCTACGAAATGAATACAGCTGTTTGTTGTTATTATTGCAGTTCCTACAATCATATGCTGTAGCTGTACCCTTATCAGACGTAGTCGAATAGCACCATGTACTCAGCCGCCTCACATGGCAAAAACGTTCGACTGTCTCACAGCGATTTTCTGTGATACTCGTATTGACTGAGATACTGGACTTTTAAAACACTGACTGTATTAATTACTTTTAAAGATTGCATGAGGAACAAATGTTGGAGGTACAACGTAATAATGTAAATATATGTAAAACAGGTTATTAATAATGAATGTAATAGTTGCATTTGTATAGTGTCTTATTGACAGATTCCTGGACTAGGTTATGGGTAGTCCAGCGCACAGCAAGTGAACATGTACCTTGGGCGTCTGAAATTTCTTATTGAAATGCAAAATCTGCGTTTATTAATAAATAAATACAGGAATTCACACAATGTGCATATTATATGAATAATTTCATGTTTTAGTTGTAGCAGAACATCGTCAGTGTTTCAGTACTACACACATCAAAAAAAGTTTTGCATCACCTCGGTTCCCAGATCTCCGGCATATAGACGTTGACTGTGTATATTGTATCCAAGATACAGTCCCTTTGACTGTTCATAGATGTCACTAAAACTGCTCAAAGATGTAAACAACCATGCATGAGCAGGGCCTATTAGACGGAGGGGGTACGACAGCCGATCAGTTCCAGTCATTCCACCAGGACGAAGGTACGCTGCTCATGTTGTCTGTAGTTCTACCATGCCTAGAAGGTCAATACCGCAGTTCGATCGCGTCCGCATTGTTACTTTGTGTCAAGAAGGGCTCTCAACAAGGGAAGTTTCCAGGCGTCTCAGAGTGAACCAAAGCGATGTTGTTCGGACATGGAGGAGGTACAGAGATACAGGAACTGTCGATGACAGGCCTCGCTCAGGCCGCCCAAGGGCTACTACTGTAGTGGATGACCGCTACTTACGGATTACCGCTCGGAGGAACCCTGACAGCAATGCCACCATGTTGAATAATGCGTTTCGTTCAGCCACAGGACGTCGTGTTTCAACTCAAACTGTGCGCAATAGGCTGCATGATGCGCAACTTCACTCCCGACGTCCATGGCGAGGTCCAGCTTTGCAACCCCGACACCATGCAGCGCGGTACAGATGGGCCCAACAACATGCTGAATGGACCCCACGGAATTGGCATCACGTTCTCTTCACCGATGAGTGTCGCATATGCCTTCAACCAGACAATCGTCGGAGACGTGTTTGGAGGCACCCTGGTCAGGCTGAACGTCTTAGATACACTGTCCAGCGAGTGCAGCAAGGTGGTGGTTCCCTGATGTTTTGGGGTGGCATTATGTGGGGCCGACGTACGCCACTGGTGGTCATGGAAGGCTCCGAAACGGCTTTACGATACCTGAATGACATCCTCCGACCCATAGTGCAACCATATCGGCAGAATATTGGAGAGGCATTTGTCTTCATGGACGACAATTCTCGACCTCATCGTGCACATCTTGTGAATGCCTTCCTTCAAGATAACGACATCGCTCGACTACAGTGGCCAGCATGTTCACCAGACATGAACCCTATCGAACATGCCTGGGATATGTTGAAAAGGGCTGTTTATGGACGTCTTGACCCACCAACCACTCTGAGAGATTTACGCCGAATTGTCGTTGAGGAGTGGGACAATTTGGACCAACAGTGTCTTGATGAACTTGTGGATAGTATGCCACGGCGAATACAGGCATGCATCAATGCAAGAGGACGTGCTACTGGGTATTAGAGGTAGTGGTGTGTACTGCAATCTGGACCACAAATGCTGAAAGTCTAGCTGTATGATGGTACAACATGCAATGTGTGGGTCTCATGAGCAATAAAACGAGCTGAAATGTTGTTTGTGTTGATCTCTATTCCCTTTGTATTTAACGGTTCCGGAACTCTTGGAACCGAGGTGATGCAAAACTTTTTTTGATGTGTGTATTTATGCAAAACATCGCATGGTACTCGTATCTGCCACACAGCCCACCACAGCGCTTACACACACTAGTCTGAAATTGTTCTCTCTGACATATCAAGTGATAAAAACCATGTACCACAAACCTAGTCACTACATGTTTGAGGTCGTAGTTTGCGTTTTTCCAATCCTGTATGGTCATAGCATCGGGAGCAAAGAACTGTAACCAGATTTCCTCTCTCTCATGGCGGCTTGGGTGGCGTAGTCGGTAGCATGCTGAGCTTCTATGCCCAAGATAGTGGGTTCAAACCCGGCCGAAGCCATCGGATTTTTAAGAGAGTTAAAAATCCCTCAGTATGCCTTCCTTCGGAGGGGAAGTAAAGCCGGCGGTCCCGTGTCATAGATTTACGGCATGCTAAAGAACCTTCCACTAATTACACCTGTGTGAAGCTAAATTGGATATGTTAAGAATGTAAACAGCGCTCTTAGGTTTCTACGTTCGTTGCCAAGAACCGACTGCGGTGGCGTCTATTAGCTTAGTTCTGAACTAGTAGTCGTTGACGGTGGCACTTGGCGTCAAAAGTAGAAACTATTTGAAAAATTCTAAGTTCCAGTCTGTACTTAAATTAAAAATAGATAACACACACTAATACAGTCATCACAATTAAGACCGGTTATCAGACAGATTCTACACACACCCAAGGTACACGGGGCTACATAACCGCATAACTTAAGAACCAACCAACCAAGATTTCCTCTCTCTTTGATACGAATTCCATCATGATCAATCTGCAGTTGGCTGTGGCTGGGAGTAGAAATTTTAGCCTTATTTATTAGCCTACTTTCGAGTTTTGCAAAAAATGAAAGTATTAGCCTACTTTCGATTTTTGCAAAATATGAAAGTAGACTTATGAGATCTCCACGGGGCCAAAACTTTGTATGTCTGTGTGTGTGTGAGAGTGTGTATGTGTGTGTGTGAACCCTGTATGTCTGTGTCCCCCCCCCCCCCTATAAATTCAAGCACGGCGAAACCAAATTGAACGAAGTTTGGTACAGCAAAGGCCAACTCAGTGTCATGTTTTATATTTTCCGCCATCTTTACCAAAACGTAATGGCAGCCACTCAAATGGTCAAAACTTAAAATTAAATTACGACCAAACTAATCATCGGATCTTTACCAAATATGGTAAAAATATACCTTCATATGGGACCCGTTTTGTGCCCAATCAACGAGGTCATCAGCCGTACCATTTCAGATGGTGGCCTTGTGAATTATACAAACTTTATAATCCATAACATGGGACCCACCAGTTCCGATTATCCAACCGAGAATCGTTTAAAATGTTCTAATGGACGTGGACCGTTCGAAATTAAAAGTTCATGTTGTAATATTATAGTGAAGAAGTGACATTAAAAAGCTGAGCCGTCTCGGTTACTAGACAATATGGCAGCTGATCACTCGTTCTGATCTATATTTCACTAATTTGAGTATGTTACATGCAATATAGCCTACTGATAGAAATAATATGAACTTTGTATGAAATGAACTTTGTTTGAAATATACTCCAGTGAAGACATCGTTTAGTCAAAGTCATTATTTGCTAAGACGTTGTATCTAAATCTATTGATAACGTTAAAATTGGGAGGACATATTTGGATCTGTGTTTAGAGCGTTGGTCTCTCACCCGGCCAGCTGGAATTCTAATCCTAACAGAGTTGTATTCTTTTTTGCTTGATTTTTTAAATATTTTTTATTAGTACTGGGGCGTTATACAATTCAGCGTTATATTGTGCATTTTACAATGGAAAATATATATTTAATTAAAACAAAGTTCTCCAATGGATATGCAGGAGTGACATCTACGAGCAGCTAGTTGAACTACAGTATGCGGGAGCTATTCAGCCAACTAGATGCGAGCTGCGCTCTATACCGGACAGTTAGTGAACCCATGCCTACGGTGTTATTGAAAATGTCCTCTTGTTGCCGATAGAGCGCACTGCCAAGGATAGGCGCGATTAAAAATTAGGTACATTAAATGTGTTTCTCCCAGTGAAACGTTTAGACCAACGAAGTTTCAATTATTGTTAGTAGTCGGTGTTAATATACTGAATTCATACGTTGTTTGTAGTGTTTGCTGATGGAATTGCAAAATACTGGGGCAAATTACAAACTAAGGTTTGAACGCCGCTGCTCAAATCCAGTGTGCCAATTTGCACTTCAAATATGAAGAAAATAGGAGGTGATCAGGACAAAGAGTTATAACTATACCCACACATTTAGGAGAAAGTAGGCTATATGTTCTTTCCTGAACATCTTGTTCTAGGTAGAATGGTTCCCTTGTCAGTATGTACACCAAGCGTTAGGGAGTATGCTTGGAGACACACACAGAAAGGATGCTTTGACTTTCTCAAGGTTGGATAGTTGTTCTTTTGTTAGGTATGGCCAGATGCTTTCTATTCCGTAAGTGGCGACAGGCGACACCTGGACATTGAATAATTTTTCTGATGTTTTAATGACAATTTTCTCAGGTGTTCTATGCTATCTGTGCTTCTAAAGGTTGCGCTGAAACCGTCTTCAGTGGGAAATGCAAATTTGTCTCCACCTCTTTGCATAATTATTCCCAAATATTTGTTATTAAAATGAATATATTTGGTCAAATTTAATGTTGATACTATGAGTGGTTTAGCCAGCAACACATTTAGCCAGTTAAATTCTGATACATTGCTTGGGGTGATAGCAATTAGAAACTTGTCCAAATGCGACTGGTTGGTTCAACGTCTGCATGTTAAAATGGTACCGTTGAAGTTAAATATATTGGCTGAGGTTTAGTAGTGCCTTGCTTCGGCAAAACTAGATCAATATAGGCCTACCTTGCTTGTAACGTAAGCCTGTATTCCAGCCCTATTTCGACATGCCGTAGCAGATAGCAATATAAAATATATTGACATGTGAAGAGTCATGGGATAGCACTACGTACTACGTAACAGAGGACGTTGCATAGCCTACATCGCTTTCAGTCGTGTACAGATGGCCGTATGGCTTTGATTCAGTGTTGTTTATATGCTCATACCAAGACCACATAATATATCAGAGTTTTAACGGGGCATGATTGTGGGTGCTAAAAGCATGGGACATTCAATTTCAGAAGCTGTGAGGACTTTCAATATTCCTCGATCTACAGTTTCACGTGTGTACAGGGAATATCAAAATCAAGGCGTCAACCTCATTGCGTAGTGACTAGCATTCTTGGCTGTCCGGGATGTCCGGGTTCGATTCCCGGCTCTGCTAAGAAATTTAATTCTGATCAGATTGCAGGAATGGGGTACACTCAGCCTCGTGAGGCAAAACTGAGACGAGGCGGATTCAATTGCTACCTCAGCCATCCTGGAAGTGATTTTCCGTGATTTCCCATATCTACTCCAGGCAAATGCCGGTATGGTACCTAACTTAAGGCCACGGCCACTTTCTACCCAAATCCTACCTCGCTCACGAGTGCGCACACTAGTACAGACATCACAATGACACAGGTTGTCAGACAACTTCTCATACACCCAAATATACGGGGTTTCATGGCCATGATGTCACAAAGCCCCTAAATAATCAACAACATCAATGCATTACCACCGTAGACAATGCAGTGGCCGTCCAAGGTTACTTGAAAAAATGAAAATCCACAGCCTGCTTCCAGTCTCCGACCGGGTCAGGAATGGAATGAATGAAGTCCCCATCTAGCGGCGAGGATATGGACTGTGCCGGCTGCCGAGGCCTGACGCACTCCTCTGGGACAATGATTAAATGAATGACAGATGAAATGATAGTGGAGAGTGTTGCTGGAATGAAATTTGACAGGGAAAACCGGAGTACCCGGAGAAAAACCTGTCTGCCTCCGTTTTGTCCAGCACAGATCTCACATGGAGTGACCGGGATTTGAACCACGGACCCAGCGGTGAGAGGCCGGCGTGCTGCCGCCTAAGCCACGGAGGCTTTCCAAGGTTACTTAATGATCGTAAAATTGTAAATTGTAAAATTGTCAGCGCTAACAGAGCGCGAACACTTGCTCAAATCATAACTACATTCAACGCAGGAGGTGTCAGATATGTATCTAATAGATCAGTACCGGGTGATTTAGCCGTGGTCGTTACGGCATGACTGCTGGCATTCGATCACATCCGGGAGGCGAGAAGGTTCGAATCCCCCTGCCGGCAACCTTGAATATGGTCTTCTGTGGTTTCCCATCTTCCTTCCAGGCAAATGCCGGGGTTGGTGTCTAACTATAGACCACAGCTGCTACCTTCCAACTCCTCGTCCTTACATCCAAATTTTCCTCACCAACGGTACTTGTAGCTCACCCATTGGGTGTCCGTCTCGAAGCAGCTACAAAACTGGCGAGTCGATCATGTTCTCAGACACTCCCGGCTCTAAAAGCCATACGCTAAAAAAAACCAGATCTGTGCAACGTTCATTACCTTCCAGGGGATATGGGAGTGTGTTCTTGTAAACAGTACGACTCCGGGCACAACGCGCCATTTGGGCTTGTGATGTTGCTAATTGTACCCTAGACGAATTGAAACATGTGAACTGTTCCGATGAGTCACGATACAGGTTGTTTCAGGATAATGGAAGATTGATGGCAGGGTTCGAGTATGGCGCAAACCCAATGTAGCTATGGATCCCACTTGTCAACAAGGCACTGTTTAGGCTGATAGTGGTTCCGTAGGGTGTGTCTACTTGTCCGTGTTGCCACAAAACCTAATAATGACCACTACAGAACTCTTTTTAGAGACTATTTGTAGCCGTTCATGGAATTCAGGTTTGACGACAACGGTGAGCTGTTCCAACAGGATAATGTGCCAACTCTAGGACTGGTTCGAAGAACGTCGTAATGTTCCAATGCATGGGGTGACCAGCACGTTCCCCTGATATGAACCAATCGATTATTCATGGGATTGGTGAGATTGCCACTCAAAACCAAGATTATGCACCTCAATATACCATGGAACTTTGGGCAGCTATTTAGGCAGAATAGCTTAACATCTTTCTTGAGACATTCCGTCCATTTGTGGAGTCCATGTCACCTCGAATTACTGCACTTCTTCGGGATATAGAGGCCCGTACACAGTATTGAACAGGCTGGCTGCGTGGCTCAGCGGTAACGTTCTCGCTTGCTAGGCCCATGGTCGCAGGTTTATATCCTGGCGCAGTCAGCTGGTATTCGAGGCTGCGCAAATGCGAGGGAGCCGCGTCAGTACATTTACTGGCACGTTAAAGATCCCCTTCGGGGCAAAATTCCGGGACCCTGGCGTCTCTAAATGCCAGAGTAGTTAAAAGGGATGTAAAACAAATAACATTATTATTATTATTTACATTATTCAACGGGTATCCCATGTCTTTTGACACCACTGTCATGAAGAAAGAAACCGAAAGGATGCCAGTAATGTGGGACATTCAGTTAACTGTTCGCCTCATGAAGTAAAAGCTCTTTCAGTCCAGAGGAAAAATTAATACCTACTGAATATCTTGTCGGGAAATAATGTTCATAATTGTAAAATACTTAGGCTACATGTCACGAGAAATCTACCGCATTAAAATAATGAGCTTCCTATGGTTAATGACCACGGTCTCTAAATAGCAAATACATGTTTAAACATGCGTGTGATATTGTTCTCAGAGACTGAAGATGACTCCTGGACTCCCACCTTTCGACTGGTGGCAGTCTCCTCCAGATGAAGTCTTCCTCAGGGTATACGTGTTCAACATCACCAACGGTCCAGAGTTCCTCAACGGCACAGACACTAAGCTCAGGTTCCAGGAGGTGGGGCCTTTCGTGTTTTTGTAAGTATTGGATAATATAAGCTGTTGTGCTTTAAATCCATTTATTTTATGAACTTCTACATCTCCCCTGACAATATTATGCCTCTTATCGTAAATATGGCAGGGTTTATCTTCCTATGTGCTCTGTTCCCTTGACTTCCCTAGTGGCAGATGACCGCTTACGACAGAAGCCAGATCTGTCATGATCAGAACTGAAATGATCAACGCTAGATGTACGAGATGTAGAAGGAGCTGACGATGAGCGTTTGAATTCTAATACTATTACTTTGTCCATTTAATGAAGTATTTATGACTGTTTAACCCTTTCGGTGCTTGGCCCCTCTGTGGTTCGTTTCCTATTCCATTGGGATTTGTTTGGACTCTATTACTACCCTACCAGCGAGTTGTTACCGGTGGTGGAAATCGGAACTAATGCGCTCCGCCCAGCCACACGCCTGCGATAAACGTGCAGTCGTCGCCAGCGAAACCTCATCGCATGCCATTTGTGTGCATGATTCGTGCTGGGTCGTGCGCTGTGCGGTGTGTTCTCACTGTATGACTGTACATGCGTTCCCCCTCTTGCCCCGCAGCCGCTCGCTGCAGCCATGACGAGGCGAGATGACGTAATGTATACACAACAGCCCCGCTCCACGTCTAGCGGTAACAATTCCCTGGTTGGGTAGTACTACATTACAGTACATATCTTGTATTTAGCTTATTGTCATCACATGAAATGTGATCAACCTTTGCCCGTGTGTATGTGTGTCCGTCACCCCCAAATACCTTTTTATTGATTTGAGCGATTTTAAGGTTAAGATATTTTACCTTTTGTAGTTATTTTTTGAAATCAAGTGGGTAGAACTTGTTCATTACTGTTCACAATTGGGCAATTTTGTTTAGAATATCATCTGCATATTCTGGTTCCTATCAGTTCGTTGGCAACCAACTTGACTGTGCAGTTCCTGTCACCTGCAGCTCGGAATAATTCAGTGAACGTTTTGGAGGTCCAGGTTGTGAGATTTTTAAACCAGGATATTCTTCTCCGTCCAACACTTCTCTTCCCTGATTTTTTCTTTTATCTTTCCTATATTTCTTTTAGCGTATGGCTTTGCCGGGAGTGTCCGAGGACATGTTCGGCTCGCCAAAGTTAGTAGCTGCTTCTATGTGGACACCCGTGGGGTGAGCTACAAGTACCGCCGCGTGGGTGTTGTCTGGGGAGGAAAGTGTGAATATAAGGACGAGAAATTGGAAGGTAGCGGCTGTGGCCTATAGTTAGGAACCAACCTCGGTATTTGCCTGGAAGGAAGATGGGAAACCACAGAGAACCATCTTCAAGGGTGCCGGCGGGGGGATTCGAACCTCCTCGCCTCCCGAATGTGAGCGACTGCCTGCAGCCACGCCGTAAGCACCACGGCTTACTACCCCGGTTCTTCCCTGGTATTTTTCCTTGAAGAATAGACTGCAGGAGATGGTTGGTACTTGTCGGTATTCCTCTTGATTCCCTCGCTAGGTATTGGATTTTCCTTGAACATAGAAATCTCTTAATAACCAGTAACTTCTGTTACGGTCTGTATTTCTTGAAGTAGCCTAAAATACTTTTTTCAGTGTTACAAAATTCATACTTATTCTAATAATAATGTTTTTGTTTTCACGCCCTTTTTAACTACTGTGGCTCTTAGAGACGCTGGGTTGCCGGAATTTTTCCCGAAGGGGATCTTTCACGTATCAGTAAATGTACTGACCCGGCTCCCTCGCATTTGCACCAGGAATCGATCCTGAAACCTTGGGCACAACAGGCGAGGACGTTACCACTGAGCCATGAAAGCAGCCACCTACATATTCTAGTACACCCCTGTATGACTTTTATATAAGCTAGGTCTATGTAATTTAAACCAGCGCTGGTATAAATTACTGAAATTATCTCCTCAATATGCTGATCTTCAATATTTCAGATATAGACCAATATTTTCACGCAAGAGAAGTTCTAAAAATATACGGCATCTCAATTTTCGAATAATCTGTTTATATGGTTCCCAGGGAGAAGCTCCAACACGAGAACGTTTCGTTCCACAACAACGGGACCATGACGTATACGGCAATCCGCACAGCGATCTTCCGTCCGGATCTGACACCTGTGGGATATAACGAGACTTTGGTGATTCCCAACCTCGCTGTTCTGGTGAGTTACATCTCTGGTCTCTTTTCACTTGTCTGAAGAACTAACACGTAAAAGTCCATTGCCCATTGGAACGAAATTTTGTGACCTTACAAACCTCTGATCAAATAAGAGACTCTCAAACATTTCTGAGAAACAAACCTCTGAACAATACAATAAGTAGCGCTGAGTTTGGGAATACAAGAACAATATCTTTAACATCAACATTACTGCACCTACGAACAGAATCCTGAGACTTGACCACATATCTGTTCATCGTATACGAGTTTTACTGTCCCGCGCCACAGCCGTGCTCATTAAATCGTGCACCACGACTGCGCGGGCAGCCTCAGCAAATCCAGGTGCTAGATGCGCCTTTTCTGAGTGTGGTTTTTCCACACTCCCTCCAGGCAAGTCCCGGGGCACCTACCCCAACCCTGTCCCTAATACACTACTACAGTCATCACACAAATACTGGTTATTATACAAATTCAACATACACCCACCTACACGGGGCTGATGACGAAATTATCCCAAGCCCCTAAATTGAATTACAAAAAAAAAAAAAAAAAACAACAACGAGCTTTACTAAGTCTTAACTTCTGGATATTGTTTCAGGGCATCGCTTCTTACCTGCAGAACTCACCTTTCTTCGCGAAGATGGGGTTCAACTTCCTGCTGCGCCGCCTGGACTCGAAGCCCTTCTCCACCATCTCCGTGTACAACTACTTCTGGAACTATACGGACCCTATGATGCACACCGCGCGCAAGCTGGCACCCTTCCTCGTGCCTGTCTCCAACATGGGCATCCTCAACAGGGTGATTGATTATTGATGCGTATTTTTCATATTATTTTCTAAGGTTCCGCTTCAGGCTGTTTTCAAACAACCAAATCATTACTTAAGAATATCTACGATGTGAGGAGTATGATTACTACGCTAAAAATGGCTGGTTTTCGGAAGAAGCCCACACACTCGTAAAATAAACGTTTTGTAGCTTAGCTGTGAAACAAATGGGAAGAATCGAATGTAAATACTTAATGACCTTTTATTTTGAATACTATTCCGAAAACGTTTGGTTCAAGTGCCTTAGTCTGATGCTTTTCAGTCGGTCAACACGATTGTACCCAAATGAGATGGGTTACTCCCTAATCCTGAAAATAATTTACATGAGATTAATAAATACACTTGGATGGCCAGTTTCGACCGTCAAGCGATCATCATCAGATCCATTACAATTAGGCTATACAATTTTTATGACTGAAAGTATGGGTGAAAATATTTACAATATGTACAGTTCTTTAGTTGCGGTATTAGTTGAGATGGCTCCCAGTTGAGTGTAGATAGTGACGAAGACACGCAAGACTCAATCAGATAAGTAGCCAGTACAATACAAGCTGAATTCACCAGTTAACTACAATCACATATTCACCCTAAACAAGCAAGTTTGGAGGTCAATCACCAGTTCCAGTATTTCAACAAAACAACACATAGACTATAATCAACAAACATTGAGAAGTTGAGCTAACTCAACTAACACAGCAACTAAAGAAATGTACTGTACATATTCTAAATACATGGGTTGGTTTTTTAGTTTTGGCACCAATGCTTCAGTGCCAAGTTGCAACAATGTTGGGCGCTGCCACTTTTACCGACGGTTGCTGCCCTGCATCCCCTCCTTCAGAACACATGACCTCGCCCGTCCTCACCACCGCTCGTACGCAGTCGCGCCGGTTAGATGAGTAGTGTGAGACCAGCACTCGCGAAAGACAGTCGCAATGTTTTCCAAGCAGGAGCAGAGAACGTGGATAAAAATTCAGTGTGCTAGGGATCGCAGTGCTAAACAGTGTCACCGAGGATTGCACGAAGCGTGCGGTGCAGCTGCGTTACCGTTCAGAACAGTAGCAAGATGGGTTGCAGCCTTTCGAGATGGGCGCGAACGTGTGGAGCACGTGCCTCGATCTGGTCACCCACCACTAAGTGATGACAATATACAGATGGTGTCCGCGTTAGTAGACGTGGATCGGAACGTAACGATTCGTCAATTACAGCAAGATACTGGACTGGCGCATTCAACTGTCCTCCACATCCTGTATTTTCACCCATACTTTCAGACATAAAATTTTTATAGGGTAAGTGTAATGGATCTGATGATGATCGCTTGAAGATCGAAACTGGTCATCCAAGTGTATTTATTAATCTCCTGTAAATTTGTTTTCAGGATTAGGGAATAACCCATCACATTTGGGTACAATCGTGTTGACCGACTGAAGCGCATCACTCTTTAGTTTACTAAGGCAACACTGAAGAAATGGTTTCAAACACCATCATGTTTATATTTTGTTTCTCGCATCGTGAGTAAACAATAGGCCATGGTGTACATGAACTGTATCGCCAGCAAAGTGTTAGAAATATTTTCATTGAATGGACATGTTTTTGACGGATGAAACACCGTTTTGTCTAGTTCTGGGCTTCAAAAAATTTCCGGGCAACTTTCCAAACTGTCACTGCATTTTTTACGAGACTATGCAGCGTTGACATGAATACATAAAAACGTATCCATTTACTTAGTGTTACTTTATTGTACTCTGTATGATTCATCTTAACTCGGCCAGCACGTATTGCGCTTCCCTAAGGGCGTTGACCTACTGAAAAGATTTCTATTTTAAAACAATATTGAATTCACAAGAATATAAAAGAATAGTTCTGTACCCTGGCCTACTGTTTCTTGATCTAATTGAGATGCACCCTGTAAAACTTCGTTTACATTTTCCAGTCCGCAGTGCAGTTAACGAGACGAGGCTGTATTATTTCCTCCAATGCGCTTTTACTTCCAGGGGATAAATAGGCAGTCCACTCAGCTCTTGTGTGTAGCAGATAGCTGAACGTACAGCGGACGGGGCTTGCAGCAAATGTGTGGGAGAATATTGCAAGGCTTCATAACGTAACAGAATTGTCAGAAATAACGAATTAATTTTTGTTACGTTACTGCTTCCGTACCCAAAACAAATGGTATATGAATAACGTTTTTAGTGCGGCAACGAAATAAGGGGTTATAATTTTCCCTGGTTTGTGCTATTAACGTTATAACCAGCAGAGGAAAAGATTCCGTTATTTTAAAATGCGCTCCCGTTATTAACGTTATAAGTCTAGTAACGGTATGACAGCGATTTTGACCCGCTGCTCGCCATCAATAACGTTATTCAGGCAGAGTGATCGATTCGGTTATTTCAAAATGCAAACCTACTAATAACGTTATATGCCTAGTAACGGTATACGAGAGATTTTAACCTGTTATACGCTATCAATAACGTTATTCAGGGCAGAAAAATTAATTCCGTTATTTAGAAATGTGAACTCACCAATAACGTTATAAGCTTTGTAACGGTATACGAGCGATATTTACGAGCTTTGCGCTGTCAATAACGTTATTCATGGCAGAAAAACAATTCCGTTATTTAGAAATGCGAACCCACCAATAACGTTATAAGTCTAGTAACGGTATACGAGCGAATTTTACCAGCCATACGCTACCAATAACGTTATTCAGGGCAGAAAAATTAATTCAGTTATTTTGAAATGCGAACCCACCAACAACGTTATAAGTCTAATAACGGTATACATGCGATTTTTACCAGCTGTGCGCTATCAGTAACATTATTCTAAGCGGAGAAATTGATTCCGTTATTTCAGAAAAGAATCTCGTCAATAACGTTATGGAAGTGTCTATTTGCCCGCTTCCCGGACAAGCATGGAAGGTGACCGTGAACTGACGATGCTGGGCCATATGTAATTCCAGGCCAATTATTTATTCAAACATGGATAATTACTTCTTGAAATATCAATAATAATCAACATAATGATTTCAATCTGAGCGCGTGCCCCATCAGACAGGGCAAGGCACCTTGCTCGTTTCGATCGCGGTCATATTGTAGCCTACGTTAGGAACATGTTTCCTAAAATCAATACGATGGATCCCATTGATTCGAAATATTTCTTGTTGCTTCATATAGGGGTTTGGAACATAGCCTATTGTTCATCAGTCCCATGTAGTTGAAGTCTGATAAACTTTGTTATTTTTAGAGTTGGCAATGGCCTTGACTTAGGAACTATCCACGCATTTTCCTGGAGTGGAAGTGGGAAACCCCAGAAAAACACTCTAAGATAGCTAAGATGGGAATCGAACTCACCTTCTCGCAGTGTTGCCATATAAGGCAGAGTGTAACCTACACACCAAACTTTCACTCCTTTGTGACCAATAAGAGTATTTCTTTCCTAAATGAAATCTCCCGTTCTTGCTTTTCGTTTACTTGGTATCCTATTTTCATTTAGTAGTGATAGAAGCCATTTTTCAGTGATGGTTATTTCTAATGAAGAAAGCTATTCAGTCGGTCAACACGAAATTCGCGTAGACCGAATGAACGCTTTCTTTATTATTTTCATTTATGAAAAAATAGGCTTATGACATCACATTTAGTCCGTGTGTGTGCGTATGTGTGTGTGTCCCCTAATAAAATATAAACGGCTGGAGCGATTTCAATGAAACTCGGTAAAATCATAGTACTATTTTGTCCGACCCCGACCGTGATCTTCAAATTTTATTACAGTTCACCAATCCAACATGGCGACTGTGCGAAATATTTCACTGGCATTCCATATCTCCGAAACTATTACAGATATCACCCTGACATTTTGTACGGTGATAAAATGAACTACTAGATGGGACTCGCAAAATTCCTGTTAAGTAACAAACGAACATTGGAGCCAAGCGAAGTTGATACATTAAAATAGATTTTTTTTTCGCGATTAAACCATTCGAGCGCCGTCAAATGGTATAGCAAATGTTATACACCTTGTAATGCATTGATATCTTATTCAGCTCAATTGTTTACATAACCGCAAGATGGTGCCTGTGTGAAATTTAAAAATTAAGTTTTAATTTCTTGTGTCCTAATCATGCGATCGTAGCCAACGTTTGAACAATGAACCTACCGTACGCAATAATCGTCATCTAATAGTACATAGCTCAATGGTCTACACATATTTAGAAATATTTAGACGATTCTCAGTGTCAACTAATCAATGACAGCAATCAAACTGAATTGTTTTCATAACCACAAGATGGCGCCTGTGCGAAATTTTAAAATCTCGTATTTAGCCTATTTCCATTTATGAAAAAATAGGCTTATGAGATCACCTTTTGTCCGTGTGTGTGCACCAGGGCCGTGCAATGGGCAAGGTGAAGCTGTGCTAGCAGGTGAAGCGCAGCCCTATTCTGCCTACTTCTGAGCAGTGCAGCACGACATCACACTAGCACTGCAGCGCTTAGTCGCACAAGCACTGTCCATTTGACGGGATGCTGCAGTACGTTTAGTACTGAGCGCAGAGTCTGGACACTAGGCGCACTGGAGCCAACATTTTGTCATGTGCTTGTGGTCTGCCGTGCTCATAACGTCTTTTGTGCCTGGGGAGCACAAACATACCATAGTGGGAAAGTCACACCTTAAAGAAACACACCGAAGACGTATAAAACATGATATTTGGACGTACATGAACCAGATCTGCAACAAGGATACAACAAGTAGCATACTTTTTAGCCTATTTTCATTTACGAAAAAATAAGCTTATGAGATCACCTTTTGTCAGTGTGTCTGTCTCTGTGTGCGCGTGTGTGTGTGATGGGATGGTCTGTGCCGCCCACCCCCTAATAACTTCTAAACCGCTGGAGCGATTGCAATGAAACTCGGTAAGTTCATAGCACTATTCCACACCACCCCGACCGCGTCCTTCAAATTTTGTTACATCATACCAATCCAACATGGCGGCTGTGCGAAATATTTCACCAGCATCCGATATCTACGAAACTATTACCGATATCACCCTGGAATATTTCACTGTGATAAAGGGAACTACTAGAAGTTCACCAATGTGATTTTTGAAAACCTGATAACTACAGAACCAACATGGCGGCCAAGCAAATTTGCGACGTTTAAATAGACGTTTCACACGATTTAACCAACCAAACGCAATGCAACTTGGTACAGTATATGTTTATACACATTGTAATGTACCGACATCTAACTTCATTCAATTGTTTACATAACCTCAAGAAGGCGGCTGTGCGAAATATTTCACTGGCATTCTATATCTCTGAAACTATTAGCGATATCACCCTGAAATTTTGTACGGAGATAAAGAGCACTACTGGAATTTCATCTATAAGACTTTCAAAAACCGGTTAACTAAAAAACAAATATGGTAGGCAAGCGAATTTGAAAATTTTAAATAGACCTTTCTCGCGATTTAATGATCCAAACGCAATGAAACTTGGTAAAGGAAATGTTTATACACATTGTAATGCACTGGTATCTATATTAATTCAATTGTTTACATAACCTCAAGATGGCGAATGTGCGAATTTTAAAATTAAGTTTTCATTTCTTGTGTCGTAATCATGCGATCAAAGTGAGAGTTTGTGTAATGAACCCTTGCAATAATTGTCCTTTAATGGTACGTGACTCTATGGCCTATACAAATAACAATCCAACATGGCGACCATCCGAAATATTTAGATGGATCTCAATATCTACGAATCTATTACAGCAATCAAACTAAATTTTTTAATCTTCATTGGGGCTATGAACATAAGTTCACCTATAGGACTTTCAATAACCTGGTGATCACAAATCCAACATGGCGGCGACGCGAAGTATAAATATTCACATGGTCGTTTCTCGCAATTTAACCATCCGAGTGCAGTGACACTTGGTACAGTAAATCCTTCTACAAATGTTAATCCACTGGCATATAATTTTTTCATTTGTTTCCATAACCACAAGATGGCAGCTGTGCGAAATTTTAAAATCTCGTTTTTACTTCTTGTGTCCTAATCATGCGATTGAAGTTTGAATACCATATGCACACAATACACTTCACGTAACAGTACATAACTCTATGACCTACAGATATAAAAATCCAACATGGCGACCATGCGCAATATTTAGCCGGTTCTCAATATCTGCGAATCTATTACAGCAATCAAACTGAACTTTTGTATGTTGATAGAGGCAATTAACATAAGTAGGATATATGAAAATAGGCTGTATAATTCTTCACGGAACTACTTGTTGGGTTAGTTATTGTTGTTTTAAGGGGCGGAACTACGAGGTCATCTGTCCCTACTTTTTGGGTGATGTAGCAGGTGCAGCGAGATATAATAATCCTAAAAATGGAATCAAGCATATTAGTAATCATGCATGTGACAGTAACAGGGCCGGTATGGAATCAGGAGTGTTAAAATATATTTTTTAAATTTGTTGACATAATGTCACAAACCAGCCGACGTAGCTACACACGCTAACGTGCATGGTCAGACTACACCGAACTCGAAATACCACACACAACCATTTCATACCTTGCCTCATTAATTTCATTTGTCATTAAATCCTCTCATTAGATTGACGTCATAAAGGGCATCTATCCATAATATCATTCACACAAGGCAACTGTCTTACCATATCCCCTTCCTCATAGCCACCTAAATAATTACGGGTAGAACAAAAAAACTACATTAGGACTATAAAGCTATAGTCTACAGTATTTCAATAACAAGATTCTGAATTCACCAACTGATTAGATTGGTGCTGTTCAGGGATATGTGAATTCGAGAAACGTGCGTTAGTAAATTTATCAGGTTTTTAAACTGAACAATATTCAGTCGCAATCTGAGGTAATTTATGTCTTTTATTCGTATTTTCAACATCGCCTGAAACAATAACTCATGGAATTTACCTACACATAAGATATACGGCAACATAAGCAAGTTGACATGAAATCCTTCTAACTTTTGAAGTTTTAGGACAATTTTCATTATTTCAACAGTATGGAGACCAAGAGTGCTCTTCATTGTAAAACAATTTTGCTCTGAAAATTACAAAATTTATTGTCTGTCTTTCTACCAGCTTGCCGGTATTTCTTTCGGTTGTTTGTTGGTTTTTGGAACTATTCGGCTCTTTGGTTATGGTATGCGAACCATCTCTCTAACTTACCAGGGGCAATGTAATGCCAAAAATACGAAGAAAGGTGTACTATTATAGTTCGTGCTGAAATTACATGGCATCGTGCAATAGATTGCGCTGACGATGAAAGAGATCACCTTGTGGTGTAGCGGCTATCATTCTTGGCTGTCGCCCCGCCCCGGTGGTCCGGGTTTGATTCCCTGGCCTGCCAAGAAATTTAATTTCGGTTTGAGGTACTGAAATGGTATCGATGATACCTAAGTCATCAAAGGGGTGTTCATTTTGAGGACTTGCACCAGGTCAGTGAGCACAAGTTTTCCTTTTTTTTTCTACATTCTTATTCTGCAATTTGAACATTCATATGGGAACTAGGAGAGAAACTCACCTCGTAGAGTTGTTAGAATAGCTTCCGTAAAATATTCTCAAAGGCCAATGCTACAAGTAGCCGTCGTGAGATGATCCAATTGCATATTTATATGTAATCCACACATCGTATTTAAGATCATTTGATTTTCATAGCATTCTATGTTCCGGGCATAGGAAAACCTCGAAGCTAATTTCGCAATTTTCAGTGAATGAACATCCAAAGTATAGTAATCATCATGTAGGGACACCGTGCCACATATATACAGAGAGTGCAAGAATTGCTTGAAGGCAAGGTGACATGGTGCGTAATTTGTGTTTGTACAACGAATGAGGTTTTCATTAGGGTGATGATGATGAAGATGGTGGTAACGATGAAGACGGTGATTTACTAGTTAGGAGAATTAAGCCTGAAGCGGATGTATGGAAAAAACAAAATGAACTTGCTGGTTGATTGCGAAAATGTCTAATCACCATATTTTATGGAGAACAACTTATCCAGAAGTACACATGAAAGGGAGTAGTCAAGCACAAATAGGTGGAGGCAAAAGTTGCTCTTGTGTGAGACTGTATGCTGCGACCACTGTGGAGTGTCTGATAACCTAGCTCCGTTCAAACACCAAAATTAAGAAGGGAATCACCGACATAGATCTAAGATGCATCTGTAACATTTCAGAAATGTTACGCGATCCATGTTTTCGTGTCTTCCTCGTGTTAGAAGCAAAAGTACAATATAATAATAATTGTTATTGGCCGTAAGAAGGATACAAGATGTATGCTGGACCCCACCATCAGATGTGAAGTAACCATCGGCATAACAAGACAGGTCGTTTAGAACTAACGATAGGCTTCAAAGAGAATTGAAAGCTTGTGGTACGTTTCGAATAAGGGAAAGAAACAACATCAACATTTTTTAATAACTTATCGTGTTTGGGTATGCCTAACTTAAGTGTAAATGGCATAATTTTGCTATCAAATGAATCCATTCAATAATAGAGAATTGATCTACAATGTACTCAGGAACAGTATGAGACGTAGTCTATTGGTATCCAATAACATTTTATTGCCAATAATAATAGTCTAATAATAATAATAATAATAATAATAATAATAATATGAAGAGAAGAGAAGAACGACTTCGAGAAATCCAGCCGCGACAGGCTGGCCACGCGCCCCTGAACTGAGAGTTCCAGCGTAGACAGTGTGCGCCTGGGTTATATGGCTCTAAAAGTACTTGCCTGGCTTGCAGGGTACCACAACACTCTATACACAGCTCACTCGCACACGTAGCTAGCGGCAGGCGGGGAGAGTCAAGGACACAGATTACCTACTGACATGACATGACGTCACGCACCTACGCCGGGCCTTGGTGTGCATCCCCACCCCTCCCCCCTCTTCCCCCACACCCCACCTAATAAAATCTAAGCGGCTGGAGCGATTTCAATGAAATTCGGTAAGGTCATAGTAGGCCTACTATTTTGGCCGACCCCGATCGTGCCCTTCAAAGCTTCTTATGTTTCACCAATTCAACATGGTGGTTGTGCGAAATATCTCACTGCATTCTATATCTCCGAAACTGTCACCGATATCACCCTGAAATTTTGTACGGTGATAAAAGTCACTTAAGTGACTTTCATAAACCTGTTAACTACAAAACGAACATGGCGGCCAAGTGAATTTGAACATTTAAATAGACTTTCTGGCGATTTAACCATCCGAACGCAGTGAAATTTGGTACAGCAATTGTTTATATACATTGTAATGAACTGATATCTAATTTTGTTAAATTGTTTACATACACTCAAGATGGCAGCTGTGCAAAATTTTAAAATTATTTTTTTATTTCTTGTGTCCCAATCATGCGATAGAAGTCAACGTTTGAATAATGAACCTACGCAATAATAGTCATCTAATAGTACAACTCGATGGTCTACATATAGGGTCTTTCATATTAAGTGAGAACGACGAGCGGCGGTTTTGTTATTCGCTACTGCAGCGGGCTTGGCCGAGTTTCTGGCGCCCCACGGATCCCTGCTGTAGTATTGAAAGCGCGCGCATAGTAAAAACTTGACCTTGCAATAAGCGTGCAGGTGTTGTCAGTCGCCAGCCTGGACCTCAGATGGTAACATGTTCAGACAGTTATCATTGCAACATCGTATTTTTGTATGTAAAACGTATTTTAAGTACGAGTCGGCCCGGTGGGTAAGTTCAGCAATTTCCTGATGAAGTGTCACCTTCACTAGCACAGATTCACGTAATTGTAAATAAGTTTGCCACTAGGCCTACTGACTCAGTGCTCAATAAAGAACATAAAATACAAAATCAGAAACATTACAGTGGCAGAACTCACTCGCGTGAGCCAAAATGTGGTTAGCGGATACAATGCCTGTATAACCCAGGAAGGACGACACTTCCAGCATCTTTTATAAGGTAATATTTCATACAGGATTGTACACACGCTTAAAGCAGGCGGCCACGGCGCGCCACAAGCTCGACCAAGGCCACCGCAGCAGCAGGAAAGGGGAGCGAAAGTCAAGTGAGAGAGTGATGACCTTACCCCTTACCTGACGGTATGGGATTCCTGAGCATCTAGTCCGATGTTGCGATTGACTGTGACTGTGATGGCTAGTTCTGAATTATTGTTCAGTTCTGGATATTTCTGAGTGATCCTTAGAAATTTTACCAGTTTGTACTTACGACTTCTAATTTTCCATGTTGTTTTTCCTGTTTTTAGTTCATCGATCCCTTTAATTACTTTTTACTTAGTTTATTTTACCTGCAACACCATTATTTTTAGTGTTCGTTAGGTGTTCTATTTTCGGCAATTTATTTTTGGACAGTATCTCTAGTAGATCATATACATGTACGATGTACATATAGGTACAACTGATGGAGAGCATTACGGTCATCAAGTGCAGTTAGTTTTACATTTTAGGTGAAAAAAGGATCCACCACCAAAACCGATTCAAGGCAGGACTGGCATGCAAAACGAAATGTATCATCAATTTAAATTAGCGTCGCGAAATTAAATTGTTCGAAGGAATAACATTTCACTCCTGGCACAAAATAAAATTAGTAACAGAATTTTAATTTCGCTGCAGATGCGAAATAAATTCATTAGTCTTTTAATTTCACTTCCGGCGCGAAATAAAATGCATTACTGACTTTTAATTTCGCTCCCGGTGCAAAATAAAATTCGTACCAGACTTTAAATTTCGCTCCCAGCGTGAAATAAAATCCGTTACTGACTTTTAATTTCGCTCCTGGCTACAAACAGAATTCTTAACAGACTTTTAACTTTGCTCCTGGCGTGAAATAAAATTCATTAAAGACTTTTCATTTCGCTCTTGGCGTAAAATAAAAACCGTTAGTCTTTTAAATTCGCTTCCGGCGCGAAATAAAAAAATTATACAGACTTTCAATTTCACTCCGGGCACGAAATAAAATTCGTTACAGACTTTCTATTTCGCTCCCGGCTCGAAATAAAATCATTACAGACTTTTAATTTTGCTCCTGGCCTGAAATAAAATTCGATACAAGACTTTTCATTTCGCTCCTGGCACGAAATGAAAACCGCTACAGTCTCTTAATTTTGCTCCCGGCGGGAAATAACATTTTTAATGACTGTTAATTTTGCTCCTGGTATGACAAAAATTGCTGGCCCCATGGTGTTGGGGATAGCGTGCCTGCTTCTCACCTGGAGGCCCCGGGTTCGATTCCCGGCTCCGTTAGTGATTTTAGAAACGGACGTGTGGGTTGGAACGGGGTGCACTCAGCCTCGAGAGTAGCTGTCTGAAAGTCACGAAAACCAAGATTAACGGCCGAGGGATCCCGATGCGCTGACCAATATCTGCAGATACCTGGGCAGCGGTCGCTTGGTAGGCCTAGGCCTTTCATGGGATGTAGTGCCACGGTTTATTTTAATGACACAACATTCCCAAACAGCATTTAGTTTCGCCCCCGGCGTGAATTTAAAATGCATGGAACATATAATTTCATGTCTGAAATTAAATGGTTGTGGACGCGTTAACATTTTAATTTCGCCATGAGCGTGATATTCGGGTGCGAAATGATATTGATTGTAAGCGCGAAAATTAAAATGGAAGCAAAATGTAATTCTAAGCACAATAACATAGTGAAAGGCGACGCAAAACTAATTGCAGTGCGAAACGAAATACTGTACGTGGCACAGGGGTTTGCTTTCGTGCCATGGTCAGTATAAATGCGCTGAGGGTAAGAAGGAAGTAGTAAGGAATGCCAAGCCCCCCCGAAATTTCCGGAAGTGTAAGAATAAAGAATGTAGAAATTAGAGGAATGACCCCTCAACCCTGTTGTTCGAGTAACCCGCCTCCGAAACAGAACTCCATATACGCCGCGGTACTACCACAGACGATTTTCTGTTATTTGTAACTCTTCAGTCAGTCAACATTAATTTACCCGATTACTGGGTGGGGTACAACGTACATAAGATGTAAGTAACACTCCTGAAAAAAAATACATGTATTAGATTTAAGATCACTAAAATTACTGCATTATAATCGTGACCACAACCTAATACATATAATGTTATTTACATATTACTGTATATACATTGTACTCCTCCCAGTTATTGGGCAAATTAGTGTTGACTGACTGAAGAGTTACAACTGACAATTTGTATTGTAATTGGAGTTCGTCACTTATCTTGAATGTCTGTCGTCACAGCACATTCGTCTTCTTGTTCGCTATAGAACAAGTAAATGTACTTTTTGCCCCATTGCGTTATGAACGTCAGGGAGGGCCAGCCACGAGTCCGAGGTGCAGTCAACGACGATGGTGATGTTGATGCCATAGCACTGACTTTCTCCTCTACTGGAGTGATGACCATTGAACGACTCACGTTGCTGTTGCAGCCCAGCAGTTTGTGCAGGCGGTGTACGGTAAGACTGCTACTGCTGCCAACGTCAGGACTTTGAACATCGCTCCGAACATAATTTCACTCTCGAAACGAATACATTTTAATTTCAACAACGAAATGAAATGTTCCATTCATTTTAAATTCACATCGGAGGGCGAAACTAAATACCGTTTGGGAATTTTATTTCACGCCGGGTGCGAAATTAAAAATCTGTAACGAATTTTATTTCACGCAGGGAGCGAAATTAAAAGTCTGTAACCGAGTTTTATTTCGCGCCGGGAGCGAAATTAAAAGTCTGTAACGAATTTTATTTCGCACCGGAAGCGAAATTAAAAGTCTGTATTGAATTTTATTTTGCGCCGGGAGCGAAATTGAAAGATTGTAACGATTTTTTTTCGCGCCGTGAGTGAAATTTTATTCAATTGTACAATGTAATTTCGCGTTGCTATTAAGTTTCGCGTTGATTTCGCTATGTCATTTCGCTGCGAATTAAGTTTCGCTTCGATTTAATTTCCCGCCGACAATCATTGTCATTTCGCTCCCGAGTATCGCGCTCACGGCGAAATTCAAATATATTCGCCCCCACAGCCATACATTTCGTTTCGCATGCCAGCCCTGATTCATGGGCATACCCCTAAATCCCAGGGGGAATTGCGACTACCATTGACCAAAATATTATGTGTACTCGAGTTTGAAGGTTGTTTGTGAAGTAACCAATAGACCTACATAAAATCCAATAACATCATCATTTTCGTCGTTCTGTTTTACGTTAGTTCATGTTGGTTTGGATTTTTTAAAAATATATTTTAATATTTCTTATCGCAGTTGGAACACAAAAAGTGCCCGTTTTTAAGCGTGTTTCAACCATGCGTCACATTTAAGAATTATTATCTCACAAACCCGTCAACAGATCGAATCCAAATTTTAACACAATATACATTGGAATGTTGTATAACTGGTTCATTAATTTTAAAATTTTGTATGGCCAAGAAAAAAAGTTGTTGTCATTTTGGTAAGGTAACTTTTTCTCGGCTCGGGTTGGTTTGGAAATGTAGTTCTTGGTCGCGTTGTAATCCTTATACATCAAAAAGGTATGCTGTATGATTGTGAAATACGTAAATTAATTCACTTATTTTATATCGGTTTGTATTTATATGGGGAATTAAGACATGGTTCACCAGTTGGCTGCTCCTGTAAAAGCTGTACAGCGTTGCCAAGATGGGCTCCATCACGCGTCAAGGCACGCTTCGCTCGGAAGTAATGGGCTCCATATCAGCAACGCTGTACAGAATATCCCGGAGCGTCTAGCTGGTGAACCATGTCTTAATTCCCCATATAAATACAAACCGATATAAAATAAGTGAATTAATTTACGTATTTCACAGTCATACAACATAACTTTTTGATGTATAAGGATTACAACGCAACCGAGAACTACATTTTACAACGACCCCGAGCCTAGAAATAGTTACCTTACAAAAATTGTAACAAAATTCGTTCTTGAACACACAAAATGTTGAAATTGATAAACCTCTTATACAACATTCCAATGTATATTGTGCTAAAATTTGGATTCGATCTGATGATGGGTTTGTGAGATAATAATTATTAAATGTGACGCATGGTTGAAACACGCTTAAAAACGGTCACTTTTTGTGTTTCAACTGCGATAAAAAAAATATAAATAAAAAATTCCAATCCTGCATGAACTAACGTAAAATAGAACGACGAAAATGATTATGTTAGTGGATTTTATATAGGTATATTGGTTACTTCACAAACAACCTTCAAACTCGAGTGCACATAATATTTTGGTCGACAGTAAGTACTGTACCAAGAAAAGGAAGCCAGGCCCTAAGATAAACCTCTACACATAGGCCTGCATAAGATTTTTTCCCTAGTTTATATTTGAAATTACGCTTGCATTAGAGAATGTGTAAAGTACTATGCAGTTTTGATTTCACTTTAAATTTATTTGTACAAGTTGGATGACTAAACGTCACCCCACAATCTGCAAGCTACATGGCTGAGCAGCGGTTGCTTGGTAGAACTAGGCCTGTCAACGGCTGTCGTGCCATGGGTTTAGTTTTTTTTTTGAACTTCTAATATATAAGTGTAAGAGTACAAGACCACGAACTATTCAGTGACAACTTTTTTCAGAGAAGAGAGTTCGAATTCAAACGGAAACAATGCGTTGTGTGGAAAAGTAAGACGTAGCCATTGTGAAAATGGAAAATTGGTCTCCATAGATACTGACGACAGTCAAGCGCATGTTCTCAAGGTGCAAGCGTCCTGCATAAATATCCACTTCCTTTGTACGCTCACAGAAAACGAAGAAAAGTCGCAGCAGACCTTGTGTATTGGCGTATTGAACGAAATAAAAGTTAAGGAACTGAAACAATGTTTCTTACAGCAGATGTTTATTGCCATTCAGAAATTCCTTCTTATTTTATGATTTTTTCCTAGGAAACTGTCATCAGTCCAACATCTCTCATTGACGAGTTCACCTGTCAATCAACCTACCATTGTGGTTGCACCTGAATTTCAGTTGTGTCTTGTGTTTCGCAGGGTTTTCCACACTCCCTCCAGGTAAATGCCGAGATAGTACCTCACTTGAAGACTCAGGGCACCTGCCCCATCCCTGGCTCTAATACAGTAACACACATAGTCAACTACATGGGACTGATGACCAAGATGTCCCAAGCCCCTACAATGTATTATTATCAACAAGAACAAGAATGTTTGAGGAAGTAAGAAAGTATCTGTATAAACACATTGTGTCAACGTTACATAAGCGTGACATTACTATAATTTTATCGCTCAGATATTGTTCCACGCCTAGGAACTTGTACATGTAACTCGCCGAACGACAATATTCGTCAACTCGGCGTGTTCATCATTTTCCTTGCGCTAGAGATCTTGTATAGCCGCGCCGCTACTCTTACCACCCTTTTCAAAACAATTCCCAAACTAATGCCGACGATTCCATTCACCCGATTTTATTTATGAAAAATGCTTTGGAATCAGGAAATAAATCTCCGTTTTCGTATTACCAGTTTTTTTTTCATATTTTAAGCAGACTGCTGTGTTGCCTGCTGGTGTGTCCCTTCCCCGTGCTGTCCAATCGTGACGTCACAGTTCCCTCTTCATTGCTATGTAATGTAGTCAGGGATGTTTCAGCTACGTTATCTGATGGTTGAGTTACTTCCGCAATGCTATATGTGTTTGTAGAATGGGGCCTGTTATGAAAGGCCTCTGATATGGCTGGATATTCAGGGGAAGGTACTGCATTTTCCATGTCGGTAGTGTTGCTTAGCTTACTACTCCCATCTGACTCGCCCAGCACCGTGCTGTAGGTTTGTTGTCTGACATGAAGTACCGGGCGATTCCTTCTGTTCGGACAGTCTATTTGTAAGTGGGAGGTTTCTTTACAATAAAAGCAATACTTAGCTTGTCCTTCATATGTTAACAGAACTTTACTATCATTGACCGTCAAATATGATGGAATGGGGTATTTAAGTTCAATTGTTACAATATGTATGCCATTACTTACAGCAGAAAATTCGTATACTTCATTCCGGCACTCGTTCCGTATGTCCTTGAGAACTCCATGCGTACAAAGCACGCGGGTGAGCCTTTCATTGTTGACTTCGGGAGGAGATTAAACAGACACGCACACGTTTTGTTAAAGAGTCTGAAGCAGTGATAGTTATCTTTGTGGTGTTACCGCTAGCTAGCTGGAAGGATTTCACACCTTCATGTCGAGATAATATGTTTTCATAAAGTAAGGTGTACACAAATTTAATGTACACTGAATTTTCCCCGTTGTCTAGTTGATTCGCTAGTACTTGATCTCCATTAAGCTTCAGGTCGTTTGCTATCCACCTAGGCCTATGTATTTCAAGTGGTGTCGGTCTGTTGTTCCTTTCTTCAAAAGCGCATTTAAGAGTGTTTTTCCGGACATTCGCCAGTTTCGCAAGTTCAACAAGCAGTTCCGTGTCAAACTAAGGAGCCTATTTTTCTTAAACTTAAAGATTCATGCCAATGTTTAATCTATATGGAACTATCTAAGTTAATGACGAAATTAAGTTGGTAATATCAAAATTTCTAATTAATTCGAAATATACCTGCACTACAGTTGGAAGCCCTGGTGACTTAATATATTCTTAGTTCCATCTCTTAAGGTACAGAATACAAAATTTGATTGAAGTTCAATGGATAACATGGACGTTACATGCAGTTAGATATTGGATCTTTCAGTGCGCGTAAAATCATGTTGGCAGCAATGTCATGCATGTCTTGGTCAGAAATAATCTGACATATTATGATCTATTGTTGTGCCAATTTTGGACGAAATCCATTTGTATGTATAGAAGTTACATGCATTTTAGAATTGAACCTATCATCAGGCTTAGAATCATTTTAGCGGCATTGGCATAATATTAGTTACTCCAAATTAATCTAGAATGTCAGGTACTATACGTGTGCAAAGTTTAGAGTTGTTGGCTTGCATGCATTCTGATATATTAATATAAGGGTAAAAAGGTAGAGACAGCAATTATCAACAGTTGTCAGCAGCTGGTTGCTCTTAAGAATACGCATAGTGATATCTGGTTATGTACACATAGTAGACTACATACGAAATTTGGTTGAAATCCAATTGATAGTGTAGAAGTTCTATTAATTTAAAAATTTTGACCTATCAGCATGCTTAGAATCATTTTGCTAACACTGTCATGTATGGCCTCCTGGAAATTGAACTGAAATATTATTATCTGTATAACTATGTGCCAATTTTGGAATAGCTCCCATGCATACCTTCCAAGATATCCAACATGGAGCTCAGATTTCAATTGCGGTTTTTCAGCAGTTGGTAGCACTGACTTGATTTTCATGGCCTTGAGATATTCAGATATAGATCTTTACTCATACCAAATTTGGTTTTGATTGCTTCAGCCGTTTAGGAGTTGATAAGGGGGGGGGGGGACATGTATAGACAGACAGACAGACATTTGCCCAGATCGATCTCATAAGTCTACTTTTTCCTCATTTTTGCAAAATGTAGTAGGCTAAAAATACAATACCCTATCACGGTAAGCACTTCCAAGTATTTATTAACCTCGCGGCTAAACTCAGAACCTAACACGACGTAGGTCGCAAAGTGACACTTCCACTCTTTCTACTCTATGGAGTTCTCCAACGCAAAATGTATTAAAATGGTGCCATTCTCAATCGTTGATGCCGTTTGTAATATATAAACGATATGCGAATAACGGTATTGAGGGAATATTTTTCGATAGATATATTCAAATAACGTTATTTCTAGCGAGCACTACCATTTCGTTCCTGCGATAACCGATATCCGAATAACGTTATTAGTCCGAATAACGGTATTGGGGGAATAATGTTCGAGAGATGTATTCAAATAACGTTATTTATAGTGAGCACTACCATTTCGTTCCCGCGATAACCGATATCCGATTAACGTTATTAGTCCAAATAACGGTATTGGGGGATTTTTTTGGAGAGATCTATTCAAATAACGTTATTTCTAGTGAGCACTACTATTTCGATCCTGAGATAACCAATATCCGAATAACGTTATTAATCCTAATAACGGTATTGGGGGAATATTTTTCGAGATATGTATTCCGATAACGTTATTTCAGGCGGGCACTACCATTTCGTTCCTTGGTTAACTGATATTCGAATAACGTTATCAGTTCAAATAACGATATTAGGAGATTTTTTTTCGAGATATGTATTCCGATAACGTTATTTCAGGTGGGCACTAGTATTTCGTTTCTACGATAACCGATATCCGAAGAACGTTATTAGTCCGAATAACGGTATTAGGGGATATTTTTCGAGAGACTTATTCAAATAACGTTATTTCTGTCGGACAATACTATTTCGTTTCTACGATAACCAATATCAGAATAACGTTATATGGCCCAATAACGTTACCATGCGATACAAATGACTTCCGGATATGAAACGTAACGACCACAATATGACCAAGACCCATTTTGTTACATAATCTACCCAAACAACCATTTTCGTTATGTTAAGTTATGAAGCCTTGGAATATTGCTCTCTTATAAATGCCTTATTTTCCTTCTGAGTGGTCACCAGCCTTACGTAAATATACAGGGCGTATCTTAATTATACCGACAAAAAAATCAGGGACAATCTGCGTGTTGTGTAAAAGACGATGCCGCAATCGTATTGCCGGAGAAAAATTTTCCCTTCAAGAAAATGAGGTTACTTTGTTACTTCCGGGCGCGCGATTCAAATCTACGAACTCGCCGTATTTGCTGAGCTAGAGAGCAAGCCGCTGGCCACTGCTGTGCTTCAGGCAAGGGAAGGGAGTGTGATAAAAGGAGACACAGATACGCTGGCGGGAATGCGCAAATTCCCTCGTTCGCCTCGGCTTGCACTCTGACTCAGCAAATACGGCGGGCCCGTCAATTTGAATCGCGTGCCCGGAAGTAACAAAGTAACCTCATTTTCTCGAAGGAAAAAAATTTCTCCGCCAATCCGATTGCGGCATCGTCTTTTACATAACACGCAGAGCGTCCCTGATTTTGTTGTCGGTATAATTAAGATACACCCTGTATAGTCCCGTTGCACATTTAACTTGTTGTTGTTGTTGTTGTTTGAGTAGTCAGTCTTTTGACTAGTTTGATGCAGTTCTCCATTCCTCCCTGTCCTGAGCTAATCGTCTCATCTCTAAATAGCTACCACACCTTACATCCGAAGCACTTAATCTACCCCTACAGTTCTTGTCCTGTCTGGCTGCGTGGCTCAGGGGTAACGTTCTCGCTTGCTGAGCCCAAGGTTGCAGGTTCGAAACCTGGCGCAGTCAGCTGGCATTTGAGGGTGCGCAAATGCGAGGGAGCCGTGTCAGTAGATTTACTGGCACGTTAAAGATCCCCTTCGGGGCAAAATTCCGGCACCCCGACGTCTCTAAAAGCCAGTGTAGTTAAAAGGGACGTAAAACCAATATCATTATTATTATAGTTCTTGTCCTCATGCCTTCCTTCCATAACTAAGTTTTCTGTTCCTGGGGGTCTTAGTATGAGTCTTACCAACCTATCTTTTATCATTAGCAGTCGCCAGAAACATCTCTCCTCTCTCACTCGACTTAATACCTATTCATTTGTTACTCTATCTACCCATCTGATCTTCATCATTCTCCTGTAACACCACTTTTCAAAAGTTTCTATTCCCTTCTTTTCTGCTGCGCCGACAGTCCAAGTTTCACTTCCATAGGTTGCCACCTTCCAAACAAAGGATTTCAAAAATGACTACCTAATACTTAAATCTATATTTGATGTCAACAGAATGATATCTTTTCTGTCGAAATGATTTCCTTGCCTTAGCCAACCTACTTTTTATATCCTCTTTGCTTCGTCCATCACTGGTAGTTTTGTTTCCTAGGTAACAGAAGTCTCTTACTTTTTATCTTTTCACCAGCCAATTTGAGCACAGTTAACTAAGTGTTAATTTCCTCTAAACCACATTACCGAAAATTGGCTGGAGTATTTTCTTATACTTTCAGACATAGATAATGGACCTTAAGCAAATTGATCTAGAGGAATTTATTTTTACATACTGCTGGCGGTTGATGACCAGTCATAAAGATAAGAATGGAGTGGAGCAACATTACCACACAAACGTTTTCACGAGCAATAGTAACGCTGTAAATCTCTGAACTCATAGCATTTAAACTGATATTTTAAACAGAAGGCTACGAGAGGTTTGACATTGTGTTTCTTGCGACAGATCTACAGTGACTTCGTGGATGAGGTGACGGTGTACATAGGTCCAGAGAATGGTCGCCGCTTCTTCAACATGGATCGCTTCCACGGCAGTCCCCGGTTTGGTTACTGGCCCAATGAACGCTGTGACGCAGTCCAGGGTGCCACAGAGGGCATATCCTACCCTCAGTTTCTGACTCGTAATGACTCACTCAAGTACTTCCGTAAGACCATCTGTCGCATCACTCCAATTTACTACGTAGGTGAGTCATAGTCTTCTTAAGGTATGATTGAGTGAGCAGAACTTAGGAAGAGCTTTCTGTACGTGAGAATTCTTACTATTATTCATCCTACTTTCTCGCTTTATGCTGTTACAGGTCAGCGACATGGCAAGCCATTGCGTCAGTGTCAGGTAGTTTGAATATATCTGTTAGATTTTAGCTCCCGTCGTCACCTGAATCATTCTCTACTCCTGTATCTGATTGTTGATTCATTTAGGGGCTTCATTACACCCTGGTTATGCAGCCCCGTTTACTTGGATGTGTGTGTTCGGGTATCTGTCTAATGACCCGTGTAATTGTAATGGTTGTACCAGTGTGTGTATCTATCACTGGGGTTAGGATTTGGGCAGGAGACGGCCCCGGCCTTACGTTAGGAACTATCCCGGCATTTACCTGGAGTAGAGGTGGGAAACCACAGAAAACCACTTCTAGTATGGTTGAGGTGAAAATCGAACCTACCCCTTCTCAGGGCTCCCTCACGAGGCTGAATGTACCCCGTTCCAGCAGTCAGTCTTGAGTTAAATTTCCTGCCAAAGTCGGAAATCGAACCCAGACCTCCACGGTGTCGGCCAGGACTAATATTCAATACGCCACGAGATGGACCCATCATAATGTGTCTGATGTAGTATCGTGTGATATAATTTCGTCTCTCAATTTAGCTCCATCAACATAATCTTCGTCCCTGTATCTTGTAGAAGACACTGGCTGAATATCAGTGAAAGCAATCCCATTAGCGTCTTCATCTTACTGGTGTGAAGCATCCGCTTCCTCTTACTCCGAAGAGCCCAGTATTCTTAACTGTTTCTCACCAAGATGGACCGAATTCGATTCCCAGTCAATGCATGTGAGATTTTTGAAGTGAAATGACATGCCCTGTGGTTCGGATTCCACGTGAAAAGGAGGTCCCGCGGCTCATGGGTAAGTAAGACAAATGGGTAAGATCTCAGACAGAATTGTTATACAACATTTCGTTGATAAACATTCAGCACCCTGGTGTCTCGCAAAAACATTAGGCGTTAAGAATGGGACGCTAAACCCTTACAATTTCTATTTTTTTGCATTTCAAAAGAGTAAAGCTCATGTACGATACTACCTTATTGTCAAGTTTAGGGATTGCAAGTTAATTAGATGGTGCAATATCTATTTTAATATTTTATATATTCAAGATGGTGGCTATGCGTAATATTCATTGTAATTTATGGCGAGATACCCTTCCTTACGGCAACCTCACGAGTGGAGTTCATGAATGATAAAATGAATGAAGATGAATGAAATTGGGCAGGGAGATGGAAGAAGTCGTGGTGTACAGTAATAGAAGGTACCGTCCCAGCATTTGCCTGGAGTTGAAACTGGAAACCACGGAAAACCATTTCAAGGTGGCTGACGGTGGGGTTCTAACCCACGTCTACCGAGTCCACGGATAGCTTGGCGTCGACGAGCATAGCTATCTCAGTCGGTTGGCAATTTCTCATTAATGTGGAAGTTAGTAGCATCAAACTGTTGTGTAAGTGGTAATAGTGGAATTTTTAAACGAAGCTGGTTTGCTGTCAACCACAGAATGTACCAAGTACGAGAAGTAGGCGATCGTTAATTATTTTCTATTATTCCTCGAAAGCGTAGCTTGTCTTCTCAATACTAAGTGCAGGAAGCCAATATAGTGGAGTAGTCCTTATGCAACTAGCGATTGTTAATTGAGCTGAATATCTACCTGAGTGCTGTTCATACACACCGGAGCGCAATATTAAGACGTAGAGGACGATAAGCGCCGGCCCCGTGGTGTTGGGGTAGCGCGCCTGCCTCTCACGAGGCCCCGGGTTCGATTCCGGGCTCCATCAGGGATTTTAGAAACTGACGTGGGGGCTGGAACGGGTTGCTCTCAGACTCGTGAGTACAATTGAAGACACTTTTAGAAAAACAGCCATATTCCAAAAAGTGAAATTTTCAGTAGAGTAAAAAAACGGTGTCCAGTCTCTTCCTTCCATTAAATCTTAGTATATTTAATTTTATATCGAACTATAGGATTTATTTCACTTATCAGTGCACTTTAAATAAAATTTATAAATTGTAATTAAAGTTAAAAACATAAAATTGAAATTAATTCACAGGACAATGGTTGTTTTTGTGCAAAATCAAATTTGAAAATAATGCGTTGCAGTTCAATGATTTATTGTAGTGCTTCATCACCACTGCTATTATCATCAGGAACAATGTCATATAACACTTCAACATTGTCAACAGTCACATCGGCTTCAAGACTCATATAATATTCTCTGTTCTGAGGTTTTGTAAGAAAGGAAGCCAGTCTTCGTATGTCCTTCAACTTCGCTGATTTCAGAGCTAGCGATCTATGGTAGTTGGGTACAAGGTTCAGTGTTGTGGGATGGGTTTGAGCATTGCGTACGTTGCGTAGATTTTTCTGGACATTGGAACTTTTTGTAACAAAGTCAGAGGACAATTGTTGTTTTTGTAAAACAGGGCAAATCTTAACATGCCTTTATAATGGAACTATGGACGTTTTTGTGAAATATTTGTATGTCAAATGGTGCTGCATGTAGCAAAGTACCAAGTGGTGATCACCGTTCAAAAATCCCAATTTTGGACTATGGCTGTTTTTGTAAAAGTGTCTTCAATTGAGTAGCTGTCTGACAATGAGGCAGCACCCCGGTCACGAAAACTAGGGGACCCGATGCGTTGACCACGCATCACCCCAATATCTGCAGGCCAAATGGCTGGGCAGCGGTCGTTTGGTAGGCCTAGGTCCTTCATAGGCTGTAGTGCCAGGGGTTATTATTATACAGGGCGCGGCGCATGGAGGGTCGAACGAACACATGGCAACTCGCTGAGCTTGGGGTCGAGAGAGCGCTCGTACGAATCGCATGTAAATAACAAGCACACATAATGACACATAATCGAAGTCACACGTCACAGAAGATGTTGAAAATGTCCTCCACCTGCATTTACACATTTCTGGCATCTTCTAAGAACATTTTCATTCACACGTATTAGTTCATCTACCGAGATAGCCTCAATTTCTCTCGTGATATTTAGTTTTGAGTTCATCTAGAGTGTGAGGATTTGTTGCATAAACCTTATGTTTCATTTTCCCCTATACATAAAAATTGAAGCAATAGGCTTTAACACTTAGCAATAACAAGTTATAAAATGTTGAAACATATTAACAATTAGATGGTATATTGGCTTTCACGGCCGGTGAATTAAAACTCAGCAATTCTTCTAGGTTTGTGCCGTGTCTTGTGTGGGGTTTCGCCTAGGACACTAAGCTGGCTCATCGGCGGGTTCTTGGTGTCCCCGCGTGGACCCCCACAGGAGTAACGAACTGCGCGCTACCTCCCTTTATATTAGGTGCAACTGCACTTCTTGACTGCGAGAACTAAAAGCTCAATCAGCCTTAACCTCCCTATGAAGGCGGGGACACCAAGAGCCCGCCGATGAGCTAGCTCGGTGTCCTAGGCGAAACCCCGCACAAGACACGGCACAACCCTAGAAGAATTGCTGAGTTATAATAACGATTAAACAATAACCACGTACACACGTTATAAACTTATAACACGTGTACCGGTAACTTAAAATAGGCTATACACGAAATAACGAAGTCAACTTAACTCGTCAAATCCTGCGTTGCAACTGTCTCAGCTCCGTGTTGCAATGTGCTCGTCTGAACTTTGGCTCAACCTTCTACCGGCAGTGCTGCGCCAGCCACGTGGCCGGCCCCACTTTGAGCGAAAAAACCTGTATTATTAGAGGACGATAAGCACTACGTTTAGAAGCCATATTTCACAGTGTTCCCTCGCTTAATATAGCTCTTCAGTCAGTCAATGTTAACTCTTACTTCTATTACACGCTGTATGGATTTGTGTTTCCAGCTGATATCGTGAAGGAAGGTATGGATGCGTTCCGCTTCGAGCTACCAGACGACATCTATGATCGTTACGAGGATCCTGAGGGAGACTGTTTCGCTGGCCAGTACAGCATGCCCCTGGTGTCGGGATTGTCAGACCTGGCTCCTTGTTACTTTGGTAAGAACTTCCCGCTCCACCAGCAAACTGGAGCCCGCTCAATGGCTTACAGCTTGTCCCGGCTCAGAGTTCTCCTCCAAACTCGACGACTGAGTATGTGAGGTATAGAGGGTCTTTTATTTTATTGCCTTAATTAACCCTGGTTAATTTCCCAAGGGATGGTCAGACAACTGTCACTTTATATCCTTGTTGATAAGGTGTCAACTGCATGTCGTATGAAGTGATTAAATGTTACGACCCCTGTGGCCCACGGCTAATGAGCTGAGCTGGGTCTATTTTTCCTATTTCTAGAGATTGTGGGACATACCTTCTACTCCTTATCATTTTTATCTACCTCTTATAGTCCTACTTACTTCCTGATCTCAATGCCCCCATAATTCGAGAGTTGGACACACTCCTTATTACCTCTTTGCTGTGACCGTGGAGGCTCTGGTTCGATTCCCGGCTCTGCCAAGAAATTTAATTCTGGCATGAGGGCTGGAATGGGTACACTCAGCCTCGTGAGTCAAAACTGAGAAGAGGTGAGTTCGTTGCCTACCTCTTCCATTCTGGAAGTGGTTTTCCGTGGTTTACCACTTGTACTCTAGGAAAACGCCGAGATGGAACCTATGTTAAGGCCACGGCCGCTTCCTACCCAAATCCTTCCTCGATTATAAGTGCACACACTAGTATAGACATCACATTGACACAGATTATCAGTCAACTTCTACACACACCCAAGTACATGGGGTTATATGACCACAATGTCGCACAGGTCCTATAGAATCAAACACAACAACAACTTATTATTACCAATTTAAAATATATCTTTTTGTATCAACCTCATCACTAGAGGTCAATAATGAAGTAGGCTAATTGGACCCCTTAGCACAACAATCATCATCATCATCATCATCATCATCATCATCGTCATCGTCATCATCATCTTTAAAAGCTTGGCCGTATGTTATAACGTGTGTTCAGATGAGGAATTGATGTGTGATATAGCATTATCTCTTCTTCCTACATCACATATGGCCACGCTATGCAAAATTTCACGTGGATGGAGTGTGTTGCCCGCGTGCTTATCCGATCCAGCTTGGCATCGTGCTGTCATGTAATTTTGGCTGAGTTGCTCGTTACTAACTGGACTGTTACCCATCTGGGGCGAAGTGGAGAGGAGAAATATGTAGCTAGTGACTGATATGGTATGAAGCTACGGAAATAACGGTATGTAACCTCACGTGACAAAGGGAGGACATGGATTTGGGGTAACAGCGATTGCCTGTTATATAAATGGTCAACCAAGGTAATTTAGAATGAGCACACGGCTCAGACTTAAATCGCAAGACACATAATACTTCAGGTAAAGACAAGTCAAATAAATAATACACGTCACCTACATAAACCATGTAATACATCGCCCCCTGCAGGTGCATAAACAGATTTATACAGGAATGTGTCCTCAAAACACACACAAACGAACACAAAAGCCACGTCATTACTTAAATTCTATGGCCGTAAGAACCCAGTGACCAATGCCATCGCTAGCAGGCAATGAGACATCATAATTCAAAACATAAACATGCCCACCTACATCCAATTTAATGATTTCAGCAGGTGTGTGACAGAAACGCGATATTTTATGTAAATATTCAAACGTACTGTGATGGGTAAAAGTCTTTACATCAATTGAAGGTATCACATCCCAATTCCTACCTGCCTTGGAAATAATCTAGATATACCGAAGTTGATTTACACAGAATTGCATGAGATAAGAAATGCATGAGATCGGAAACAGTGAAAGCACTATCAAGGTCAGTCTCCCTACATACCCACCACGCCGAAATTTACATAATAGGCCTAACAATATTTCTAAGAACATACTAGGTTGGAATAATTTAAGGTGCGTTCCCTCGGCTCACTGGAAAGTGTGTCAGAAACGCACGGTACAAACCGGGTATTTAATACGCGAAGAGAGCTTCCAAAACTCCCGCCATGGGGCTGCATATCGAAAGTTCACTGATGATCCGTAGCAAAATAGAGTTAATTTGAGACGAAAAGGTAGCATTTTCAGACGCAAAACTGAAGACAACAAAACAGACCAGAAATGTTCACAGGGAAACTGTGTCTTACGAAGGAAGGAAGGAAGGAAGGAAGGAAGGAAGGAAGGAAGGAACACACATAATACAGTTCCTCGTGGTAGCTACGAAAAGGTTACTTCTAAAGATAGATTACATTCATAATATAATGCAAAGGTAAGGCCACAACAAATAAAATCCTTCATGGCAATAGAAATATAATTGCCTCGCCTCGCAGACAATAAACCAAATAAAATATTTAAAATCTAAACTCTGGCTTGTGAAACAGACCTTAATACGTATATTAGGTCACTAAGTTTAAGGGCACACAGGAAGCGGCGCGGCGCGGCGCGGGGCGGGCCAGGGCGGGATGAACAAATACGTACTGAGCTATGGGACCGCACAAACAAACAGCGATTTGAAGCGGGCCGGACCGGGGCGACACGGCGCGGCTCAAATTAGAACAGTCTAGCAGTCTAGTTTGTTTTCTTGAGGCGGGTAGACGCGGGCTGCACGTTGCATCATGGACGGTGAGCTACTTATTAATGAAGTATTTGCTAGACCACCGATTTGGCAGTCTAGTTACAAGCATTATCGCAACAGAGGTGTGATTGAGAAGCTGTGGGATGAAATAGGAAGAGCAATGAACACAACAAGAAAGTATAATTTGTATATTTTGTAAAACAACACAGCATACTGGAATGGTTATATATGTTGATGTTGGAATATTTATAAAGAAATCATTTTCAATTCGAACTACTATGGTTTATGCAATAATTATATAATATAATACGATCATTTAACCATATTTTCAGACACTATAGTCTCCCTTTAAAAGTCTTTGTGTTTTTAAATAGTTGGAAAATTGTGCTCGAGATGTGTATCTGTTATTTCTCCTATGTCTGTGTAGAGTCGTGGCTGGAGGTGCATTAAAACGCACTTCTCTGAATACGGGGTCATTTCACCATCTTTGTCCCTCACAACTTTGTGGAGAACGCACAAGCACACTTTATTATTGTTATGGATGTAACCAAATGTTGAGATTGACATCCTCGTGTAACGTACGAAGTGATGCTCGTGCCTTCTTAAAACTGGAAACAAGTGATGATACTCCCCAAATACACTTCATTCACCCACTCGATCCTCCGCCGTCGTTTCAAAAATGTAAATTTTAAAAAGTTATTTTCACAGAGGATACTTGTTCGAACAGCTTTAGACAGCACCATATTGTCTACTGCCGCCCGTACGATGTCGCGTCCTGTGTGTGCAATACCCGCGCAGACGACGCGCCGTGTCCTGTGTGTCCTTACACTAAGTCTACTGAAACGCCTAGAGGTTCACCTTGACCTCACGCCTGTACGCCTGCCACACTATTCCTCCATAATAGTGTAATAGAGACTGACCTCAACCCATCTTGCTGATTGTCGCTCAGAACGACCTGATGTTTCCGTCAACCTTCAAATCACACCACGATATCACACGTGGCACAGAAAATCGAGATAAAAGATGAACCGGTAGAGAGCAGGATCCCAGAAGGACAGAAGCAATTGCTGGGATAGTACCATGATGCCCAATAAATTACTCATTAACATGAAGATCTTAGCACGCGAGCAAGGGCTCTTCACGTGAGCAAAGTTCTGGTCACTCTTGTCCTACGTGATGTCAAAAGGTCTATAGGGGTACAAATAGTGTGTACATAGGAATGTGATCCTGTTTATGTTTACTACCAGACATACGGAATATACTACCTAAACCAGGGCTTAACAGGGTGCACTGTTCTGTACGTAAGAACAGTGAGTTATACGTGATGGTGATGAACTGGGTGTGCCTTTGTTGTCTATGGATTATACATATTATTCTCAAAAGCCCCAATAGTTAAAGAAACAGTTATTTGAAGTTCTTCAGTCGTTATGTTCCATCAGCAGTATTTTTTAAACCGACCTCTTCTCGGTTTGTTCTCACGAGGCTGAGTGTACCCTTTTCCAGCTCTCAGACTAGAATTAAAATGCCAGAGGCTGGAATTGAAACCGGACCTCCAAGGGCATAGCCAAGAGTGCTAGCCACTGTGATAGAAACTGTGTTACTAACTTACAGTATAAACTATACTGTAACACTATTCTGAACTATCGATTACATACTCTGTATTGCAAACTCTTGCATTTGTTAGTACCCTTAAATGGTGAGGACTTAATAGCATGCACCTCAATATTGTTCAAACGAATGCATGGAGCGTCTCTTTGGCCATGATGAATGAATTAGGTCGTAAGGAATATTTCATTATTAGTGTTCCTCAGTTATTCGCTCATTAACTCTTTGGCACTTTACGCTACTGTAATTTGTCGACACCGTGATCATGTAGCCTCGTGTACTTAGATGTGTGTGGTGGCTGTTAATTTGTGCCACTATGATGTCTGTACTGAACAATATGGATTTAGGAAAGATAGATCAACTATAGACCTCATATTCGCACTGAAAATGATATTCGAAAAGCACTGGGAGAAAGATCGTAATTTGACATATTTTGTGTTTCTAGACATCGAAAAAGCATTCGATAGTGTCCCTAGAACAACTATATGGGAGTGTCTTAAAAAGAAGAATGTGACTATGGAACTAATTCAGAGAGTAAAAATGCTTTACGATGACTGCTACAGCTGTGTTCAAGTAGGAAATGGATATTCAGATTGGTTCCAGACATCGAGAGGAGTGCAACAAGGCAGTGTGCCCTTTCACCATTACTATTCATCACCATCATGGATGAAATCATAAAGGAAGTAAAGCAGAGCACCAATATGGATCTTCAAGCATTTGCTTTTGCAGATGATATAGTTATCTGGGGAAATAGTGAGCTGGAAGTCCAGGAAAGGCTGAACGTCTGGAATGATCATTTGAAAAAATATGGACTGAAAGTTAGTGCTACAAAAACTGCTGCAATGTCTGTTAACAGACAGAGAAGTAAAGATAATATAATGCTGGAGGGTGTACAATTGGTAACAGTAAACCAGTATCAGTACCTTGGATGCTTAATATCAAGTGACAACTGAATACAGCTTGAATTAAATAACCGTATTCAGAAATCAAGTCAATTTTTTCAGCAAGTTCGATATCTACTCTGGAATAAGCAAGTGCCACTAAGAACAAAACAAACTCTGTTTCGAACATACTTTGACTTTGACAACTACCAAAAAAGATGACAGCAGACTTCAGGCTTCAGAAATGAAGTTTCTAAGAAGCATGCTTCAAAAAACTAGGAAAGACAAAGTAAGAAATGAGAAGATGAGAGAACAAGCTGGAATAAATCAGTTCTTGAAGGAGACCATAACTAGGGCACGTTTGCGATGGTTTGGTCACGTCAAACGTATGAAAGAAGGAAGAATTGCAAAACAATGGTTACATACTAAGATTACTGGAAAGAGACCTGTTGGAAGACCTAGCAGGAGATGGCTGGACCAAGTGAAGGAAGATATCACATCCAAGGGAATCAACTGGGATGAAGTCTTGAAGAAGCAGTGGTACATGAATCGACCAAAATGGAGAGCACTCGTAAACCACACCCGGGAAACTGGAGTGGAAACTTGATGATGATGATGATGATGATGATGACTGTACTGATATGTGTATTTGTAGTTTTGGCTGGAATTTGGTAGGAGGTGGGCGTGGCCTTAATTTAGGAACCATTTGCCTGAAGTTGCAGTGGAAAACCACTGAAAACCACTTCCAGGATGGCAGAGGTGGGAATCGAATCCACCACTTCTCACTTCTGTCCCACGAGACTGAGTTTACATTGAATTAAATTTCTTGGCATAGCCGGGAATCGCACCCGGGCCTTCGTGGCTAATTCTTGATGATGATGATGATGATGATGCAGATGTTAGAGATCTAACTAATTTATATTGTTATTATTCTTCGTCATCTTAGGGGCCGATGACCACGTAGTTCCGCCCCTTAAAACAACAATAACTAAGTTCATCTTATTACACACATCAAAAAAAGTTTTGCATCACCTCGGTTCCCAGATCTCCGGCATATAGACGTTGACTGTGTATATTGTATCCAAGATACAGTCCCTTTGACTGTTCATAGATGTCACTAAAACTGCTCAAAGATGTAAACAACCATGCATGAGCAGGGCCTATTAGACGGAGGGGGTACGACAGCCGATCAGTTCCAGTCATTCCACCAGGACGAAGGTACGCTGCTCATGTTGTCTGTAGTTCTACCATGCCTAGAAGGTCAATACCGCAGTTCGATCGCGTCCGCATTGTTACTTTGTGTCAAGAAGGGCTCTCAACAAGGGAAGTTTCCAGGCGTCTCAGAGTGAACCAAAGCGATGTTGTTCGGACATGGAGGAGGTACAGAGATACAGGAACTGTCGATGACAGGCCTCGCTCAGGCCGCCCAAGGGCTACTACTGTAGTGGATGACCGCTACTTACGGATTGCCGCTCGGAGGAACCCTGACAGCAATGCCACCATGTTGAATAATGCGTTTCGTTCAGCCACAGGACGTCGTGTTTCAACTCAAACTGTGCGCAATAGGCTGCATGATGCGCAACTTCACTCCCGACGTCCATGGCGAGGTCCAGCTTTGCAACCCCGACACCATGCAGCGCGGTACAGATGGGCCCAACAACATGCTGAATGGACCCCACGGAATTGGCATCACGTTCTCTTCACCGATGAGTGTCGCATATGCCTTCAACCAGACAATCGTCGGAGACGTGTTTGGAGGCACCCTGGTCAGGCTGAACGTCTTAGACACACTGTCCAGCGAGTGCAGCAAGGTGGTGGTTCCCTGATGTTTTGGGGTGGCATTATGTGGGGCCGACGTACGCCACTGGTGGTCATGGAAGGCTCCGAAACGGCTTTACGATACCTGAATGACATCCTCCGACCCATAGTGCAACCATATCGGCAGAATATTGGAGAGGCATTTGTCTTCATGGACGACAATTCTCGACCTCATCGTGCACATCTTGTGAATGCCTTCCTTCAAGATAACGACATCGCTCGACTACAGTGGCCAGCATGTTCGCCAGACATGAACCCTATCGAACATGCCTGGGATATGTTGAAAAGGGCTGTTTATGGACGTCTTGACCCACCAACCACTCTGAGAGATTTACGCCGAATTGTCGTTGAGGAGTGGGACAATTTGGACCAACAGTGTCTTGATGAACTTGTGGATAGTATGCCACGGCGAATACAGGCATGCATCAATGCAAGAGGACGTGCTACTGGGTATTAGAGGTAGTGGTGTGTACTGCAATCTGGACCACAAATGCTGAAAGTCTAGCTGTATGATGGTACAACATGCAATGTGTGGGTCTCATGAGCAATAAAACGAGCTGAAATGTTGTTTGTGTTGATCTCTATTCCCTTTGTATTTAACGGTTCCGGAACTCTTGGAACCGAGGTGATGCAAAACTTTTTTTGATGTGTGTATTATATTTATTATTGTTCTGATAATCATTTAAGCTCCTTAAAGCCGCAGCCATCGTATTCACAATAACTTTCTGTTTCGCAAATTTCATTTTTATTGTAGAATTTTGTATCGTAATGTCATTTATGTTCGCCAATATCGAAATGTAAATATTATGTGTCAGAAAACTGTATCATAATAAGGCTCATTAAAGTACTACTTTTCATTATAACACTGTTTTTCCAACCAATCAGAGCTCAATAGTTTCGTTCATTGACCAATTAGGTAAGGATAGCTTCTAACATGCACTCAAAATCCAACATGTCGGACATGAATTACATGATTTGAAAGTTGACATTGTAGCCAATATTGGATCAACCATTGTAGTTACAATGCATAAACAAACTGGGTAATATTGCAAAAGAAATAGCACTGTACCTTAATATCCGCAACTCCAATTTCTACACATTCGTAAGTTTTCGTCGACAATTTTAGTGAATGCTGTTGTTGACATAAACACACCAGAACGTAATGGAGGAAGCATGCGCATGGCATTAGTTCCACGAAAATTATAATCCAGCTCTCTGTTCAGTAAACGGATTTCATATGAGAAACCTTTCCGCCAGATGTCATAACTGTTCTATTTGGGACTCAATTGATTTGCCTTCCGTTGACATTCTATTCGCATCGAATTTGAAGAATAACTAGTTGATAATACGATACATTTTAATTTTAAAGCGTTTGTAACAGCATATTTTGTGTTATTTGACCAAAATAACAAAATGATCATTCATAGTACCTGTGCGCTATCTGTTGGTGCTACTTTAGGATAAACAATGCTTCAAAGCTTTGGGATTCATTATTGGGTAGAGGTCAATTGCTGAGCCCACGCATTTCCCAAGAAGAAGAATTCAACCGACAGAATGTTTATGAATATTTATGTTAGAACATATAATAAAGTTATAATTATCGTCGAACATAAATTGTCATATGCAACTCGCCTGTAATGGTAATTAAGTCACTCGTATGGAATAAACATACTCGTGTCTTGTATAGACTTGTTGCATAATGTACTATTATTACATCTTTTTAACGCTATTGATTGTTTTAGACTTTTATTTGATGGTTTTGATGTTTACATTAAGCCTGTTTACCATCTCTTGATAAATGCAGTAGATTTTCATTTGTTTGTTGGCACAGGCTAAAGTAATAAATGGCTTTTAATCGATATCTCAGTCTTGTGCATGGCTGTGATTATATGGAAGCAACTGAGGTATGTGCGGTGCTGCGTAATGGCATTGAGGGCACAGATAGTGCCTGAGGATGCCGTGAAAGGTTCTACTTGTAGGGTCAGTGCTGTTGTTCTGACTCAGTGAGGAAACTACCTCACTCCTCATCTTGCTTAGTACGCCTCATTATAGTGCTCCCTTGGGGTTATGCGGGTATCTACCCACATAACCTACCGTGGTACAGGTCTGACGTTTGTTTTTGGCCGGTGCTTGCTTATTGCGTAGAGGTCTTCGACCAGCCAGGAAGCCTTCTTATTGTGAGTATGCACAGTAACAACTGCATGCACGCACGAATGATCTGAAGGAACGAAGGAAAGAAGGAAGGAGGTTGAACGGTTAGCACAGTGGATGCGCGGATTTCACGGCCACCGGCCAAAAATAAACGTCAGACCTATACTTTCTGAGAATCCGACCAGTCTCCAGGATGACTACCCAACAAACAGACCTACATTGCTTGGTTCAATAGTATATTAGGCATAGATTAATAATTCCTAATTTAAATCTTAATCAAACTATTAATAAACGGTGCCATTTCAGGTTTCCCTATTGCAGCATCTAATCCTCACTTCTTCAACGGGGACCCGAGCCTTATAGACACCATCGAGGGAATGAGGCCAGAGAGAAGTAAACATGTCTCGTTCGCCGAAGTAGAACCCGTAAGTTTAACTCTCAGGTAGCGATTAAACTGATTGTAGTACATGCAATAAATATTAGTCCACATAGTTTGATGTTAATATAATATTAGAATAAACCTTCCATCTAGTGTTGTCAATTTTATGATTTTTAGCTAGACCTAGTGGCTTTAAACTACATTTACTAATGGTAATACTATTTCTCTATCTGTAATAGAAGAATGCATTGACTTTTGTAGCGAAATTAGCAACTGTTGGAAAATGTAAGTCTGAAACACTCCGCTGATCTCAGACCACTTTGTGTTCATTTGCAATATCTGCCCGATGGCCTGAATTACTATAGCGCATTCACAGGTATGCTGACATATTACATTGCTATTGTAACTAGCACTGGGGACCATACATCGGGGATTTGAAAGAAAGTACTGTAACACTCTATACCTGGAGTAAATGTCGTAAAACATTATGGGGTTTGAAGCCATTTTTCAGTGTTGCCTTAGTAAACAATAGTTGAAGACCGTTCTGAATACAGTAACATACATCATGTCTAGACTTGGCAACACACCACAGGTACACATGCACTTAGTATACAGAGAAAATAGGAACGTGGGGCGGGGAGAGGGGGGAAGTAGCTCAGCGAGATAACATACCAGTTCAGTCGCGTGTTACCAGTACCCGAGTGAAGTGAAACTGCTGCTCGCTGCTGTAGTGCGGAAGACACCAAACCAGATAAGTAGCCTGTACCATACAGTACAATCAAAATTGACCATTCACAACAACCATATAGTCACTCCAAACAGACAAATTCCGGAGTTCTATCACCACTTTTAGAATTTCACCAAAACATCATATAAACTACAACTAACAAATACCGACGAGTTGCTTTACCAATACTGTAACTAAATAAGTGTACATATTGTGAATATTTTCACCCGTATTTTCAAACATATATTTTATAGCCTAAGTGTAATCTGATGATGATCACTTGACGATCGAAACTGGTCATCCTAGTGTATTTAATAATCTCATGTATTTTTTTATAATCCAACTCTTTTGGGTACATTCGTGTTGACTGACAGAAAATAACCAAACTTTTGTGTCATGTTTTGTGTCTCTAAAGCAGCGACTTCGGTAGTGTAGTGGGTAGCATGCTGAACTGCTGTTCCCAAGGTTGCGGGTTCAAACCCGGCCGAAGTCGTCGGATTTTTAAGAGCGTTAAAATCCTTCAGTATGCCTTCCTTCGGAGGGGAAGTAAAGCCGGTGGGCCCATGTCATAGATTTATGGAATGTAAAAGAACCTACCACTACAATTGGTAGTGTGTACCAAAATTTTAGGTTATATGTGGCTGTTTAGGAAACGCTCTATTAAGTTCCAACGTTCACCGCTAGATTAGTGACAGTGGCGTCTGGTAGCCAAAGTTGGAACTACTTGAAATTGAATTTTCATTCATCTTCATTCATTTCACCCCTCATTAATTCCTCTCGTGAGGTTGGCGTCAGGAAGGGCATCCGGCCGTATAAACTATCAGCCACGTGGTTCATCGCATCTCATCTCTGACTCCGTTGGAAAACGGGATTACTAAGGGGTAGACATAGGCTTGTTTGTCATCTCTTGATGAATACAGTACATTTGCATTTGTGTGTTGGCACATGCTAGAGTAAAATATGGCCTTTCATCGATGTCTCAGTCTCGCTCATGGCTATGATTATACTGTATGGAAGCTACTGAGGTATGGGCGGTGCTTACCGTTAGTAATGGCATTCAGGGCACAGTCAGTGCCTGTGGATGCTGTGAAAGGTTCTACCTATAGGGTTAGTACTGCTGTTCTGACTCAATGAGGAAAGTAATGGCAAACTACCTGACTCTTCTTCTAGCCTAGTACGCCTCAATATAGCGCTGCCTTGGGGTTTTGTGGGTATTTACCCACATAACCTAACGGTGGTACTTTTTGAGGATCCAAGCAGCCTTCGCGCTGACTACCTAACCGACAGACATAGGCTAGATAGACTGGTGTCTCTAACGCCACAGCAGATATAAGGGACGATAAGCCAATAACTCTAATTGAGGGATCAAATCTTCTACGTGATGAGCTCATGAAATCAGTGTTCACAGGAAGCAAAGTCATAGGGACATGATGATTATGATAATTGTTGTTTAAGGGGCGGAACATACATGTACATTTTGACGGCCAATGCCTGGGTGAGGGCTAAATAAGTAATATTTGGTAGTTTTTCAAATTAGTGTGGTATGTATGTAGCGATTCTTCAAAACTAGCTCACAAGAAATTATATAGTAGTTCAGGATGTTAAAGAGATAATGAATCCAGAGAACTACAGATGAAAATTAACACATTACATATGGCAAAATCCGACTTCAATATATATTTGATACGAAGACTACCATAGATTAAGACACAAGAGTTTTTTTCTATCAAGGGCCTTCAACATTTCGGATCACTGAAAAATTTCCATTGAAGCAAGAAGTTAAATACATATTCCATCCTATGCTCCACTCCACAAAGAGTCTTTATTCATCACATAGAAAGCACACCCTATTGACCATCTCAATATATGTTTTAAATAAAAGAATTTAGATTGATTATAGGAATATACAAATACCAACTACTTAGATACACCGTATGTCATTTTCGCAAAATTATTTTTACTATCATCAATTCGGTTGGTTGGTTGGTTGGTTCCTCAGTTTAGGGACTGCGACAACGCGATCATGTAGCCCCGTGTACTTTGGATGTGTGTAGAAACTGTCTGATAACCGGTGTTAATTGTGATGACTGTATTAGCGTGTATTATCTGTTTTTAATTCAAGTAAGGACTGCAGACTTAGAATTTTTCAAATAGTTCCTTCTTTTGCCGCCAAACGCCACTGTCAACGACTACTAGTTCAGAACATAGCTACTAGATGCCACCGCAGTCGGCTCCTGTCAACGAACGTAGGAACCTAAGAGTGTTGTTTACATTCTTAACCTATATATAGGGGCTACATAACCGCGTTGTCGCAGCCCCTAAATTTAGGAACCAACCAACCTATATATAATTTAGCTTCACACAGGTATAATTAGTGGAAGGTTCTTTAAAATGCTATAAATCTATGACATGGGACCGCCGGCTTTACTTCCCCTCCGAAGGAAGGCATACTGAGGGATTTTTAACGCTCTTAAAAAATCCGACGACTTCGGTCGGGTTTGAACCCGCGATCTTGGGCATAGAAGTATCTTCAATTAAAGACCACATGTATTACAGATCTGTTTTTAACTATTTTTTAAATTTTTTATAGAAAACCCAAGTAAAATATATTTGCTCATAATTACAGTAGTTTTTTTTCTTTTTAAGAACATCGCTGAAGAAGGCAATACTATGGCCGAATCTGGTACATTTCATTAATAATGTATAATAATTTATGTTATTGACTAAGTTGTAACAAATTTATTAAATGCCCGTTGGTATTTCATTTCCAGTGCAACTTGAATGAGTTTATAATTTTCAATATCTTGGTCACCAGAACGGAAACATTACTGCTTGATTGGTACATTTTTCCTTAAGACATGTTTGGGCCATATATAAGGAAAGTATCGAATTTAAATTTGTGTATTTTCACAGATAGCTAAACTGTTTGTTTGTTGTTTCAGACGACGGGTATACCGATGGAGAGTTGCGCACGGAGCCAGTCCAACTTGGTGCTGACGAAGCTAACCGGCTTGCCCAGTCTCATAGAGAAGTTCAGCGGTTTAGTGCTTCCTATGTTCTGGGTAGAATATGTAAGGATGGCACAATAGACCCATTCTGTCTACATATATTCACAAATATGAAAATGTGCATGTATGGGACCTTTGGGAGTTGAAATTAGACGTCCAAGAATTCTAACATTTAGTAACCAGAAATGTAGCTCAGCAGAGTTACATTATACTGTTCGTTCTTTAGAAGTTTTCATCACAAAAATTGTATTGATCCGTAGATACTGATTTTAAAATTTAATTTAATCGGTATTCTGCCCGAAGGCAGGTCCAAGCCTCCGAAGAGGCTACCCCCAGCCGGAGTTTACGTGCGGTAGGGTGGCCAGGGCCTTTCCGCTCCTCCTTATGTTGGCCAACAGCGCGCAGTGCCTAGAACCGGCACACCATCCAAGTTCCGACTACGCCCAATGTTGCTTAACTGCGGAGTTCTCATGGGATCCGGTGTTTCAACACGGCTAGGCCGTTGGCCAGATACTGATTATGTAAACATTTAATTCATCTTGGATAGTACGTACGTAATACAGCTACGAACGTTGCATTATATACTGTTGAATTCTAATGTATTTAGTCAGTGGTATTGTTGAGGTAGGTACACACATTCTCGAATACATTGGTTTAACATATAACTCGCCAGTGATCGTTAGAACGAGAGTTACGCCAATCAGGGCCGTAGATAATATTTGTGACTGGGGGGGATCGGTCCTTTCACCATCGAATTCTTGTGCGTATGGAATTTTAAAGCTTCTTCTTTCTTTGGTATGGTTATCCAAAACCTCCATTGGCGTCACAGGTTCCGAACGATGAATTGACAGAAGGGCTAATCCGTTCAGTCTTGTCTGTAAAGATACCAGGAATGACTTACAAGTGAAATAGATAGGCCTATAGTACTACCAAAGATTTAAATATATTTTCGTAACGTTAAATAATAAATAATATTACCGGTATGTGAAATATGAAGACTGGTTAATTTATTTACCTGCCCTGTTGAATTCCGCAAATACGTCTTAATCCTTTTGAAAGTGGAGAATGACCTCTCTGCTGTTGCGGTTGACACTGGAAGCAATGCTAGTATCTGCAGAAGAGTGTGAACATTTGGGTAAAAATGTTGCCCACAGTAAGACCATTCATGGCACTTGAGGGCCTTACACCTTGTTTGATGCATTTCCTTCTCCATAACTGAAGTTCAGCAGTAACATCCTCAACACTGCCTTTCACATCTCTCACATGCAAATTAACCAACGTTTTAAACTCCTCCAGTTCTTCACCCTCAACAAGTGCATCGCTGACAGTGGCTGGGAAGAGTGAGGAAAATCCAGAAAGCACATTCCTATGTTCTGAAAACTTCGACTTGAATTCACTTATAAAACAGTCCAAAAATGGAATATAGACTGCCACTCTGAAATATTCTTCAGGGCTGTGGGTCATATAATTCTGTCTGTTTTTTTTTGATCCCTGCTATTCGTGGAACTGAGACTGTGATATCTACTTTTTGACAAATATCTTTGGCTTCATCAAAAAGGGTTCTGAAGGTGTTTGTAGCATCAGCTCGCAGACTTTCAAATTCTTCTCTTGTGTAATCTGCTAGGGTCATTGCCTCCCACAAGCACAGAGTCGGGTTCTGGAGAGTTTTACTCAATATTCTGCCGAGACCAAATACTTTATCTGTCACCAAGAGGGAAATAATAAATTCACACTGTAGAATTCGACACATTAGAGAGCTTGCCTCGCTTGGTGTATCTGCTGAGTCTTTTGGCCATCCTGATACTGTTGTCAGTGCTTCTATAAATGGCTCAATAAGTTGTAAGAAATCAGTGACTGCATCAAATATCTCAATCCATCGAGTAGCACAAAGTCTTTTTAAAGTTTTTGAACTAGGAGAAGCATTGCATCTTTCAAAACACTCCAGAAACACAGTTTTTCTTTTCAGATTGACGAAAAATTTATGAGCTGCCCCTATAATTCCTAAGCAGTTCCTAACAGCCTGTATTTCATAATATGTAGATACAGCCAAATTGAAAGAGTGAGCTGAGCAGTGAACATACAGCGCAGTAGGGTGTTTCTCTCTGACTACAGCTTGTGTCCCTTTAAGTCTTCCTGACATGGCAGCAGAGCCATGATAGCCTTGTCCCCTTAAATGTTGAGTTTCTACACCGAATTTGGACAAATTATCTAACATTAAGGAGGCTAAACCTCTCCCACTTAAATCAGTAACTGGTATGAATTGCAGAAAGTCCTCTCTGAGGGTGGGAAGCGATTCATCCAAGTCAACATACCAAACACAAAGAGAAGCTTGCTCTTTGCCACTGATATCTGCTGTTTCATCAAGCAATACAGAGAAAAATTTGGCTTTGTTCACTTTTGTAACAATTTTGTTTAGAAGTACCGTACCACATGATTAAATTCTCTCATTTTGTATTGTTGGACTAGTAAACTTATCTCTTTTCCCAGGACCTTCTAAAGCTTCTCCTAATTCAGTGTCCACATTAGCACGGTATCTTAAATATAGCACGAAAGTTTCCATCATTGTAATCTGGCTCCTGTGCACAGTTGAGCTTCCCATAATCTTTACTGCCTCTTGCCTTCCACACAACAGAATAGTTTCAATTATAGGCATTAACTTTTTTCTGTTCTCAGCCACTTGCTTGAGTTTCTCAGAAACCAGCCGGATTTCAACAGATTTTTCAGGATTTCCTCTCACAGACAAAAGCCAATCTGCATCTTGAACACAGTTTTGATGGTACTGATGAGAGGAATGTTTATCAAATAATTCCACTTCTTTCTTGAAAATGAAAATCCACAGCCTGCTTCCAGTCTCCGACCGGGTCAGGAATGGAATGAATGAAGCCCCCATCTAGCGGCGAGGATATGAACTGTGCCGGCTGCCGAGGCCTGACGCACTCCTCTGGGGCAATGATTAAATGAATGACAGATGAAATGAAATGATAGTGGAGAGTGTTGCTGGAATGAAATTTTGACAGGGAAAACCGGAGTACCCGGAGAAAAACCTGTCTGCCTCCGTTTTGTCCAGCACAGATCTCACATGGAGTGACCGGGATTTGAACCACGGACCCAGCGGTGAGAGGCCGGCGTGCTGCCGCCTAAGCCACGGAGGCTCCAATTCCACTTCTTTCTCCCAGTTGCTAAATTTCTTTTTATATATCCGCTAAATACACGATGTTCTTGTTGTGTTCTGACAGTACTGAAAAATTTCATAATATTTTGGTATAGCTCTCAAATCAAAACTGTTACTTGCTAGTAGTACTGGGGCTTGGGGGGGGGGGGGGTGTTCGGACTCCCCTGTCCCCCCTGTATCTACGCCCCTGACGCCAGTGTACGCACGTTGAGTAAAATGCTTAATTGTTTATATAATACATAGCAACTGACTTCGTGTGTGTGTAAATGTATTTGAAGATCAAATGAACATTTCTGGAAACAGTAAAAAAGCACCTTACACAATTTAAACACTTAGAACTAAGATTTATCGTGCTTATGTAAGCGGCAAATTGTTCTTGTTTCTTTTCTTCAATTACACCGTCTCATTGTTATTGCTACACGGGAACAATCTGAAATTTTTCCCTTGTAACACAATAACTCTTGGATATTTATGTATATTGTACTCACTTTCACGGTCAGTGACATTATTTTCGCCCTCAATCTAACCACGTGGAGCTTCATCAAACTAAAGTAAAATATCATGACCTGAAATAATTGTCGCACAATAATTGAACCAAACTTTGATATAATCAGTTTCGAAGAACACTGTTACAACCATGAAACAACATAGGATATAAATACCGTGTATAGCAAAATTATAACGCGACGTGGTTGGTCGCGCGTGACGTAAAATGCTCACTGCTTGGGAAGGTCATAATTTTCCCCTCCCTGTAGTTTCATAAGATCATGGAAGCGCGTGACAATGCATCCATTCTCCACTCCAAGCTGCTGTGGGAAGATATACCGATGTTCAAGGTCAAAACCACATGCTGTTTAAATCGCAATCAAAGTTTCAACAATGCTTCGAGAATATCTGTATGTTTTGAAATATCCAGATACTTCATGCAGCTTGGATCTGGTGGAGGAAAAGTGACACATCCATTGGAGGAGAACAACGATATCAGAACTAAATTATTCTGCATGATTGATCTTGATTAGGTTCAGGTGGGAGACTGTGGCCCTACACTAACGAACGTTAAACTGAACTTATTTACAGTAAGTACGAGTTCATAAGACAATCAAATGATGTCCATTGACATTTACAGTCAAGTTTATTCATTTAGCCGGCCCCGTGGTGTTGGGGTAGCGCGCCTGCCTCTCACCCGGAGGCCCCGGGTTCGATTCCCGGCCCCGGCCGGGATTTTAGAAACTGACGTGAGGGCTGGAACGGGGTGCCCTCAGCCTCGTGAGGACAATTGAGTAGCTGTCTGACAGTGAGGCAGCACCCCGAAAACCAAGATTAACGGCCGAGGAGACCCGATGCGCCGATCACGTGTCACCCCAATATCTGCAGACCAAATGGCTGGGCAGCGGTCGCTTGGTAGGCATAGGCTCTTCACGGGCTGTAGTGCCAGGGGTTATTATTATTGTTTATTCGTTTACTCAGAGTTCACTGACATCTTTCCGTTATTTTCAAGCGTTTGTGAAATATTATAATTGAGAGAAATTATTCTGAACATTTTAACTTACTGTACATTAGTCATCCATCGTAATTCATGAAGTTTCACATTTCCTTTTGGATCTGAAGGAAAGTTCCGCCAAAATATGATACATATCAAATTCTCCGCTATTTCCTTTTACATGCAATCTTTCTCTGCTACACCACCAACTAAACCCTCTGGGTTACTTTTGAAACCACCAACGTTGCAACATTGAGGTCAAATTAGATTGTTGATGTCATCTGTAAATGTATGAGGCCCCCAAGTTGTATAGTTACTTAGTGAAACGAGCCTGAAACTTTGGATCACTGGCGAAAACATTAAAATGGCGTTTAGTTCACCCAGCACTTGAATAAGAGGCTAGAAACAAATTAAAATTGAGTCCTGAGATTCAGAAGTAAATCAATAAAAACTGAAAATTAATTACAGGTTCTCAGAAGATGAATGTATATTAGGGTAGAAACTAGGGCCATGGAATACAACATTATGGAATATTTATAAGAATGTTTTAAGCTTGTTAGTATAACTTTCAAAAGAAGAAACTGAGGTAGAAAACATGCTACAGTGTATGTATATGTTCCAGCACCAAATGGGGCTGCCGTCCTACATCTACTACCTCATGTACTTCATGGTGATGATCCTGCCAGACCTGCAGGCCTGGATAAGCCTACTCATGGTCATTGGTGGAGTCGCCATGCTGACCGCGGGGATCATCGCTGTGATGCGCGCCAGGAGGATCAAACCCATACAGACTTACAGCTCGCTAGACCTCATCCCCTCCACATCGTCCTCTGACTGCTGACAGTCTGCACTCCGTTATCATCACCAGATGGCAATCAAGGCACTGACGAGGGGAATGGTGTTATCGCTATTTCGTTTTTGTAATAAAATGTAGTTTTTTTTGCGCTCAAATGAAGTTTAGCTCCTCGTGCAAAACATCATGTTTATGAGTTACAATCTTTTCCTGTCAGCGCCTCAATTGGTTACTTGAGGGTAACAATGTCTTCCTATAAGAGACGATTCATTGTATAAACCCACGAGCATAAACTGTCGTTCTTCTTGGGTAATACCCATGCAAGTGTAGAAAGGAAAATGAGCGAGGATTATTTAACAATAAGACTACTTGGAATTATATACCTGAGAGACAAACTAGGATATTATCCCAAACTTCAATTAGAAGGAGAACATAACCCATACCTGGAAGCTCTTGGAATTGCTGATTCCCAAATTCGCTCTTAGTGGTGTGGTCTCCCTTTCATTACCCAGAGTTCACTTTGGGGAAGTGCACTAAAGGTACCCAGCCATTTTATTTACCACACCGAAGGTGCATTCACATTTTCACTCACATGTGGGATAAGTAAGAAATAATACACATGATCACTGGAGGACTGAAAGTTTCAAATGATGTGTTGCTTTAATTTTGGATTCGATGGAGTTACAACAATCAAACTGAACCTGCAGCATGATTAAGAAATTGTCCTTGTCTCCCTCTGTCGGTGTAAACCTTCACTTTGCTGTTAGTGTTCAGGTATGGTCCACTAGGCCTTCTTTTCCGCACAGTGGCGCTATGGGTAACCAAGTTCCCTGGTCTTAACAACCCAACGAACAAATATTTGGAGCTATTTGCCTATGGCGTTGGGTGCTGTGAGATCCTATAAAACTATTCTGAAGCTCTTTAAATACCTGCTAAAGTTGTTCGTTCTTAATGAAATCCAGAATAATGAAAATATGATTATCATATAAAAGAAACATGTTACGAAAGCATGGACCTGTGCCACAGGAACATCATCATCATCTTGAACCGGATCCAGTTTCCTGGGTTCGGTGAATGAGGGTTCTCCATTTATTTCTCTCCAAGAATGTTTCCTCCTACATCATTTGCTGTAAATCCAGACCTCTCCCTGCAAGATCATTTCTAACCTGGTCAATCCATCTCTTCCTTGGTCGACCTCTTGGTCTCTTGCCTTTCAGTTCTTTCTCAAACCACACTCTAGCTGTTCTTTGTGTGTCCAATCTTTTGAGATGACCGAACCATTTCAGCCCGGCTTCAACAGAAAACTCATTAAGAGATTGTTCCACTTGGACAAGATGGCGTATCTTATAATTTTTATTTTGTCCCCCCTTGTCTTCTGAATCATAGTTCTTAAACACTTCATCTCCTCTGCTTGTAGTTTGGTATTTCTCTTGGATTGGGTACAGGTTTCTAAGCTATAAGTAGTAACAGGTACAAAGAAGCTCTTGTAGAGTATTGGTTTTGATCTTAAAGGAACTTGCTTATCCCAAAGAATCCCTCTCACAAAGTGATAAATTGTGCTCCATGTTGGACTCGACTAGTGATTTCTGTAGATGGTTGGTTATCTGTGGACACTGCAGTGCTAAGGTAACAAAATTGATGTACTTGTTCTAACTTTGTACCATTCAGAGTGATGTTAGTACAGATGTTTTGTTGAATAACGGGCATCACCACCGTTTTGGACTTGCTTATATTTAGGCCAATTTGCTTGAATAGCATTCCAATTATTCAGCTTCTGTTGTATTTCAGCCTCATTATCACCCCATATTACAACATCATCTGCAAAGGCTAAAGTTTTAAACTCAGAGGTCTTATTGAGTTTCTTAACTCTCTTCATTATTTCATCCATTACAGTAATGAATAAAAGTGGTGATAGTGCGCTGCCTTGCTATACACCCTGTTTAGTCTCGAACCACTCTGAATAATCATCACCTATTTGGACACAACTCTGCCAGTGTTCATATAGCATCTTGACTTTGTTTATTAAAGCGTATGGTATTAATCTATTTTGAAGGCATTCCCAGATCGTATTTCTCCGTACACTGTCGTAAGCGAACTCAATATCTAGAAATATAAAGATGATGTCTTTTCCCTTTTCCTAGTGCTTCTCCATAATCATCTTGACAGAAAATATCAGATCTGTTGTTGCCCTGTTCCGTCTGAAAAGAGCAATCCCCTGTAGTTGCTAGGTCTTCGTCTCCTTTCTTAAATAGAGGGACAATAACACCTTTAGTCCAGTCTGTTGGTATTTTTTCTTCTTTCCAAATAGAACAATTAATTCAATTCAGGTTCATTTTCTAAGACTCCAATTTCATAACTTGAACAAAAAGAAATCATTTTGTACAAAATATAAAATAGTAAAAAGACAGTTGAGGTGTTTGCTTTTACTTAAGTTTAAAGTTTACAATCAATAAATTTTAGATACTCTTGGATTGCTTAGAAATCCTCGGCAAATAGAAATTTGTTGAACCTCAAACAACGAAATAATAGGTTTCCTATCGTGTGTTTACAATTCCCGAAATATGCGCCAAGGCATTCCGGGATGACTCGTAAGCAGGCGCGGATTCAGGGGGGGGGGGGGGGGTCACGGGGGTCATGAGCCCCCCCCCCCCGCCAAATGGAGACCAAATTTTTTTGCAAACTCAAAAAACGAAAACACAATAACCAGACAAATAAAACTTAACGAACTGAAAAACATTTTTTTTCCATTTTATTCAATACTGAAAATATCTTTATTGCAATTATGTTCTCTTACAACTGTACCTACATACCTGTTATATAAAAACGATTATTTATATAACAAAATCAATTCGTCTATTTTGTTTAGCAAACCTTGTGATTACCGAATCGATGTCTATAGTGATGTCACGATGAATGTGCAGCAATGCACGGATAGGAATTTGGGGCTTTTTTCGCACCAAAAAATTTTGCCGACGTCCAAACTGCAAGCTTGGTTGGCAATTTAAGCTGTGACTTTCTCCCTTTGTCGGTACCAACTCGACTTGCCGAAAATGTAACGTACCTTGATACTTTTCTCGAAGCTCGATGTAAAAGTCGCAAAACACGCCGTTGCAATTTGTACGAATATTATTGGTGCGCTAAACGCATCAAATTTCTATCCATGTAGCTTGCAAAAAAATTGGTCTGGTTTAGTACATTTGGTTATTTTGTGATTGCGTTGTAAGTGATACCATTTTTCTTAACAATTTCGATTCTGTGACACCCCCCCCCCCCCCCAAAGCCAAACTCTAGATCCGCGCCTGCTCGTAAGGTGTACAATTAACTAAATTGGTCATTCATTTTGTAAATATCAACAGATTTAAAGAAAATGTATTTAAAATATAGGCCTATTATTTTCCACGAACAACGTTAGTGTTCTGATTATAGTTATTGTTATAGACCTCCCGCTGTAGTGCCGGAAGGTTTGTCCATAGGATACAAGGTATTGTGAAAATGTATTCCCACTTAAACATCGCTTAAAGCTGTTCATATACACAAGCATGTTTAGTTTCTGAGATAAAGGACTTACTTTTGAAACAGACAAGCTTATATTGATACAGATAGCCTAAATAACGTATCATACACGAATTTGCTCAGATCCATTATGAATATGCTCTTTCAGAACGTGGACGTCAGGCACAGGGGTTGTTTACACTATGGTTTTAAATGTCCTAGGGGTAGACGTCCAGGAATTAAGAGTAATTTGCATAGACTTCAGGGTCGCAGAGAAAAGCCTGTAATGACTATGAAATGGATGGTTTTTCCCGATGGTAATACATTTGTACAATATTTGACACCGATTTTTATGTGCACTGTGGAATCTTATTCGTAGGTACAGCCTCATCCAAAATCGCAGAAACCACAGAATCGCAAGGAGCTTCCAATTTGATGTGTTGGGCCTGGTGCCCAACATTTTAAATGTTATACAGTATGTATAATGTAAATGTATTCTTGTGACATAAAGTACATGTTAAGTTTTATATTCTATATATATATTTTACTGTATATAATAAATACCTTTTATTACTTTGAAGCACCACAATAACTCAAAGTGTTGAACCGCCAACTTACGCGGTCAAATATCCTGTTAAATTTTCTGTATTTAGGAGAAGGGATTTCGTGTGATTATCGGCGCCATCTACATGCCGGTTGCTCCAGGACTTCAGAATCGTTTGGGGCTGAGTGAAGAAATGACTTTATTTACCTAAGTTGTTCATCTCTTAATATCTTCTGATTCATTGAAGATATCGTTTAGTCAGGTAAATGATAACAAAGAGCACATAAAGGAAGAGAAGAGACAGAAGAAAAAAAACGATACGAGCCTTACAGTAGTCGCATATGATGTGTAACATGTGACATGTTATTCTACTCGTATACTACACAGCTTGGGCATTCTTAAAATGTTAATTTACACTCCATTTTCATACTGGTGCTATGATGAATGTATAGATTGAATTGGAGATATGCTACTGTCACATTTGTGGCGCAGCGGTCAAGCTGTTAGTCTCTCACCAAGGTAGACTGGGTTTGATTCCCGGTCAATACATGTGAGATTTTCGAATTGAAATGCCATGTCCTGTGGTTCGCATTCCACGTAAAAGGGAGGTACCGTGGATCATGATCGTGAGATTAACGGATACGCAAAACTACAAGCCTCCTTCCTTCCATTTACATTAATAATTCATAATAACAAAGTGACACACAACGTCGACAGTACTTTCAAATACTGTGAGCACATTCCTCAGTAACTATAACATTCATTATTCTCGAGGCTCTCATACAGTTCGTCGTAAACAATCAAAACATGGCTTCCTACAGTCATGAAATGTACTAGTCTCACATATGATGAAAATACAGCTTTTATTCCACTCATATAACAACATTCTGTTATGCATTTAATATTTGACTACTCACCCACAGCTTGACAAACATACTGCTTACTTAAATTTCATTTGTCGTCTTTGTCCTACCCCATGTGATATTCAACCTTGAACGTGAAGCTTCATAAACTGCTCAATGACAAATGAAAGTCGGTGAAACATTTGCCACTGTGCTCGTCAAACCAGTGCCTGCTAAATGCACTGCCAACTGTATTGCCATAACATTCTCGCGCTACAGAGCACACACTGCCTTGTTTCCAATACACACATTTTCAATTGTACATCCAGCTGGCATTGCGTCTTCACTTCCGTCCGATCCACTTCCGTTCGATCCACTTCCGTCCCATTTTTCTGGCAGTGCGTCTTCACTTCCGTCCGATCCACTTCCGTTCGATCCACTTCCGCCCGATTCACGTCCATCCCCAATTTTCAAAATCACTCCCACAAAAATATCCAGCAACCGAGCGGAAAGATGTTACACATCAAAAATCCCAGAGGGGAGGTTAATTAGAGGTTATTGGCGATGATAAAAGAAAGCTATTGTATGATACATCCCTTGGTACTACAAAATAGTAAGTGGCATTACGATGAATTGTGGTTATGTTACTGCGTACATTAATCTACATTGTTTACTGTAGTGTCCTGGTTGGTGTCGGAGACATGTCACGCCTGGGGATAAGAGTATTCTCGTGCAGCATATTAAAATATTTTTCATAGTGTATAACCTATGAAATGGCGCCCTCACGGATTATATCTTCTTAGAGATATCTATTTAATTTTTAAGACATTACACCGCGGTCGGCCGGTAGGAGCATAGCGGGCGCAATTTCTATCCTATTGTATGCTCGAAGCATTCTACAGCAAAAGTATAAAGGAGAGTGTAATGGGAACTTACCAAAAAAATACTGATATCAAAACAGTTCTGTAGGAATACTATGAAAGCTTTTAATACCTGGGATATTCCGGCGCTGACATACACTTTTGCTCTACTAAAACGGTCAAAGACAGTACCGAATGACAGTGATATAAATACAAAAATAACAAAGAGCAAATGCTGAGTCTTTCGTCGGAAATCTACAATTGGGTCAGCGATATTTCCTCAATTCCAAGGAAGCAAAGGCTGGACCACTGCCATCTGGCACACTTGCGTTCGATCGATTGAGCGGGCAGTGCATACATCTGTTTTCCATCACTGCCAGCTAGTACACTTCCGTTCGATTGATCGAGTGGGCAGTACATACTTCCGTTGTCCACCACTGTCAGCTAGTACACTTCCGTTTGATCGATCGAGCGGGCAGTGCATACTGCCGTTCGATCCACCACTGCCAGCTCGATCGTTCTGATCCACTTCCGTCCCCAATTTTCAAAATCACTCCCAGAAAACTACCCAGCAACCGAGCGGAAAGATGTTACACATCAAAAACGTGTGGATGTATTAACTACTCATAAACCATTGCTTTTCAAGTAGAATTATAGCAGTTCTTAATTAGGCAAATTCAGCGGTGTGAATAAGGCGAGTATATTGAAGAAAAAGATGTACAGATTTCAGACGTGGTCATAAATTCACCATCCGGGTAATCATTAAACCCGCAAGGAAATTACGTCATGCAGCTACATCTAAGCCTAAATGTTGTAGGTTTTAATGTAATTTCCTCCAAAAGTACTCGACGGATTTTCCAAAAATCCTCACTGTTGTTGTTGCTTCAACTACAGGCATTGCCCATCAGCCCTATATACTCGCGAGTGCATTGTTCTGGATTGATTGATTGATGGATTGATTATAACCTGTACAATATTTGACGCCAATATGTGCCGTGGGGAACCTTATTCGTATGTACAGCTTCATGTAAAGTAAGCCACATAGTCGCAAATAGTGCAAGGAACTTCCAATGTGAACATCTTCTGAATATAGAGCTCTTCTACCACAAGGTAAGATTACTACTCTGGTAGAAGAACCCTATAGATGAAAATGTGCTATTTTTTTGAATCGTCTTGAAAATTTCTCTACAAGTCAAGTGTGGCCCTTCAGTAGGAAAATGTTCAAAATCCCTGGTGTAGTAAATCAAAGGCCTTTCACAGCTGAATAGAGAAAAAATAATACCACCTGAGAAGATCCGGTCAAATCGGGTAAAACAGTATAGATTCTGGTACACCCATCTTGTCGAAATAGGAATACCAATGAATTATGCAATGATGTAAAGGACGTGCCGTGGGAGACATGGTAGTGACAACAATTATTCTAGATTAATGAATATGTGCACACACAATTTGATATTGAAGACAATGACCTTCACTATTATGAGCGTAGTTCAGGTGATAACGATTATCTATATTACATTGTGGTGTTTGAAGCCATATTTTCAGTGTTGCCTTAGTAAACAAGAGTTTAGTGCTTTTCAGTCGGTCAACACGAATGTACCCAAAAGAGATGGGTTATGCCCTAATCCTGAAATAAATTACATGAGATTAATAAAACACTAGGATGACCAGTTTCGATCGTCAAGCGATCATCATCAGATCCAATAAACTTAGGCTATAAAATCTATGTTTGAAATACAGGTGAAAATATTTACAATATGTACAATTATTTAGTTGCAGTATTGGTACTGCAACTGTCAGTGTATGCTAAATGCAGTATATATGTTAGGTGAAATGCTAAATGGTGATGGCTATCCGGAGATTGTACTTTAGAGAGATTATATGGTTGTAAACTATGGTTAAACTATAAAATTTTAGGCTAACTACTTATCTGATTGTCTTCCGTACTACAGCTATTCGCAGTTTCCGTGCTCACTTGAACTCGCTGTGCGGTCGACTGCGGTGGTTATCTTAACGACTGGTTTTTCCCTGCCTTCCCCCCCTGTCCCTACGTGCTGTGGGGAGTGATCGCGATGTGTTTATGTGAGGTGTTGCCAACCTAGATAAGATGTATGTTATTGAATGAGGTGGATCTACAACTATTAAAGACCGTGGATTAGTCCTCGCCACGCGTGGAGCATAACCCATTCGAACTAAGCGTTGACGGTCTTATGAGGACGTCCCGGCACCTTTAATACTGCCTCTAATATGGGCCCAAACGAGAGGGCGATAACAATAACATTCAAAACAACAAACAAATCAAAGAAATAAAGTCGTTGAAACAAAAAATAAAAGAACATGACTTAATCATCACAAAAGCAGATAAGGGAAACACTACAGTAATTTTGAACAAAACAGAATACATTGAAAAAACAGTCGAATTCCTAAACAACAACGAAATCAAGGAATTAACAAAAGACCCCACCAACAAATTCCAAAAACAAATAAAAAGTGCGCTAAAAGAAACAGAATACATACTGACCAAAGCTGAAAAATCATAACTAATAAACATGAACCCGAAAATACCGTCATTGAGGGGACAACCAAAAATACACAAAAAGGAATGCCCAATGAGACCAATAGTCAATTGTAGGAATGCCCCTAATTACAAAATCAGCAAAGAGTTACTAAACATCTTAAAATGCCGTCTTTCCAACGACAAAAACAACTCTGTAAAGAACACAACAGAACTAGTAACAGCATTGAACACCCTACAAATGAAACCTAGCTTCAGGCTAGTATCCTTCGACGTAACTAACATGTACACCAATATTCCGATTATTGAAGCAATCAACACTATCGAAAACAACTTAAAATCCAACAATTCGGTAAAAGAAATTGAAGAGATTGTGAGATTACTGAGGGTCGTTCTCACCCAAAACGTGTTTCAATTCGACAATAAAATATACACACAGAGAGAAGGCCTAGCAATGGGATCGCCACTAAGTGGGTTAATCGCTGACATCTTCATCAATGCACTAGAAAATGCGTTCTTAGAAAAGACTTCAACAAAGGGAATAGTAATATGGAAAAGATACGTAGATGATGTAATTTGCATCTACGATACTGAACTAACAAGCGAAGAAACAATTCTCCAATCCATTAATAGCCTTCACCATTCTATCAAATTCACTAAGGAATCCGAAATAGACCGGAAAATAAATTATCTCGATATAACTATTGAACGTAAAGACAACGACCTTTCATATTCCATATTCCGGAAAGCAACACAAACCTCGCATGCAATCCATAATCAGTCTAATCACCCCAGTACGCACAAACTAGCGGGTTTCAATTCAATGGTGCACAGGGCTTTAAACATACCCATGTCAAAAGACAACTATAATAAGGAAATAAGAACTATTATGCAAATAGCAAAGGAAAACAACTTCTCGCCAAGCAAAATAAATCTAATTATAGCCAAACATAAAAATAAAGATAAAACGATTCCCAAACCGGACAGTAATGAGAAAAAATTTGCGCGTTTCAACTATGTGAATGCGAATACATATAAAATCACTAACCTATTCAAAAAGCAAGGCATAAAGATAGCTTTCACGACGAAAAACACAACTGCTAGGCACCTCCTAAATAGTAATCTAAATAAACGTGACCCGTATTCAAGGTCAGGGGTATATTCTATAACGTGCCAAGACACCGATTGTCAAACTAATTACATCGGGCAGAGTGGAAGGCGAGTAGACACACGTTATAATGAACATAGAAATGCGATAAGATACGGAACACATTCAGCCGTGTGCGAACATATGTGTGACGCAGGGCATAGCTTTACCAACATAGAGTCGGACCTTAAAATAATCCATCACGAATCGAAAGGCAGAGCTCTTGACATAAAGGAAGCAATCGAGATACACCTAGCCAAACGAAACAATCCCAACAATCTAAATGAACACACGTTCATGGAGAGCTCACCCCTCTTCACGCTACTAAAAAACACACCCTGTCGGAAACAAAACACAATTTAGCCACACAGCCAAGCTAGATAAAAAAAATAAAAAAAATAAAAAAAGGGGGGAAATTAGGGGTTTTTTAATAGGTAAATGTTATCTGGATCAGGTGTACGATGTACTTTTCTTCTGCAATAAACCAAGGCCCATATTAGAGGCAGTATTAAAGGTGCCGGGACGTCCTCATAAGACCGTCAACGCTTAGTTCGAATGGGTTATGCTCCACGCGTGGCGAGGACTAATCCACGGTCTTTAATAGTTGTAGATCCACCTCATTCAATAACATACATCTTATCTAGGTTGGCAACACCTCACATAAACACATCGCGATCACTCCCCACAGCACGTAGGGACAGGGGGGGAAGGCAGGGAAAAACCAGTCGTTAAGATAACCACCGCAGTCGACCGCACAGCGAGTTCAAGTGAGCACGGAAACTGCGAATAGCTGTAGTACGGAAGACAATCAGATAAGTAGTTAGCCTAAAATTTTATAGTTTAACCATAGTTTACAACCATATAATCTCTCTAAAGTACAATCTCCGGATAGCCATCACCATTTAGCATTTCACCTAACATATATACTGCATTTAGCATACACTGACAGTTGCAGTACCAATACTGCAACTAAATAATTGTACATATTGTAAATATTTTCACCTGTATTTCAAACATAGATTTTATAGCCTCAGTGTATTGGATCTGATGATGATCGCTTGACGATCGAAACTGGTCATCCTAGTGTTTTATTAATCTCATGTAATTTATTTCAGGATTAGGGCATAACCCATCTCTTTTGGGTACATTCGTGTTGACCGACTGAAAAGCACTAAACTCTTGTTATCTATATTACGTTATTCGTTAATATACACTGCTCAAAAAAATTAGATGGACAACATTTGGAACACCTGCATTATTTTGCCAGGAATGGATGGAGTGAAACAGCCATGTTATCTGGGAAATGAAACCTTTATTTAACGGAAATGTACATATCATGTGCATGTTGTAGCACACATGTTGGTGCTATGACCAGAAACGGAGCACAATGTCGTCAATCAAAGTAGAGAGTCCTTCCATGAATGCACAGAGTGCACAAGAAGAAACATCTACTAGACCCTCCACGTGCCCGTATAACTTCCTCACATCTTCGTGACATGTTCCTGACAAGTCTGTGAACAGTTTCTTGTTGAATTTTGTTCCACTCTTCCATAAGGGCCTCTGCAAGTTGTTCCAGAGTCTGAGGCTCTACAGGACAGGCCCGAAGTTGTCTGCCCAGCATTTCCCATAAATGCTCAATGGGATTGAGGCCAGTCGAATGTTTGAATCGCGATGTCCTGTAGAGTTTCCATGGTGGCTGCTGCTGAATGAGTTCTCGCATTTTCGAGTTGCAGGATAAACTGGGGACCCATTACAACTGCAATGGACATAACATGACCTAGTACAATCTCGTTGATGTACCTCTGAGCATCAAGTCAGCCTCTGGTTATGTGAAGGTCCGATGGGCCGTCAATTGTGATGCCACCCCAGACCATGACAGAGCCGCTGCCAAAGCTGTCCCTTTCTTGGACTGCTGCTCCATAATAACCTTCACTACGACGACGATAGGCAGGTATACGCCCGTCCCACCGTGTTGGACGAAAGCGGGACTCGCCCGTAAACAATACATTGCGCCAGTAACGCAGCTGCCAGTCCCTATGATCCTCAGCAAATCGAAGTCGCTCTCTCTTGTGGCGAGCAGTTAATCGAGGACCTGATGAGGTCGTCTTGGTCTTAAACCTGCCTCGGAGTCTGTTGCGCACTGTTTGCTCACTGACACTGCTACCAATTGCTGCTCTTAGATCATTTTGCAGGTCCCGGGCGGTCGCCGAACGCCAGCGGAGAGAACAATTCACCACATATTGTTCGTCTCTGGCCGATGTTTTTTGTTTTCTTCCTTGCCCTGGCTTTCGTGTGTATGAAGCAGTTTCACAAAATCGTTTCCAAACCCTCCCAACAACAGATGAAGCCACATTAAGCTCTGTAGACACTCCACGAATAGTCCAACCTTACTGCAGTATTGTCACTACCCGAACACGTTCTGGCTCATTCAGATGCCTCATTTCGACTAATGCAACGCACACCAAGTGGATAGTAACGTATTCTTCACTTACACGCACTCGAGGACAGAGTGCGACATTGCTCATCCATTTCACTCTGAGGCATAGCACGATACATGTGTCTACTGCCACAAAGCCATGGCTTTCCAATGACATGTAGAGGTGTCCTCGCATTCTTAAAACATGTCGGAGGAATACGGGCAACAGTATATATCGTAATCACTGACCACGTACATGGTACACGCGATCGAATTCCTGTCCCTCTAATTGTTTTGAGCAGTGTATATTATTGTATCACCACCACCATCAAAATTTAATAAAGAACTTTGCTACAGGATTCAACCGAAAGCGACCAGTAAGGGGCAAAATAAATACAACTCCATATTTTAAATAACAATTTTCTGACACTTTTGTTTACAACAAGACAAATTAATACTTTTATTGCAGCCAAACTGCCATATAGTGTAATAAAGAAGATAGTATTAACATACAGTAATTATGGTATTAGTTCGTGTCATTTGCATACTCGGTTATTGATTTTGTCCATTTAACACATAATTCCGGACGATATCGTTGGCAGTCCTTTCTACACAGTTGACACACACAAGTCATGCTCGGTTCGTGATATGATGTATTTTTTACAGATGAGATGGTGAAAACCATGCACTGCCATCCCTGTAAATACTTGTCTCATTTCAAAATTGGTCCAGTCCAGGTCCGGTCTACCATAGCACTGGTGCCATAAAATTCTGGCCATATCAACATGACAAATTCAAATGTAGTTACATGACAAAGGAGCATCATATTCAAGTATTGATGTATTAATCCGGTCTCAGGTTCGCAACTCCCTATTATCAACACAATGCAATCAGCTACTGCATCTCATGCCTGCTCTATTGTCTCAAATATCAATACTTTCTATCCACTGGAATATATCTACTCAAATTCTTCTTCTTGCTATCAATCGGTCGCGTGGTGTAAGGAGTATGCTTGCTTGTCAGCTAGGAGGACCCGGATTTGATTTTCGACTCCTCCAGAGATTTAAGAGCTAACGTGAAGACTGGAAAGTGTTGCACTCCGCCTCATGAGGGCAATACCGTAGCTACTGGATGTGAGGAGCAGCCTAAGGTCAATCGTCAGAGGATATCGTCGCGTTGGCCACCTGTCCTCCTTAATCATCAGGCTATGAGCTGCGTCGTTCGTAGGTCCAATCACGAAGCTACATTAATAACAACTAGCTTAGTGTTGGAGATGTCACAAATTGATCTCATCACTCGCGAGGCTCACGACTGCGGTGATAGCGGTTTCTGCTCACCTTTAAAAGTACACTTACCTGGAGCATGCGTACTGCGATGAACAATATGACGTGTGCTACAGATATACTGGCAGTTGAGAGAGAGCATTGTCCTTAAGATAATAGTGTTAAAATTCTTGTTGAAATTAAAGACTAACGCTGAATACACATGGTTGGTTTGTTCCTTAGTCTAGGGGCTGCGACAACGCGGTCATGTAGCCCCGTGTACTTTGGGTGTGTGTAGAATCTGTCTGATAACCGGTGTTGATTGTGATGGCTGTATTAGTGTGTGTATCTGTTTTTTAATTCAAGGAAGGACTGCAACTTTGAATTTATCAAATAGTTCCTACTTTTGCCGCCAAACGCCACCGTCGACAACTACTAAGCCTATTTCAGAACTTAGCTACTAGACGCCACCGCAGTAGGCTCTTGGCATCGAACGTAGGGACCTAAGAGCGTTGTTTACATTCTTAACCTATACAATTTAATAGCTTCACACAGGTTCTTTAACATGCCATAAATCTATGACATGGGACCGCCGGCTTTACTTCCCCTCCGAAGGAACGCATACTGAGGGATTTTAACGCTCTTAAAAAATCCGACGGCTTCGGCCGGGTTTGAACCCGCTATCTTGGACATAGAAGCTCAGCATGCTACCAACCTGAATATACATGGTGTAAATCATGTTTCCAGCTCTTGAATGGGATAGGGTTTGAGGTGAATGTCAACAGTACTAACCGATGTTTTGGAGTGTTCTTCACCAGAACATGGTCAATGTATGAAGGAAGGTAAGAGGGAAGGGGAGAAAGGATGAGAAATTGCCCCAGTCAAATTATAATTCACAGTTTCACTATGCTCCATGAGGGAAATGAGTATTGTTTAGGATTCTGAATTGGGTAGAGAAATTAAGCAATAAACATTATTGCTTACCAGAACGAAATTCCAAAATTTTACATAGGAAAAAACCTGTTTGTTTTGTCGTGCTACTCAGGTCTATTTGACAAAATTGTTTCAATTTCGATCTTTTATTGGAAGTTTATGGTTTATGAATGAAGGTACAATACTAATTCTATCTATGGATATTCACATTTATTGAGCTTAAAACAGTTAACACATAGATAACATATTGTTTGATGGAATGATCATTGAGGACTGTTTCATATGGAATGAGTTTATGAAGACATGTTGTTTTTAACAAGTTATTGTTAAACGTGTGAGAATATCTTATAATAAGGCACTATATTAGAGACTTGTACTGTAGATCGTTTTAAATACTAAATATACTTGAGAGAGAACACTTACGCAGTAGTTTACACTTATAATACTTCCTCTCTCTAGCTCTCATTCTATCGCACACACACTCGGCACCTGCGGAGATATCATCAGTTCAAGTTTCCTCCATCAGCACAGCACTTTACACACGAGTGTTCACATCAAATAAATATCAAGCTACACAAACTCAAGAAAACAGAGTCGTGTTCAGAGTTCAATCTCCACAAATATTCGTACAATTACGTCATGACCCAAGGAATGACTACTTGCGCTGGGGGTCGATGATGACGCTGCTGTAGAAGCGATGATCCTTGTCGCTTCTAAACAGCGCTAGCAGCACCATGATACTACCCACTAGCCCCAGTAGCACGGTAAGGCCTGTCTGTGCTATAGGGCCCACATACAGAGCCAGCGTCATCAGCGTCTCGATGTCTGCTGGCAAGTCCTTCACATTCTGAAACATGATTGTGTAAATCAGTTGTTTGGAAAACTTATTTAAATACCTGGATACTCTTTTACTGAAGTAGAAGATAATACTTCAATGAAAAATATGAATTATAACATGATCGGGGGAATCCTACATTTAATAATGTGAGCACAAAAACAAAAGGCAAGCTTCCTGTTTGAACAGAACTGTTACAGACAAGCATATCTTGGCAGCTATGGCTAACTAGTATAAGGTGCGTTCACAAAGTAACGAGCCGGAGGCTGGAATGCGCTAACCGGTGACTACATCGGCTTATCGTGGCGTGTGTAACGAGGTGTGGTTCCGACCAGAGCGTGGAAGGTCACAGCCTGTCGCTAGAGGGCACGCGTGCACTTCATGTGACGATACAAAGCGAGCAGCAGCATATATCAATCGTCCAACGCTGCCAGTCGCATTGCAAACAGTGACATGAAGACGTCAACAGAAAAGCAAAGAGGTGTTGTTCGGTTTCTGACAGCGGAAGGAGTAGGGGGAACGGACATTCATCGCCGAATGTCACAAGTGTACGGTGAACACTGCATGTCCATTGCAAGGATCAAAGCGTGGCACAAGCGCTTCAGGGAAGGACGGGTGTCGTTAGCCGATGATGCCCGGTCTGGGGCACCCCCTGCATTACCGATGACAACGTCCAGCTGGCTGATGGACTCATTACCCAGCACCGCCAAGTGACAGTGAATGCCATAGCCGTGGTCGCTCCACGACAATGCACGACCTCATACGGCCAACACAGTCGCGGCACTCCTGCAGAAATTCAAATGGGAAGTTCTCGGCCACCCTCCATACAGTCCAGACCTCTCTCCCTGTGATTACGCCATGTTTGGTCCCCTGAAAGAACTCTGCGGCGCCAACGATTCACCTCGGACGCCGACGTCCAGCAGTACGTGCGGAACTGGTTCATATCACAGCCCATGGAATTTTATGAGACAGCCATTCACCGCCTCGTGTCACAGTGGGACAAGTGCCTCAACAGCCAGGGCCAATACTTCTAACATACAGGTACTGATTTCTGTAATTATGCCTCAGCTCGTTACTTTTTGAACGCACCTTATATTAAATCAGTTTGTGATTACGATGAAATCCTGTATGGTAATTCGTATTTAGTGGCAGTTTATTTTCAGAAAATAATTTTCTAGAAATGTATACAGTACACCTTGATCAATTTACGATTTCAAAGTTCCTTATCATCCTTGATGTAATAGAACAAGTGTGTCACTACTTTTTCAAGGCGTCGTGTCTAAGAGTTATGAAATTCGCTTGTAAACTAAATAGAGCCCTGAAACATAAAATGGGCAAATTAACAACGTATTCTTAAGTAATAGCCGTTCTCACATCTACTGTAACTCTATCAGTGAATTGTATGTTGAAGTAAACAAAGTAAGGTATTTGAATTCTATTGAAGACCGTTACACGTTAGCCCAAATTAGGAACAAAGACTTTGGGCATCATGTGACAACCCAATTTCATAAACGGCAGAGATACTGGCAAATCTTACTGTAATACGTGAACCAGATCCTTGATGAACAGATTTTACGATATAGATGATGTGAACAAACACAATGGAATAAAAGAAAGGAGTCTAGGTCAAATATAGCGTAGGGGATAAATGGAAATGTTGAAGTGGGAAGAAGGCAGAAGATAGAGGGAGAGTGGAACTTCATGGGAACAATCTCTTCTTATGTAAAATATTCATGATATGCGTTGACATCCTTATGCTAACTGAAGTCGTATTTGAATTGTTTTATAAATCCTGAAACTTAAGCTGTTGCTGTTGCATCCCGATGAACTATTTTTGGAAGACAGGGATGGGAATGTTACATTTCCCATTAAGAGGAAGGTAAAACCTAGTTGTCCAATGATGTAGACATTTTGATTCGAATTGCCTGTCACCTCAATAAAGGTGCAATTCCAGGTAACTGAAACTCACGCAGAACATCCCAGAGCCTATTCAAACTCGTTTGAATCCCCAGATCTACGAAGAGCGTAATTTTTATTTTATTTGTTTTAGTCGTTTTACCCTCCAGGTTGGTGGAACCCACGGACTCAGCGAGGAAACTCACCACTACCGCCTCTACGGGCAGTGTCCTAGAGCTGGGAACATCGAATCGGAAGGGATACAACTGGTGAGGTGGGATTGGCACCTCGCCCAGGCGGCCTCACCTGCAAAGCGAACAGGGGCCTCATAAGGGAAGGTAAGGGATGGTTAGGATGGATAGGCAAGGAAGAGGGAAGGAGGCGGCCGTGGCCTTGAAGAAGGTACCATCCCGGCATTTGCCCGAAGACGAAGTGGGAAACCACGGAAAACCACTTCGAGGATGGCTGAGGGGGAATCGAACCCCCTCTACTCATTTGGGCCACCCGAGGCTGAGTAGACCCCGTTCCAGTCCTCGTAACACTTTTCAAATTTCGTGGCAGAGCCGGAAATCGAACCCAGACCTCCGGGGCGGCAGCTAACCATGCTGACCGCTACGCTACGGAGGCGACCGAAGAGCAATACAGAGCATAATTCACATGTATGTATGTATGTATGTCTGCATGTATGTATGATAACCTTAGACTCAACAGCTCGTTTATTGACTTGGCCTACCAAGAGACCACTGCTCAGCCATGCGGCCTGCAGATTGCGGGATGACGTGTCCCTTCGGCCGTTAACCTTGGTCTTCTTAACCTAGGTCGCTGCCTTTAGGATTTGACAGCAACTCAATTGTCCTCACGAGACTGAGTGCATCCCGTTCCAGCCCTCGTGTCGGTTCTAATGTTCCTGACGGACCCGGGATAAGAATCCGAAGCATTGAAGTTCAGAGACAAGTGTGCTATCCTTATGTCACTGGTATGGCCCTATGTAAATGTATGTGAAATGAAAATGAAAATGAAAATCCACGGCCTGCTTCCAGTCTCCGACCGGGTCAGGAATGGAATGAATGATGACCCCATCTAGCGGCGAGGATATGAACTGTACCGGCTGCCGAGGCCTGACGCACTCCTCTGGGGCAATGGTTAAATGAATGACAGATGACATGAAATGATAGTGGGGAGTGTTGCTGGAATGAAAATTTGACAAGGAAAACCGGAGTACCCGGAGAAAAACCTGTCTGCTTCCGTTTTGTCCAGCACAGATCTCACATGGAGTGACCGGGATTTGAACCACGGACCCAGCGGTGAGAGGCCGGCGTGCTGCCGCCTAAGCCACGGAGGCTTGATGTAAATGAATGTAATCGAGATAATACTTACAAAGTCAATCCAAAGGATAGGTACAATGAGATCATTGAACGGAGCCACTTTGGGATGCAGTCTCGATCTCTTGACCACCAAGTTCACCTGGATCTTACAGCGAATACTGAGGGGTATTCCAAGATCCTGAAATATGAAACAATGAGACCTCTTAATTACCTGCGCTACTGGGAACTGTACTGAAACAATTATCATCTTTGTCATTATTATTATTCATTTCAACAAATCAACAAAAAGAATGTTGATACAATTCCAATGGCTACACAAATGATGTAAAATATCAAACATGCATAGTTAGTTAGTTAGTTAGTTATTGTTGCCTTAAGGGAAGGAATTACACAAACATGCAAGGACAATAATTATTTCCAGCGTTTTACAAAAATTATCAATGGTCTTCAAGACTTTACGTTTAGATTAATAATTTACTAGCAAAACATCAATTCTCTAAAATCTGTGTGAAATAGTGTCGTTTAGAATTGTAGTTAGATTACAGCCAACACTTTAAAGCATATGAGTTGCAATTGAGACCATCTTACGGGCTCGAAACTCAATCAACTGGATTCCGAGCATTTTCAACTGATATTCTTCAAAGAGTTCCTTTTCTTGGAGCTTGCCCATTCTAATTTATCCCATCTAAGAGAAACAATAACACTGATTTACAGACGCCCATGATTATCGGTGACATAGGCTACACCCGTAAATGTCTTTGAAGAATGCTTGAGTTGTCACGGCTGGAGGATATACGGGTCATAAAATGTCATCAACGCAATTATCAAGAACTCTCACTAGAAGACCCACCAGCGCAGCTGCGCTTCACAACAGGGTATATAAAGTTTGAATCCCGATGCAAATAACAACAGAGTGTGGTACTTGTACGTTCATTTAAAGCAAATGTCATGATGGCCTCTTATTTCAAGTCCTAGGGACCCTACTCTAATATTCTAGACCCTACACACACCATAATAACACAAATACCACATACACCCTCAAGTTCTCGGAGCTGATGCTCAGAAATGTTCCTATCCACTAGCTGAAGCTACAACAGCTCATTAACACATCGGGCACTAGTCATACCCTTACTAGACGCAAATTTCTGGATTCCCACTCTCGGTGTATTGTTCAGATTGAAATGACATCTTACGTTCACTGGTTGGTTCCTTAGTTTAAGGGCTGCGACAACGCGGTCATGTAGCCCCGTGTGCTTTGGGTGTGTGTAGAATCTGTCTAATAACCGGTGTTATTTGTGATGACTGTATTAGTGTGTGTTATCTGTTTTAATTCAAGTAAAGACTGCAGAAAATAATTTTTAAGTAGTTCCTAATTTTGCTACCAAATGCTACTATCCACGACACCTAGTTTGTGGACTTGGCTATTAGATGGCATCGCAGTCAGCACCTATCGTCGAACGTTGGAACAAATAGAGCGTTATCAATTCTAGACTACAAATGTTGGCTTCACACAATTGTAGTTAGTGGAAGGTTCTTTTTCATGTCAGAAATCTACGACATGGGACCGCCGCTCTGCTAATACCAACTACGCCACCGAAGCCGCCTCTTAGGTACACTATTTGACAAATACATAAATAAATAAGGGAATGTTTTACTACATACCGGTTGGATCGCGAGATAGGACTCGTGTTCTGGAAGGGGCTTCAGCCCATGCACAGAGTCCACCAGCGACTGTTCCCCATGGAGGAAGTGGGGTTTCGACAGGGACAGAGGAATATCTGAAAAAGAACATTACGCATATGGAATTACACAAGGTTATTGAAAATGATGTAATCAATTAAATTGTTCGTTACTACACAACTATGGTACAATTCCAGAACACTTCTCTATGCATGATAGCAATCACTCAATCTCTTGGCGCACTTTTAAGCATATGGCATCAATTTCCAAAACTGCATAGACATGTGTTATGTTCAGTCCTGGACGGTTACTGACATTCGGATGACACATGCATGGTCTTTCCCATTGCCTTGCAAGAAAGTGATGGATAAGATCTAACGGTAAGAATTGAAGTGACCGTTTCTTTGAATTCAAATTTTGGAATCTTGACACATTGCATTTTTTTAGCGTATGGCTTTTAGTGCTGGGAGTGTCCGAGGACATGTTTGGCTCGCCAGTGTTGTAGCTTCTTCGAGGCGGACACCCAATGGGTGAGCTACACATACCGTCGCGTGTGGAGTGTTGTCTGAGGAGGAAAGTTTGAATGTAAGGACAAGGAGTTGGAAGGTAGCGGCTGTGGCCTATAGTTTGGGACCAACCCCGGCATTTGCCTGGAAGGAAGATGGGAAACCACAGAAGACCATCTTCAAGGTTGCCGGCGGGGGGATTCGAACCTCCTCGCCTCCCGGATGTGAGCAACTGCCAGCAGTCATGCCGTAACGACCACGGCTAACTCACCCGGTGTTGCATTATAATGGTAGTGTATATGTTGTAGTCAGATAGTGAAAACCGTCATTTCATGAAAAGCCGGCATATGATGTATGGTTGGTTGGTTCCTCAGTTTAGGGGCTGTGACAACGCGGTCATGTAGCCCCGTGTACTTTGGGTGATGTAAAAAGAGTTAGTTGCACTATTTGACGTGTTTCTTCATGAAGTGACGGTAATAGTTAGGCAGATGGTGCAACAAATGATTTTACATTATCAGTCGAGACATTTCATGAAGATCCGGTGTTTGTTGTTTCGACTCTTCATGAAATGACTGGAGTCCTACATTAACGTTTTGCCATCATACACGAACTACAGTATTCCAAGAAATAAATTATATTGCTTCTTTATTATGGTTTAAATGAATTAACAACAATAAAACAACAATGATAGAACAACAGAACTATATTAAAATGTGCAGGCTGAACAAAGATATTACAGAAATAGTTTAGGCAAAAATACTCCCAAGAAGCAACAGTCATTCATCTTAGGCGATGACTTCCTTGCCGTATATTGTCACTATTAATTCTTATCTCACCACGAGTACACTGCTACTGCTTCTGGACGTCCCGTCAGATAATGTACAGAAGGAATTACACTATGTGATGGCGAAATTTAGCCATTTCATGAAACCACGCGTCAGATAGTGCAACTATCCCCTTTTACACCATATGCCGGCTTTTTATGAAGTGTCAAGGATTTTCATGAAATGATGGTTTGCACTATCTGACTACGACTATACTCTTTACTCTACCGGAAATTCAATTTCAGCGTATAAGGGAATTTCAATGAATATTTTGGCAACGCTAGTGAAGAATTGGACAATCTTAGTTATACAGTATATTTGTATGCAACTTTTGATGATTTTATAGGACACTAACATTGATGCCCGTCGTTAACGGATTCATACAGCAAAGGAAGTCAGTTTATGAGGACAACTTCTAGGTCTTCTGCCTGTCACTGAAGTAAAGAAAGTCCAGAAGAAAGTCCTACGACAAAAGAATAAAGTGACAACTTGTCCTCTACATCGCTAGTAGTGGAGTATATTTCACTAACAAGATGTTGCTTGAGGGATAAAGTACAGTGAAACCTCTTTATTACACGGACACTTGTCTTAAGTGGAAAATATGTCTTGGTCCGTGAATTTAGGGATTAAATTACCTTCATTAAACGGAAAATATGTTAAGCGGGCAACGGAAATCAAAATACAAAGCCTATTTTAACAGAACATTTCCAAGTTCCAAGCCCACCTTGTCCGCTGTAACAGTTCATTCTGTTGCTAACTAGGAATGTGTAAATAGGTCTCCTTCTTTTTTTTTTTTAATTCATCTTACACGTCAAAGTGTACGATTATTTGCCTGTTTCCCGTTGCCCATGCCTTTCCCATTGCTCTCTTTAATGAGCTGTAAACCAAAGAGTGTATAGTAAGTTTTCCTTGTACAGTGCTGTATTAATTAGTATTAGAAATATGCAAATATAACACAAAGTTAAGTACACCATTTTATGTTTTCTCAGGATATCCATTATAGGGGAGACTTTGATAATTCCGCAGTACATGAAATATATATTTTCCGCAGAGATACCTCGGTGCAAGAGAGGAGTTCATCTCACCAATTGTGTAGATCCAACTATTTAATTTCTCTTCATTATGAATTTCGAAACAACAATTGCTACCACCTGGTGGTAAAATACTGAAAACCTGTGTTGTCTTTTGTTTGTGAAGTATTTATAAAATCTCATGTACTTTGATGATTCATTTATGAGGTAGTAATGAAGCATATTATTAAACTTCTCATATTGCAAGGAGGTATCGCGGATTTAGCACTAGTGAGCGCTATGAACACAAAGAGACGATATCTCGCATATGTAAATGACATTATGATTGTACAGTAATAGAAAGGTTTATCTATGGAAATAATCTATGTCCAAAGGAAACCGAGCAATATTTAAGTGAAGAAAGTAAAAGAAAGTGGGAAAAATTCACCTGTGTGCTACATTAGCTTACGCTGTATAATCATTAAAGATGTATGAATTCTATATCAGTAGTCTACTAAACCTTTCTACAAAAACGTCCGTGACAAAATATATCCATCCTAAATATATAGTCCACTGTAAGTGTTTTTAGCCTAATTTTCACACTTTGCAAAAATTATTTTAAAAAAGTAGACTTATGACATCAACCTTGGCAAATGTGCGTCCGTCAGTCTGTCTTGTCTGTGTGTGGGTGTCCCCCCATCCCCTATCACTCCTAAATGGAAGCTATCTAAACCAAATTTGGTGCGAGTGAAGATCTGTACCAGGACATCCCAAGGTCATATTGGGAAATTACGTCAGAACTACCAACTGCTGCAAAACACAATTGAAATTTGAACTCTATGTTGGATATTTCATACGGTATTCACGGGAACTGTTCCAAAATCGGCACACATTCAGACCATAATATCTCAGGTCAATTTTCAGGAGCCCAAACATGACAGTTTTGCCAACATGATCCTATGATAGGTCCAATATTTAACTGCATATAACATGCATACTAACCAATGGATTTCTTCAAAAATTGGCACAGATATAGCTCATAATATGTCAAATTAATTTTCGAAACATGCTTTATAGAATGGGCAAACACCGCATTCAAAATACGTCCAGTAGTTCTCGAGATTAGCCCGGACAAACAGACAGTCAAAACTGAGGACTATTTTATACTATATACTGTATTATTATTATTATTATTATTATTATTATTATTATTATTATTATTTTACTTCATTCTCATAACTCTGGCAAATATATGGCAACTACACATATTTTAAAAGATCAGAGCATAATCACCACCTTCAAAAGTATATACTCGTATATATATTTCACTAATTCATGAATTTTCTAACTAATCTGGTTGTGGCAATGAAGACTGCTTTCTGCATTGACTGGTCTAAATTTGTGTCTACATCATGTTCCTTCAATCCATGCGGTAAACTCCTTGGTACAACGCCAGTGCCTGATATAACAATTGGTATGATTGTCACCCTTCCAATCAGCCATTGCTTCGTGATTGGCTCCACTAGGTCTTTATATTTGGAGATCTCTTCGTCGTGCTTTACCTTATAAGTTATTGCTATTGGGAACCTTGATGGCTTCCTTAACATTCCTATTGATGACTACAATATCGGGCTTGTTACGGCTGACTGTTCGCTCGGTTGATATAGGCCTACTGTCGTACGATCCCAATAGAGACGATGGGTTTCATTTTCCGTGATGCTTTCTGAGAGGTACTGATAGTATGGAACTTTATGACGTCCCATAGACTGAAATTTACAGCCAGTTCTTGGTGCAAGATTTTAGCCACTGTGTCATGCCTTCGTCTGTATTTTGTACCTGATAAAATGTACATCCAGACATAAAATGGTGTATAGTCCCCGACTCAGGGCATCCGTAGTGACTCCTAAAATATTGAAGAGTTACTATTATTATCGGTATTATGGTTATCGTGACGGGTTACTAACCCCAAGCTTGCAGGTTCGCTTTTGGCCGTGGTAAGTGATTTTTGAAAGGCGGCAAAAATCACGATACGCATGTCATACGATGTTTGCATGTTAAAGAACCCATTTCAATTCAGTAGGCCGTGTTCATAATGGAAAAATTAATCTCGGGAATTTCCGTCAACACAAAGTTCCTCATTTCTCTACTAGAAAGCGCTATAATGTCAAGGAGCTTATATATCTGTATTTTGTACCCAATAAAATGTACATCCAGACATAAAATGGTGTATAGTCTCCGACACAGGGCATCCGTAGTGACTCCTAAAATCTTGAAGAGTTACTATTATTATCGGTTCTAGTAGAGAAATGAGGAACTTTGTGTTGACGGAAAATCCCGATATTAATTTTGCCATTATGAACACGGCCTACTGAATTCGAATGGGTTCTTTAACATGCCAACATCGTATGACATGCGTATCGTGATTTTTGCCGCCTTTCAAAAATCACTTACCACAGCCAGGAGTGAACCTGTAAGCTTGGGGTTAGTAATCTGACACGATAACCATAATGCCTATAATAATAGTAACTCTCCATTCAAGATTTTAGGAGTCACTACGGATGCCCTGTGTCGGAGACTATACCCCATTTTATGTCTGGATGTACATTTTATCGGGTACAAAATACAGACGAAGGCATGACACAGTGGCTGAAATCTTGCACCAAGAACTGGCTGAAGATACCAGTTTCTGGAACATCATAAAGTTCCATACTATCAGTACCTCTCAGAGAGCATCATGGAAAATGAAACCTATCGTCTCTATTGTGATCGTACGACAGTATGTCAACCGAGCGAACAGTCTGCCGTAACAAGCCAGATATTTTAGTCATCAATACGAACGTTAAGGAAGCCATCATGGTTGATGTGACACTTCCCAATAGCAATGACTTAAAAGGCAAAATTTGACATGCAAGCTGCCCTCTGGGTGCAAATAACAAAGATTGCACCCGGCGTCCGAGGCCATACAATATTATTATTATTATTATTTGTAGTAGAAGCACAATATACTCACTGTAGTAGCAGGGACTAACGTCAGAGGTACCGCGAGGTAAACACTTCTCCTTCTTTTTATCACAGAAGCAAGAGTTCTGCTCCGCCGCGGGGTCCATGGAGAACCTGTCCAGCTTGTACCAGTAGCCCTTGTATCCACCAGGACCATACCCTTCATGGTCGTAGAGGGCAGGGAATGTGCGGCAGAAGGCGCGGCGATACACATAGAACCTGGTCTCCTTGGTCATCTTCCTACAACAAGACGTTGAACAACTTGAAATAGGAGTAACATGTGACCTTTAATATGTTCCTATGTTGCTTATTTTAGGGGCAGCGACATAATGGTCATTCAACCCCGTGTCTTCGGGTGTTGTTGTTAATTCATTTAGGGGCTTTGCTACATCGTGACCATGTAGCCCCATGTATTTATGTGTGTGTGTGTGTGAAGTTTGTCTGATAACCTGTGTTATTGTTATGGCTGTATTAGTGTGTGTATTTGTAATTCATAATGAGAAGGAGACGGCCATGGGGCGGCTTCGGTGGCGTTGTCGGTAGCATGCTGAGCTTCTATGCCCAAGATAGCGGGTTCAAACCCGGCCGAAGCCGTCGGATTTTTAAGAGCGTTAAAATCCCTCAGTATGCCTTCCTTCGGAGGGGAAGTAAAGCCAGCGCGGTCCCATGCCATAGATTTATGGCATGTTAAAGAACCTTCCACTAATTACACCTGTGTGAAGCTAAATTGGATAGGTTAAGAATGTAAACAACGCTCTTAGGTTTCTACGTTCGTTGCCAAGAGCCGACTGCGGTGGCGGCTAGTAGCTAAGTTCTGAACTTGGCCTAGTAGTCGTTGACGGTGGCGCTTGGCGGCAAAAGTAGGAACTATTTGAAAAATTCTAAGTTGCAGTCTGTACTTAAATTTAAAAAAAAAACAGATAACACATACTAATACAGTCATCACAATTAACACCGGTTATCAGATAGATTCTACACACACCCAAAGTACACGGGGCTACATGACCGCGTTGTCGCAGCCCCTAAACTTAAGAACCAACCAACCAGACGACCATGGCCTTAAATTAGGAGTGGAAGTGGGAAACCACGGAAAACCGTCTCCTAGATGACTGAGGTGGGAATCTAACCCACCTCTTCTCACTTTCGCCTCACGAGACTGAGTATACTCCGTTCCAGCCCTCAGACCAGAATTACATTTCTTGGCAGAGTCGGGAGTCAAACCCGGGCCTTCGCGTTGACAGCCAAGAATGCTAGCCACTATGCAACGAGGCGGATATATTTTGGCGTGTGATTGTATATATGTGTAATTTCTGTGATAACCTGTGTTATTGTGATGGCTGTACTAGTGTGTGTATTTGCAAATTGGGTGATATGACTGGGAAGGAGGTGGCCGTGGCCTTAAGTTAGGAACCATCTCAATATTTGCCTGGAGTCGAATTGGGGAAAGCATGGAAAAACCACTTCCAGGATGGCTGAGATGCGAATCGAACCCTCCTCTTCTCAATTTGCCTCACGAGGCTGAATGTACTCCGTTCCTGCTCTCACAGCGGAATAAAAATTTATTGACAGAGCCGAGAATCAAACCTTGGTTGGTTGGTTCCTCAGTTTATGGGTTGCGACAACGCGGCCATGTAGCCCCGTGTACTTTGGGTGTGTGTAGAATCTGTCTGATAACCGGTGTTAATTGTGATGGCTGTATTAGTGTGTGTTATCTGTAAATCAGGCAAGGACTGCAGACGATCAATTTCAAGTAGCTCCTACCTTTGCTACCAGATGCTAACGTCAACGACACTTAGCTGTGAACTTGGCTACTAGATGCCACCACACCGGCACCTGTCGGCGAACGTTGGAACTCGTAGAGCGTTAATAAAATGAAAATACACTGCCTGCTTTCAGTCGACCGTCCGCGTCAGGGAATGGAATGAATGAAGCCCCCGTCTAGCGACGAGGATATGAACTGTGCCGGCTACCGAAGCCTGTCGCACTCCCCTGGGGCAATGATTAGATGAATGACAGATGAAATGAAATGATAGTGGAGAGTATTACTGGAATGAAATTCGTGACATGGAAAACCGGAGTACCCGGAGAAAAACCTGTCTGCCTCCACTTTGTCCAGCACAAATCTCACATGGAGTGGCCGGGATTTGAACCAGGGACCCAGCGGTGAGAAGCCGACTTGCTTCCGCCGAGACCACGGAGGCCGTTCATCAAATATAACCTACAAATTTAGCTTCACACAATTGTAGTTAGTGGAAGGTTCTTTTACATGCCATAAATCTATGACATTTGCCCGCCGGTTTTACTTGCCCTCCAAAGGAAGGCATACTGAGGGATTTTTAACGCTATTAAAAATCCGACGACTTCGGCCGGGTTTGATCCCACGATCTTGGGCATAGAAGCTCAGCATGCTACCAACTACGCCACCGAAGCAACAAAAATCAAGCTTTGACCTCCGGGGTGACAGCCAAGAGCGCTAGCAGCTACACTACGAGGTGGTCGTCCCATAAGAGGCATTTTAGTGTAGCCCAAAGTACCTAAAAAAGATGAACCCATTGGTGAGCCTGGCACCTCTCGGCACTACTCCGAACATCGGGGTTCGAACTTTGGATCTCAACAACAACACCAACAAAGGAACAGAGGTAAGGTAGGAAAAGGTACGTCACATCAATGGAGAAATTGTTGTCGTTACTACATTTAGACGCCTGTGACACTTTGATCATCATCCCCATGGAATTGGGTGTGTATAGGATTTGAGTGACTGTAGTAATGTACTTTAGAGCTTTGAATTGTGGTAAGTGACCCGGGACTTGAAATAGAGTATCATTCAGGGGTTTGGACGGAATGAGCGTAGAATACGCTGGAGAAAAGCTAAATTCAGGATGGCCATTATCGGCGCCAAGAAGGGGATCTCGAATCTCCAAACTGCAACTCCCTCTTGCAGTTGTGGTGCACGATTTAACGCATTCAGCTACGCTGCTGGGTCAAATGATCTTCTACAAATAGCCAGTCTCTTTTTATCATGGCTTGTCGTCAAATAATCCATCAAAATCCTCTAGATTTGGTGCCTAATTGCTGAGGTTTGCAACATCAGATACAAGTAAATATGCCATCTTAGTAAACTGGACAGTGTGTATATCTAGGGAACATGAATCCCTCCAGGGATCCTCGCACCATGTTACACTGTTACTACTGAGGGACATACTTATTTTAAGGTTGGTAACACTACAATTACAGTTTCCATTTAAGTAAACTGGACAGTGTGTGTACCTGGGGAACATAAATCCCTCCAGGGATCCTCGCACCATGTTACAGGGTAGCTCCTCAGGGACCGACTTGTTGCTGGCTAGATCACGGACCATGGTCTTCCCGTAGCCCCATTGTGGCAGTCCAGGGGAGCCGTTGTATGTGTCCAAAGAGAAGACATCATTGACCCAGGCATCAGGTTTATTTGGATTTAGTCCCGCGTTGAAGCCTGCTTTCATGGAGGCTCTTTCGCCTCCTTCCGGCGGAGCGTACATCTGGGAAAAACGAACTTACTTTTAGTGACATTCATCGATACATCGCAAGATAGGTTTAGTAACGAATAATCTTACGCAGTTATTAACAGGCATTTATTAAGAACACTTCACTAATACAACAAAACTATCTGACTGAATGAGAAATCGCAAGCAGTGTTGGTTCAGAAATCCACATAGAAAGTCAGGATTCAGTCCATAGTTTTTGTAACATCCACATGATAGGGAGATAAATGCCAATGCATTTTCTAATATTCTATCTAAGGTTACGTAATTTTATGAAACTATGATGAGGACATTTACATTATCATTAGTGTGAGCTTGAGTCTGTGACAGAACCATATATCTGACCTTGGTCAATTACCTCAAATATGATCAGGTCAAATTGATAAACATTAATCATGTTAATTAGGGTACAAATATTTTCCGTATTGACCTACACGAATACAAGTAAAATAAACAAACGCCAATCAAAATGATGATGATGACCACAATGGAGGTCGAAACGTGTACATTGTTTGATTAGATGTGTTTTATTACTCAAGCATTGATAGGCGTTTGTTCATTCTATAGGTATTGTTAGCAGGTTCACACAAACACCAATGTTACTTTCTATCTCAGGAAAATCAGGGTATTTATCAACTTATCCCATAAATACAATTTAGGGAAATAAAAACCAAATTGGTATGGTATGATGCCATACGGTTGTTCTGAATTTGTATGCCGTATTTCACTGGTTGTAGAATTTATAATTATTCGTATTTTGGCATTAATAATCACCTAATTTTGACAAAAAAGTAACTAATGGCACTTTTGTATTGACATACACTATGGTGTTTGTTCAACAGATATTTTTCTATTTGCAAGTAATATAAAATTAAGTACCGCAACCTTTTTATTCATTCATTCATTTACTTTATTTGAAAATGGGGGTAATTTCTCAGTAACGAATTGTACATTTGCATAAAATTGCCAACAATTATATCAAACACACTTAACGCACACAAGTCGTGATGTAGGAACTATAGTAACATTTCAGTCTTTTCTTAAACACATCAATACCGGTATGTTTGGGGAATGGTTCTAAGACTGTGGCAGGTAATGCGTTACAATTATCAATACCACGATTAATGAAAGAATATTTCCAATAATCACAGTAGCCAATAATACTTATTTACAAACATCAACTCCTCCTACTGAAACAGGGGCACCACATTTCTCTGAATCGCCTGCCCCATGACTCACCAGGTCAGCGCCCGGAGCAAACCCCGCCGCTTAATTTAGACCAAATTCTCAGAAAATTACGAAATGTGTTTACTGCTTGGCGCACCTGGAGTTGACTCTCAATTCCCACATGACGTAGGCCAACTAAATATATATTACATTATACAATAATTTCAACATCCAAACTGGGCTAAGATCCTGCAACAAATTATGCAACTTAAAACTAAATTGATTAAATGATAATAAACTATATCAGAACATACACTCAAATAAATAATTAAATATAAATAAATAGCATCAAATAACAAGTAGTTCCATGAAGAACTAAATATCTTAATTTCATATATCCTACTTACTGTATGTTAATTACCTCTATCAACATACACAATTTCACTTTGATTGCTGTACTGTAATAGAGTCGTGGATATTGAGAACCGTCTAAATATTTCGGATGGTCGCCATGTTGGATTTTAATGTATGTAGGCCATAGAGTTATGGACTATTAGATGAGGATAACTGCGTAGGTTCATTATCCAAACGCAGACTTCGATCGCATGATTAGGACACAAGAAATAAAAACTTCATTTAAAAATTTCACACAGCCGCCATCTTGAGGTTATATTAACAATTGGACTAAATTAGATGTCTGTGCATTAAAATGTGTATACACATTTTCTGTTCCAAGTTTCACTGCGTTCGGATGGTTAAATCGCGAGAAAGGTCTGTTTAGATGTTTCAACTTCGCTTGGCCGCCATGTTCATTTCGAAGTTAACAGGTTTGTGAAAGTTACATAAGTAAACTGCTAGTAGTGCCTTTAATACCGTACGAAATTTCAGGGTGGTATCAGTAATCGTTTGGGAGATATAGAATGCCGGTGAAATATTTCGCATAGCCGACATGTTGGATTGGTGAGACATAATGAAATTTTAAGGGCACAGTCGGGGTCAGCCAAAATTTTACTATGACCTTACCGATATCTATTGACATCGCTACAGCCGTTTATATTTTATTAGAGGGGGAGGGACACACACACGCATGGACAAAATAAATGAAAATAAACTAAAATATAAACTTGATAATACGAAATCGTATGTCCCGAAAGTGAGGGTTCGATCCCTTGAAACAATGTACAGTTTCTTCTTTATGACTATTATCTACCCTGCTCAGGTAGGTGAGATTTGCCAGACGTTTCCTTTGTTCCCCCCATTATGATTGACAAAATGTATTGGATAACATCCTAATTACTTTGGCGCTCCCTATTGGAACGCCATTTATAGAGATATAGCATCTGATTTATCCCCAACAACAAATGGCTAATAATGATGAGCGGATAATCAATCATTCAAGGCAGTGATAATTAACATGATTTTCTTAACTTATCGTGTCTGTGTCAAAACTAGTTTTCAATGTTTCAAGTAATATAAATGAGATCAAAGGAGTCATTACTGTACATAATATTACCATTAGTTAATTATTTTGCACGGTGAGGCCACAGTTACTGGGATCATATTTTCAATTTAGTGGCAGATGACCTCGCTGTCACACGCCATAAAACAATAATGATTTGAACGTATTTATTAATCACTATTGATATTACATTATTCTTTGCCATGGACGTTCCTATATGCAGACGATGTCATGTTGGCCTCTGAGACCCAGCTTGATCTGCAACGTCAAACCCAGCAATGGAACAATCGGCTGGCGCAATACGGCCTGCGGTTCAATAAGAAGAAAACCGAATATATGACATCTGACACACAAGCAATCGGAACCATTCAGGTAGACGGCGAGGATCTATCGCGAGTAACGATATTCAGGTATCTTGGCTCCACGATCGCTGCTGATGGTAGACTTGTCGAAGAGGTCAATGCAAGGATATCCGCAGCTTGGATGAAATGGCGAACAACAACTGGCGTTACTTGCGACAGGAGGATGAAGGTCACCTCAAATCTAAAATCTATCGTACTGTCATCCGACCTGTCGCACTGTATGGTTGCGAATGTTGGCCTACTACGACTGAAATGGAGCGTCGACTGGGAGTCATGGAGACCAAGATGCTGCGGTGGACAGCTGGTGTTACTAAACTGGATCGCATCCCCAATGAATACATCAGGGAGAGATTTGGCAATGCACCAATTCCCGAAAAGATGCGCGAGAATCGTTTAAGATAGTTTGGACATGTGCTGAGGACAGGGGCTGACACTATAGCAAAGAGGGGTTACATGTTGGAAGTCGCCGGTAATAGACCAAAAGGACGACCAAAACAGCGATGGGCCGAAACCCTTCACAAAGATCTGAAGTGAGTCAATCTCCACCCTGACATGGCCCAGGACAGAACTAAATGGAGACCTCGAATCCATGTAGCGGACCCTGCCACCAGGCGGGACAAACGATGAAGAAAATGAAGAAGAAGAAGAAGATATTACATTATTTTGTGATATGTCTCACTAATCTGACGGCAGATTAATTATGTTTATTATTTTAAGTATTTTTTACAATATATATATATATATATATATATATATATATATATATATATACATACAGATTGTATTTCAATACAAGAGTGCATGCAAGAGAGATGTTACTTTTTATTTTAAGTGTTTCTTTAGAGACATAACCGGTTGTATCACTATAACAATAATAATAAGTTTATGTTATAAAATTAATGTTTATTCAGGTAATCATTTTAATGCGACGTACAGCTAGCTGTTTGCTGTTCATGTTGGACAATCCAGTTGGTAGTTCATTAAGTAGTGATGGTAAATTATAATTTAGTCTCTTGAAAACAAGGCTATTTACACATAAAGGTTTTTATATTTATTATTTGTTATGGCTCCTGTGTGTCTGTTGTGAGAGACCTTTCTTTCATCATGGTAGTAGAGATTCAGTACAGTAATTTGAAACAACTCTTTAATATTAAAATAAGGGATATCAGTGAAATATTTAAAGAATAATAATAATTATCACTGTCATATCATCGTCATCGTACTTTCTGTTTTACTGTTATGGGTGCCGCACAGAAATATTATTTTCATATAAGCCTTAATAATTATAAAGATTGAAAATGTTCTAATGTTTAATGCATTTTGAACAGTAATTCTTCCAACGCTCGAGATAGCCGTTGCTATTAGCTCCGAATCACGATGGAACCAATTGACTCTCCTGCTACTTAGATGTATGATCCCACTCAGTATATACAGACATGGAAATGCACTCACCCGGTCCAGAATACCGAAGCGCTTGAAGCCCACGAAGCTAGGTAAGACGGTGTGAGCGATGCGCACCAGAGGATCATCATATCCCAGCAGAATATCGTGCACTGACAGATTGAGGAAAGGCTGCGAGTCCAGGTAGGTAGTCAGTGAGCGCAGTCCTAGATTGGTGAACATGGATGAGTCGTGCAACATGGAGACAGCGCCCTGAAACACAAGGGTAGGAATAGAATGGGACTAAAGACGCGCAATAGTTGATAAGTTGGCTATTGAGGATATGTGAACTCACCAAGAAGGGGATGTTGGGAAGCGTGAAGTGGGCGTTCTTAGGGTCGCCTATACTCATCTCCCTCTCAAACCTGAGGGATCGCTTGGGCCTGAAGGACACTGTTCCATTGGGGTTAAACGTAGCGTTCAAATTCTCGTACAGCTCCCTGGAACACACAAGGACATACTCTTGAACTGAGCACATTGTGCAGAGTGGAACCTATGTTCACAACAGAACAAGGGACATTCCTGGTCGAATTCTTTCAATTGCTAATGAAAACTCAATGAGCTCTTGTACTGTTGTTAGTTATTGTTGTTTTAAGGGGAGGAACTACGAGGTCATCGGCTCCTATCAACACAGCTTAAAGTATACACATTTAGAATAGAATTTAAAATTTAGAGGTGGACACGTAAATTTAAAAAGACCGAAAATTAATAAAACAAATAATTAAATAAAACTTATAATTATAATATAAACAAAAATTACGGGGAAAAAATCAGCATTAAAAAAGAACAAGTCTTTGAGTCAATGTACTCTCTCACTTATAAAGCGGATAACGCGATCAGCAGCCATCACGACATCGGCTAAAATATGCTAAGTTTGAATGCCATCTGCAAACCAATGTTTCTTCGTAAGTCAGCAAGATCCACACACTCAGTAAAAATGTGGGCCACGGTGAATACGGATCCACAGGTACAAAGTGGGGGGTCTTTTCTTTTCATTAGGTACGAGTGGGTGGATCTTGTATGGCCTATCCTTAGCATACACAAAATAACTCTCCATGACCCTAAAGAGCTCCGCCACACGCGAGTAGTTGCCTCGATCGCTCTCAGTTTACTGGGCAGTGGGTCAGCTAGCCACTGACTCTCCCAAAATGACAGTACTTGTCGGCGTAACTGAGAGCGAATATCTCTAGCGGGTACGTCCATTGGTCGAGGTGGTGGTGATACCGCCTCTTTTGCAGCTTGATCCGCTAACTCATTTCCCGCAATTCACATGTGGCTTGGAAGCCACTGAAAGGGGATTCGAATGTCAGCGTGGCACAGCCCGGCTAGTAGGTCGTGGATTCGCTGCACTAGGGAGTGTTGCGGGAAACATGTAGCAATTGACTGCAACGAACTCAAAGAGTCGTTACACATGAGAAAGTGGATTCATGCATCCTGTACTGCAAACTGCAGAGCTTCATACTGGAGATGGCAACGAGCTGCTCAGTAAACATACTACAGGCTTCAGGCAAAGAGATTTTGGTATTAGCACCGTCAATAACGAAAGCACAACCCACTTTCACGTCTACCTTCGAACCATCCGTGTAGAGAATTCCAGCGTCCGGAAATTGGTGAACTATGCTGTGGAATTGCCTCCGATAAACGGAGGCATTCGTGTTCACCTTAGGACCTCGGTGTAGATCTAACCGAATTTACGGACACGGGACTTGCCACGGAGGCACCTCGCTAGGTGTCCGGATCATATAGGGACCTACAGCGACTCCTAATTCATTACACGAGCTATCGAGTCTTATACCGGCGGGTGGCGCGAGGCAGGTTGGCGTACCTCAGGTGGTATTGGGTTCTGAAGAGAACTCTTGTACTGTTGAATTATGGTCTAATTTACTCGTTGATAACTTCTCCACAGTCTCTCTTGCCCTTTGATTACACCAGTATGCAATGATGAGCTTGAAACTGGTGAAATCATTGAAGGGTGGTGGGTTCCAAACCGGAAGCCTGGTTAGGCCTAAGTAACAGATTGGTAAGAACGGTTCGCTATCCCTGGACTATACTGTGCGCTGGTCAACTACATTAACACGTAAAATTTCGCAAACGTTTGAGTTCTCTATACGCGATTAAGACGTGTGTTGAATGATTTCTGTTATTTTAGTACGATTTACAGTGTTTCATATTGCTGCCTCTCGAAGAACCTGTACCAATGATAGCACACATAAGACCCTCCTTGAGCTATACGATATAAATCCTCGTGGATTTATTGCTCAGGGAGGTGGCAATTCTAATCGATTCAGCAATTTTGAATTTAGGAAAATCAATTAGACAAACCGTTAAATAGAATAACACCAAAACTAAAGTACATTAGATAATAATTATTTAATCAAACATGATTTTTTTTAAAGTCCAGCCAATTTTCTAGTTTTCTTCAGTGTCTGTTGCGGGATTTCACATGGGTGCACCAATTCAGGTTCATCAGCAGGCTCTTGGTACACCGTGCCCTGACCACCATATTACCACATACTGTATGACTCTCATCCATTTGGTACCTCTATAGAGAGGAGCCCACTAATGAGCCTGACTTGGCACATCTAGGCGAAACCCCACAAAGGACACGGCAAAAGCCTACAAGATTTGCTGGTGTCTAACCACTTGGCTATGAAAGCCAATATTCCATCTCTTGATTTTAACAGGGATATGTTCTTGTGCTGCGGATCAGCCAAACTTTGCGTGATACACATTGAACGTGCGACGGTCTACTGCGCATCTTGTCCCTAAGTGGGCGCGCGCAGATACTACCCGCATCTATATGATGCCTCTGCCATGCGAGCAAAAGATTGCATATTACAAAATTGGTATCATTCTCGGAAGTTTTTCAGGTCAAAAGTTCCTCTCGTTCATGCGCGATACGTTTAATCTTGAAATGAAGAATAATAACCCAGCCGTTTCAACGACAGGGAATAGTACATAATGTCATCACGCCAGGAGATCGTATTTCAACACGCTGTGATGGGGAAAGGGGGTCTTGCAGTACGCATGCGTGGCCCGCCTATTCCAAACCTAAATATAACGGCTAGTAGTCAGTTGCTGCTACTTCCTGCATGATAATTTGTTATCGGGCTTCACGTGTGCGTGTATTGTTACCTTCCTTGCTACTGTCGATATTCTTACAAGCCTTTGTGTTTACTTTTAACAGGCGGCTTCGCTGGCGTAGTCGGTAGCATGCTGAGCTTCTATGCCCAAGATAGCGGGTTCAAACCCGGCCGAAGCCGTTGGATTTTTTAAGAGCGTCAAAATCCCTCAGTATGCCTTCCTTCGGAGGGGAAGTAAAGCCGGCGGTCCCATGTGAAAGAACATTCCACTAATTGCACCTGTGTGAAGCTAAATTCGATAGGTTAAGAATGTAAACAACGCTCTTAGGTTCCTACGTTCGTTGCCAAGAGCCGACTGCGATGGCGTCTGGTAGCTAAGTCCTGAACTTGGCCTAGTAGTCGTTGACGGTGGCGCTTGGCGGCAAAAGTAAGAACTATTTGAAAAATTCTAAGTTGCAGTACTTAAATTGAAAAACAGATAACACACACTAATACAGTCATCACAATTAACACCGGTTATCAGACAGATTCTACACACACCCAAAGTACACGGGGCTACATGACCGCGTTGTCGCAGCCCCTAAACTTAAGAACCAACCAACCATTACATTTAACAGTGTGGCAGTATCAGATACAGTGATGGAAACAGTGACCAACTTAACGTTTTTGGAATGCGTTATACGCAGTGAGCTAGAAGACAACTGCAGTTCGTACATGCAACTTTATAATTGCTGTGTCTATTATAAAAGAAAACATAGCCTATATGGGTCAGACTGCCATCTCCTGGCGAGATATCAGTACGTCGAAGCCGTGTTGAGCCGATTTCTTAATAATTTGACGACTCAAGAGTACATTTTATACTTCTCTCATCATCGCTCTTCGCTGAGTATTGTGCCCTAGCTGTTCTTTTCTTGTTCTGTATTTATAATTCTCCCCGCAACTTCAATGCAAAAATAGCTAACTTTGTGTATCAACAACGTAATAAAGAAACTGTTTTACAGACCCATCTTCATGGAAATTGTGAGACTTGTAAACACGTGCTCGCCTGTATAACCTTGTTATAGAGGATAACAGGTATTCATCGTCTAAATCTATGAAACATATCCATGATTTGGTGTTCCTCAGCGTATTAGAGGAACTTGATTTTTGTTTTAGTATGACCCATATAGGCTATGTTTTCTTTTATAATAGACACAGCAGTTATAAAGTTGCATGTACGAAATATGTAATCTAAACCAAGCTCAACATTATAAACCAAATGATTCTTGAGAATCGCCTCGTTTTGTTGGGTTATAGTATAAATGTTGAAGTGCATTTTCTTCTCCTAAAACAGATCAGTTACAGGTACCTTTATAATACCTTATGAGTTAATAAAATGAAGTAGTGTTGACTCTGTGTCAAGTTGGCTCATGAGGGTCCAAATATTAATTCTCACAGCGAATGGTAGTATCAATTACTTCTACACAGTTATTAATTTTTATGGTGATGATGTCAATACGCTTATTGCTACCATTAGTCGCTAAACAATGTATCTCCTCGTGGATTTCTAACATTTCTGGTGCAAGGAGGTGGAAATTATAGAGCGGATGATGTGTCGCTTGTGAAAACAAGCAATATACAAACAGGATTTTATTAAGTCTTCGACGTAACTGAGAAATAAACGTGAATACGCAATATGTCGACAAGATGTTTAATAATATTGGTGGGCATTACCTGTACACGTAAGGTCCTTTCTCCACCACTCTTAGTTTCTCGCGTCCTGCCAGGAACTCTACAGGGTTTGTTACGTTGAACATGTAGACGTTCAGCAGCACGTTCACAGGGGGCTTCTTCCAGAAACTGAACGCTATCGTATTATCCTCCATGCTCGTTTGCTGCAAAACAATAAACAAAATAGAAATTCAGGCACGTGACATTGCTAACACTGCGGAATTCAATTGGGCCCCAAACCATGGCATTATCGCTACTTAATTCCTACTGTTCTCTTTTTAATTTTCACTGCTTTCTCTTTCCCATCGTGGTAAACTTTAAAATAGTTCCAACTTCAACACAAATAAGATAGGCTACCAAGGGATAAGAAGCGTTATAATTTCGCCTTTCATTGCGCTACACATTTTGTATACTCAATCACCTTCACTTTTTGCACTTGGAGGGGTGATACTATTCAGAGTAGGTGATATTTTCTGCTACTTACCCACGCGATGATTCGTTCCACTGGGTCCACTAGGAAAATGGCGAGGGCGGACGCTACCAGAAGGAGTCCCACACAGCCCATTAGCACGCCTCCTGGAAACATATCGTAAGAATCACTACAATTTGATGAACGCTACTACACCTGTTTAGAAAAAAATAATGAGGGAAGGAATCCTATAGCAAAGTGTACAGAAGAGCTGAAGTATGATGTTTAGGTCAAAAATACGAACTGCTGATAAAAAAGAGGTATTTTCTTTACAAAGTATCAAGCTCTTTTGCACTAATTAGAGAATTAGTGAATTTGTTTACTAATTATTGTTGTTATAATAAAGAAATATGACAACTCTGAATACAGTATTTTCAACAAGGGGCCCATTTCCCACTCCACATCAGGCCTACGTGTAAAAAATACAAAGCTTCGCTTGAAATCTTGACATATTGTAAAGAAACACTGTATCTAGAGTTGGTAACAATGCTAAATGTTGGACGCGTGAACTGTTTAAATGAAGGTCAGTCGAGACTCGAGCAATATTAAGGATCACGACAGAACATCCATCTAAGCAAGTCAACGCCGCGATGTGATTATGTGGGCAACTGTTTGACCACTTGTGTGTTGTGGGTTGCATAGAATTCATGCTTCGGGGGCTGCCTATTTACTTACCATGAGGCAATGTGATTACACACATTTTCGGAAAGTGTATAAATAAATGACCATGAACTGGAGGAAAAGAATCCGTATCAACGATTGGATGACATAGCAGGATTAATAAGAATTAATAATAATAATAATAAAATAATAAGTAGTAGTAGTAGTGGTAGAAGGAAGGAAGGAAGGAAGGAAGGAAGAAATAAATAAAGGGAGGAAGGAAGGCAGGAAAGTTGTAATTTGTAGTTTGACGTGACCGTTATTCTCGCGATCATGAGGCACAATACCTACATATCGACATGGAATTCGAACTATAGGACGTGATATTGCACTTAGAAAATCTCACATACAATGAAACGCGAATCGAATCCGGTCTGACTTGGTGAGAGACAAGCAGCTTGACCACTGCATCATCACGCCCCAAGAATAATAATAGTAATAATAATTAGTAGAAGTAGTAGAATAAGAAAAAATGAAGAAGGTGCTAGTAGAATTAGTGAAGACATCATTTGAGAAAGTATAGCGCTATTAGGCTAGGTCATGTCAGGCATGCGTAATCTAACTACAGAAATAGCAAATGGTTGTTATGCAATGATAGTGGGTTCAGACCACACAAATATGACGATCAGTAAGTTAAAAGGTCAAGCCAACAGTCTGATGAAGTGGGTCATTCATCCACTCACTGCAATAGCTAATTACATCACAGGGTGTCTGTGCAGCTCGGAGATCAGAAGCTCGAAAAATAAATAAAATAAGAAATCTAACTGTCTATTTTGGCTAAAAGAGACATACATACATACATGTATTTTCACTTATGACTGTGTAGCCTTTCAGCGTCCATTCTAGTCTGCTAGTCTCTGTTTGCGAACAAGTCGCCTCCAAGATGACCTATTGGCAGTTAATACTGCGGCCTCCTCTGCCTCTACACCTCGCACTTTGAAATCATTCAACTCTGAATCTAACCATCGCCTCCTAGGTCTACCTCTGCTTCTCTCACCCTCTACAGCCGAACACATTAACCGCTTAGGTAATCTCTCCTCCCCCATTCTTTTCACATGACCCCACCATCTGAGTCGGCTCATACGAACAGCTTCATCTAGCGTGTTCATTTCTAATTTAGCCTTTATCTCATCAGAAAGAAATATCAGATTTTTTTCTCCTTGGCTCTAGTCAAGAAATCCTAACTAAAACCAAGTAATATATAAAGAAAATCATGCTGGTGGTTTGAACAGTTGGGACGATGTGCTGGTTTATGAAACCATTCTTCAACGTTCGAATGTTAAGATAGTTTTAGTATGTGCTCTAAAATGTTCAAATTGCAGCAGGATGACTGTACTTACTTCTTTGCCGTTGCATGTTGCTCTGAAGACTGCAGGAGAGCCCATTATGGAGCGATGTCCGGGTGTTTCTTCTTATACAGTGAATAGAAGTCCAGAGTTCGCTTCCTGAAAGCGGCTGTGATTGTTTGCATGTGAGGGAGTCACAAGGACACCGCCCGGTCTTTTCTCCAGTCATATCCAGCATCCTGATATTTCGTGCACCACCGTTAGAACCTAGATTCACAAGATAATCTTTAAATGTGTTTCTTATTTATTGGATAAAGAGAATAAAGACCATGATAGGTAATGCAAGATATTTTTCCGTATTGACTTATAGATTCCTCTTAAAACTAATTCATGAAACATAATTATATTGAATTAACGTAGATGTTTCGACCCTTAGAATGATTCTTCTTCTGCTTAAATCTAATTTGAAATATATTCTAATGAAAACCTAGGTTAAAATATTCTTAAAGCTATATTTAGGTTCAAATACACAGTAAATAAATAAATAAATTAATAAGTGAATATCCTTACATAAACATTAAATCTATTGGCATGGTGGCGCAGTGGTCAAGCTGTTGGCCGCTTACCAAGGTAGAATGGGTTTGATTCCCGGTCAATGCATGTGAGATTTTCGAAGTGAAATGCCATGCCCTGTGGTTCAGATTCCACGTAAAATGGAGGCCCGTGGCTCATAATCACAAGATTCTGGGTCACGTAAAACTACATGCTTCCTTTTTACATTAAATCTAAAAATTGAATTGAAACATTGTTATTCTGAAGTCTGTTAAAGATGCCAAAAAACCAATGATATATTAAAAAAACTTGCAATTCGTTATCAAAACTGAAAATGTCTTGTGTGATACACTGGGTTGTCCACCATTGACGGCAAAATGACTACAACCAATAAATTTAATGGTCGTCTTACCGTCAATGGTTGAAGACCAGTGTATCACACAAAAATAAATTAAGTTTTATATTATGGTCTTCAAGCCATTCTCAGTGTTGCCTTAGTTTGATGCTTTTCAGTCGGTCGACTAAATGCACGTAGATTTTTTAAATGTTGGAAACATTACTTATCAGACAAAGTAGGGTCCCCATATTAGCAAAAATGTACATTTAATCAATTTTCTCAATTGTGGCAAACGTTCAAGGTCTAAAGGGCCCGGAAAGCTTTCAAACAAAATAACTGAATTTTAAAAATCACTTCCGCCCTAAATACAGTTCCGAAAATCCAGCCTAAAACCGCTCGTTCTCTGTTTTGATTCAAATCCTAGCCAAATTAACTTCTTAACATAATTATTTCTTTACTGTGTTCCTTGGTTCAATACCCCCTGACGTTGTTTGACTTTCTGAAAAACCTTCAAACCGGTAGTAGTTTTAAGAGCTTGAGTGAAACTCTGCATTGCTATATATAGCACTCGTAGTGGTAGAAAAGACAAACTGCTAATATAATCGACCGGATATGGTTGAATTTCATTGACTCACACTAGCGCCCGTAGAGGTAGAAAAGGCAAACTGCTAATCTAATCGACCCGATATGGAAAACTACTTCCTGGATGGCTGAGATGGGAATGAACCAAATTCTGCTCAGTTTTGCCTCACGAGGCTGGGTGTACCCCGTTCCAGCCCTTAGACCTTAATGTTAGGTGAACCAGCTTGGAAAATTTTAGATTACAACTCTATTCATATCTTGAACACCTCGTGGTGTAGTGGCTAGCATTCTTGTTACTATTGTTGTTTCATTTCTGAGGGGCTTTGACATTATGGTCATTCAGATATATAAATAATAATAGTTATATTTTATGATAACCTATCTTATTGTGGTGTCTGTACTACTGTGCGCACTTGTAATGGAGGTGAGAATTGGGAAGGAGGTGGCCATGGCCTTAAGTAAGGAACCATCCTGGCATTTTCTGGAGTAGAAGTGGAAAACAACGGAAAACCACTTCCATAAGGGAATCAAGCGGCTTCGGTGGCGTAGTCGGTAGCATGCTGAACTGCTATGCCCAATATAGCGGGTTCAAACCCGGCCGAAGTCGTCGGATTTTTTAAGAGCGTTAAAATCCTTCAGTATGCCTTCCTTCGGAGGGGAAGTAAAGCCTGCGGTCCCATGTCATAGATTTATGGCATGTAAAAGATCCTTTCACAGACTAAACTTGTGTAAAGCAAAATTTGTTAGGTTAGATTTCGTCAGAACGCTCTATCAAAGTTCCAACGTTCACCACTAGGTATCATTGATATCTGGTGGCGAAAGTTGGAACTACTTGAAATTGAACGGAACTTGTAGCTCGCCCTTTAGGGTGTCCGCTGGAAGCAGCTACAGACTCAGGCGAGCCGAACATGTCCTCGGACACTCCCGGCACTAAAAGCCATACGATAAATAAATAAATAAATAAATAAATAAATAAATAAGGGAATCAAACCCATCTCTTCTCAGCTTTTCCTCACGAGAGTGTACCCCGTTCCAGTCCTCAGACCAGAACTGAATTTCTTGTTAGAGTTGGGATTTGAACCCGGACCTCTGTGGCTACAGCCAATAATGCTAGCTACTACATCACAAGGTTGACTTAGCAATCTTAGCTGTGACTCCCGAGGTCCGGGTTTCATTTCCGATCATGCCAAGAATAATAACAATAGCATCACGAGGTGGTTATAAACTGTGTCATAAGGGGCAGATGACCTCGTAGTTCCTCCCCTTAAAACAACAATAACTTACTAACTAAACTGTGTCTTAGACATGTTTTACTGGGACAGTGAAATCGCTGGTTGGTTGGTTCCTCAGTTTAGGGGCTGCGACAACGGTCATGTATCCCCGTGTACTTAGGGTGTGTGTAGAATCTGTCTTATAACCAGTGTTAATTGCGATGACTGTATTAGTGTGTGTTATCTGGTAAGGACTGCTGACGATCAATTTCAGGCAGTTCCTACTCTTTCTATCAAATGCTACCGTCAACGACACCTAGCTGTGAAGTTGGCTACTAGATGCCACCACAATCAGAACCTGGAGAAGAACGTTGGAAATTAATAGAGAGCTAATCAAATCTAACCTACAAATTTACCTTCACACAATTGTAGTTATTGGAAGGTTCTTTTACATCTATGACATGGGCCCACCGGCTTTACTTCCCCTCTGAAGGAAGGCATACTGAGGGATTTTTAACGCCTTTAAGAAATCCGACGACTTCGGCCGGATTTGAACCTGCGATCTTGGGCATAGAAGCTCAGCATGCTACCAACTACGCCACCGAAGTCACTAGCATTGAAATCAATACAAGACTGTTATTTGTTGGTGCTCCTATTCCTAATTACTGTAGGAACAGTCCAAAATTGAACGAATAGTCTCAGTAAAGTCTATGTTATTTAAGAAGAGGAGCAGCTAGCTGATACTCACCAATAAGTGTTCTTCTAGCGTTTCTGCTGTCGTTGTATTCTGAGCGTCAGCCGATCACGTGTCCATATTACCAGCTGTTTCTCTGTAGAGGTTGGACTGATAAATGAGTAGTTGCAATTGATCGTCCGCCCTCAGTCTTCTGTCGTGATTCAGATCAGGCGATTCCAGAGACTAGACAACTATGGAGTAGAGTAAAGATTCTGGATGCCTCTTTCGGGTTGAAGCCTCATGTAAATGGACCCAGAGGCAAAGAAACCTGTAAAACAAGATGTAACATGTAGCCTTTATGTACACATACCTTCTAAGTCAGACCTGCACAAAACCGCACTCGCATGGAGTGAAACACAAGTCCTATTATGTTCACGAAACCTCTCGTGCTCCACACTCGCGAGTCAGTATCATTGTTGTTGTTAATTCATTTAGGGGCTTGGGACATTTTGGCCATCAATCCCATGTAGTTGGATGTATGCTGAATTTTGTCTGAGAACCTGTACATATGTGATGACTGTAGTAGTGTGTGTAGCTGCATTAGGGACAGGATGGGGTAGGTGCCTCGGGAGTTAAAATAAGGTACTACCCTGGCGTTTGTCTGGTCAGAGTTTGGAGAACTACACTAAGGATGGCCACTATCAACGCCGGGATTAGAACCTACGATCTCCGTATTTGCTGCAGCTGCCTTCGCAATCGTTGTGCACGATTTAACGAGCTCGTACCGAGTGCTGTTTGTGCAAGCATGTTGTAAATTATTTTGTAAGTTTTTGGCCTATTTTCAATTTATGAAAAAAAAAGAAGGCTTATAAGATCACCTTTTTTCCGTGTGTATGTATGTGTGTGCGTGTGTGTGCGTATGTGTGTGTCTGTGTGCGTAGGTGTCCCGCCCTAATAACTTCTAAACGGCTGGAGCGATTTCAATGAAACTCGGTAAGGTCATAGTACTATTTTGGCCAACCCCGACCGTGCCCTTTAAATTTAATACGTCTCACCAATCCAACATGGCGGCTGTGCGAAATATTTCACCGGCAGTCTATATCTTCGAAACTATTACTGATAACACCCTAAAATTTTGTACGGTGATAAAGGGAGCTACTAGAAGTTCACCTATGAGACTTTCAAAAACCTGTTGACTAAAAAACGTCAAGCGAATTTAAAATTTTCAAATAAACTTCTCTCGCGATTTAACCATCCAAACGCAATGAAACTTGGTACAGCAAATGTTTATGCACATTGCAATGCATTGGCATCTAATTTTCTTCAATTGTTTACATAATCTCAAGATGGTGGCTGTGTAAAATATTTCACCAGCATTCTATATCTCCGAAACTATTAATGATATCACCCTGTAACTTTGTACGGTGATAAAGGTCACTTATGAGACTTTCAAACACTTGTTAACTACAAAACGAACATAACGGCCAAGCAAAATTTATACTTTTAAATAGACTTTTCTCGCGATTTAACCATCCAAACGCAATGCAACTTGGTACAGCAAATGTTTAGACACTGGCATCTAATTTAGTTCAATTGCCAACATAACCTCAAGATGGCGGCTGTGCAAAATATTTCTCCGGCATTCTATAACTCCGAAACTATTACTGATATCACCCTGACATTTTGTACGGTGATAAAGAGTACTACTAAACGTTCAGCTATGAGACTTATAAGAAACTGTAAAATACAAAACTAACATGGCGGCCAAGCGAAGGTGAAACATTTGGGTAATAGACTTTTCTTGCGATTTAACCATCTGAGCGCAGTTAATTATGATACAGTAAATGTGTATACACATTGTAATGCACTGGCATCTAATTTAGTTCATTGTTCACATAACCTCAAGACGGCGACTGTGCGTAATTTTAAAATTAAGTTTTTATTTCTTGTGTATTAATCATGCGATCGAAGTGAACGTTTGAATAATGAACCTAACAACCTATCGTCATGTGATATCATACATGAATGCTAATTTCATGCTTTCACCGACCTAACCTTTCTTCCAGAACAGATGACAGTGTATCACAAACAGTTATATGCCTGAAGTACATAGGAGGGTAGTCTTGCTGTGCATATATTTTATTGTTTGTATGATTCAAGTTTGACTTGTGCATTGCGTAGACTGTGCATACCATTAGTTTTGAATTTTCTTTTCCCGCTCAACGCTTATCGTCAACTTAATGTAAAACTTAAATTCATGTCATAACTTTGCTTAGATGCACGTATCGTAAATAGTAAATGATGAACGTGACACCGCCCTAAATTCGTATACTTAACCGTGCTATGGTTAAATATAACTTGATTTATTGTAGAAGTGAGAGATTTTATTTGCAGTAGGTCCAGGTGTAACTATTGTTATTATTAGTCAATGGGATTGTATTTTGCATATGAAATAGTATTTTGTGTCACGATTCCTAGCTTGGATTTTGATTTATTTTGTAAGTAGGATTTCTTGAAGGGGGTTTGTAGGGTATAGTTAGCTGATGCGTCATCATGAATTTAGATTAGGTTAAAGTAGGGTGGAACAGCCATCGGAACCCTTCAAAGAATTAGGCTATGGATCTGATTTCTGAATGAACGCAAAGAAAGTTTACTTATGCCTGGGGCCTTGTGATTTATAGATTTGTTTTCCCTTCGGACGTCTTCTTGCGGCTAGTTCAAACACCCCGTGCCCGTTCTCCGAACCCGATACTCCCTAGGACAGCAGTCTTGTGCCGAGCTGGTCAAAAGAACACGTCTTATCCTCTATAATCTATGCGTCCTTTGAAAAGGAGCCTTGTGCGGGCTGGATTCGGTCCCCAGTTCTCATGATATCCCGGCCCAATGGGCACAATATATATACAATGTTTATATTACATACGTTTGTAAAACCTTGTGCAACGTGTCAAACTATTTACAGACAGTATACTGAAGTACACTTCTATGGAGGTTGCGTAATTATTATTATTATTAATGTAGTTTAAGTATGTACTGTAGCTTGTGATCTAATGAATTCAGTAGAGAAGTTGTCTGCACTATTTTGTTGTTATTGCTCTAAATGAACCGTTCCTATTTAAACTGGTGGCCTAATTGTATCTCGTTATAGGCGAGTTGCATTCGACGATAATTATAACTTCATTATACATTCTATCGTAAATATTAATAAATATCTGTGGGATTCAGTCACTTCAGTTACTGAACAGAGCGCGCTGGCTTTGCTGACTGAACAGAGCGCATGCGTGAGTCAAAGAACTTCAAAAGCAGAGACCACTAACTTTGATTGGCAATGCTATTGTTTACAGCCTGCATAATGAGTAGTGCCGTCCATCTCCAGCATTCACTAATATTGTCACCGAAATAGTTTGAAAGCAATGTGCTGTGTAGAAATTGGCGTTGGGGATATTAGGGTACAGTGCTATTTCTTGTCTCATATTCGCCAGTTTATTTACGCGAACATATGGGACGGTACACTTTCCATGCCGGTAATTTATATAGAAGGATGCTCTGTTGCTAACTTCTGGACGAAGATTCATAAATTTCTTGCATATGTCATAGTATTTTGTTGTTACCGTAAAGCTTCGTGCTGATTTTGTCTTTGCGTTTGGGATTGTAACTACAATGATTGATCCGACATCCAATTTGAACTTTCAAATCATGTAATTCATGTCCGACATGTTCGATTTGGAGCGCATGCGTGAAGTTATCCTTACCTAATTGGTCACACAACTGTTTCGTGAGCTCTGATTGGTGGGAGAAACTGTTTCATAATGAAACAAGAAGTTCCGTGACGAACTAAAGAGCCTACTTTTCTCAAAATTTAAGATTCATGCCAATGATTAATCTATATTGATCTATCTAGAATAATGACGAAATTAACTTGGTAATATCGAAATTTCTAATTAGTTCGAAATGCTGTATACCTGGCATAATGTAACCTAATAGAGAACTACAGTTGGCAGCCCTGGTGACTGAATATATTCTTAGTTCCATCTCTTAAGGTACAGAATACAAAATTTGGTTCAAGTCCAATGGATAGTATGGACGTTACATGCAGTTAGACATTGGATCTAACAGCGCGCGTAAAATCATGTTGGCAACAATGACATACATGTATTGGTCAGAAATAATCTGAAATAATATGATCTATTGTTGTGTCAATTTTGAATGAAATCCATTAGTTAGTATAGAAGTTACATGGATTTTAAAATTGGACCAATCAGCAGGCTTAGAATCATGTTGGCCTATATTAGTTACTCCAAATTAATCTAGAATGCCAGGTACTATACGTGTGCAAAGTTTGGAGCTATTGGCTTGCATACTTTCTGATATATTGATATTAGGGGAAAATAATAGAGACAGCATTTATTAACAGTTGGCAGCCCTGCTTACTCTTAAGAATCGGCATAGTCATATCTGTTATGGTACACATAGCACACACGAAATTTGGTTGAAATCCAAATGATAGTATAGAAGTTACATGTATTTAAAGTTGGACCTCTCAGCAGGCTTAGAATCATGTTGGTAGCACTGACGTATATAAGTTACTCCAAATTAATATAAAATGTCAGGTACTATACGTGTGCATAGTTTATAGCTGTCGGGTTGCATACTTTCTGATATATGGGTATTTGGATTTTAAAAAATGAGAGCATTTATTAACAGTTGGCAGCCCTGGTGGCTCTTTAGAATACGCTCAGTCATATCTGTTTATGTACACATAGCATATACGAAATTTGGTTGAATTCTAATCGATAGTGTAGAAGTTATATGCATTTAAAAATTGGACCTATCAGCAGGCTTATAATCATTTTGGCAACATTGCCATGTATGGCATCCTGGAAATTAAACTGCAATATTATTATCTTTACGTGTGCCAATTTTGAAATAGCTCCCATTTATACCTTCCAAGATATTCAACAAGGAGCTCAAATTTCAATTGTGATTTTTCAGCAGTTGGTAGCATTGACATCATTTTCAAATATGGCCGTGAGATATTCAGGTATAGATCTTTATTCCTACCAAATTTTGTTTCGATTGCTCCAGCCGTTTATGAGTTGATAGGGGGGGGGGGGGGGACACACACACACAGCCAGACAGACAGAAGGACAGACAGACAGACACACATTTGCCCGATCTCATAAGTCTACTTTTTCCTCATTTTTGCAAAATGTGAAAAGTAGGCTAAAAATAGTACTTTAATGACCCCCATTATGATACAGTTTTCTGACATATAATATTTACATGTCGTCATCGTCGAACATAAAAGTACACAAATGCACCGAATGTAATGAAATTATGTTAACTTATCTGTTTTTTTTAGAACTGATCCTTATGACGTCGGGTCACGCTGCTGTCCTCCAACGGAGAATGTTTAGACATTTTGAGAATCGAGCGAATAATTGCTGGCACTAAGAATTCAAACCAAAGTTTTAGAGAAACTCGCGATGAACGGAGACTGACAGGTGTTCGTTAAGATCAGTCTTCTACGTGTTCTCAATAAAGGACCACATTCAGTTACATTAGCAAATCTCAGTGAATTTCATGTTCTACTCATACGAAATTGACCACTTCGTGGTGTAGTGGCTAGTATTCTTGGCTGTAGGTCGGGTTTCCATTCCCAGCTCTGCCAAGAAATTTAATTCTGGTTTGAGGGCTCGTGAGGAACAACTAAAATGAGTCTCATTGAAATCTCTCCGGCCGTTTAGAAAGAAGTTATTAGGGGGAACACACACACGGACGCACACACACACATACACACTCACGGAGAAAAGGTGATCTCATATGCCTATTATTTCATAAATGAAAATAGGCTAAAATAGGCTTATGAGATCACCTTTTGTCCGTGTGGGAGTCGTCCCCCCCCCCCCCCTAATAAAATCTAAACGGTTCGAGCGATTTCAAAGTAACTCGGTATGTTCATAGTACTATTTTGGCCGACCCAGACCGTGCCTTCAAATTTTATTACATCTCACCAATTCAACATGGCGGCTGTGTGAAACATTTCACCAGCATTCTATATCTTCAAACCTATTACCGATATCGCCATGAAATTCAGTACGGTGATAAAGGGCACTGCCAGAAGTTCACCTATGTACAGTAATTGTCAACAACCTGTTAACTACAAAACGAACATGGTGGCCAAGCAAAGTTGAAACATTTAAATAGACATTTCTCGCGATTTAAAAATCCGAACGCATTGAAACTTAGTAACTTACTGTATATGCTTACACAAATCTTAATTCACTGGCATCTTATTTATTTCAATTGTTTTCATATCCACAAGATGGCGGCTGTATGGAATTTTAAAATTTCGTTTTTATTTCTTGTGTCCTAATCATGTGATTGAAGTTTGAATACTACACCTACACAATAATCTTCATATTCTGTTATCGTTCATAACTCTAAGGCCTACAGTACATCTATAAAAATCCAACATGGTGACCATCCAAAATATTTAATTGGTTCCCAATATCTACGAATCTATTAGAGCAATCAAACTGAAATTTTGTATGTGATAGAGGCAATTAACATAAGTAGGATATATTGAAAATAGGCTATATAGTTCTTCACGGAACTACTTGTTACCGATTCAGATATGAATCTGGTGTATGGCACTAGAACAATAATGTGTTTATAAACAGCGTTTGTTATGATTTATTATATTTGTAACGTTTTTGGGTGGTCTATAACTTTATGTTTACGAGACACATCATATTGCTACATGGCGGAAGTCAATTAAGTGCCCAGTCATGACCTTTAATAGGATAAGAATGATAAACGTCGCGCAGTGTTGTTTGTGTTACAGTATTTATATCACTAAAATATCTAGAAAGAGTAGCAAGTGTAGGAGCTATTTTTAGCCTACTCTTCACATTTTGTAAAAATAAGGAAAAAGTGGACTTATGAGATCAATCCGGGCAAATGTCTGCAGCTGTCAAGAACAAATTTGATATGAGTAAAGATATTTACCTGAATATCTCATGGCCATATTTGAAAATGACATAAGTGATACCAACTGCTGAAAAATCACAATTGAAATTTGACCTCTAAGTGGGAGATCTCAGAAGTTATGTATGCGATCTGTTCCAAAATTACCACACACAGAGATAATGACATTCCACATTAATTTTCAGGAGACCATTTTTGAAAGTGTTGCCAACATGATTCTAAGCCTGCTGATAGGTCCAACATTTAAATGCAAGTTACTTCTATACTATCAATTGGATTTCAACCAAATTTCGTATGCGCTTTTTGTACCATAACAGATATGACAGTGCGTATTCTTAAGAGCCAGCAGGGTTACCAACTGTTAGTAAATGCTCTCCCTATTTTTATTCTAATACCAATATATCAGAAAGTATGCAAGACAACAGATCTAAACTCTCCACACGCATAGTGCCTGACATTCTAGATTAATTTGGAGTAACTGATATACGTCGATGCTGCCAACATGATTCTAAGCCGGCTGATAGGTTAAATTATAAATGCATGTAACATCTATACTAACAAATCGATTTCTACCAAATTTCTTATGTGCTTTGTGTACTATAACATATAGACTATGACTACATACGGGCCGGTAACCTCGATGTTAGACCCCTTAAAAATTATCTTCTTCATCATCAGATATGACTACATGTATTGTTAAGAGCCATCAGAGCTGCCAACTGTTAATAAGTGCTCTCTCTAATTGTTTTAATCCTAATTCCAATATATCAGAAAGTATGCAAGCCAACAACTCTAATTTTTTCACACGTATAGTACCTGGCATTATAGATTTATTTTGAATAATTGATACGTGACAGTGCTGCACACATGATTCTGAACCTGCCTATATGTCCACTTTTTAAATACTTGTCACTTCTATATTAACAAATGGATTTTATCCAAACTTGGGACAGTAATAGGCCTAGATCATAATATTTCAGATTAATTCTAAGCAACACATACATGACACCGTTGCCAGCATGATTTTACGCGCGCTGATAGATCCAATGAAACATTTCATTTCTTAGATTATTCATTAAACTAGCAGAAGTACCCATTCTTCGAACGGTCTTCGGTATTAATAACCAGATGTTACCAATTGATCTACTGTTGCAATGTTTAGGGGCTTGGAACCTGTTTGTTTGCAAAGAAAAATGATTAGCTATAATGTGCTCTCAAACTAAATTTACCTAACGTGTTCTTCCTGGCGTGAAAATAAAATTCATCAATGTTAGACGAATCGCAATACACGTCACATACGAACTGACCTTAACCGTTGTGTCAAGTGCCCAACTACAGGAAGACCCCTTTTATAAATTATAAAGGCATGTGGTGCATGAAAATTCAGTTTTCTATAGCCTCCAATGGCCCAAATTCCTAAAATCGGCAAAAAACAGTCCACTATTTCAAATCAGGAATTTTTGAAAATAATGTTGCTGTTTGGAGATATAATAGACCTTCTGTACGACATATCGCACGTGTAAGTCGTGTGAAAAAATCTAGGGTACTCCTTGAACCCCTTAAGCGCATTGATGAATTTTACAGTTTTAGTTGGTTCCGTGATAACCTTATAGCCATTTGCAACCTTTCACAGAATTGTAATTAATGGAGTGGTATTACTTATTCCAGAAATAGATGGAAAGTTGGATGCCACCTCTTGAGATACTTTTGTCATGGTTAGTGGCTTGCATTCCTTCTTTAGTTTATTAAATGAAATTATTTTTCTGGAAATATCTAAGAAACTGTTGGGTTTAGAGCCTTAAAATATAGTTTTCGGGGACCCTTTACGGCTCTTGAGGGGCCCCGAGTTTTGTTTCTGACACCAAGGGTTTGAAAATGAGTTTGTCTCGTCGTTGTACGCCATAATAATAATAATAATAATAATAATAATATAATAATAATAATAATAATATAACAATATAGGGATAGGGATATAATAGACATTCCGTACCATACCCGCACGTGTAAATCGCGATAAAAAATTATTGAGTACCCCTTGACCCCTTAAGCGCATTATATGTATTGATGAATATTTCAGCTTAATTTGGATCCGTTATAACCATATTGTCGTTTGAAAACCTTCTCAGTAATATAATAAATGGAATTGCATTGCGTCTTACAGAAATAGATGGACCTCTGAGAGTCTGTTGCCATTGTTACCGGCATGCATTTCTTCATTAATTTATTAAGTGAAATTAGTTTTTTGGGGATATCTCGAAAAATGTTGGTTTTAGGGCCTTAAAATGTGGTTTTCGGGGTTCTTTTAGGGCCCCCGAGTTTCGTTTCTCACATTGAGGGGCTGAAAATGAGATTTGTCTCACCCTTCTACGCTTATTTCAGCTTGTATTTTAAGGGGGTAGGCCCCCTGTTATGAGAGGTACCGAGAAGAGTTACATCAATGATTAGTGTCGTGCATCTGATGAATATCTGCATCATATTTTACTTTAATCCACCCAGCCGTTCTCGAGTTATGAGGACACAAAATACTGTCCACAGACAAACAGACAGGCAGACAGACAGCCAAATTTTTTTTTTGCGCGCATCCAGTCTGAAACGCGCAAATATCGCAAATTTCCGTGGAAATTCAGAAAAAAACTTTAATTTTTGTATATTTAGAGATTCTACGCTTATTTCAGCATGTATTTTAAGGGGGTAGGCCCCCTGTTAAGAGAGGTACGGAGAAGAGTTACATCAATGATTAGTGTCGTGCCTCTGATGGATATCTGTATCAATTTTTACGTTAATCCACCCAGCCGTTCTCGAGTTATAAGGACACAAAATATTGTCCACAGACAAACAGACAGTCAGACAAAAAAATATTTTTGCGTGCATCCGTCACAAAACAGTCTGAAACGGACAAATATGTCAAATTTCCGTGGAAATGCAGAAAAAACAGACACACATTCATTTTTATACACACATCAAAAAAAGTTTTGCATCACCTCGGTTCCCAGATCTCCGGCATATAGACGTTGACTGTGTATATTGTATCCAAGATACAGTCCCTTTGACTGTTCATAGATGTCACTAAAACTGCTCAAAGATGTAAACAACCATGCATGAGCAGGGCCTATTAGACGGAGGGGGTACGACAGCCGATCAGTTCCAGTCATTCCACCAGGACGAAGGTACGCTGCTCATGTTGTCTGTAGTTCTACCATGCCTAGAAGGTCAATACCGCAATTCGATCGCGTCCGCATTGTTACTTTGTGTCAAGAAGGGCTCTCAACAAGGGAAGTTTCCAGGCGTCTCAGAGTGAACCAAAGCGATGTTGTTCGGACATGGAGGAGGTACAGAGATACAGGAACTGTCGATGACAGGCCTCGCTCAGGCCGCCCAAGGGCTACTACTGTAGTGGATGACCGCTACTTACGGATTGCCGCTCGGAGGAACCCTGACAGCAATGCCACCATGTTGAATAATGCGGTTCGTTCAGCCACAGGACGTCGTGTTTCAACTCAAACTGTGCGCAATAGGCTGCATGATGCGCAACTTCACTCCCGACGTCCATGGCGAGGTCCAGCTTTGCAACCCCGACACCATGCAGCGCGGTACAGATGGGCCCAACAACATGCTGAATGGACCCCACGGAATTGGCATCACGTTCTCTTCACCGATGAGTGTCGCATATGCCTTCAACCAGACAATCGTCGGAGACGTGTTTGGAGGCACCCTGGTCAGGCTGAACGTCTTAGACACACTGTCCAGCGAGTGCAGCAAGGTGGTGGTTCCCTGATGTTTTGGGGTGGCATTATGTGGGGCCGACGTACGCCACTGGTGGTCATGGAAGGCTCCGAAACGGCTTTACGATACCTGAATGACATCCTCCGACCCATAGTGCACCCATATCGGCAGAATATTGGAGAGGCATTTGTCTTCATGGACGACAATTCTCGACCTCATCGTGCACATCTTGTGAATGCGTTCCTTCAAGATAACGACATCGCTCGACTACAGTGGCCAGCATGTTCGCCAGACATGAACCCTATCGAACATGCCTGGGATATGTTGAAAAGGGCTGTTTATGGACGTCTTGACCCACCAACCACTCTGAGAGATTTACGCCGAATTGTCGTTGAGGAGTGGGACAATTTGGACCAACAGTGTCTTGATGAACTTGTGGATAGTATGCCACGGCGAATACAGGCATGCATCAATGCAAGAGGACGTGCTACTGGGTATTAGAGGTAGTGGTGTGTACTGCAATCTGGACCACAAATGCTGAAAGTCTAGCTGTATGATGGTACAACATGCAATGTGTGGGTCTCATGAGCAATAAAACGAGCTGAAATGTTGTTTGTGTTGATCTCTATTCCCTTTGTATTTAACGGTTCCGGAACTCTTGGAACCGAGGTGATGCAAAACTTTTTTTGATGTGTGTATAATAGAGAAGGGATATAATAGACCTTCCGTACCACACCCGCACGTGTAAATCGCGTGAAAACAATCTAGAGTACCCCTTGACCCCTTAAGCGCATTGTATGTATTGATGAATATTTCAGCTTAATTTGGATCCGTTATAACCTTATAGCCGTTTGCAAACCTTCACAGTAATGTAATAAATGGAATTGCATTGCGTCTTACAGAAATAGATGGACCTCTGAGATACAGTTGCCATGGTTACCGGCATGCATTCTTTCATTAATTTATTAAGTGAAATTAGTTTTCTGGGAATATCTCAAAAACTGTTGGTTTTAGGGCCTTAAAATGTGGTTTTCGGGGTCCCTTTAGGGCCCCCCGAGTTTCGTTACTCACATTGAGGGGCTGAAAATGAGCGTTGTTTCACCCTTCTACGCCTATTTCAGCATGTATTTTAAGGGGGTAGGGCCGCTTTTATGAGAGGTACGGAGAAGAGTTACATCAATGATTGGTGTCGTGCCTCTGAAGGATATCTGTATCAAATTTTACGTTGATCCACTCAGCCGTTCTCGAGTTATAAGGACAAAAAAATTGTCCACAGACAAACAAACAGACAGACAGACAGACAAAAAATTTATTTTTGCGCGCATCCATCATAAAACAGTCTAAAACGCGCAAATATCGCAAATTTCCGTGGAAATTCAGAAAAAACAGACAAACTTTCATTTATATATAGAGAGAGATGAATCATACATTTTATGAAAAGTAGGCTCTTTAGTTCGTCTTCACGGTACTACTTGTTTTCTTCTGATTAGATCTAGTATATTTTTTAAAATATTAAGCATTTAGAAAACTTTTAGTGTTTCTCTAGCACAATGAGGATCTGCAAATACCTATATCAAGGTTCGAATCATCCCAGCGCTGACAGGATTCGTCCTAAGTTTTATTCTTCGCATACTTCCACACGTCAAATGGAGTCTAGTCTAAGGGTACGTACTCCAATCTTTGACCCTGATAATTAGAGTTATGTGTGGCATTACAGTGACCCAGATACTCGAAACTGGTAGATTATGATGTGTGCCATTACAGTGACCCAGATACTCGAAACTGGTAGATTTAAACAGTTACAAAACGGAGTGAAGATTAAGGGGCTTCGTTCAGAAGGAAATCTACAGAAATAATATTTATTTTTAAGTTCATGTGATAAGAGACATGTACCTCTGTTTCTGTACCAGTTTCCCAGTAGCTTTTGAGATAGACCTATTTCGGTTTTAATGAGAAGGTATATTGTTCTTGTTTTATTTGAGGGCTTTGGACATAGTGGTAATTTAGCCCCGTGTACTTGGGCGTGTGTAGCATTTGCCTGATAACCTGTGTTATTGTGATGGTTGTATTAGTGTGTGTATTTGTAATTCAGGTGAGGATTTGGAAGGATACGGCCGTGACCTTAAGTTAAGAACCATCCCGGCGACCGCCAATATTAGAAGTGGGAAATGACGGAAAACCACTTCCACGATTGTTGAGGAGGGAATTGATCCCACCTCTTCTCAGTTTTGCCTCATGAGGCTGAGTGTACCAGTCCTCAGACCAGAATTAAATTTCTTGGCAGAGCCGGTTATCGAATCCGGACTTCCGGGGGCCAGCCAAGAATGCTAACCGTTACACCACGAGAAGGACAGAAGGTACATCAAGTGAATGTGCAAGAAGTCACAGGTGGAAAAAGTGTATTGATCTACTGTATTTAAGCTATCTCCCTGAAGGCCAAACACAAGACATTTTCATAACTTAACTGGACAGTTCATTTAAAATTTGGCAGAATTATTTACACGTTTATGTTCACATGATTGAACCATGATAGTCACATTTAATGAAAAACTGAAAGGGTTCCAGCAAAAAATAGAAATCTTCCAAAAACTTTCCATTTCAATATATTGAAATCCGAATTTTTGTTACATATGTATAAAGGCGGGTTCATTCTCAACAATAGACCTGTTTTCATGAAGTGCAAAATAAAATCCCGTTTGGGGACTTCGAGTTTTCAGAAAAATAAGGCAATACAATTTTGTAAAATCACAAAAAAATCCAATTTAGCCCCCATTTGTGTGAGAAATGTTTTATTAAGTGTATAAATAATTCATGTAAATTATTCCAGGCACTAGTAAATTAATTGTAACTCACCACCCAATTTAATTGGACACACTCGTGTTGACTGATTGAAAAGCCTCTGCTAATAAATCAATAAAAGCCAATTGCATCATACAAGATCCTTTTAACATGGATAGTTTTCGGGCTGGGGGTCAAGCCAAACTTTGCGTGACACAATTTGCGTTATACACAGGTAAGTGTGACGGACCACCGCGCACCTTGCCCCTAAATAGGTACTACGCGCATCACATCTTGTTCTGGATTTGTACTTATCCCCGCAACTTCAATGCAAAAATATCTACCTTGAGGTGTCAACAATATTATAAAGAAACTGGTTTACAGACCTATCCTCATGCGAATTGCGAGTGTTGAAAACACCTTGTTAGAGAGCTTGCTAGAAAAAGGGAAGGAAGGAAGCTTTTAGTTTTACGTGACCGTTAAACATGCGATCATGGGCCACGAGGCTTCTTAGAAAGGTTAACGGGTATTCATCCTTTAGATCTGATTTGATTTTCTTCAGTGTAGCGGAGGAACCTTCCTTCTCTTTTTTTGTGTGTGTTATAATTAATGCCCTATAAATGTGTAGACGTGGGCTATGAAAATACCTCAAATACTGTAGTTGCAGAGAGAGTGTATATTTTGTGAAGTGACTGTACACTAAATTATGAGACCCCTTATGTAAGAAATACCGTTGTATTAATAGACGTTTAGCTTTAATTATTGTACGTACTGTATACATTAAAAAAAACTACAACATTTTCTTGTATTTAATTCTTGGCCATGAAGGCCTGTATGACAACTGCTTTAGCCATGAGACACTACTATGCGATGTCCTTCAAATACAGGAAGTAGCACAAAGTTTGCTATCCCGGCGGAGACAAGACAAGGTGAACCACCAAACATCTACTGATGAACCCAATTAGGTACACCAGGGTGAAGCCCAAAGACACGGAAAACATCTAGAATATTCTCAGACGTTAATATGATTTACTTTAAGTTGAAAGGGGTGGGGCCCACAACGAATGACCAATCCGAATAACACTAAACGTAGCTGCATCAGTGTAAGAAATGCCCACAGGTTTACTCGCAGGCATTATTGGAGAGGATGAAACCACGTGAGATGCCCTGAGCTCAGCTGTGTAACAGGTCCTGCAGTGATCAACTCTGACATCACTTGCTGCATTTCGGCGAAGTTAATGACCCCTTACATCACAGTCTGCCCACACGATGGCATTCACAACTCTGCCTGAATCCAGTCTAATAGCTCTCTTGTCCGTTTCCTCATCGATTGACTTCACTTTGCACTCTGTTAAGCTAAAGGAACATACAGAAAAATTCTTGAAAAATTCCGGTCGCATTTGCTGGCTACATCAGGTCAAGCGTTCTTGGCTGTCGCCTCAGAGGTTCAGGTTCGATTCTCGGATCAGCCAAGAAATTTGAATTCTGGTATGAAGGCTGGAATTGGGTACACTCAGCCTCGTAAGGCAAAACTGAGAAGAGGAAGGTTAGATTTCCGCCTCAGCCATCCTGGAAGTGGTTTTCCGTAGTTTCCACCCACTTCTACTCTAGGCAAATGCTGGGATGGTTCCTAACTTAAGGCCAAGGCTGCCTCTTTCCCAATCCTATCCCTAATTTACAAATACTCATACTAGTAAAGGTCATCACAATAACAGAGGTATCACACAAATACTGCACACACCCAAATACACGGGGCTATGTGACCACGATGTTATAGCCCCTAAAATAAGCAACAACAACATATCATGAAGCTCTAACAACCAGAACAGTCGCTCTGAAGATTCTTACGCCTGCATCACAGGAAACTACCGCGACAGCCCAAAGTTAAAAATGTGATAAATCACGGAAGTTCGGAGATCGGTGTTTCGATTCCAGATGCTGTGAATGACTATCCTGAGTGTGACTTTCCCCAAGTTTTTCTACACTCTATCCAGGCAAATGCCGGTACAGTACGCTGTATCAAGTCACGTGACTGTCACCCAACCTCAGTATCCTACACTGCTACAATCACACACACACACTTGGTTGATGGCCGAGATGTCCCAAGTGCCTAAAATGAGCTAACAACAACAATAACAATAATAATGTTCACAGACAACATTTTCAAGGCGGCTGAGGAGGGGTTCAAGCCCACTCGCCTTCTGCCTCCGAAGATAGCTTCGCCAAATGAGTAATTTATTTGTACATTGATACTGCTCGAGTCCAAGCTCGGAAAGGTGCCGGGGATTACCAGTCCTTGCGTACTAACAGAACCAAATACATTGGTCGGTCAGCTAATACGCACATTAATACGTACTAAATACTGTACAGCGTAAAATGCTATGAGTTTGCTCTAGCTTCATCATGACATTTCTCAACAACTATACGAATTAATTGCTAGGATTCACTATGTACAACAAAACTTTTCATTTTTGTGGGTCGAGAATTTAATCCCGAAGTTCCATCGGCCATACCGCTTATTAAACTGACGTGAGGGCTGGATCGGGGTGCAGTCTGCCTCGTGAGGACAATTGTGTAGCTGTCTGACAGTGAGGCAGCGCCCCGGTCACGAAAAACAAGATTAACGGCCGAGAGGACCCGATGCACTGACCATGCGTCACCCCAATATCTGAAAGCCTAATGGCCAGGCAGTGGTCGCTTGGTAGGCCTAGGCTCTTCATGGGCTGTAGTGCCAGGGGTTATTTATTTTTATGTCCGACCCTGGCTATTATGTGTCAGAAAACTGTATCATAATGATGGTCATTATAACACTATTTTTCATTATGAATCAGATTCTCCCACCAATCAGATCTCAAGAAACAGTTGTTTGACCAATAGCATATCACCTGCGCTGAGTTCCACGACCTTCTAATTTAAATTTCACTGCGTGGCCTAGTGTCATAGTAGGGTAATCGAGGAGGCCATGGTCAAATACAAGGAATTCTCTGCGTCTCATTCGCTCTGTTCAGTACATAAAACTGGCGAAATCTCGACAGATATTTATGGATATTTATGTTCGAACATAAAATAGTTATAATAATTATCGTCGAACATAAACAGTCGTATGCAACTCGCCTATAATGGTAATTAAGACACTCGTATGGAAATTATTTAGGCTTGTTGCATAATGTACTATTATACCACTTATTGCTGAATCAACTGTTGCATTAATTATTTCTCCAGCATTTAATTTACCTTCGTGCTTCAAGTGAATTTTGAAATGAATTGTATTTGTGTCCTGAGAACTATGTCCACTACACACGAGAATGTTAGAGAAACAAGAGTTTGATTACTCACTGACTCTTTCGCAACAACTCACTGATTTAGGCAACGGCCCTATGCTAGCAGTATTGGCAGGGCCGTAGAGAGTCATCGCGAGTCCTAGGACAGAGTCTTCTGGGCCCCTCCGTTCTTATTCAACTTGAGACATAATTTTTGAATTATGGTATTAAGCTTGCAAATTTTAACACAACCCCCCCCCCCCCCAAATAAAATAAAAGCTCCTATCTGTTTTACCACTTACAACTTCAATCATCATCCGTGAAATTTAGCTTGCCCAACTGATTATTAATTTACTTAGTTTTTAGTTGTCCAGCCATGATCATATCTTATTGGTTGTTCTATTACTTCAAGATTTTGATCATTTTGCACTCAGAATTCCACTTTCATTGTACCTCAACGTGTTTTGGCACAACAAGAATAAAACATACTCCTTTCAAAAATATATGAAGTAAAAAGTCAATCTTTCCTCAGAATTAATTAGAAACGTAAAGGACTCTTAAACTTAAGCATGTTATAAATTAAATGGAAAACTCTAGCAACTTTACCATTTCCCAGAAAATAAAAAAGAACAAAAAACACAATGGTTATTTAACAAATTAATTTTATGTTCACTTCGTAATACATGGGTTGGTTTTTTAGTTTTGGCACCTTAGTTATAATTGAATTAATAACTCACTTAGATGGTTCCAAGTTTCACAGGCCCTCGATGTAGTCCCCACCGTTGCGTACAACGTGTTCCCAGTGATGCGGAAGTCGTTGGATCCCGTTGGCACTGCCCAATCTATTGATGGTACGAAGAGAGCGCTCGGCAGCCTGCTTAACGTCATTGTCATCTTCATCTTCGGGATGAGATCATAGTCGCAGGGACTGATATCGGGAGAATATGGGGGGTGATAGAGGACCTCCCAGCCCCAGCGATCCAACAATGCCGACACAACGCCTGCTGTGTGTGCCCTAGCATTGTCAAGCAGAACGATGGGCGGTGTAACCATGTGGTGGCGCCGTTTCCTTCTTAGAGCTCCTCGGAGATGGTCTTGCAGAAACGAACAATAGTACGCCGCATTAACGGTTTGCCCTCGGAGAACAGTATGGCAGCGCTTCCGTACCATTGAAGACGTTAAGCAGGCTGCCGAGCGCTCTCTTCGTACCATCAATAGATTGGGCAGTGCCAACGGGATCCAACGACTTCCGCATAGATGGGAACACGTTGTACGCAACGGTGGGGGACTACATCGAGGGCCTGTGAAACTTGGAACCATCTAAGTGAGTTATTAATCCGGTTATAACTAAGGTGCCAAAACTAAAAAAAAAAAAAAAAACAACCCATGTATTTTGGATACTATTCACTGGCTGTCATATCAGAAAATGTCATAATAGTTTTGACAAAAAATGAAACCATGTTGTCCACTCTAAGTTTTCTTCCACCTCGGGCTCTTCAAAAAATCCGGTCCCCGGGGCTACATCCCTCTCGTCGGGTCTGAGTATTGTGCTAAAAAGGAATTGCAGATAATACTTGTCTTCAATCCTGCCACTTCACGTCACGTCGTGAGCTCTTGGAGCTTAGACCCCAGCAGTCGCTTTTTGCCTCTGTTGATCCAGTGAATGAGGAGAGAGAGAGAGTGAGAGTCGGCCGGCAGTGACCCACAGCTCAGCTTGTTGTAAAACGATTAGTATGATCTTGACAGTGGCCTCCATCACTTCTACCGTATACTGTGGTAATGAAGAAGTTGTTCCTTGTTTTAGCTGCTCTTGTGTTTCAGAAGCGGCTTCGGTGGCGTAGTTGGTAGCATGCTGAGCTTCTATGCCCAAGATTGTGGGTTCGAACCCGGCTGAAGTGGCTGGATTTTTAAGAGCGTTAAAATCCCTCAGTATGTCTACCATCGGAGAGGAAGTAAAGCCGGCGGGCCCCACGATATAGATGTAAAAGAACCTTCCGCTAACTGCAATTGTGTGAATCAAAATTTGTAGGTTATATTTGATTAACGCTCTTTAAGTTCCAACATTCGCCGCCAGGAGCCGGTTGCGATGGCATCTATTAGCCAAGTTCATAGCTAGGTGATGTTGACGGTAGCATTTGGTAGCAAAAGTAGGAACTATTTGAAATTGATCGTCTGCAGTCCTTACCTGAATTACAGATAACACACACTAATACAGCCATCATAATTAACACCGGCTATCAGACAGATTCTACACACACCCAAAGTACACGGGGCTACATGACCTCGTTATCTCAGCCCCTAAACCAACGAACCAACCTACTGTATGTTTTAGAGGCGAAAGATACGTGGTGTAAACATTCACAGGGCAGATTAAATGTATTCAACAAGGGAGAACGTTGGACCGATCCAAAAGGGAGAAGGGCCTAGTGGCCTGGGTTAAGACGAGGCAAACAACTTGGCGTAGGAATAGTTGTTTATTTAAAGTTACTCAGGTTATAGAGACGTTGTGCTTTTAACTGGAAGGCAATGTGTTCGATTCCCACCCAGATAGTGGATTTTATATATAAAAGTAACACTTTCAGACGCAAATGGCCCTGGGGTTCACTCGCCTTCAACAGAAATGAGTACCAGGGTAATTCCTGGGAGTAAAGGTTGCTTGGTGTGAAACTGACAACTCCATCACATCTAGCGGCGATGTCTGAGAGAGTAGTAGCTTCTACTTTCATTGCCTTAACGCAGTTAGCTTTGCTTCATTACAATGAAAAATTGATCACCTGATTCCTCTAGACATAGGTGGGAATTGATTTCAGAGTGGAATATGGAGGTTATCTGCCCCCCTCCAAGACCTACTAGCTATTCTTTCCTGATACCCTACTCTTAAAATGATTTACATTCTTGTGTTAAGTCGGAAACAGGTGGCGAACAGTCCGCCTCAGGACCAGAGCAGTGGCTTAACTACGATGGGGAGGGGCGAGGAGTGATCAGTGGGATCAATCCTCCTCAGCGTCAAATAATAAAAATATAAAATTTGTTGACGTTTTTGAGTAAAACCAATCTTCGGATTGATGACTATTGATTGGATTGTGTACGTTTAGACTTATTAATTTGAAATAATTTATTTTCTCTCGTGTAAATTTGTTAGCGTTACACTAAATTAACACTTACCGAATGAGAAAAATAGTTAGCTGTTCAGTTGCTAGAGGGGTGGCAGTAAGATGGGTGTGGCACTATCTTTTCTCATCCCTCTCCAGAACGCTTGTCAGTGCCATTCTGTTAGTATCAGAGTGTGAGTGTTATTTTGGATGGTGAATCATATGGTGTTATATTTTATTGCTGTTTTAAGTTAAAATTAAGTTGTAAACTATAGTGTATTCATATTTACACAATGTCGGGTAATACAATTCGCCAAATGATTTCGCGAAAAATCTGGACTATATCATTTAATATCAACAAGATTGTTAATTTTTGAACATTTACAACATGTTAAAATCTAATGAAATCAAATACGAAAAATAAAATTACTGTAGGAGGTTTTGAAACTTCGGGATCGTATATTTGCTTGTATTGATTCTGTCTCACTATATCCGAGCTCTCACCCCCCAATGTAATATTGACTCAGCTCATCGCGCTCTAGAAGTAGACACTAGTTATGCCACTGGACCAGAGCATGAGTCTAAATATTTTGATAAGCATTGGGTAACCCCAACTGTGAGCACCGGGCTCCTGTAAAGTTCCACCGTGGCGGATGATGGACTAGCGTGTTGAACAAGTAGACCTGAAGATGTCCTTGACAGTACCCACAAAACCTGCTCCCACGTGTACCCTAGTATCTGCAGTTATGACTGTGGAAGTAATATGACAAGCCGACTATTAGCATAGCTCCTCGGGCGGAAGGATGGACAGCTAGTTCTAATAGAGCATCTCTTGAGTTCAAGGCGGTCTACTCTTCTTGCGGTCCTTTTCATGTGAGTCTGTAGGACCACAGTTACTTGCTATATGAACTCACCGACCGGGTTAGCTAAGCGTGCTAAGTTCATGGGGTCACCTATCTCCGCAATTGGAAGATGTGTGGGTTCGAGCCCCACTGTCAGCCATCCTTTAAATGGTTTTTCGTAATTTCCAATTTTCAACTTGAGGTAAACACTGGGACGGTACCTTGTAATAAACCCCAACCACTTCCTTTCAACTCTTGGTCCGATTTTATTTTTCACGAGGTTGGTGTCAGGAAGGACATCCGGTTGTAAAATCCATCCATCATATACGATAGAAAATCATCGCACCTCACCCCCGACCCCCGTAGAAAGAAGAATGATAAAGTATAGGAAGAAGAATAAATTACAGGAAGACATGTAGCCATGGGCTCTAGCAAGGTTGTTGGGTTTGTTTTCTTTAGGGGATTGAGGTACTGTATGTTGATTATCAGGCCCGTGAACTATGGAATCTAGTTGGGTCCTGAAGAATGCCTTAGACAGCGCTAATTGATAATTTATAACAATGTCCACGAGATGAGTTACTAGGTGTCTAGAATAACTGGTCACCAATCAGTTGCGGATCGCTAAGGTAAGAAAAGAGACTGGAAAGGCTGTGCCGTATTTCACCTGGAGTTGACAGCTCTCGATCGCTCATTGGGTTACAACATCTTTGCCGGGGGCAGATTCCTCCATCTCCTGGGAATCTAGTAGGTTAAGGCCCTATAATAACCGACACGTGGCATATTCAACAAACCCGGTACGAACAAAAAACTGAGGGCGAAAAATGTAACAGAAAAAATATAAATACTGTATTATTGCATCCACTCAATCATCAAACTGGATTTATTATTTCTTTCTTTCTCGGTTAGGGTCTTCTGAGGACCACGAACCAATTTCAATGTTTAGTCCTTTGTTGTTCTTTCTTGGGAAGGAGGTGGCCGTGGTCTTAAATTACATCGCATCTCAGTATTTGTGTGGGTGGAGTAGAAGCAAGGAAATCATGGAATTCTATTTCATGAGGTTGACGTCAAGAAGGGCATGCAGCCGTAAATAAACTCCACATGCATTGTTATTATTATGATGATCATCATGATCATCATAACCATCATCATCATCATCATCATCATCATCACAGTGCCCTTTCAAACTGGTATTGTGTAGAAAATGATCTTTACTGAATTAAAACTACTAATTTACCTGCTGTACGATGGATATGGCTACAATTGCGTGCGCCTTGAAGTCAGTCTGCTCTCGATCGAGTGTGAGAAACCATTCTATGCTGTACCTTCTTTTCTTGGAGCAACTGCTTCTGTCTGCATCTTATCGGAATACATGTTAGGAAATAGAGTGCAAAATACTTCGCCGTGTACATCCGGACTGATATTTTATAAGGAATGTAGAGATGTATAATTTCGACCACAGGAGACAGTTTGTAGGGCCATGTGTGGCCCATGGTCACGGAGTTAAGATCCTCGCCTAACGGGAAATGCTAGTTCAAAGGAACATTATCTATTTCATCACACAGCCCATTCGCGGACAGATAAGCGTTATGAGCTTCCTCGAGTGAATTTCCGGAATTCTTACAAGCTATCACCGTTGCACGCTTGAAGCCGGAATTCTAGACCAGAGTCCATTCTTCTGGTATTATAGTTCCAATGGTCTCAATTTAAATCATGTGCCAGGAAGTAACGTAAAGCCATGGCGAACTTCTCTAGTACAAGTGCGCTCATTGGTACACACACGGGGCGTGGTGGCGCAGCGGTCAAGCTGTATGCCTCTCACCAAGGCGGACCGGGTTCGATTCCCGTCAATGCATGTGAGATTTTCGATGTGAAATGCCATGTCCTGTGGTTCGGATTCCACGTAAAACGGAGGTCCCGTGGCTTATGATCGCGAGATTAACGGTCACGTTAAACTACAAGCTTCCTTCCTTGCTTTGGTACACACACAATAATATCACAGGTTACCAATCAAGTTATACAAACGCACATGTACACGGGTATGATGGCCATGATTTCACTTACTCAACAACTATGACCACTCAACCTCGGATGCCATATTAAACTTGTACGTGCAGTATGTACGACACTTTTGCAGTTGTCCTTGTAAAACCTATGTGAGTTTTAACAGTAGGCTACACACATTGGTACAGATATTACAATAACATACACACTGTAAGATCATGCAGATGGTGATCATTGTGTAATAATAATAATAATAACCCCTGGCACTACAGCCCATGAAGGGCTAAGCCTACCAAGCGACCGCTGCCTAGCCATTTGGTCTGAAGATATTGGGGTGATGCGTGGGCAGCGCATCGGGTCCCCTCGGCCGTTATTTTTGGTCTCTGCCTCACTGTCAGACAGCTATTCAATTGTCCTCACGAGGCTGAGTGCACCCCGTTCCAGCCTTCACGTCAGTTTCTAAAATCCCTGACGGAGCCGGGAATCAAACCCGAGATCCTCTGGGTGAGAGACTGGAACGATACTCCAACACCACGGGGCCGGCTGATAATCACTACATCCTTATCTCCTAACAGTAACAAAATCAGTTCTATTCCTTAAAATTCCTGTTCATGGAATGAATCCATGGAATACGTCATGTGGTGTAGATGTTACCATTGTTGGCTACCACCTTGGAGGCCTTGATTCGATTCCCCACTCTGCAAAGAAATTTAATTCTGGCTTGAGTCACCGTACTTGAACGGTACCGTTGACATAGAAGTCACCCAAGCGGTGTCAATTTCGAACACTTGTTGTACCAGGTCTGTGGACTACAGGAGTTTCCTTTACTATCGACAAATGAAGAAATCCCTCAGTATGCCTTCCTTCAGAGGGGAAGTAAAGCCAGCGGGCCCATGTCATAGATGTATGGCATGTAAAAGATCCTTCCAACAACTACGATTGTGAAGCTAAATTTGTAGGTTAGATTTGATTAACACTCTATTAAGTTCCAACGTTCACCGCCAGGTACCGGTTGCGGAGGCATCTAGTAGCCAAGTTAACAGCTAGGTGTCGTTGACGGTAGAAATTGGTAACAAAATTAGGAACTACTTGAAATTGATCGTCTGCAGTCCTTACCTGAATTACAGATAATACAGCCATTACAATTAACACCGGTTATCAGACAAATTCTACACACGCCCAAAGTACACATGACCTCGTCGTCGCAGCCCCTAAACAAAGGAACAAATCAACCAAGAAACCATTTCGAAACAATATTCACATTGAGAGCTTGTCCTCATTTCAATTACGGCGTAGCCTAAACATCGACTGTTAATAGCAAAGACTAAATACAACGTTGCCCATCAATAATGATAAAAATGATTGAGCTTCATTTATGGTTCTTCCCTATTCATATGTAATAAATGTTTATTTTATAAATAACCTAGATTTCCTCCAAATTTCAATAAATAACCATATTAAGGTCGCTAATCAGAAGTACAAAGTTTTGTGATTTAGGTTTAGACAATTTCCCCCTAAATTGGCATGACTGAACACGGGCTCATGCTCATGCCACCCATTCGCTTATCACATGCAAGTGAGATAGCTGTGCCCTAATCATACTCCTCGCTTGCTGTTGTTGTTAATAATTCACTTAATGAGTTTTGGACACCTTGGTCATCAGCCCCGTGTAGTTGCGTGTGTGTTAAATTTGCCTCATAGCCGGTATTTATGCGATGACTGTAGTAGTGTTAGGGACAGAGATGCGGTAGGTGCCCCGGGATTTGAAATAAGGTACTATCCCAGCATTTACCTGGAGGGAGTGTAAGGAAAACCCGGGGAAAACACACACGCAGGATAGCAGCTGTCAGCGGGATTCGAAGCTACGATCTCCGGACTTGCTGCATCTGCCCACGCAGTCGTGGTGCATGATGTAACCATTTAACGCTGCGGAAACCCTTACTTCTTACGGCTTGGAACACCAGTAGGGTGTTGTTCCAGCACCCGAGCTCAGGCTCGACTGCCGGTTCGAATACGGACAGGGGCATAGATTTGCTGGTTGTGTTTAATTGTAAGTAAATTTGATATCTGAACCAAAATGTATATGTACCAATCATCTCAGTCCAACACAACAATTTAGGGGCCGATAACTTAGATGTTCGGCTCCTTAAAACAACAATTTTCATCATCATAATCCAACACAACAAATCACACGAGATAATAGTCTATATGAAGGTAGGACATGCCGCCATTAGCGCTCCTTCCTAACTAACTCAGAACTTGGACATCATTAACCTTGCTCGGGTGATACGTATTTAACACAAAAAAGTTTCTCCGGCCAGGAGGAGGGGTGGTCTGATGTTCTTAATACAATTTTAAGGTCTTGGGACATGTTGGTCATCAGCCCCGTATACTTGATTGAGAGTTGGATTTGTTTGACCTGTGTTTCTATGGTGAATGCATCATTGCGGTGTAGAATTTATGTAGGTGCTTCGAGGAATGAAATACGGTATTATCTCAGCATTTGCCCGGAGAGAGTGAAGAAAACGAGGAATACCCTCACGACGGGAGTCGTCAACGTCGGGATTCGAATCTTTGATTTCTGGATACCAACTTCCCCTTGGTGTCATGGTACACCAATCAACACGCACAGATACGCCACAGGGTGATCTTTGCCTGCAGAAATATTTTTTACCTACTTTCATTTAAAATGAAATAGGATTATGAGATCACCTTTTGTCCGTGTGTGTGTGTACACAGTTCACGCAACGGTCCTTGGCTGGTCAGCTCCGGTTGTGCAGTTGTACAGAGAACAGTCGGAGAACTTCAGGCAATTGCAATTGATACGTGAGTTGTGCAGATAGCAACTGCACAATCGGAGCTGACCGGCCGAAAACCGTGGCGTGAACAGCTTGTAAGAAAATTGTACTATTTTGTCTGACCCCGACCGTGTCCTTCAAATTTTACTACGTCTCACCAAGCCAACATGGCGGCTGTGCGAAATATTTCACCGGCATTCTATATCTCCGAAACTACTACCGATATCACCTTGAAAATTTGTACGGTGATAAAGGGCACTACTAGAAGTTCACCTATGTGACTTTCAGATACCTTTTAAGTTCAAAACAAACATGGCGGCCAAGTGAAATTTAAACATTTAAATAGACGTTTCTCGCGATTTAACCATTCGAGCACAGTGAAACTTGGTACAGAAAATGTTTATACACATTGTAATGCACTGACATCTAATTTAGTTCAATTGTTTACATAACCTCAAGATGGCGGCTGTGCAACATTTTAAAATTAAGTTCTTATTTCTTGGTCCTATTCATGCGATCGAAGTCAACGTTTGAATAATGAACCTACGCAATAATCGTCATCTAACAGTACATAACTCCATGGCCTACATATATAAACATCCAACATGGTGACCATCGAAATATTTAGACCGTTCTCAATACCCACTAATCTATGCCAGCAATCAAGCTGAAATTTTGTACGTTGATAAAAGCTATTATCATTAGTTCACATATGGGTTTTTTAATAACCTGATGAGAAAGAAAACTAACATGGCAGTGACGTGAAATTTAATAATTTAAATGGACGTTTCTCGCGAATTAACTTTCCGTGCGCAGTGAAACTTGGTACGGTAAATGCTTACACAAATCTTAATCCACAGATACTTTATTTATTTCAGTTGTTTTCATAACCTCAAGATGGCGGTTGTGAAAAATTTTAAAATCTCGTTTTCTTATTTCTTGTGTCCTAATCATGTGATTGAAATTTGAACAATAATCAGAAAAATAATCTTCGTCTAATAGTACATAACTCTAAGGCCTACATATATAAAAATCCACTACAGCGACCATACGAAATATTTAGATGGTTCTTAATATCTACGAATTTATTACAGCAATCAAACTGAAATGTTGTATGTTGATAGAGGCAATTAACATAAGTAGGATATATGAAAATTTAGTTCTTTACGGAAATACTAGTTGTTTATTGTTATCATTTGAACTCCACTGGGCAAGGAAAAAGAGCATAAAAGTCGTATGCAACGAGGCACTTTGCTGAAGTGGTAATCAATATATTCCCCGCAAATATTCGAGGAATAACCTGTTAACGCCAGGTAAAACAGTTGTTAGTAATTATTATTATTATTATTATTATTCCCATTTTCAACGGGGTCGTCGATGAGATATGATGAAAGGCTATGTGGTGGGTGGTTTTTACGACCAGATGTCCTTCCTCATCCAGTCTCATGAGAGGAGTTAATGAAGATGAATAAAACGGGGCAAGTAGATGGAAGGAAGCGACCGTGCTCTATTAGAAGGTACCCTCCAGGCATTTTCCTTGATATGAAATGGGAAACCACGGAAAACCTTTTCAAGGGTAGGGTTCGAACCCACATCTACCGAGTCCACAGATAGCTTTGTCCCATGGCCTAGCACTGTGTGTTAGTGAGCGTAGCTGGCAGTAATACCGTAATATTACTACTACTAATAATAATAATAATTCTATTTCTGTTCTATTCTAACTCTACCCCTTATCCCAATTGTAGTGGTAGGTTCCTTTTCATGCTATAAATCTATGACATGGACCCGCCAGATTTACTTCGCCTCCGAAGGAATGCATACTGAAGGATCTTAGCGCTCTTAAAAATACGACGACTTCTACCGGGTTTGAACCCGCTATCTTGGGCATAGCAGTTCAGCATGCTACCAACAACGCCACCGAAGCCGACACAAATGATAATAATATTAATAAAAAATAAATAAAATAAGACTTCAAAGGTGGATTCAATTTCTAGTTCATCTATCCTAAAAGTGATCGTAATTAGTGATCAACAACTGGTTTAGTCTAATACGGCTATGATACCTAACTTAAAGCCTCCTTACTAACCCTGCCTTGATTGAAAAAGCACTCTCTAGTACAGACACAACAATAATACATGCTATCTGACATATTTCACGCATTTCACTACGATGTCCCAAACAAATAATAACAAATTGGTAGAATTTATACCAGCCAACGTCTGTGGTCTTGGGGCACGTATTGAAACTTCGGATCCTAAGGTCCTGAGCTGTATTCCCGGCTCTGCCAAGAAATTTACTTCCGGTCTGAAGGTTTGAACGGGGTCCACTGAGCCTCATGAGGCAAACCCGAGAAGAGTTCGACGTTCCTAGAAGTGGTTTTCCATGGTTTACGACTTCTACTTCAGGCAAATGCCGGGATTCTTCATAACTTAATTCCACGGCCACCTCATTCAAGTCCTAACTGATCTCAATTAAAATACACATGTTAGACAGCTATCGCAATGACAGTTCCCACGAGCACACACACGAGGCTATATGACAACGACGATGCAAAGTGAGTGTTAGTAAAGGTGTGCGTTACTTACAGCCGCTCCGCTGCTCCCCTGGTGTGCACTGGACCGCGATCACAACAAGCACTACTGTCAGATAGTTCCGTCTCGCTGATATGATACCAGCAGCTAGACGAAGATGTCCACGGCTATTGGCTACGGACCCGGAGGTGGGGGAGTAGGAGTGACAATATAGACAAAGGTCACTGCTGTTTACATCGACATGCAAATTCGCAATGCTTTATTTCTACACTTCCCATTTGTCCTAATCTCTACTTTAAAACAAAACAAAAAAAAATCGTTATTAACCTCCGTGCCTTCTCTCGATTAACTTCAAACTTAACCTTCTTTGTTTGTTTATTTCTCTTAATTTAACTTGTTCTTTATCAAAATTACTTTTTTAAATTCGCTTATCCTCCCAGTTTGGCTCCACCCACGAACTTTGCGAGGGATCATTCCTCTACCGTTGCAAGATCAGTGTCTGGGAGAATTCGCTTATCCTCCCAGTTTGGCTCCACTCACGAACTTTGCGAGGGATCATTCCTCTACCGTTGCAAGATCAGTGTCTGGGAGCTGAGCATATTTTGTCAGCAGATACCACTGGGGATGGAGAGAGCCCGATCATCAAGGTGACCGCTAACTTGGGTCAGGGAAGGGATTTTGGAAGGAAATCGGCCGTGGATCTGTTGAAAGGAACCATCTCAGCATTTGCCTGATGGTGAAAATGGCAAACCACGGAAACAATTTTGAGGACGGCCCAGGATGTATTCGAATCCATGTTCTCCTGGTGCCAGAAAAGCACAAGCTAGCGCGTCATTACTCTCGGCCACCGTGGTCAGTAACTTACTAATTACTCACTCAGGGACTCACTACTAGTGGTTGGTGACCACTGGACCTCAGCTGAGAACGACATTGTTTCCTCTTACGTATGGCAAGCTCCTCTCTTTCATCATTACCATCGACTCCCCTTGGTCATCTCTTGTTCTCTTCTGATCTTGACAGTATAAGGGTATCTGCGGCCTGGGGTGTATTTCACTTTCCTGTGAATGGCGGTAACGTTCTCACCTGCCGCTCCCAAGGTCGCAGGATCGAATCCTGGTTCAGTCAATTGGCATTTGGGGGTGCGCAAATGTGAGGTAACCGTGTCAGTAGATTTACTGGCACGTTGAAGATCCCCTTCAGGGCGAAATTCCGGCACTCCGGCGTCTCTAAAAGCCTCAATGAAATGAAAATCCACAGCCTGCTTCCAGTCTCCGACCGGGTCAGGAATGGAATGAATGAAGCCCCCATCTAGCGGCGAGGATATGAACTGTGCCGGCTGCCGAGGCCTGACGCCTGGGGCAATGATTAAATGAATGACAGAGGAAATGAAATGATAGTGGAGAGTGTTGCTGGAATGAAATGTTGACAGGGAAAACCGGAGTACCCGGAGAAAAACCTGTCTGCCTCCGTTCTGTCCAGCACAGATCTCACATGGAGTGACCGGGATTTGAACCACGGACCCAGCGGTGAGAGGCCGGCGTGCTGACGCCTAAGCCACGGAGGCTTGTCTAAAAGCCTCAATACTGTAGTTAAAATAGACGTGAAACCAATAACAGCATTATTATTATTATTTTCCTGTGTTAATTGGCCCTTTCCTTTTCTGATATCGTAATTCTTCGAGGGGTAAGACCTTGTCTTGTTTGTTCACGGTATTCCCTGCCTATTGTAAGATACCCTAAATGGGCAGAGCCTGTGTAGTCCACCTTGCATGGTACACAGTGGATAGCGCCACTCCTTTAAGGGTTCACGGTTGGTGAACTCGAGAGTTGTCAACCCCGAGGGATTTAGGAGTATGCCCATCTTTTAACTATTACCAATTCCCATTTCCTATCTGTCCTTCCTGGACCTACTTTCCAAGTGCCTCAATCGCTCATTCTTCGATGGAAATTATTTTCTCTCTCATTTATTCCCCTTATTCTCAATTCTGTTTTCCATTTCCTCTTCTGGTGTGTTAGTAGTGACAAGATTGGCAATGGAAGTAATCACTATTATGATATGATATTTTTCTCATTGGTCAGATGACCTTGAAGTTCCGTCCCTCAAAACAACATTCGGCAACACCACTATCTTTTATAATCTATTTTATGTACAATTTCTTCCTGATGCTATAAAAGTGATAATTGTAAATATAATTATGATTTAATTTTAATTCAAACTGCAAATCGTAATATAAACACCAACTAAATGCACTACACTCATTGTGGTTATATAATATTTGTAAGTTATATAAATTTAAACCTCAACACAGTGACCAGGATCTGATGATGACTGCTGGAAGGTCGAAACGCGTAATCCTAAACATTGCCTCATTATAACAGTGATCATAACTAATACATGCAATTTTTTCCAGGAGTGTTATTTACTTATTATTCTTATATTATACACATTGTATCCCGCCCAGTCATTTGTGTTGACCGACTGAAGAGTTACAACTTACAGTTTGTACAGGCAACACTGAAAGAATGGCTTCAACACATTACATTTTGTGGAGAGGACCAGCCGCTAACACTTGATGCGGAACTAGTAATGCGCACCACTTCGCTGCTACACTGATGGCAGGGCTCGGATGGTTACGAAAATTCATATTCTTTTCTTTGCCACTATTTTCATGCCCGATTGATGCAAATCAAGTGATTATCGTCACAATACAGTGGTATTTAACTGTCATATATATATATATATATATATATATATATATATATATAATATCGTATGGCCTCGGGTGCCTGGTGCAAGCTTTGTTAATTGACACCCAAAAGGTAGTTTGCATGTCGAATTTCGTCCTTCCTTTGAACGCTATGAAAGTCAAGGAGGTTAGATATCTAAACTCCTTGACACTACAGCGCTTTCAAGTAGAGAATGGAGGAACTTTGTGTTGGCGGAAAATCCCGCGATTAATTTTGCCATTGAACACGGCCTACTGAATTCAAATGGGTTCTTTAACATGCGAACAACGTATGACATGAGTGTCGTGATTTTTGTCGCCTTCAAAAATCACTTACCATGGCCAGGAGCGAACCTGCAATCTTGGGGTTGGTAGTCCGACAATATAACCACTCACCCACCGTGGCAAGCACTGTCATATAAATGCATATTTGGAACATTTTTTTACCATTAGGTCATATTTTGAGCGTTTTTATCATTTCAAATGATCTTGTCGACTTCATCGTTATGCTTTGGTCTACCGTTATGCGTTACGGTTACGGCATGTATGACGTCATCATGTTGTTCAGTGCATATGCACCGAGTCTGAGTTTACTCCTGGGGTCTGGCGTTATGCGATACGGAGACGGCGAGTGCGTGACGTCATACAGCAGAGTGCACCTCCCGCTCTCCGTTCCCTGCGCGGGAAGCCTAAGTTAAAGGGTAATGGAGTCTGTTGAGACTGAGTTTACTCCTGGGGTCTGGCGTTATGTGATTCGGAGACGGCGAGTGCGTGATGTCATACAGCAGAGTGCACCTCCCGCTCTCCGTTCCCCGCGCGGAAAGCCTAAGTTAAGGGTAATGGAGTCTGTTGAAAGAGTCCTGGGGAGCTCTCCTGAGCCTTTCTAACATGTGTAGCATTTGTAGCATGCGTCATTTGAAATGATATAAACTCTAGTCTCTCAGACAGACCGTATCTTTTTGGTAAGAACGTCATATTTCGGTAGTTTGACGGCAGCTGTAGGTGTGCATCATCCTCAACTTACCGAACGGGAACTAGTGTTTACAGAAATAAACTGTGAATAACCACTTAAAAATGTATATTCAGAAAATTAATATGAAAAAAGGAATAAAGAATGTATTTAGATCGTAGGCAACACTGTCATGTATGGACTTCTGAAAATTGATCTAGAATGCTATTATCTATATGTGTGCCAATTTTGGAATAGTTCGCATGCATAACTTCTGAGATATCAAACATAGAGCTCAAATTTCAATTGCGATTTTTCATCAGTTGGTAGCACTGACATTAATTTCAAATATGGTCATGAGGTATTGAGGTATAGATCTTCACTCTTACCAAATTTGATTTCGATAGCTGCAGCCGTTTAGGAGTTGATAGGGAGTGGGACACACACACACACACACGCACACACAGAGGCAGACATACATTTACCCGGATCGATCTCATAAATCTTCTTTTTCCTAATTTCTTTTGCAAAATGAGAAAAGTAGGCTAATGAAAAAATCAGAGAAGAGGTGAGAATGGAAGACTCAATACTATAAAATATCCAGAAGGCTAGAATGATGTGGTTTGGCCACGTGAAGAGCACGGGTGCCAATAAAACTGCAAGAAGGGAGTATGAAAGAGATTTGAGAGAGGAGACCAGCTCTCAGACCTCGAAAACAATGGACGGATCTGGAGAAAAAGGATGTAGAGGAGAGAGGCCAGGATTGGGAGAGGATTGTGAACGAAGAATGGTTCATGATCGACACAGATGGAAGGGGCTCGTATACCACACCCGGGAAACTGGAGTTGGTCAACGATGATGATGATGATGATGATGATGATGATGATGATGAATAAGGCTCAGATGTTTAGGGAAAATCATATATTTTTTCTATGCCTCTATTTTCATGCCTGATTAGTTTCTGATGCAAATCAAGGGATTATCTTCACAATAAAGTGGTTTTCATTTGTCATATAAATGCACATTTCGAACATTTTTTACCATTATATCATATTGTGATTATTTTTATGGTAAGAACGTTATATTTCGGTAGTTTGACGGCAGCTATAGCTGTGCAATCACCCTCAACTTACCGAACGGGAACTAGTGTTTTCATAAATAGAAATAACCACTTGAAAATGAAAATCCACAGCCTGCTTCCAGTGTCCGACCGGGTCAGGAATGGAATGAATGAAGCCCCCATCTAGCGGCGAGGATATGGACTGTGCCGGCTGCCGAGGCCTGACGCACTCCTCTGGGGCAATGATTAAATGAATGACATGAAATGAAATGATAGTGGAGAGTGTTGCTGGAATGAAATTCTGACAGGGAAAACCGGAGTACCCGGAGAAAAACCTGTCTGCCTCCGTTCTGTCCAGCACAGATCTCACATGGAGTGACCGGGATTTGAACCACGGACCCAGCGGAGAGAGGCCGGCGTGCTGCCGCCTAAGCCACGGAGGCTTTGTAAATAACCACTTAAACATGTATATTCAGAAAATTAATATGAAAATAGGAATAAAGAATGTATTTAGATCGTAGGCTTTCATCTAGGCTTACAGAATGGAGCCGCGTCGTATATCGGTGATTGTTTCCCCTACGCGGCTCCATTCTGTAAGCCTAGATGATAACATGAAGAATTTAGGTAACAGTTTAATCTCGAAGGGATTGTCGCTGTGGTTAATAATAAAAAAAGACAGTCAGTTTGAAAGACTGGACTGTATATGATTTTAAATGCTACAAATTATGAAAAATGCTAGAATTGCTGGAGGCTTCGAGCGAGCGCGCGGTGAAAGGAGGGAGCTGGCTGGATGACGTCACGCTCGCCGTGTCGTTGCCGTCTCGTAACGCCAGAGCTCACCAGTGAACTCAGTACACATGCACCAAGCGGTACTATGACATCACACACCCCAGTGCATTCTCGGTACATTTCGTGACGTTGCCGTATCGTAACGACGAAGTCGACTAATTCATTTAAAATGATAATAAACGGCCATATTTAAATCAGTCATTTTTGAGTCACATTTCGTCATTTACAGGATCATATTTGCTTGCATATTCGGTCTATTTTTAAGTCTTCAACATCTAAGTCATACTGAACACAGGGTCGACTCATTGAATTTGTTACAATCATATGCTTTTGCAAACTGGTTATTGTACTGTATGTAATATGTTCGGTCGACTCCGTAGCGTAGCGGTCAGCATGGTTAGCTGTCGCCCCGGAGGTCCTGGGTTCGATTCCCGGCTCTGCCACGAAATTTGAAAAGTGGTACGAGGACTGGAACGGGGTCTACTCAGCCTCGGGTGGCCCAAATGAGTAGAGGGGGTTCGATTCCCACCGCAGCCTCGAAGTGGTTTTCCGTGGTTTCCCACTTCGTCTTCGGGCAAATGCCGGGATGGTACCTTCTTCAAGGCCACGGCCGCCTCCTTCCCTCTTCCTTGCCTATCCATCCTCACCGTCCCTTACCTTCCCTCATGAGGCCCCTGTTCGCTTTGCAGGTGAGGCCGCCTGGGCGAGGTGCCAATCCCACCTCACCAGTTGTATCCCTCCCGATTCGATGTTCCCAGCTCTAGGACACTGCCCGTAGAGGCGGTAGTGGTGAGTTCCCTCGCTGGGTCCGTGGGTTCCACCAACCTGGAGGGTAAACGACTAAAAAAAAAAAAAAAAAAAAGTAATATGTTCACTGTATTATTTAGGTACATTTTGTGTTAAGCAAATTATGTGCACTGCACAAACGCTAAGAACATAGACTACTGATGCTAATAATGCCATGAACAGGTCACCTGGATGCACTACAAGGGTTGCTCCATGTGACTACCCTGAGCGTCGTTGCACACAATGATGCTCAGAAACACCTATGTGGCATCGAAATGGTACGATCTGATTAGACCTAGTCATCGATGTGGCATAAAAGTGGTGTTTTTCCGGGCTTGCGTTCCGTATGTTAATGTTATCGACTCGACTAGCTTGCCACGGTGGGTGAGTGGATAGCGTGTCGGTCTACTAACCCCAAGATTGCAGGTTCGCCCCTGGCCGTGGTAAGTGATTTTTGAAAGGCGGCAAAAATACGATACGCATGTCATACGATGTTGGCATGTCAAAAAACCCATTTGAATTCAGTAAGCCGTGTTCATAATGGCAAAATTAATCTCGGGAGTTTCCGCCAACACAAAGTTCCTCATTTCTCTACTAGAAAGCGCTATAGTGTTCAAGGAGCTTAGATATCTATTATCTAGCCTTCTTGACTTTCATAGTGATTCAAGGAACAACGAAATTCGACATGCAAGCTACCCTCTGGGTGTCAAATTACAAAGCTTGCACCCGGCATCCGAGGCCATACGATATTATTATCGACTCTACAAACCCTAGGATTTCCATAACTGACGACCTGCACCCTGCTCATGGTCTGTGAGTAATGGAGGAACGTGTAGCTAACAAAGAGTGGGTATACTCGTCCATTATTTTTGTTAATTCACTGACTCGAGACACTTGGGGTTGTTGTTATTGCATTTAGGGACATCGCTACATAGTGGTCATGTAGCCTCATGTTTGTGAGTGTTTGCAATCTGTCTGATGTACGTCTACTCCTTATTCCCCCTTTTAAACGGGGATGAGATGAGATGAACGGCTATGCGGTGGGTGGTTTTTACGACCGGATGCCCTTCCTGATGCCAACCTCATGAGAGGAGATAATGAGAAATGGAAATGAGTAAAACTGGGCAAGGATATGGAAGGAAGTGGCATTGGCCTGTAGGAAGGTACCACCCAGCATTTGCCTGGAGTTGAAAATGGGAAACCACGGAAAACCATATCAAAGAGGGCCGACGGTGGAGCTCGAATCTATGTCTACCGAGTCCGCATATAGCTTGACCCCATGGCCTAGAGCTGGGCGTTAGTGAGCGTAGCTACCACTGTCGGTTGTGTTGGCTAATCTGTCTGATAACCTGTCTCATTTTGATGGCTGTAGTAGTGTGTGTATTTGTAATTGGGCTTAGGATTAGGGTAGGAAGTGGTAATAATCGAGCCCACCTCTCCTTATTTAAGCCTCATAACGTCAAAAGCCCCGTTTCAGCCGTCAGACCAGAATTAAATGTCTTGCCAGAGTCAGGAATCGAACCCGAACCATCACGGTGACAGACAGAAGCGCCAGTCACTACAAAACGAGGTGGACTCAAGACACTTGATGCAACATCAATTTCTCTCTACTCATTTCTACAGATTAATAACACTCGTTAGACATTACATGTGAATTTGGAACACGCTCTGAAGAGCACTAAAGCACCCGGGGCTACAAGACAACGATGTCGCAAAGCCCCTAAATAAATCAATAATAATAATAATAATAATAATAATAATAATAATAATAATAAACAAGCTCTAATTACAGTTTTAAAGAATTTCATTAATATAATCATGAAGAATCGTAATGTATGTTCTATAATATGTATTATCTAGGCGTACAGGATAGAACCGCGTTGTGTACCGGTGATTGTTTCCCAACTGAATGCTGGCCAGTAACGAAGAGATATGAACAACATCTACATGCCATGGAGATGAAGATGATTCGCTGGACACAGGGACTTACTAGACTGGACCGCATCAGGAATGACAATGCCCGAGCTACATTTGGTGTGACTCCAATCCCTGAAAAAATGCGGGAGAGCCGTCTACGTTGGTATGGCAATGACTTACTTGACATAGTTCCTATTGTCCCTCGTGGAACATAGGGCATCAATGAAGCATCTCCAACTGGTCCTGTTTGCCGACAACCTCTTCACCTCGCTCCAGGTCATACCCTCCTCTATAGCCTCCAAGTGGACAGATCTGCGCCACCATTTTCATATCCGTCGCTTTATTTCTATGGCCATCTCAGTTTCACCCGCCCTTCCCCAAAGTTCTTGGTTGGAGATTACTTCCGGCCAGTACTGTAGATGTTTAGGATCCTTCTTCAGAGACTTGGAAGGTAACTAAAAATAACCTCCAGACTTCAGACCTGTGTCAACCGCTGCTTAAGAAGGATCCTATGGCCATGTACTGCGTAGCAACCACTCTTCAGCCGCGTGAACTGCACTTGACATCAGTCCAGAAGGCCGACGACCACGAGGGCGACCGAGAAAGCGCTGACTGGATACTATGCGGGAGGACATGCAACTAGTGAATGCAACAACTAGAGACGCTCGACATCGATCAGTATGGAAGAAAAAGTGCAATAAAGCGCGACTAATGCTAGGAAGATGATGATGATGTTTTAATAGTCTGGATCTGATGACTTGATGACCGAAACTATTAATCTGAGTGAATTCATTAATCTCGTGTAATTTTATCACGTTTATGAAATAACAATTGGGCACAATCGTGTTGACCGACTGAAAAGCATTTAAATATCGTTTTCTAATAGACCAAATCCAGGTAGAAGCCACGAGAATGAGCGCGAGCACTCTCGCTTACTCACGAGTTGATTAGGGTACAAACAATGTCAACTTCTCCCTGTTGCTCAATTAGGATAGCACTTCCCTCTTCTTCCCCCACACCCTACTCAAACTTTCCCAACGCTTTGACTCATTCGTTTATAGTTGCTAAGTGCTTATCTCACTTATCACGTACCGTATTAATCATGGAAGTCTGACGCTGGAACCGGGTTCATTTTACCTCGTGAGGCTAGACTGAGAACAGGAGGCTTTGGTTCCAACCTCACCCATCCAAGAAGTGATTTTCCGTAGTTTCCTCATAGACCTACTCCATGAAAATGCCAGGATGGTACTAAAATTAAGGCCACGGCTACCTCCTACCCAAACACGAACTAGAAAAGAAGAAATCAGACAAGTTTCACTCACACACCCAAACCCACGGAGTTATAAGACCACGATATCGCAAAACTCAAAACATAAGCAACAACATGAACTAATCGAGTTAATGCCTAACAAGCTACGTTATCTAAAAATGATTCTTTTATTTGTGTTCCGTGGCTGAGCCGTGCTCATTAAACCGTGCACCACGGCTGCGAGGCCATCTGCAGCAAGTTCGGAGATCGTAGGTTCAAATCCCAACCAGTGGCTGTGGGTTTCCCCTCACTCCCTCCAGGCAAATACGGGATAGAACCTCACTTCATGTCCAGGGGCACCTACCTCATCCCTGTCCCTAATACAGTTACACACTCTACTACAGTCATCACATAATTCAGGTTATCAGACAAATTCAACTATGATCCAGAAGACCATGAAATACAAAATCAGGAACAAGTAGTTCCGTGACGAACTCAAGTGCCTACTTTTCTTAAAATTTAAGATTCACGCCAATCAATATAGACCTATCTAGAATAATTACGAAATCAAGTTGGTAATACTAACATTTCTAAGTAGCCTACGGGAGATTGAAATACGCCTGAAATAGTGTAGCCTAATAGACTAACTAACTACAGCTGGGTCCCCTGGTGACTCTGAATATATTCTTAGTTCTATTTCTGAAGGTGTAGAAACACATACAACATTTTGTTGAAGTTTAATGGATAGTATGGACGTTACATGCTGTTTGATACTGGATTTGTCAGTGCACGTAAAATCATGTTGGGAACATTGTCATGTGTGTGATGCTAAGAATTAATCTGACATATTACGATCTATTATAGTGCCAATTTTGGATAAAATCATTTGTTAGTACAGAAGTTACATGTAATTAAAACTTGAAACCAGCAGAAAGCTTAGATTCATGTTGGCAGCAATGAAGTTTATAAGTTACTCCAAATTAATCTAGAATGTCAGATACTATACGTGTGCAGAGTTTAGAGCTGATGGCTTGCATACTTTCTGATAAATTGATATTAGGATTAAACAAATAGAGAGAGAGAGCATTTATTAACAGTTGGCAGTTTTGATGGTTCTAACGAATACGCATAGACATAACTGTTATGGTACACAAAGCACAATCGAAATTTGGCTGAAATCCATTCGTTAGTATATAAGTTATATGCATTTTTAAAACTGGACATGTCAGCAGGCTTAGAATCGTGTTGGCAGCACTGATGTATATAACTTACACCGAACTAAGGTAGAATGCCAGATATTATACGTGTGCAAAGTTTAGATCGGTTGGCTTGCATACTTTCTGATTTATTGATATTAGGGTTAAAACATAGAGAGAGCATTTATTAACAGTTGGCAGCTCTGGTGGCTCTTTAAGCACAGTCATATTTGTTGTAGGACACACAGTACGTACGAAATTTGGTTGAACTACAATCGACAGTATAGAAGTTACATGCATTTAGAAATGGGACCTATCGGCAGGCTTATAATCATATTGGCAACACTGTCATGTATGGACTTCTGAAAATTGATCTAGAATGCTATCATCTATATGTGTGCCAATTTTGGAATAGTTCGCATGTATAACTTCTGAGATATCAAACATAGAGCTCAAATTTCAATTGCGATTTTTCATCAGTTGGTAGCACTGACATTAATTTCAAATATGGTCATGAGGTATTGAGGTATAGATCTTCACTCTTACCAAATTTGATTTCGATAGCTGCAGCCGTTTAGGAGTTGATAGGGAGTGGGACACACACACACACACACACACACACACACACACACACACACACACACAGACAGACAGACAGACATACATTTACCCGGATCGATCTCATAAATCTTCTTTTTCCTAATTTCTTTTGCAAAATGAGAAAAGTAGGCTAATGAAAAAATCAGAGAAGAGGTGAGAATGGAAGACTCTATACTATAAAATATCCAGAAGGCTAGAATGATGTGGTTTGGCCACGTGAAGAGCACGGGTGTCAATAAAACTGCAAGAAGGGAGTATGAAAGAGATTTGAGAGAGGAGACCAGCTCGCAGACCTCGAAAACAATGGACGGATCTGGAGAAAAAGGATGTAGAGGAGAGAGGCCAGGATTGGGAGAGGATTGTGAACGAAGAATGGTTCATGATCGACACAGATGGAAGGGGCTCGTATACCACACCCGGGAAACTGGAGGTGGTCAACGACGATGATGATGATGATGATAAGGCTCAGATGTTTAGGAAAAAAATATCTTTTTTTTTCTATGCCTCTATTTTCATGCCTAATTAGTTTCTGATGCAAATCAAGGGATTATCTTCACAATAAAGTGGTTTTTATTTGTCATATAATAGTACATTATGCAACGAGCCTATAATGGCTATAATTAAGACACGAGTATATTTATAAAACGAGCGTATGCGAGTTTTATAATTTCCATACGAGTGTCTTAATTACCGTTATAGGTGAGTTGCATACGAATGTTTATGTTCGACTATAATTATTATAACTATTTTATGTTCGAAGATAAATATTCATAAATATCTGTCGAGATTTCGCCAGTTTTATGTACTGAACAGAGCGCATGAGACGCAGAGAATGCCTTGTATTTGACCATGGCCTTCTCGATTACCCCACTATGACACTAGGCAACGCAGTTCAGAAGGCCTTGGAACTCCAGGCAGGTGCGATGCTAACCTTATCTAATTGGTCAAACAACTGTTTCATGAGCTGTGATTGGTGGGAGAAACTGTTTCATAATGAAAAATAGTGTTATAATGACCATCATTATGATACAGTTTACTGACACATAATAGTCAGGGTCGAACATAAATGCATATTTCGAACATTTTTACCATTAGATCATATTTTGATCATTTTTATGGTAATAACGTCATATTTCGGTAGTTTGACGGCAGCTATAGCTGTGCATTCACCCTCAACTCACCGAACGGGAACTAGTGTTTACAGAAATAGACTGTAAATAACCACTTAAACATGTATATTTAGAAAATTAATATGAACATAGAAATATGATTTTAGTTAACAATTTAATCTCGAAGGGATTGTTGCTTGGATTTATAATAAAAAGACGGCCATATTTAAATCAGTCATTTTCAGGTCATATTTTGTATTTTATCATTTTAAATGATTATATCGACTTCGCTGGGGTTTGGCGTTACGTTACGGTGACGGGATGAAATGTACCGAGAATGCACTGAGGTGTGTGACGTCATAGTACTGCTTGAGCCTCCTTCTTTCCCCGCGCGCTCCGGTGAGAGTGATGTCATCCAGCCAACTACCTCCTTTGACCTTGGTTTGCCCCTTTTTTATGCTAACGGACTTGGAGTTGACGCAGCATTTGTAGCATTTGTTGTAGCATTTACAATGGTATAAATCTATTCTTTCAGACTATCAGTGTTTTTTTAGTCATATTTCGTCATTTTTAAGGTCATATGTGCTTGCATATTCAGGCTATTTTTAGGTCTTAAACATCCGATCCCTAATGATGATGATAAGGCTGCGTTGTCCCCTACAACAAGGGAACAAGAGGCTTGCTCCTACTAGGACTGCGAGCCCGAGCAACCTTTGTGAGCTGCTCACCTGCTCGGCCCTGAAATAGATGGCGATCGCTTCCCTTCTCCTCTAACTAGACCTTGTAGAATTGGATCGAGTGTGCAGGTAAATGAGGCTGTCTAGTTCATATCTCACGGGCAGCCGATACGATTTACACATGTTCACATGCTTGTATTTGATTTGTACTAGATTGTTGAATAGCGCTGGAAATAAACAATTGAACGAGTTGCAGTGAAATGAAAATCTACAGCCTGCTTCCAGTCGAATGACCGGGTCAGGGAATGGAATGAATGAAGCCCCCATCTAGCGGCGAGGATATGAACTGTGCCGGTTGCCGAAGCCTGTCGCACTCCCCTGGAGCAATGATTAAATGAATGAGAGATGAAATGATAGTGGAGAGTGTTGCTGGAATTTGTGACAGGGAAATCCGGAGTACCCGGAGAAAAACCTGTCTTCCCCCGCTTTGTCCAGCACAAATCTCACATGGAGTGACCGGGATTCGAACCACGGACCCAGTGGTGAGAGGCCGGCGTGCTGCCGCTTAAGCCACGGAGGCTCCGAACGAGTTGCAGTAAAGATCTAAAATGGCGGGGAGGCATACATAGTCTTTATAGAGCCAGTGACCCCACGGTGTAGCCGTGAGCATCACGTCCACGATAGGGGGCTGCAGCAATTCCGTAGATAGGACGTTTCTGAGTGTCTTTTTCACACTCTCTCCACTGCAGAAAATGGAAATTGCAACACCATGAAGGGGAGTCGTAAAGCCCTATATTGCCAATGTTAAAATGACAATATAAATGCCCCGTTTTCTCAGCATCTATTAGATATATCAATGTATACTTTTTACAGACTGTTGATTGGTTCTTCCTCAGTGCACTGATCCTCATTCATATGGAAAACTTTAATAGATTTTTTTTTCAGTAAACATCTAAATTTTTCATTAAATATTTGGAGTTTTTTTAAACCTGTCGCCTCCATAGCGTAGCGGTCAGCATGCTTAGCTGCCGCCCCGGAGGTCCTGGGTTCGATTCCCGGCTCTGCCACGAAATTTGGAAAGTGGTATGAGGACTGGAACGGGGTCTACTCAGCCTCGGGTGGTCCAAATGAGTAGAGGGGGTTCGATTCCCACCTCAGCCATCCTCGAAGTGATTTTCCGTGGTTTTCCACTTCGTCTTCGGGCAAATGCCGGGATGGTACCTACTGTAAGGCCACGGCCGCCTCCTTCCCTCTTCCTAGCCTATCCATCCCCATCTTCCATCCCTCATGAGGCCCCTGTTCACTTTGCAGGTGAGGCCGCCTGGGCGAAGTGCTGATCACACCTCTCCAGTTGTATCCATCCCGACCAGATGTTCCAAGCTCCAGGACACTGCCCATAGAGGCGGTAGTGGTGAGTTCCCTCGCTGAGTCCGTGGGAACCACCAACCTAGAGGGTAAATTGACTAAATTAAAAAAAAAAACTATCTACTTGAGCAATTTGAATCTTCGAGGATCCACAGTAACAGTGTGCAATATACATTATACAGGGTGAACGTATGCCGCACTTGGAGATCGGCATGCGATTACTCGTCGAAATTCACGACAAAAGTTTATCTTGCAAAACCTAATTCTGCCAATAGGTTTAACAGAAATGCGTGTTAAGAAACGAGGCTCTGGCAACGCTGTAACTGCATGCAGCTAGACCAAGAACTGGTCGCAGGAACTCGGCACTCTGCTGGAGCTGTCTCATTAGCTCAGTGAGACGAAGTAATGCCATAAATGCCGGTTGTGCGGACGCGCCGATGATCGAGCCATTTTTTTCAGGTAATGTATCAAATTGCATCCAATGTACACCTCGACTGTGCAATACACTATGTCTTAAAGTTACAGTTACCTGTATTTAATCATTCAAGCGTAACATGGACTTCTTACAGAGTTAAACGACCCCTTGTTTCGTCCATGGCACAAATAAAGCCAATAGAACATAATAGTGGATACAGTAACATCGTCTCTATCCAATGCGGTACAAAGAAGCACAATACTATAGGTAGCTTACACTAGATTGCCCATTATGCTACGCACCATAATTGCATCGTGTACGTTTGACGTCCAGTCTTATCTTCACAGAGCCGGTACGTACACTTAACAGCAACGCCTTCACTTCACAGCAGATGTTCAAAGCGACCTCCTTGCATTTGCAAACACTTCGCCACTCGTTGGAGCATACTTTGCCAGGCCCTATGCAACACACCTGCATCCACCATTACCGATGCAGCATGCACGCGAGCTATTAGGTCTTGTACATCGATGGGTGGAGTACTATAAACTTGTTCCTTTAAGTGTCCCCACAAACAAAAATCTAGTGGATTGAGGTCCGTGGAACGTGGCGGCCAGAACATTGGACCTCCACGACCAATCCATTTCCATGAACACGCTTCATTTAAACAGTTACACACAGTCATTCCAAAGTGTGGCGGTGCAACATCATGCTGAAACCATAGCTGTCGCCGAACACCAAGTGGAACGTACGATAGAGGGGGGTAATAAACTTGTCTGGCAATAGGTAAGGGCAGGGGGATGAAACTACTATAGATCCTTCGCTTCCAAGGCCTCTCTGCCAACTGATAGGTTCACTGCCTGAGCACTCGCTGCGCTGCCATAGCGCTGCGGTCCAACTCGATTGCTATTGGTTGAAGCTCATGCGGGGTGGATACGCCGGTTACATTTAAACATGTCGCTGGCAACTGGCTATCCTACTCATGATCGTGTGTGTTTGTGCTTTTGAGGCTTCCAACATGACATTCCTTCGTAGGATATTGCATTAATACGGTAGGTATTTATTTCAATAGTTACTTCGCAGGTTTGCTGCCAGGATATGATTTTAATATCTACCCATTATGATAGTGTTTCTGTTTACGAATTGTGGGCTTTATTGTGATTACTTCGTTCAGTGTAGTATTCTCAATTCAAAATGATTTTAGCTAGATGGCATATTAGAATGATTTTGTGAAGTATTGTGAACTATATGAAAGGCTTTACATAGCCTAACCCTACTTTATTGAAACAGAGCTAGGCCTACAGTATGTGTAGAATGGTTGTGAACTGGTTACCTTATTGTGTTTCTTTTCTCTTCTCAGGTAATGAGGCACTTCAAGGAAAGCAGATTATATACTACATTTGTCCAATAGCCTATAGACAGGAGTTGCCTGATTCTGTTATCCGAACAGTTGTATACTAATCCTATTTCAGCAAAGGTAAAGTTACCATATTGATGAAACTTTGATCTATTAATTTTACACCAGTACCGGTATAGGGTAGGCCCAGGTGTTATGTAGGTTTTGATTAGCAATACACTTAGTTCATACCCCCCTCTGATAAATTCATATAGCCTATTGCACCCTGGCATACTGTTAGATGTGTGAGAAAGTCACTTGAGGAACTGGAATGTGCCCTACTTCTTTTGATAGTGCATGCCACGTGTCCTTATCTGTGAATGGCACACAGTAAACCTAATTGGAATCATGACACTATTGCAGGGAGATAATCAAAATATACAGGTGACGTTATTAGGAATAGTTGCAGTCTTTGCTTCATTTAGGGCTTTTAGACATAGTGAACATTAGCCTCGTATACTGCTTGATTGTGTGTAATCTGCCTGATAATATGTGTAATTATGATGAGATAAAGACTAGGTTGGAAATGAAATGCTATATGAAGCTGTTCGTATGAGCAGACTCGGATGGGTCATGCAAAGAGAATGGGGGAGAGAGATTACCTAAGAGGTTAATGAGCTCGGAGGTAGAGGATACGAGAAGCAGAGATAGACGTAGGAGGCTATAGTTAGTTAGTTAGTTAGTTAGTTTCAGTGTTTAACGATTTATTAAAGTGAGAGGTGTAGAAGCAGGGGATCATAGAGGTGACTTGTTTGCAAACAGAGGCTTGCAGACTGGACTATAAAAGGATACATGTACAGTATATAGCCTATATAACATTGCAGTGAATATAATGACTAGGCCTATCGGTTCCCCTTAAGTCAATCACAAAATTGAATTCAATGCATATTGCATCAAGAAATGCTTCAATCGGTTTACTGATTGGTAGGCTATTTGTGTAACAAATGAATTAATCCACAAATTAATATTGTTCATTTGAGATTTTTTCTTTTTTTTTCTTTCTTCTATGGATGTTTTTGGATGGGCTATATAATATCACAGTAAGAGGGGGGCATACACATAGATCTTACTGCTTACTGTGCTTGGGGTAAATTGTGGACTTCCGAGATGGTGGATTTGTTCTGATGTAAGTTACTGGCTAGTGGCATTCTCCACTTCAAATAACATCTAATATTAGTTCCAGTTTATATATTTATTCTAAATGCACTTTTGTGCATTCATTAAAGCAGCATTATCCTAATATCGAGGCTACAGTGGCATTCACCCAGGGGGTGAGGCCTGTTACACACATCCAGGCCAATTAGGAAAGTAATAATATTGTATTATTAGTATTAATAACAATGGAATTAAAGTAATCGGGTAACTTAGTTTATCCACACTACACTTGTCCCCTCCTTCTATGAGCAGCAAAAGTTCTATATGTGCATGCTTAACATTGTAACCTAGAGAGTAGCTGTTTACTGTCCTTGTCACAAGTTGTTGCTTCAACATCTTTATTATGAGATTTATGTGTAACGACTATTTAGGTACACAATGTAATTTGTTGTAAGGAATTCACCTTCTGTGGTCTCGGGGTATAGATGTGCCGTGCGAGCCATAGAGTAGCAGCGCTGCACAGTCAATTGGCTACACCTGTTCATATTGAAACTTCATATCCCGAGGTCCTGGCTCCATTACAAATACACACACCTACTGCCATCACAATGTCATGGGTAATCAGACATATCCCATATACACTTTCCAAGTACCATAAAGCCACATGACCACGATATCGCAAAGCCCCTACAACATTATTAGGATTTTAATTGTATTTTTCTCTTACAGATTTGCAATATGCGTGGCTCTACCATGTGATGACAATTATCTACTGGGACAATGACCTGATGAAATTAAATATTACTCTTTTCATGAAAATGTTCTGTGGATTTTATTATCTGTAAAAACTAAGAAAGAAGAATATAATATGAACATATAAACACTTATTTTTGTCCTCATTTTTTCCTTCAGAATTCTGTTTCCTTCCAGTATCGTATCTCATTCAACAGCGGTTAATAAGTTCATATTTTATAGGGTGTGCATGGTTTGTATTGGTTTATTACATTCTTCTTAGATTACTGTGATCCCACAACACTGGTGGCAACTAAACCTCTCTTCTACCTGTCTGATATTATAACTTATAGTACTGTGTAGTAGGTGAATGACTTTCTAGTGTTACAAGGCCATGGGTTCAAAGGCCGAACTCAGCTGAGACTTATGGAAGGAAATCCCAAGGTCACCAGTTCATCTCGCACGTCATCCTCTGCAAAAGTAACCTTTAAGCACTGCCATTAAAAAAATATAAACTATAAAAGAAATGTTAATGATAGAAAAACTATCATGAATAAAACATATAATACTAGAAAAATTAAGAGAGGGGACATGGGGAGAAAAGTGGGGGGAGTACTACGCAACTGCCGTGGTACAGGTTTCAAATAATAATAAAGGATATCCTGCGTCCTATCCTTCCCCCTAACCCTGTATCCCTCTCTTGTAACTACACGTAGTAATATGATTTATGTCAATAAAATGTATTTATTCACTGTTCCTATTGTTCTGTTTTACGCAAGGTCAGATATCAAAACTAAAGATTTCAGGCTGGTATTTCTACTATATTAATAGTAATAATCCATTATTATGAGCCTTTGTTTTGATATCTGCTCTTAAATAAAATAGAACAAAAGGAACAGGAATAAATAAAATACGCCGACATATATCATATTACTACGTACAAATACAAAGGGAGCGGTACAGGGTCAGGGGGGTGGGTAAGCGGTGGTACCAGTACGCGATTAAATAAAATTCAAATCGCCCGCGCTTAAATTTTAGTACACTGCCTCACCGCTACCGCTAAGTAGCAGGCTAGGCTGGTTGATGACGTAATCCTGACGGTTGTAGTTGGAATCAAATTTTAAGCCTGAGTAACCTTTCTCCCCTATATTCTTTGGGTAAGGGCCTAAAATCACTCCTCCCACGTTTCCAACCCACAGGCTTATGACAAAGCGTGCCTGAAAGCCACGTTCACGGGTGACATGTGGGTTGTGGTCAGACCAGTAAAGACTGTTGTGATGGTTGAAAATACCTTCCCGAGTGAAGCTACATTCGTCACTCCATAGCACATTCTTGATAAAATATTCGTTTTCTTTAACTTATTGCAAATGCAATTCACAGAACTGTACTCGTTGAATGTGGTCTTCTGGCCGCTGGTGTTGAGTTAACGTGTAAAGATATGGATTCAGTTTGTCGTCGTGCAACACGTCAACAACCAGTGTTGCAGGTACCTGGAACTGCCTTGCAATATCACGGGTACTTCGCCGAGGTGATTGGTTGACGGTTTCAAGAATTGCGTCCTCCGTTTGTGGAGTAGGCTACGTCTAGTCCTTGGACGACCTCTGTCCACTACTTGTGGGCGAAGATTACCGTGTCACATACGCACGAGCAGCACCCAACACTAAAAGCATATCGACGTATTCACCATTTGTGAACTCCATCATGAAGCCACCTACATGAACTTGACAGGACCAGTTATGGTTGTGCAATGCGCGGTTAGTCGACTCATGCATGCCGTTTAATGGATCACACTGTGCGTTCTTTTTTCCGTTATCGTTTTAGGGACTAAGCGAGGATCCCACCATTACCGCCACTGAGGGCAGTGTCCTGGAGCTTGGGACTCTGAGGCTGGGATACAACTGGGGAGTGTGACTAGCACTTTGCCCAGGCCGCCTCACCTGCAAAGCGAATGGGGGCCTGATGAAGGGATGGGAAAAGTGGGAGGGTTAGGCAAGGAAACGGGAAGGAGGCAGCCGTGGCCTTACGGTAGGTACCATCCCGGCATTTACCCGAAGACGAAGTGGGAAACCACGGAAAACCACTTCGAGGATGGCTGAGGTGGGAATCAAGCCCCCTCTACTCATTTGGACCACCCGAGGCTGAGTAGACCCCGTACCAGTCCTCAGACCTCTTTTCAAATTTCGTGGCAGAGCCAGGAATCGAACCGCGGACCTCCGGGGTGGGAGCTAATCACGCTGACCACTACGCAACGGAGGTGACTCACACTGGCATGTGACAAAATGATGTGATGTCATGCTTACATACGCAGTTAAGCGTCGGGAACTGACGAAAACAAAACAAAAAAAAACAAACCTGACGTAGATTCGAACCGTACCTTGATGGTGCATGTGGGTGTGATAACCCAACAGTCTACTCAGTGAGCTGCGACGAATAGTGCGGTTCTGCGGGATGATACACATTTCTCTGTACATCCCGATGCGCTTCAGTATGTGACAGTGTTGCCAGCTCCTCACTTCCATACTTGTGGTTTTAAACAGCACCCGATCCTATTTTGCTATAGAGACTCTTGTCTTGCAATTGGATGAGGAATCGCATGCCGACCTCCAAGTGCGGCATTTTACGTTCACCCTGTACAGAAAAATAATTATGGAGATACCACCAGTAGTTCCTGAGAAAACGGGTCATTTATTTGGAAAAATGTAATTTTGAGAAAATCGATTTTAAAGTAAGAGTTCAATATAAACTAGCAGACATCATAAATTATTCACTTCAAAAACCTCCTGGTTGGTAATCATCATCATCTCCATCTTTATCACCAACTGCTTTTCTCCTTCGTTCGTATCTGGCCTGTTTGGTCATGTTTGTTGCAGCAATTTCCACCTTCATAATTCGCTCTCTGTCCAACGCCCTGACACTGTTTATAGTATTGAAACCTGCTGGCAAACCAAGATCTTCCAATACTTGTAGTCTAGCAGTATGGCCATCATTAAATGTAAGAACTGCATCATACACACCCAACTGCAATGTTGGCATAACCACAAATACATTTTTGGGGATTCTAGACCATACAATGTTATTGAAAGACTCATTTGTGTTTTGAGTTTTTCCCTTCAAACACTTCTTTAGTAACTCTGGGTGGGCTAGATCCTTAAACACAGGCTTGATGGCAAGCATAACAGCCTTTGCTATTGCATTTTTGTGTGTAAATGTACCCAATGTACCAGCTTCTTTGGCCTTCCAGTATTTACACCAGTTCTGGGAACAAAAGTTGTGAATCGGCTCAGAATCTGTGGAGACTTTATGAAAATAAATAGCCCAAACTGATTTCTTCATGCCATCCAAATTATCTGAGTTGCTCCTGATAGTCATGCCGTAATATCTTGTGAGCTCATCAATGGTTTTGTCTGTCAGTCGACGCTTGATGGTCAAACCATCGGATAGAATGATTTTGCCAAGCTGTTGTCGCGAGTTCCTCAAACGTCTGCCCATCCTCTTTTGAACGTGATTGATACATTCTAAATTTATAATTGTCAAACCACCATAAGGCATGCTCTCTGACACTATCTTATAAGTTTTGGGGTCACCATCTCCAAGTAATTGCACATAGCGAACACCCCGCTCTTCTTCAGAACGCTGAAATATTTTTAGTGCAGAAGCAACTTCCATGCCCCCACTTGTTCCTTCGTAGTTCTTGGTGCATGATTCCTTGTGTTTCAATATCTTTGTATTGTCTTTGCCAGCTTGAACACAACCCTGACATTTGGTCATAGGCACTATATCTAGAACTTTAACCATTTTCAATGCCAAAAGCAGAAGCACAGGAATTTTTCGACTGAAAACCCCTCCTTTGCCAAGACCCATCGTAAGATATAGCAAAGTCAGTACTGTTATCATTTTCTACTACAGATTCACTTGTAGCAAGCTTCATTGAGTCTTCAGCATTCTTATTTACACATTTCCCTACCACTGATGTGTAACGAATAACATTAGTTGATGGGTTGGGAAGATTTAGCATACCACACAACACTTTGCCCGCTGAGAAACCCTCTCTTATACATCTGAGTGCATAAAATAACCTCAAATTATTTTCAAACAGCTGGGGTTTCTCTGTTTTCTCTGATGTATAAAAACTGTTCATGCTTTTACAATGGGTGCAGTTTATTGTAAGGTTAGTTACCAGTCCATTTCTTTTTGAAGCATTTTCACAGAATTTTACTTTCCCTCCACAAATATTACAACTAACAATGTCACTCAAAACTGAATTCAAAATATTAAAACTAATTAATATGTTAATAGTCGCCTCCGTAGCGTAGCGGTCAGCATGGTTAGCTGCCACCCCGGAAGTCCTGGGTTCGATTCCCGGCTCTGCCACGAAATTTGAAAAGTGGTATGAGGACTGGAACGGGGTCTACTCAGCCTCGGGTGGCCCAAATGAGTAGAGGGGGTTCGATTCCCACCTCAGCCATCCTCGAAGTGGTTTTCCGTGGTTTCCGACTTCGTCTTCGGGCAAATGCCGGGATGGTATCTTCTTCAAGGCCACGGCCACCTCCTTGCCTATCCATCCTGACCAACTAACAAAGTCACCTTCCCTCATGAGGCCCCTGTTCGCTTTGCAGGTGAGGCCACCTGGGCGAGGTGCCAATCACACCTCACCAGTTGTATCCACTCCGATTAGATGTTCCCAGCTCTAGGACACTGCCCGTAGAGGCGGTAGTGGTGAGTTCCCTCACTGAGTCCGTGGGTTCCACCAACCTGGAGGGTAAACGATTAAGAAAAGAAAAGAAATATGTTAATATTTGTTTCATCTTCATTGATGTCAATATACTTTTCTCCTATGTTATGCAGTTTCCTTTTAGAAGCACTGGGTGGAGATTGAACATTTTCACTAGGATTGTTCAACGTAACATTTTCACCTTGTTCAGCATCTACATCATGGCGTATCCATGGATATGTTCTATAATGCTGATTGCCTTTGTTCTTTCTCTTTTTAAACACACCTTTAGGCTTTGTCATTGTAAAAAAACACAAAATGAGGAGCACAATATACAACAAGTAGTTCCGTGAAGAACTATACAGCCTATTTTCATACATCCTGCTCATGTTAATTGTCTCTATCAACATACACAATTTCAGTTTAATTGCTGTAACAGATTCGTAGATATTGAGAACCGTCTAAATATTTCTCATGGTCGCCAGGATGGATTTTTATTTTTGTACTATTACATTAAGATTTTTGTGTACATGTGGTATTCAAACTTCAATCGCATGATTAGAACACAAGAAGTAAAAACGAGATTTTAAATTACGCACACCAGCCACCTTGTGATTATGCAAACAATTGAAATAAATTACATGCCAGTGGATCAACATTTGTATAAGCATTTAACGTGCTACGTTTCACGGCACTCGGATAGTTAATTCGCGAGAAACGTCCACTTAAATATTTATACTTCGCGTCGCCGCCATGTTGGATTTGTGCTCACCAGGTTACTGAAAGTCCTATAGGTGAACATATGTTCATAGTCTCTATGAACATTAAAAAAAATCAGTTTGGTTGCTGTAAAAGATTCATAAATATTGAGAACCGTCTAAATATTTCGGAAGCTCGCCATTTACGATTGTTATATGTATAGGCCATAGAGTTATGTACCATTCAAAGACAATTAATTATTGGCTAGCTTCATTATTCAAACTTTCACTTCGATCGTATGATTAAAGCCCTGCGGCGATGCGGATATATTTTGCATGGCTTTGCGGATAGCGGATAAGCTGCGGATAATGCTTGGAGTAAATTTGCGGATAGTTTTTAGAATTGAATCCGAACTTTTTGAATATCATGGGGAAAGTTGAGTAATGTGCGCAGCGGGTAATCGTGCGTACCTATGTTTTTCGAGTTGGTAGTACAACTAGCAACTCAGTTCACTCCTACCCTCAAGCTGTCATCGTACCTATCAGATAGGGATAGTCAGCATGATGCCAGTTGCTATGTGATAACCGTGAGGCTTGGATGAAGAAATTTAACACGTTGCATGTTATTTTCTGTAGCCAGAAAATAAGAAGGTAAGCCTACAGTTGTGATTCGATTATTTAAAATGAATGTTCTTTTAAATGCCAGTTTTTACAGTGTTTATGCATGTATTTATTTTTCAATGTAATAGATTAGTTTGCCGGGATTCAGTGAGTTACGTTTTAAAAGCAGAGTGGGGTAATGGTGCGCAGAACATATGATACAAGTAAATACAACGCGACATTTATTGCAAAATATTTCGTGTTTGTTCTCCAGATGCCAAGAAAATATACGCGGAAATATACGGAGAAAAACTCCTACCCAGCAGAAAATGTGCAGAAAGCTCTACGTGCAATTAGGGATGGATTGCCTCCTTTAATGCTGACGAAACGAAGATATTTTATTCTAATGGAATTTTCTGGAGTGTGTTATACCAATGTCCCCCTAATAACTCCTAAACGGCTACAGATGGTTGATTCCTTAGTCCTTAGTCAGTGATTGCCGGAATCGTGTGCGCCGACGTACCGGGGAGAGGGACCGCCCAGATCTTATTGTCGATAAGCACACAGGGCCAACAACAAGCATTATGGTCTGGGGAGTGATTGGCTTTAATGAGAAATCTCAATTAGTGCTTGTTGAGGGCACTATGACCACTCGACAGTACGTTGATAGGGCACTCAATCCAATTGTTGTCCCTATGATGGCGAACATTGCTAATGGGATGTTTCAGCAGGACAATGCCCGGGTTCACACTGCACGCATCTCCAGAGAAGATCTCCACGACATCACAACCTTAGAATGGCCCGCGAGATCCCCGGACCTCAGTCCTATTGAGCATGTGTGGTACATGATGGGTCGACAACTGGCCAACCGTCCTCAGCCACCCACAACTCTGGAACAACTGGCCCGTGCAGTGCAGCAAGCATGGGCCACAATTCCTCAGGAAGCGATCCAGGGCCTTATTGACTCCATTCCTCACCGAATTCATCAATGTATTGCAGCTCGTGGTGGGCACATCCTGTATTGATTGTTGTCCAAACGTGCGGTCAGAGGGACCTGAAAGTTTAATCATCGAATCACAAGCGAACACTCGTCCTGCATGTTCAATTGCAGCAATGAAGCACCACTCCTTCTGGGTGTTGCAATTTCCATTTTCTTCAGTGTACCTTATTTCAAGTCCCGGGGATCCTACTTCAATCCATGATACTGTTACACACTTTACCACAATCATCACAGGAATACAGATTAAGAGACGCGTTCAATACACAGCCAAGTGCACAATGCTGATGACCACGAGCTCTCAAACCTTCAAATGAATTAACAACAACAATACCTATAACTGCATTACTTATGATTTCAACCAATGAAGTGGTAGGTCACAACAGTGTTATTTGCATTGTTTTTATATTTTGCAAATTAGGTTAAAAGTAAACTCGTGGGTTCAATCTGGGACGATGAGTGTTTGTGTCTGTCTGTGCAATCTGTCTATGTGACTGTGTCCCCCTAATAACTCCTAAACGGCTACAGATGGTTGATTCCTTAGTTCTTTAGAGGCTGTGACAACGCGCTCACGTAGCCCCGAACGGCTACATATATGTCGATAACAAATTTAGTATGAGTAAACATCTATGCCAGGGTATCGCAGCAACATATTCTAAATCACATTAATTCTGGTTTTACATTTTTCAAAAATGATGAGAAAGTAGACTATCGGGATCAATCTGGGACGATATGTGTATGTCTGTCCCGTCTGCAACCCATATATGACAGTGTTTCCGACATGATTATACGCGTGCTGATATTTTCAATGTTTAACTGCGTGTAACTTCCATATCTGATGGATTTCAACTATGTCTTGCATATACAATGGGTGCCTCAATAAACATAATTCTGTATATTGTCAAAGTCATCAAAGATGTCTACTGTTGGTAATTGCTCTCTAGAATGTCAGTTCTTGTCTCAACATATCAGAAAGTATGTATGCAAACTTGACACTTGTATAGACCATAATACTGTAAATTAATTTTCAACCACCCACACATGACGACATTTCTACAAGAGCTGATAAATATGTTCGACGGATCCTATATTTATGTCTCTTATTTCACTGTTGTTATTTCAGAACATAAGTGTTCACACGAATATTTAAAGGAAACGGTTGGTAACCTAAGCAAGGGGTGGTGGGTGGGTTGAATCAGTCACATCGTCAGCAGGATCAGACAGTTGGTTGGTTGGTTCCTTAGTTTAGGGGCTGCGACAACACGGTCATGTAGCCCCGTGTACTTTGGGTGTGAGAAGAATCTGTCTGATAACCAGTGTTAATTGTGATGACTGTATTAGTGTGTGTTAACTGTTTTTAATTCAAGTAAGGACTGCAGACAATAATTTCAAGTAGTTCCTACTTTCGCCACCAAATGCTACCGTCCACGACACCTAGCTGTGTACTTGGCTACTACTAGATGCCATCGCAAACAGCGCTCGGTGACGAACGTTGGAGCTTGAGAGCATTAATCAAACTTAACGTACACATTTTGGCTTCACACGAGTGTAGTTAGTGGAAGGTTCTTTTTCATGCCATAAATCTTTGACATGGGACCGTCGGCTATATTTCCACTCCGAAGGGATTTTTAACGCTCTTAAAACATCCGATGACTTTGGCCGGGTTTGAACCCGTGACCTTAGGCATAGAAGCTCAGCATGCTACCAACTACGCCACCGAAGCCGCCAGAATCAGACAGTGAGAATGACACGCGTTATCAGATTCCACACACACCCAAGACTACGATGCCACAAAGCGCCTAAATGAATCAACAACAACAACATACTTCATAGGGAATGAGACTCTCAATTGTCGAACTCTCCCTTTTAAAAATACTAGACGGATGATCTCCGTAGCGACTGTCTGCGTGGCGCAGCGGTAACGTTCTCGCCTGCTGTTCCCAAGGTTGAAAGATCGAATCCTGGAGCATTCAGTTGGCATTTGTGGGTGCGCAAATATGAAGGAGCCGTGCCAGTAGATTTACTGACACGTTAAACATCCCCTTCGGGGCAAACTTCCGGATAACTCGGTGTCTCTAAAAGTCGCAGTAGTTAAAGGTGACATTAAACATTATTATTATTAGTATTATTAATATTATTATTATTATTATTATTATTATTATTATTATTATCATCATTACTATGATATCCTTGGTCCAATAGTGTCTTCAGGGAACCAATCGCCAAACCTGGGTGTTATAGCTGAGCCCACAAAGTAGATTCTCTTTGTGAGTGACTGATGCAAAAGAGGGCCATACTCAGTTGAAGTGGGTCGAGTGATAACTTATCAGCCACTCGGAAGTATCGTTAAAGACTTGTTAATATCGTCGTTAATTCATTTAGGGTCGTGACATTGTGACCATGTAGCCCCTTGTTATGTAAATATATCCATGATTTGGCTGATAACCTGTGTTGCTATGGTAGGCCTATGTGTAATTGTAATTGAGGCTAGGAGTGGGATGTGGGCGACCGTGATCTTAAGTTAGGAACCATTCCGGCAATTTCCTGGAGTAGTAATGGGAAACCACGGAAAATCACTTCTATGATATTCAAGGCGGCAAACGAATCCGCCTCTCCTCAGTTGTTTCACGAGGCTGAGTGTATGACTTCCAGTCCTCAGATCAGAATTGAATGTCTTGGCAGACCTTGGGTCTCCGTGGCGTCTACGAACTCAGGTCAGCGACATTCTTGACGTTAATAAGTGAGTAGTCTGCTAAGCGGACCATACAAAGGAAGGGAGAGGAATGTCAACTATTCCTAAATCTACTCAAGTGAAGTGGGCCCACCTCGTGACGTGCTGATTCGTATTCTTGGCTATCGCGGTGGAGGTCTGGGTTCAATTCTTGGCTCGAAGTAAATAATGTTGGTCTGAGAGTTGAACGGGTCTCGTGAGACAGAACTGATAAGAGGTGGGTTCAATTCCTATCTCAGCCATCCCAAAGTGGTTGTTCGTGGTTTCCAGTCGAATGTAGGGATGGTATCTAAATTAAGGGAACGGCCAACTCCTACCCAAATCATAGATCCAATTACAAATATACACACTAGTACTATCAGCACATAGTCATAGGTGTTGAGGCATTACACACACACGTACAAGGGGAAAATACATCACGATGTCGCAACACTCCTACACGGGTGGGCACAAAGTCCCGTTACCCCTATACATTTCAGGAAATACATTGATTATTTTAACATTTTCTGTTTCAGATATAATCAATGGCTGATACTAGTGACTATAGCATTGAATGCTTCGTCACAAGCACTTGGGTTCATGAGAGACCAAGACCAGGGGACACGTCGGAACTGGTGCGTACTGACTTTGAGCAGCGATTCGGACGACAGCCTCCTCAACTCTTTGGTCGATATGGGTGCAACTTTAAGTCATGTTTCATGTGTTTGCGCAGAGTTGACCGGGGTATACACAGTTCCGCGGATCGTTTACGAGTTGACTTCGTTGGTGATCTTTCCACTGACTCCGCGACTTCTCGGCATTGTTCCTCTCTTGTTGATGGTCGACCACTTCTTGGTTTGTACTTCACGCTGCCTGTAGCGAACAGTTTCTTTTCCCAACGTAAAAGTGTTGTCTTTTGAGGAGGCTGTCGTCCGAATCGTTGCTCAAAGTCAGTACGCACCAGTTCCGACGTGTTCCCTGGTCTTGGTCTCTCATGAACCCAAGTGCTTATGACAAAGCGTTCTTCAATGCTATAGTCACTAGTATCAGCCATTGATTATATCTGAAGCAGAAAATGTTTAAAAAAATCAATGTATTTCCTGAAATGTATAGGGGTAACGGGACTTTGTGCCCAGGGTGTATATGAACCAACAACAACAACAACAACAACAACAACGTCTACTCAAGTTATGGAAATACACTTTTTTTTTACTTCTTCGTGTAGCCTCCTGAGAGGCCGAGTGCAGGTCTTTCTAGTCGACGCCCGTGGGCGACCTGCGCGTCGGGATGAGAGATGGAATGGATGAAGATGAATGAAACTGGGCAAGGATGTGGAAGGAAGCGGCCGTGGCCTGTCAGAAGGTACTGCCCCAGCATTTTCCTGGTGTTGAAAATGGGAAACCACGGAAAACCATTTCAAGGACAGCCGACGGTGGGGCTCGAACCCACGCGTCTACCGAGTCAGCAGAGAGCTTGGCCCCTTGACCTAACGCAGCGCTTTAGCCCGCGTAGCCACTACTGTCGGTATGGAAATACACTGATAGAAACAGTAGAACAACTATGAAGTGGTCCGTTATTACTTTTTGGCTGCATAAATGTGTGATTAATTGTACCTAAAGGAAGTCTCCAAATCAGTGAAATTTTCATTATGTTAATATGAAATGAGAAAACACTCAATTTGTGTGAGGGCATTGTGGGTATTAAGGTATAGCTGGGTGTTCTGTAATTTATTTTCTAATTCCTGTCGAACTTCGGAAATGAAATAAATGTATATTTCTACTCTACACATTAGCTTACATGTTTCATTTATCATCTTGGACTGTGGTTCTTTGTTTTGCATTAGTTGAGCCCTTTCTTTGCCGCTATGACATAAATCTTTTGAGATTAACTCTGCATGGCTCTTGCATTGTTTCAGGATATCTACTAATAAGTAAATTCTTCAAAGAGGGAGCAAGATACTATATAGAATGGCCAACGTGTTTCCTTATAACAGTATTTGTTTCCGTAGTAGCAAATTTATAAGGAAGAGAGTGGCACTATGTACCGGATGACGTAGCGACAATGTATTTGCCCAGAATGAACAAAGACAAACACGAGGAATATTTATCAACAGATTGGTATCGGCGTGACGTCACAAACTAACGAAGTTTTCCCGAAACATGTTCAGTGACCATGACGAATAGAAGGAACTAGTGTGAGGACTCCGCCATTATAGCACGGTAGTTTGTGGTCCCGCCGCTACAAGCTCTGCAAGCGATAATCTCCATCAACCTGGACCAGGGTTGTAGGCACTACAAGCACGCCATCAAAAAACAGCAGTTGAAAAACAAGCAACAACTCCATAAACCCATCCCCTCACTCCTCTCCCTTTCACCAACACTTCCCCCACGCAATCCTAGCACTCTACATCAAATCCTACAGCTTTAAATCACGCCAGCAGCACAATAAACTTAATAAATCCAGGCTACAGAACATACCAAAAAAATACACTTTAAGCTAAACCAAATTCACTTCTCAGCTCGACATAACCCATAATACAAGTTAAAATCTATACAAAACATACTCTCCCTACTGTTTTACAACTATTAAACTAACTATTCGCACTCAAAACCTAAAATCCCTGAAACGGGAGCTAATTTAAAAACGCAATAGCCTAGCCCGATTACGTCTCCGCCAGTGCTACCGCATTTGCATTTCAGGGTGTATGTAGCCCCACCACTTCTGGTGCACCCTAGATAATGCTACACCCTCAGAGGCTCCCGGCTGGTGAGTTCGGGAGTTGGCGACCCCGAGGGATTCCTGAGCTGGGTCCGTTTTCCCCTTTTGTCCCTTCCCTTTGGGGCGGACCCTCTCCCCTCCCTTCTCCTCATAATCCTCTCCTCTTTTCCTTATATTTCCTTTTCTCTTTCAGATTCCCGCACTGTTTTTGTTACTTGGTTCCCCGTGTATCTAAATTCCCTTTTAGGATTTTTTTTGGTAGGTATTTTTAATCTACGTTGCATTTTGTAAGTCTTTTCGATCTAGATTGCATTTTGTGTGTGTTTTTCGATCTCAATTGCATTTTGTAAGGATTGACAATCTAAATTGGTTTTTAGTAAGTCTTTCAATATCCGGGCCGGGGCTTTTGTTAGTTTTTTGAATTTCAAATGCATTTTGTATTTTCAACCTACCCCGCTTTGTTCAAGTAGTTAAGTCTCAATTGCAATTTTGTGGGTATTTTGAAACTAAATTACATTTTGTAATTAATTTCAATCTAAATTGCATTTTGTAAGTATTTTGATTTCACTTGCATTTTGTAGGTATTTCGACTGTACGTTGCATTTTGTACGTATTTTGGACTTAACCTACATTTTGTGCGTATTTTTCAATCTATTCCTTTTCGAGTATTTTCGTTCAAAATTCCCTTATGTACTTATTACCGCTCTCCATTTGGTGAGTAGTTTCAATCTGAGTTCCTTTTTGTAAGTATTTTCTCTGCTGCATAAGGCATAGTTGTTGGGGCTCACTGTCTTTTTTATCTAAACCATTTTCGTTTCATCCATAGCAGTGAGCTGTTTTTTTTATCTTCATCCTTTCATTTCACGCCATTTCATTTCATCAGGGGCCGATAACCTCGATGTTAGGCCCCTTAAAACAACAATTATCATCATCATCATCGCATATGCATTCATAACTTCACAATAACTTCCAAATTACGACTAAGTGAGCTATCTGCCTGAGTAGTTACAGGTGTTACCGGCTTGCCTGGGACGATGGGTCACCAAACCGGTATTTAAACTCAATTATTAAGCTTTAATTAACCAAATTGAGAGGAAACAGATCAGACCAAAAAAACGTACACTTTAAGCTATACCAAATTCACTTCTCAGCTCGACATAAACTTTAATTCAACTCAAAACCTACCCAAAACATACTCTCCTTACTGTTTTACAACTATTAAACGAACTATTCGCACTTAAAACCTAAAAACCCTGAAACGGGAGCTAATTTAAAAACGCAATAGCCTAGCCCGATTATGTCTCCGGCAGTGCTACCGCAAATGCATTCATAACTTCACAATAACTTCTGTATAATTTGGTGCAAAATGATGGGTTTTAAAGCTATCTGGATTCAGTTTTTCAACCAATTTATTGTGATGTTTTATGTACGGTATGGTTAATGTCAAACGCAACTAATACCATTTTATCCATAATGTAGAATCTTGGGCTTATGCCGTGTTTTATTTATTCAAACTCGACGCGTTTCGAAAGAAACCATGTCTTTCTTCATCAGGAATAAACGGAAATACGACTAAATTGTTGCTAAGAGAAAGCAACAAAGAAACTAAAAAAGGTGCTCTAAGATGAACAATGAAGTGTATATAACACGTCCTTCGAGAAGTGTATGTGGCATTCTTTTCCAGGCCGAGAAAGTAATTACCAGAAAATTAAACTCAAAATCGATGTGGAGCGAAATATTTATGATTGTATCAATTCCAAAGGAACAATTTCAGTTGATCATTCAGGAGCTGGCTGCTGTCTTCAGCGTGTCATGGATATTATCCCTAGACTTGTTTATTTTGGGTGCCGATTCATCTTCAGAACGAAGGAAATCCGCCGAGATTTGCAATCTCGAACATCCGCCAAGTCTTCACGCAAGCTTTCGAAAGTTCAGTACCGTAGCCGACAAAATGAATTGGTAAGTAGAGAGTTACTTTAAATAGTTTATGTGTGCTTGTTTTAATATGCTGGGGATTAGCCGTGGTTTTTATCTGTTTCTGTATACTCCAGGAATCTGTGCGTTCCGTAAAATGCAATGAAGACCGTAGTTCTTATTTCCATGAATTATATTTTCCATTGTGCCCTGCCGTGCTATTTTAATTGTAACCGCTAATTACTTTTTGAAAGAGTACTAGTTACAAAGTAATTCGTTTCCCTTAGCACCATCCCTAAGACCAGCTGACCCCGCCAGCGTGGAACTTACCCACTCTAGCGCTGCCTGGCGGGGCGCGCTTGAACTTCAGGAGTATTCTCACTTTCTCCTTCTATTCGTCATGCAGTGACGTTCTACAGTCCGTGCCATCCTTTATAAGTTACTAACAATGTAACCTTAGCATGTGTTCCCTGTCACTACAACTGTTATGATTTATAGTTGATTTTCTTACTGTTGGGTTGAATCAGATTTAATTGTTGCCACTCATGTTACAAAGTGACCATGCCACTTACAGACACTGGAACTGGCACTTAAAACGTAACTTGAAAGTTGGCACCAAGAGCTGATCATCGTCTTTCGCTATGACGTTTGCCAATCTTCACGTCGTCAGCCAAACTTAACATTCAACAAGTAGTTCCGTGAAGAAATATACAGCCTATTTTCATATATCTTACTTATGTTAATTGCCTCTATTGAAACCAACGGGGTTAGGCTGACTGGTGTCGAACGCGGATCTCAGAGATAGTTGAGCTCAGAATAAAGGTTCCGGCAAGGAACGAACACAAGATCTTTTGAGGGAGTTTAAGTTATAAAAACCCATAGAGAAAATATATTAAATCACTGTTGTGATATGAACTAATGCTGACATTATTTATTAATATAATGCAGGGAATATTAGTAGAATACGACATTATTGGGCTGTATGAGGCATACTATTCTGGACTTGAGCACAGAAGTTGGAGCGCTTGACGTTTGTCTAATGACTCTGGAAAAGGGGCGGAGATTCTTGGAGCCGTGTCACTCTATGTGACCTACTTAAGTCGTCTGGAGCAGGTCAGGAGGCTAATTTATCGTCAAGTTATTCCCCGTTTCAGAATGGAGAAGCTGGTGGAGTGAGGAGATACCAGCGTAATCTAATGATTACTCGTGATTGGAGCAACGCAGTGACATGAGGTTTACACCTATGTGAATGTTTAGCCGGGAGGCTAATTATCAAGCCATTAAACATTGAAATCGAGGCAGATTTATTGGAACGCGCAGTAACACAGTATTTGGAGGTTAGCGGAAAGATATAACCATGCTTTCGGGGGTTTTTAGATGACGCCGCTTGGGCACGCCATGGAAAAGGCAATTCATATTAATTAATTGGCCGATCGATCCTCGAGCACGCATACAGATCTGTGATCAGCGAGGAAAAAGGAACCATATAAACGTTAATTCAAGACCAGAATCATACTGTGAGAGAAGATGTCACTGCAGGGGAATTCTCGGTCTACTTTTTCTCTCCAAACGGATATAAGGGGTGGACCCATGACAGAGGAAGTCAGTCGAACCATACTTGAGAGCGGAGAGCACGTCACCCTAGCTCAGAGAAGAAAGGCGCGGACTTTAACATTCTAAGTGCATCAACCTATAATCATGCATTAAGTCATGAGTTAATATCGAGTAATGTAATCAGGTGAACCGCAGTCTAGTGCGAAGTGCGCATTACCGAAGTCGAGAAGGGATGCTCGGACATCAACATGAAGAGCCGTGCAGTAAGACATTTATTAATACCATTTATTAAGGACAGTCGTGTCATGTTTGTATAGTCGGCATTACGAGCGATTGTTATTGTGCACGTAGGAAATGTACCGTGTAATATACAAGGTAGGACAATGGAGAGAGATAATTTGTACAAGTACAATCTAAAATGGTTGAGCGCAGTATGTAAACTATCGGTTATACATATCTTAGTATGCCGGACTGCGCAGAGATAAACTTTATTATGCGAGTGGTGAAATTTCATAAGAATACCAATATAAGTAACGCTCAGGACGATATGCAAGCATATGTATGCGATAGCAGGAAGTTCATCGAAGGATAGAGATTGATAGACAGTTGGGTGAAGCTATAGGAATCCTTAGGCAGAGTATCGAGACTTTCAATCAGGATGTGGATAGCAGCGAAGAGGAGTTCTTCAACGCCTGCATTTCTGATATCTTGCCAGGGAAAGTCAACCAGTAAGAAATGTAAATAATGAGCGTGTGAGTGTAGTGATGATCTGTTAAATATCTTTAAAATTAATATTGTATCAAGTGCTATAACGTGTTGTGCGTATAAGGAAGCAATAGCTTCAATATGGAAAGGAAAAGTGCCGTGTGTCTTGTGAGTCAAAAGTTATATAAAATGTGTGTTATCAGTGTAAGAATGCCTTGCTAATAGCAAACTATGGCAGGCATTACTGGAGGAAATGCGTGGTTGGAGCCACCAGACTAGCCGATGTAAGTACCCAAAACCCATGATTTTGTAGCAGTTATAGGCCGCTGTATGTTGTGTGATTTCCAAATTATAAAATATGCCAATAAGAGTCAATTTTATGAGGGAGAACCTCAAGGTATTATTGTTGTGTTGATTTTAGTAAAGTTGAGATGTTTTTGTACATCATTGAGTGGATAAATCGTTACCACTATTGTAAAATGGCAATTCAGTTATATAAAAACTTAACGTAACGAACACGGATGTTCGGTTATTAAAATGGTTACGTTGTGTCGGGTTATTGTAACTCATGTCAGTAATAATAATAATAATAATAATAAAGAATAAACGAATACACATCAGGGAAAAATGGTTGTAAGCAAAATATATATGCTAATTGGAATATTTATCTATCCAAGCAGTAAGATTATACATGAAGGTTAAGAAAAGCAATTTGATATCAGAGTATATTGTGATAATGGGAATAAAATATGCAAGAATCTAGGGAATGGAAGAGTTTAATAGTGAATTGAATTTGCAGCTTGTAAATAAGCTTGGAGAGTAATTGATAGATTTATCTTACTAATTAAAGGACGAGATCATAGCATAATGGTCAGGGAAGCCAGGTAATCTATTCGTCGTGTGAAATCTCGTATAGCCTAGGGCATACAGAGATATTTATTATTTTGCCAGAGTGTATTTAGTGATGTACCCTAACTCTGAGGATGGATATGGAATGTTCCGGGTTCGAATCCTGTGGTGTATGAGAGGATAACAATGGAAACCTCTGCATGATACCTGATGTCGACCGAGAACTAGTTATTGTATAATTCAGCTTATGGGAAGCGAATTTAATTGGCGGCAGGTTGTGCCTGACCGTAGCATTTAATAAGATACCGGCTAGCCAGTTCGACCAGTGTTTGATGAATCTTGCTCCTTCATATAATGAAATGGACCTATTGAAGCCAGTTATTAATATCATAAGGTTAGGAATAAATATTTAAACACGACCATAACCTAACTTGCATACCATTTAGTTGAAATCATATGGGATATGTGGGTCATTGAGACGGCACTATTGTATTTAAAACCTTGTTACTGCTTGGGGATAAAAGCAAGAAGGAGAGGAAGGGACAGCGCACGTGTTGTGACCGCCTGAATCAGTCCCATTGTATACATGTCGCTCCGAGGGGAAGACTTTTAAACGACCATTGAAGGTTGACATTTAGAAGGGACAGATTTTGAAACCCTGTTGGTAATGAAAGAGTCATTGTTGTATTGTATAATGAATTTGTGTGGTTTGAAACACATTGTTAATTAAGGATCGTTCTTATAACGTAATACTTGGCAAACTTATGAGTTGTTGGAAGTTACATTTTTACTGACAGTGTTACTTAGCTCTGGAGGTCAATACCAGATGCCTTAGGCTACGCCCACGCAAGGGTAGCATAATGTACCATCCGACACAGCGGTAACGGAATCTTTGAAATTTTAATCACAACGGCATACAGTGGAACTGTAGAAAAGGGGACTGTAGAACTCCAGAACGGGTATAATTACATATAATTGTGGAGTTGCAAGTAAATTTGTGTAACCCATAAATTGGCTAATGCATGGTAAAGCATTTTGGTGGGAAAAGAGATACAAAACACAAAGGTACACATAATGTAAATTAAGAGGTGTTGAGAGTAAACAATTAAGCTTGTGAAATGAAAGAGGTCACGACAGGTGACATAAGATTATAAGTACAGTTTTTGTGTAATTTAAATGTGCATCAGAGCACTTGAGATGAATTTTGATGTCAATCTCAGGGTAAATGTATGAATAATCATCCGGATTTGCAAGGATAAAGTGTGAATAATTAGTGGATTGTAGGAGGAATTCTGCTTTGTTTTGTATGATATTGTTGGGAGAGTGTTTTTATGTGTTTGAAGCCATGATTTAGAGCTGAATTAAAGTCCTTAGAATAGAGTTGTGCTTTATCATTGTAGAGTTGATAACTTTTAGTCTCAGATAAAAATATGCAACTGCTCAGTGGGTGGACGGTACACGCCTGAGAACTGATGCTGGCTGGAGGCAGAAGCATATTTTCCATGGAAATTACTCACATGGGTACATGGAAATTGATGTCCTGTACAGTGATTTGAGCTAAAGGTACAACTTAAGTCGGTCAAGATCTAGTGTAAACAACTCTATTAAATTAACGAATAAAATGAATTAGGGGAATGACCGCACCTAACCTTAGCTAAGCTCCGATACAAACAATATAAATTTTGATAAACACCTTATACTTATCATTGAACCCTTCAGAATAGCAGTGTTTTATGCAAGAATCTTGATCAAGGGGTCGCGCTCAGTTCATAGTGTGATGTTTACGTCCGCCAAACAACATGCTTTACTGAGGCAAGGGTCATAGGATAAAAATTATAATTAAGAAAGTAAGGAGACAAGACGAAAGATAATAACATGATTTAATAACTAATTGTGCATAAAAGAAAATAAACAAACAATAATAAAAATATATCCTCCCTGAATTTTTCCCTGACAGGAATATCTAACACTTTGAGGAGTCAGACGGATCTCCCCCTTTATAATAAAATTGTGGATCCTAGTTCCACTACCTTGCATGTGAGTTTTATATGCGCGTGATGCCTAACTACGAGAAAATGAGTACTTGGATGACCGTTCGTTTACAACGGGTTAACAGCCGCGGTGCTCACGAACAATCATCACGTAAATCAACGTTTATGGATATGGGCATGACATTAATAAAAACCCTTAAAAACTCTAATGCTGACACATACACTACAAATCTATTATTTACAGGAATCTCTCTGAGATCCTCATTAGCGCGATGACGCACTTAACAACATGAGCTACCAACTGGCCAATTGCTCAATACACACAAGGAAAAACAGCATTGCACATGACTCACGGGTCACAGAAATGAAAATAAACCTGGAATAAACCAACAACAACAAAAGCCTGACAGGCTAAGATTACTTTATATGAACAAAACTGCATGTTAAGGTAACGCTTCGGAGATTATCGTGATTCGTAGGCAACTCCCATTTATTTCAACAATTTTTTTTACCATTGATCAGTTCTTATCTGTAATTCAAGTAATTAGGGAGCCAACGAGCACTCCTCGCTAATGACCATGTTTGCACGTTCAGACAGCCTTGTGAAACATCTCCCCCTTTCCTCAAATACTTGTCGTGTCTCACTCCAGTGTATATAAATAGCTGACCAGCTGTGCCGCTATCTCAAGGAATCAACAGCAACAAAAATCTCATCCAACTCAACATATGGTCAGACATAATCACATATCCACAATTGCCCTCGCAAGGATACAATACGGACCTGGTACCAAGCTGACAGAAATCAGTCTCAGTTGAAATTCCCGCTTGTAATACCACAAAAATACACACATACACACATCTGGGACTGACATGACGCTTTTCACACAGGTCTGCTGAATAGGTGCTCGCAAGCATTAAACACAATATTTAAAACCTACGATAGAGCTGATTACTCTTCGTCACAAATTACATTGCTCCAACGGCAATAGTCACACTGAATCTGATCAATAATAAATCTTAAACAATTTTAATTACCCTCCAATCCACTGTATAATTACATTAATTCAGTCCTACTTCTGAAACACAACAGATCTCCGAGAGACGTTTTTAACCGCATTGCGTAACATATGCAAACACGGCCGTTCACATAGCTACGTTAATTAACACAACACAAAAACAAGAACCTTCCACTAACAACATTCGTGCGAGCTGCTTCCATACAAAAGTGTGTCAGACCAAAACTTAATATACTACGTTAATCACACAAGCAAAGTATTTACAAAAATATGTCCCATAAACCATAAGTTAATTTATCAAATAATAAAGAATATTATTTTGTACTCATCTCTCTTGTAGTCACCCGTCAAAGAACGTCAGCTGCCATTTCCCAACTGAATGGTTCTTATCTCATCTCAGCCATCTGGACGGAGTGTTGAGAATTCCAAACTTCCTCTGTAGTCGTCGATGTCATCTCTGGCGCTGCTTCAAAAATTAGATTATTATACACATGATATCTGACTACTAAATTCGCTGTTCAGGTACTACTTTCCCTGTCACAGTTCGTTGGCGAATTATCGACGATACTGCCCCTACAAATATAGTGCTGTGACTATCTATCACTGAATTTAACACTTTACAATAATTTCTGTGTTCTCATGACACGCAAAGTAATAACTGACTACGTCCGTAGACGCATAGAAGTAATAATCAACCTGTGTCCACGACACACAAAATAGAAGTCGTTCTGTCCGCAGACGAACACAGTAAAAGTCCTACGTCCTTCGACGCACACAAGTAATAGTCTTACGTCCTTCGACGCACACAAGTAATAGTCAATGTCTTGGCTCTTCATGCCACTTATAAAAGAACTGGCCCTAGGTCTCGATGGGGGGGGATTTATGTAAAAATTTCTCGAAATAATTGTGGTACAGGAATGAAATAAATATCACTGAACTCGTAACATTGCATAGGTCAAGAATATGCCCATTAATCCTAGAATCGATCGTAGAGATTTTGTCTAGGCGATTTCCCGCGTGAATGCTAGCCGAGCGTGCCCACGCTAGACCTGCCGCGCTAACTAGGCATTCTTCTCTCATTGGTTCTCACATTTTCTGTAATTTGGCGGTTTATAGCAGATCTTGGCGTCGTAGGAGTGTCTAGCATGCTCATCAGCCACTCACGTTACTGCATCATATTTCTTCTAGGCGCGAATATTACAATGAACATACCAGCAGCATGTCTCACTGCGCGTCGCTTCTATTTGAGGCAGCCAACACCTGTCCTTCTGACACATCGCTAGGCTATTTCCTTTCACAGCTAAAGTATTTAGCCTATTGTCAATCTGCTTCAAGTATGTCCCCGCTGTCTCCAACCAATGCTTGAAATTTCCTCATCTCCGTCTGGCTACTTTCATGATGCTGGTGGAAATATTTATTAATTGGAGAAATAAAACATAGAATCATTTATCCAACAGAGGATAAAGGGTTCACAACTCTCCCACTCACAAAATTTCGAACTTAGGAATAAAGTCGATAATTTTAAAAGTCTTCCGTAGGCCAATTTGTATTATTTCGGAATCACCCCTTTTCTATTACTTGGTCTAGTCGCTCCTGTCTTGAATGGCATTTACTCGTTTTCATTTCCTGCTCGTATCTCCCCTCTCTGTCTGCTTGCATGACCCGCTGATGCCTGAGGCAACACTCTGCTCGTCTCGTTAATGTTTGTCAACAACAACTCTACTTCCTCGTTTACGTGCCGTACTCAACTGCTCCTCGTGCACTTGGTTGATATTAGGACGTCCATATATTCAAACTGCATCATTATTTCGGCGCTCCCATGGCTCACTTCGACGATACTTTTTTAGGTTGGCAGCGTTGTAGACTGACATTGTTCCTGTACTCAATTCTTTCACTCTGTAAGCATTGTTTCCAAGGTTTCTTACGATAGAATAGGGTCCTATGAACTTTTCGCAGAATTTACTATAGATTTTCTTTTCTGGGTCCGATGTAGCAGGTCGTTTCACCAAAACGAGCTGGTTGATTTCAAGATCACTGTGAAACCTCTTATTTCTTACTCGCCGTAATCTGCGGTCTGCTTGTTTTCTCATGTAGGCTCTCGTCCTCTCAATTCGCAAGTCAGGTGCTATCATTGGATCTTGTGGACAGTTAATGATGCTTTTCCACGTTCTTACTGGATACTCGTTCTTGTGTAGGACCATAGGGATTTGTCCTGTTGACTCGTGCCTGGTAGAATTCATGCATGTCTCTACATTCTTAATCTTATCGACCCATTTGTGGTGTTCGTTCGGAATGAAGATCCTCAAATATGAAGTTACACACTTAATTGCTCTTTCACTTGGATTTGCTTGAGCATGTCGGATACTGCTTAAAACGTGTTTTATACCCATATCTTCCATACCTTTCTTGAATTCGGCGCTTGTGAAATAACTGCCATGGTCTGATAATATAAACTCTGGTTTTCCAAGGATTGGAATAACTCTATTTCGAATGCGACTGAGTACCTGCTTCGATGTAGTTTTCTGAATAGGGCATAGTACTACTAATTTAGAAAATACATCAATGCATACTAGTAAGTGTCGGCAACCTCGCCTTCCCTTCGGAATTGGACCGAAACAGTCGAGTGCCAGTAGCTCACATGGTTTCTGAGGTAGCAATGGTCTAGGATACTGCCTCATTAAGTAATTATTGGGCTTTGTCCTCTGACACGGATCACAAGTCGTAATGACGTCACATATAGTTGTCCTCATACGTGGCCATGTAAATGTCTCTCCTATCGTCGCTTCGCACTTATCTACGCCCACATGACCGTAACTTTCGTGCGTATGCCATGTCAATCCTCGTTGTAACGATGCAGGTACTAATATGCGTAACTTGGTGTGGTCATTATCTACCCATTTGTGCAGCAAATTGTTGACATAAACATATCTTCCTTCTTTGGCTTTTGCTTCTCAAAATGCAGGTGTTCCTGTAGGTAGTTGCTTTCTGAAGTATTGAATTAAAAGCATCATCCATGGTTCCGCTTCCTGTTCTCGCTGTATCTCACGTAACTCCTCCAAGAATTCCCGGTCCTTCGGTGTTAACTCCAAGTGTTGTACCATCGCTGTTTCTTCATTATCCGGCTCTGGGTTCCTGCTGAGTGCATCCGGTATCACGTTCATCTTTCCTGGGCAATGTTCAATCTCAATGCTGAACTGCTGAATATATATAGACCAACGTGTCACATGTTCGCTTGCCATCGACGTCTTAAACAAGAATGTTAGTGCCTTGTGGTCGGTCCTGACAACAATAGGGTAGCCGTAAATTATTCGTTTCCATTGTTGTAGTGCATGAAGTATGGCCAACAGCTCTAGTTCCGTTACCGTATAATTGCGCTCGTGCTTACGCAATTTTCGGCTGACAAATGCCAAATATGTTTTGTGCTGCAGGTTAGCTGGATCCTCTTGGTAAAGCATAGCACCTATACCAATTAGTGAAGCATCCGCTTGGATTATAAATTTGTGCTTGAAATCTGGATATCCTAATTTAATGCAATTTTCCAATAGCTGCTTTGTTGCTTGGAATGCCTTCTCACACTCCGCATTCCATAACCATTTATTATTTTTCTTTAGCATTTCCTGCATGGGAGCGACAATCTCCGTGTAACCTGGACAGTTTTCCTTAATGAATCCCGTTGTTGTTGTTTGAGTCTTCAGTCTTTTGACTGGTTTGATGCAGCTCTCCATGCCTCCCTGTCCTGAGCTAATAGTTTCATCTCTACATAGCTACCACACCCTACATCCGAGGCAATCTGTTTAACATATTCTAACCTTGGTCTACCCCTACAGTTCTTGTCCTCGACCCTTCCTTCCATAACTAAGCTTGCTATTCCTGGGTGTCTTAGTATGTGTCCTACCAACCTGTCTCTTCTCTTCATTAGCAGTCGCCAGAAACATCTCTCCTCTCCCACTCGTCTTAATACCTCTTTGTTTGTAACCCTATCTACCCATCTGATCTTCATCATTCTCCTGTAACACCACATTTCAAATGCTTCAATTCTCCTCTTTTCTGCTGCACCAATAGTCCAAGTTTCACTTCCATAGAGCGCCACGCTCCAGACAAAGGTTTTCAAAAATGACTTCCTAATACCTAAATCTATATTCGATGTCAGCAGATTCCTTTTTTGTAGAAATGCTTTTCTTGCCTGAGCCAACCTACTTTTTATATCTTTGCTTCGTCCATCACTGGTTATTCTGCTTCCTAAGTAACAGAAATCTCCTACTTCCTTCAGCTTTTCACCTGCCAATTTGATCTCCATAGAGGTTTCTGATTTATTTCGGCTGCATTCCAGTATTTTTGTTTTACATTTATTAATTTTCATCATGAATTCTTTCCGTAAGACGGAGTCCATACCATTCAAAAACTCATTCAAATCCTCAGGCTTGTTGGCCAAGATGACGATGTCATCAGCAAATCTCAGAGTTGAAATTATTTCTCCTTGAATCTTCACTCCCACTTTAAATTTTTCTCTAATTTCCTTCATTGCTTGTTCTATGTAAAGATTGAAAAGTATGGGTGATAAGTTGCAGCCTTGCCTTACACCTTTCTGAATACCAGCTTCTCTCTCATGTCCTTCAACTCGAATGACTGCTGTCTGGTTTCTGTATAGTTACGCCTAAGAAAGCCCGAATGTGCTTGACTCTCGTTGGTGTAGGGAAATTCTTTATCGCTTCAATCTTAGCTGGGTTTGGCTTCACTCCCTCCTTATCAATGACGTGACCCAAATATAAGATCTCGCTCTTGAAGAAATGCGATTTCTTCAGATTTACTTTGAAATTAGATGCATTCAGGTTGCCTAATACTTTATCTAAATTTTCCATGTGAGTTTCAATGTTGTCGGATGCCAGCAAAATGTCATCAATGTAGCGTACCGTCATCTCCTTCACTTCCTCGGTTAAATTCCGGTCCAGGGCTCGGATTAAAGCACAGCCCGCTGTTTTGACTCCAAAGGGCATTTGAACGAAGCAAAACGTCTGGTTATCGAATAAGAAGCCAGTTAGAAGCTGTGACTTCTCATCCAATTCAATATGGTGGAACGAGCTCGTCAGGTCGACTGATGAATAAATGCTCTTGTTTTTAAAGCCTTTTAGTACGTCTCTGATGATTGGTGCTCTGTCATACTCAGGAAAAATGAGTCTTGTGTTGAGATTTCTGGCATCTAAACAAAGTGTAATAGATCCATTTGGTTTTGTGACTGCCAAAATCGTATTTAGATAAGGTGTAGGTGTCTTCCTTATCACTCCAGCTTGTAACATCTCATCTATAATGACCTTAACTTGACCACGATATTTTTCAGGAATTGGGTACAATCTGCTTTTGAAAGGTGACCAATCCTCGACTTGCATAGAATATTTGAAATTTAATATTTTCCCAGGTACTGTATCAAATACTGTTTTGTGCTTCCTTAATATCTCTTCCAACTGTTTTCTGTGTTCACCCCCAAGTTGAATGTCATTGAGCCGCTCCTGTAGTAACTCTTCAAATTGTGCATCGCTGTTATCTCCTTCCGTTAATAAAGACCATATCTCCTGGGATTCACTCTCCTCATCTAGTTCCACAACAGCTCCTTCTATGATGTTATCTTCTGCCTTTCGTACCTCCTCTTCCGTCTCTTCCGATATTGCTTCCAATGCCCAAGAATTTACATCTCTTCCGGTAGTGATTTCATCCATATGCAATCCCACATTTTTCAGCTGATCATACTCTCTAAAACTGACAGTATTCTTGTGCAAATCTATCACTGCTTGATAGTCACAAATGAAATTTGCACCAAGAATTATATTGAAATTCATCTTTGCCATGATAATGAATGTTTGCCCAAAAGTGTGTTCCAATATGTTCAGCTCTAAGTATGCCTGACGTTTACAAGTGACGGTGCGTTCAGGAATAACACCCCTCACTTTGAGCTGTGGTACCGGAATTACAGGAATATTCTGACTCCGTCCCAACTCTCGAACCAAGGCCTCCGATACCAGACTGATCTGTGACCCCGTATCCAATAAACATCTTATATTAATTCCACCAATCCTCGCGTAAATAATGGGTAATTGCCTAATTTCATCGTTCCGTGGTTTCACCGTCTCCTCCAGGCAGTCTTCTGGCAAAGCAATCCATTCTTGTATGTTCGCTACTATCCATCCATCTTCAACTTCCGACTGTTGTGTTTGTAGCCTGTCTCCTTTATCCAAATTTAACATTTTTTTTAGCTCCATTGCGACTCCCATCATCCTTCTGTCGCTCATGTCCTTGATATCCCTGTTGTCTCAGTAGACTTCCAGCTTCTTCAGTATGTGTATCAGGATTCTTCATGTTCCCAATGGCCTTTTCCCATCTTCCTAGCTCTCCACCTTGACTAGCGTGTAACTCCTCTAAGTAATTTTGCGATTGAGCGTGCCTATCATCCCAGTCATCTCGATAGTTACGTGGCTCTCCTTGATTTTGATCTCTTCTTCCTTTCCACCGTTGATTAGCATTGTAATCACCGTATCTTCCATAAGGCCTGTCATTCCTTCGATTTTCACGCCATTGCTGATATCCTCTCTGTTGGTATCTATTGTTACCTTGGTATGACCTATTGTTGTAATGATTTTCGTTACGCTGATATGGTCTGTTTTCTCCTTCTTCCTGGTTTCGCCTAGGTGTGGAAGTGCTTGTATTAGTGCCCTGCGTTTTGGTGTTTGCCTGTTTTGGTTTTATGACCTCTGTAGTATTGACTAACTCCAGCTGTCTTCCTCCTCTATAATGACTATGAGATGTAGTCTCATCTATTTGCCGTAGTATCTGCTCTGCATGTAGGGCCGTACTAACGTTCGCTGCGACTAGTACTTGTTGTACGTTTACTGGCATTTGTCTCGCTATTGTCATCACCAGATCTGCTTCATTTAAAGGGTAATCAAGGTCGCGAAATTTTAACATTTGCATGTTAAAGAAATCTGAGTATTTCGTTTGCTGGGTGGTTTGGTACTTCCTAGAGTAAAGCTCCATCCTTAGACTCTGTTGTGTTGCGGGCGACCAATATTTGCGCAGAAACGCTAAGTTGAAATCTGACATGTTTCCAAATGTATATTTGAAGCTTAAAAACCATGTGAGGACATTTCCTGATAAAAATCTCTCCATCATCCTCAATCTACGTGCTTCAGGTACCCCAGTGTCATTGAAATGGTCTTCCATCTCTTTGATAAAGGCTTTAGGTGTCACCCCTGAATTTTCCGTGTATTTCTGCGGTTTGTAGTCATTTGAGCGAATTACTTGAATAAGTTGTGCGGGCTGATGACCGTCTTGTGGTGTTGAGCTCCTATCGACATTCTTACGAAATCCTTTCGTGTTTGTTGTTAATGGGCTCTCTGTCTGAGTCTGACTTCCTGCTGTGCTGGACTCTGGACTATTTGAGTCATCCGGCTTGTCTTTCAATGTTCCCGTTCTAAATATAGATGATTGTTCTAATGAGCGGAGTTCGGCTTTTATGATCCTGTCCGTCTGCTCTTTAAGTTTATTTTTCACTTCTTGCTCCAAAGCTTGAATACGCGTGTGATTTTCGCCTACTGTTTTAAGAATGGTGGATCTTTCCTCTTTAGAATCGATATTCATTTTCTTCCAATCTTTCCTTATTTGTTCTTTAATCGTGCTTACTTGCCCTTCGATCTGGCTTTTTGTATCATCCTGATTACTTTCTATCTGGCTCAGCCTTTCGTCTAATGTACTCTTAAATTGCTCTTGCTCCGCTTTTAGGCTTGTCCATTGTTCCGCTGATTTTATCTCGAGACGGTCCATATCTTTAATTATGCCGGATATGTTTTCATCTACTGCTGATAATTGTTGTTGAATGACCCTGCCGCTTTTCTCCATCTCCTTAAATCGTCCTTCCAACTTATCCTGAGCTATTTTGACCTCGCTTGTATTCATTGTGCATGCTATTTCAATTTGCTCTAGTTTAGCCAACACCGTTTCATCCAGAATGCTAAGTTTTTGATCAAAAATATCTTCCATTTTTTAATCTGCTCTAATTGTTTCTCATTATTTTTGCTAACATCTAGGGCCAGTAATACCATCTGTTGATTTGTGTGATCTTTCATTTCTGCGGTTAACGAAGCTAATTGGTTCGTGTTTTTAATATTTTGCGCCTCTAACTGCGAATTGATAGTGTCATTAATTTCACTCTTTAATAACCTAGCTTGTTCCGCCTGATATTAATTTTGTTCAATTCTACTGTTATTTAATTGTGTCCGCAATGATTCACTTTGTTCAGCTAGTTTAGTTTTTAGCGATTCACTCTGCTCAGATAATTTGTTTATAGACTCACTTTGTTCTAGCCTACTATTGTTTAATTGTGTCCGCAATGATTCACTTTGTTCAGCTAGTTTAGTATTTAGCGATTCACTTTGTTCTAACATACTAGTGTTTATAGATTGACTCTGTTCTGATAGTTTGGTGTTTATTTGTTCAGATAACTTCGTGTTTAGCGATACACCTTGTTCCGCCAATTTAGTATCCAACAATTCCTGTGTTTTCCTCGCCGCACTCTCAATGATCTCCTGGATCTGCTCCACCGTTGCCATATTACACACTTTATATGAGACATTAGGGAAATGGCATAAAGCAATGCCCTTTGACACACACATACAATCCAATGCACATTTACTTTCTTTATCCAACTCAGTTCATTTATTTTTATATTTACTCCCACTAGTCAATTGCATCTCTGAGTGGTTCTAGTTTTACTCAATTTAATTTTAAACCCAAGCACATATTTAGTCATTAAATTGTTATCCTGATCTGATATTAACACTGACTAATTAACAAAGTATTAATTGTCATTTTAGGCTACAGCCTCCTAATATTTCCATGAGTTTGACTTTCTAAACAAATCTAGTTTTAACTTTATCATTTAGGCGCCCGGTATCACATATTAATTTTACTTTAATTTAAAAGACAAAAACGTGAACCGTATTTTACTTTGCAAACTCCTGATTTTAATTTATTTTTCACACATTTGGCGGTATCCACTTCGCCTCAATTACTTTTAATAAAATATCACTTCCCGGTGATTAAATACTGTCATATCTGCCTGCGCTTGCGGCATGTCAGTTTTACTCAAATACGCCACTATTGACATGTGTAATTTCCGCCGTTACACCACAGTAAATGGCCCCACGCTTGGCCGCGCCAGTTTTATACCTATGAACCCTTCAGAATAGCAGTGTTTTATGCAAGAATCTTGATCAAGGGGTCACGCTCAGTTCATAGTGTGATGTTTACGTCCGCCAAACAACATGCTTTACTGAGGCAAGGGTCATAGGATAAAAACTATAATTAAGAAAGTAAGGAGACAAGACGTAAGATAATAACATGATTTAATAACTAATTGTGCATAAAAGAAAATAAACAAACAATAATAAAAATATATCCTCCCTGTATTTTTCCCTGACAGGAATATCTAACACTTTGAGGAGTCAGACGGATCTCCCCCTTTATAATAAAATTGTGGATCCTAGTTCCACTACCTTGCATGTGAGTTTTATATGCGCGTGATGACTAACTACGAGAAAATGAGTACTTGGATGACCGTTCGTTTACAACGGGTTAACAGCCGCGGTGCTCACGAACAATCATCACGTAAATCAACGTTTATGGATATGGGCATGACATTAATAAAAACCCTTAAAAACTCTAATGCTGACACATACACTACAAATCTATTATTTACAGGAATCTCTCTGAGATCCTCATTAGCGCGATGACGCACTTAACAACATGAGCTACCAACTGGCCAATTGCTCAATACACACAAGGAAAAACAGCATTGCACATGACTCACGGGTCACAGAAATGAAAATAAACCTGGAATATACCAACAACAACAAAAGCCTGACCGGCTAAGATTACTTTATATGAACAAAACTGCATGTTAAGGTAACGCTTCGGAGATTATCGTGATTCGTAGGCAACTCCCATTTATTTCAACAATTTTTTTTACCATTGATCAGTTCTTATCTGTAATTCAAGTAATTAGGGAGCCAACGAGCACTCCTCGCTAATGACCATGTTTGCACGTTCAGACAGCCTTGTGAAACATCTCCCCCTTTCCTCAAATACTTGTCGTGTCCCACTCCAGTGTATATAAATAGCTGACCAGCTGTGCCGCTATCTCAAGGAATCAACAGCAACAAAAATCTCATCCAACTCAACATATGGTCAGACATAATCACATATCCACAATTGCCCTCGCAAGGATACAATATGGACCTGGTACCAAGCTGACAGAAATCAGTCTCAGCTGAAATTCCCGCTTGTAATACCACAAAAATACACACATACACACATCTGGAACTGGCATGACGCTTTTCACACAGGTCTGCTGAATAGGTGCTCGCAAGCATTAAACACAATATTTAAAACCTACGATAGAGCTGATTACTCTTCGTCACAAATTACATTGCTCCAACGGCAATAGTCACACTGAATCTGATCAATAATAAATCTTAAACAATTTTAATTACCCTCCAATCTACTGTATAATTATATTAATTCAGTCCTACTTCTGAAACACAACAGATCTCCGAGAGACGTTTTTAACCGCATTGCGTAACATATGCAAACACGGCCGTTCACATAGCTACGTTAATTAACACAACACAAAAACAAGAACCTTCCACTAACAACATTCGTGCGAGCTGCTTCCATACAAAAGTGTGTCAGACCAAAACTAAATATACTACGTTAATCACACAAGCAAAGTATTTACAAAAATATGTCCCATAAACCATAAGTTAATTTATCAAATAATAAAGAATATTATTTTGTACTCATCTCTCTTGTAGTCACCCGTCAAAGAACGTCAGCTGCCATTTCCCAACTGAATGGTTCTTATCTCATCTCAGCCATCTGGACGGAGTGTTGAGAATTCCAAACTTCCTCTGTAGTCGTCGATGTCATCTCTGGCGCTGCTTCAAAAATTAGATTATTATACACATGATATCTGACTACTAAATTCGCTGTTCAGGTACTACTTTTCCTGTCACAGTTCGTTGGCGAATTATCGACGATACTGCCCCTACAAATATAGTGCTGTGACTATCTATCACTGAATTTAACACTTTACAATAATTTCTGTGTTCTCATGACACGCAAAGTAATAACTGACTACGTCCGTAGACGCATAGAAGTAATAATCAACCTGTGTCCACGACACACAAAATAGAAGTCGTTCTGTCCGCAGACGAACACAGTAAAAGTCCTACGTCCTTCGACGCACACAAGTAATAGTCTTACGTCCTTCGACGCACACAAGTAATAGTCAATGTCTTGGCTCTTCATGCCACTTATAAAAGAACTGGCCCTAGGTCTCGATGGGGGGGGATTTATGTAAAAATTTCTCGAAATAATTGTGGTACAGGAATGAAATAAATATCACTGAACTCGTAACATTGCATAGGTCAAGAATATGCCCATTAATCCTAGAATCGATCGTAGAGATTTTGTCTAGGCGATTTCCCGCGTGAATGCTAGCCGAGCGTGCCCACGCTAGACCTGCCGCGCTAACTAGGCATTCTTCTCTCATTGGTTCTCACATTTTCTGTAATTTGGCGGTTTATAGCAGATCTTGGCGTCGTAGGAGTGTCTAGCATGCTCATCAGCCACTCACGTTACTGCATCATATTTCTTCTAGGCGCGAATGTTACAATGAACATACCAGCAGCATGTCTCACTGCGCGTCGCTTCTATTTGAGGCAGCCAACACCTGTCCTTCTGACACATCGCTAAGCTATTTCCTTTCACAGCTAAAGTATTTAGCCTATTGTCAATCTGCTTCAGGTATGTCCCCGCTGTCTCCAACCAATGCTTGAAATTTCCTCATCTCCGTCTGGCTACTTTCATGATGCTGGTGGAAATATTTATTAATTGGAGAAATAAAACATAGAATCATTTATCCAACAGAGGATAAAGGGTTCATCATGATCCAGGTAACATGGGGCGGTATTATTCTATCGTGGAATCGCCTAATTAGTGCAATATGTATATCTTGGCATTGCAAGACCTGACCTTCATGGTAAAACCTCTTATCGTATCTTATTTATCATGGCGCCCAGGTTTGTGGAGCTTATGGGATTTAGGGAAACCCCATAGATTTTTATGGTATTTTATGGGGAAAACCATAATAATTATTTTTTTGCCTCAAACTGTGTTTGAGTGATTTGTGAGTTCAGTAGGCTTTTGAAGTAACGCAGAATCTCTCTATTGAGAAGAGAATTACCCAAGGGTATGAGCGCTACGCACCCAATCCACAATTTATCCAAAAATCCAAAGTTTTAGTACAATCTTACAATATGTGTACAGTGTGTCGTATTTCTCTTCAAAACGAATCCACACATGTATCCAGGAAGCCTGCCTATATCTCAAAGTGTATTGTTGTAAGAATGGCTGGTACGGAGGGAATTTTGCAGGGGATTGCAGAGTTAAAACTGCATTTTGACAATGTTAATGAACAGAATAAGCTGGAAGCCAAGGATTTCCAGGATGAAATAAACACTCATTTAGATGCCAATCAGGAGGCAATTAATGCAAATCAGGTTGCAATGAATAATAACCAGATTGAATTGAGTAACCGTTTAGATGCTAATCAGTTGGCAATTAATAAGAATCAGGAAGAAATAAATACTAAGCTAGGTCAAATGCAAGAAACAATTAAGACCGAGGTAACAGAAACTGTTGTAAGCATTATATCAGAAATGCAGGTTAAAACCGATAAGCGTTTCGAGGCGATAGAAGCCAAACTTGAAAGTAATTTACAGGCATGTAAGCACGCGCAGGATGAAACGATCAGTAGGTTAGATGCGCTGTCTAATGACATTAAGGATATTAAAATCCAAAATGAGGCGAATCTCGAACGCCAAGCGAAACAGTTTTCAGAATTTACTAGAACGGTAGATCAGAGATTATAAGAAAATGACAGCAAATGGGACGAAAAGTTGAAAGGTTATGCTAGAGCGATTAACGGTGATCTGAAGAAGCAGGATCAGAACATATTAGATCAATGTCAGGAAATAGGAGAGATTAAGGCTATCGCTAACGAAAGTAAAGAGCTGGTAGGCAACATAAAGGGTCAGATGAGCAAAGTTCATCAAGAACTGGACCAAATTCAAAGCGACATTGTTATCGTTAACAAAAGACAAGAGGAAAACAGAGGGGAAATCGTGAAGGTCCGGAATGAAATATCAAAGGTCAATGGACATATTCAAGAGGAAATTAAAGGGTTGAGAGAAGAACTCGAAGTGAGAGAAGGTCAAATGACAGAGGCAAGCAACAAGACCCTTGCTCAAATAAAGGAAGATGTAGAGGATGAAATCTCCCATATCAAGCAAAGCCTGAAGGAAGATAAGAAGAAAATATTTCAAGTGGCAGAAGAAAATAGAGATAGGCTTAGCAGAATACAAAAGGAGGTAATTACTCGATTGGAAAATATTCACATGGGTACACTATCTACATTCAAAATTTCAGCTTGATTGCTGTAATAGATTCGTAGATATTGAGAACCGACTAAATACTTCGGATGGTCGCCATGTTGGATTTTATATATGTAGGTCCTAGAGTTACATGAAGATTATTGTGTACGTGTAGCATTCAAACTTCAATCGCATGATTAGAACAAAAGAAGTAACAATGAGATTTTAAAATTTCGCACAGCTGCCATCTTGTGGTTATGGAAACAATTGAAATGAATTAGATGCCAGTGGATTAACATTCGTATAAGGATTTACTGTGAGCCTCCGTGGCTGAGGCGGCAGCACGCCGGCCTCTCACCGCTGGGTCCGTGGTTCAAATCCCGGTCACTCCATGTGAGATCTGTGCTGGACAAAACGGAGGCAGACAGGTTTTTCTCCGGGTACTCCGGTTTTCCCTGTCAAAATTTCATTCCAGCAACACTCTCCACTATCATTTCATTTCATCTGTCATTCATTTAATCATTGCCCCAGAGGAGTGCGTCAGGCCTCGGCAGCCGGCACAGTTCATATCCTCGCCGCTAGATGGGGGCTTCATTCATTCCATTCCTGACCCGGTCGGAGACTGGAAGCAGGATGTGGATTTTCATTTTTCATAAGGATTTACTGTACCAAGTTTCACTGCACTCGGATGGTTAAATTGCGAGAAACGTCCATGTGAATATTTATATTTCGCGTCACCGCCATGTTGGATTTGTGATCACCAGGTTATTTAAAGTCCTATAGCTGAACTTAAGTTCATAGCCCCTATGAATATAAAAAAATTCAGTTTGATTGCTATAATAGATTCGTAGATATTCTGAGCCGTCTAAATATTTCGTATGGTCGCCATGTAGGATTGTTAAATGTATAGGCCATAGTCATGTACCATTAAAGGAAAATTATTGCGTAGGTTCTTTATTCAAACTTTCACATCGATCGCATGATTACGACACAAGACATAAAAACTTAATATTAAAATTCGCAAAGCCGCCATCTTGAGGTTATGTAAACAATTGAACTAAATTAGATGTCAGTACATTACAATGTGTATAAACAGTTCCTGTACCGTATTTCAATGCGGTTGGAACATTAAATCGCGAGAAAGGTCTATTTAAAATTTTTAAATTCGCTTGGCCGCCATGTTCGTTTTGTAGTTAACCGGTTATTGAAAGTCTTATAGATGAACGTCCAGAATTGCCCCTTATCTCCGTACAAAAGTTCAGGGTGATACCGCTAATAGTTTCAGAGATATAGAATGCTGGTGATATATTTCGCACATCCGCCATCTTGTGGTTATATAAACAATTGAACCAAGTTAGATGTCGGTGCATTACAATGTGTATAAACATATACTGTAGCAAGTTTGATTGCGTTTGGTTGCTTAAATCGCGAGAAACATCTATTTAAAAGTCGCAAATTCGCGTGGCCGCCATGTTGGTTTTGTAGTTACCAGTTTTTCAAAAGTCACATAGGTGAACTTCTAGCAGTTCCCTTTATCACCGTACACAATTCCAGGGTGATATCGGGAATTGTTTCGGAGATATTGAATGCTGGTGAAATAATTCGCACAGCCGCCATGTTGGATTGGTGAGACGTAACAAAATTTGAAGGGCACGGTCGGGGTCATCCGGAATAGTGCTATGAACTAACCGAGTTTCATTGAAATCTCTCCTGCCGTTTAAAAATTATTAGGGTTACACACACACACACACACACACACACTCCTCACACACACACACACACACACACACACACACGCACACACACACGGACAAAAGGTGATCTCATAAGCCTATTTTTTCAAAATTGAAAATAGGCTAAAAAGGATGTGTTGATTTTTTCGTTCTCTCGTACTGTTAAGGGATAAAACAGTCCAGTCTGGTGGAGGGAGGAGGCAGATGATCCTCTGGAATTCATACTTGTTCTGTCTACTTGTTGACCGACTAAAGAACGATATTATTCACACAATTTATAATGCAATTTTAGATTTTAATCCTTGACGGGTTTATTACGCTCAAAGTGTGATTTTAAATTTACGTTCACTTTCAAAATGTGTTGTAGTAAAACCCGCCTTCAACGGAATCGAACGGGACTTGCAAACTTTCCCTTTTAACATAGGCCTAGTTTTCCCGTTAACGGAGGTACGCTATGCTAAATTAATCAAACCATGGACATGCTTATAATGGACGTATTAATAAAAAATAAAATGTTGTACATATCTTATTTAATGTTGAATGTACATATTGCTGCTATGAATTAATACAGTACTGTATCGATTTTACTCTTGTGTTGAGATCAAGCACCACTCTGCCTTTCGAAGCCATAATGTCTTCTGCCGAACTACTGTATGGCAGTAACGTAAGTTGAGAAGTACTGAGTTAAAAACTGAATTCTAAATTGATTGACAGCTCATTAACGCGAGCATTGAAAAAGGCTCGAGGAATAGGAAACAGGCAATTAGCCGTACACTTTGACGTTTAAGTTCAAAACAAAAGAAGGAATACCGGTACCTATTTGCACATTGATTGTTACCTACAGGATACAATGTTACAGCAGACAAGGTATACGTTTGCAGGGTGCCTGAGAATTTTTAAACACTGCATTCCGGAAATCGGAAATTCTGTATTTTTAGCCTATTTTCAATTTTGAAAAAATAGGCTTATGAGATCACCTTTTGTCCGTGTGTGTGTGCGTGTGTGTGTGTGTGTGTGTGTGTGTGATTCGTGTGTGTGTCCCCCCCTAATAAAATCTAAACGGCAGGAGCGATTTCAATGAAACTCGGAAAGTTCATAGCACTATTCCCGGCGACCTCGACCGTGCCCTTCAAATTTTGTTACGACTCACCAATCCAACATGGTGGCTGTGCAAAATATTTCACCAGCATTCAATATCTCCGGAACTATTACCGATATTACCCTGATATTTTCTATGGTGATAGAGGGAACTACTATAAGTTCACTTATGTGACTTTTGAAAACCTGGTAACTACAAAACGAACATGGCGGCCAAGCGAATTTGCGACTTTTAAATAGACGTTTCTCGCGATTTGACCAACCAAACGCAAAGAAACTTGGTACAGTATATGTTTATATACATTGTAATGCACCGACATCTAACTTCGTTCAATTGTTTACATAATCACAAGATGGCGGATGTGCGAAATATTTCATCGGCATTCTATATCTCTGAAACTATTAGCGGTATCTCCCTAAAATTTTGTACTGAGATAAAGGGCACTACTGGAAGTCCATATATAAGATTTTCAAAATCCGGTTAACTACAAAACGAACATGGCGGCCAAGCGAATTTGAACATTTTAAATAGACCTTTCTCGCGATTTAATGTTCCAAGCGTACTGAAACCTGGTACAGGAAATATTTATACACATTGTAATCCACTTGTATCTAATTTAGTTCAATTGTTTACATAACCTCAAGATGGCGGCAGTGCGAATTTTAAAATTAAGTTTTATTTCTTGTCATGTATTCATGCGATCGAAGTGAAAGTTTGAATAATGAACATACGCAATAATTTTCCTTTAATGGTACATGACTCTATGGCCTATACATTTAACAATCCAACATGGCGACCATCCGAAATATTTAGACGATACTGAATATCTACGAATCTATTTTAGCAATCAAACTGCATTTTTTAATGTTCATAGGGGCTATGAACTTAAGTTCACCTATAGGACTTTAAATAACCTGGTGATCACAAATCCAACATGGCGGTGACGCGAATCATAAATATGCACATGGACGTTTCTCGCAATTTAACCATCCGCGTGCAATGAAACTTGGTACAGTAAATCCTGATACGAATGTTAATCCACTGGCATCTAATTTATTTCAATTGTTTCCATAACCTCAATATGGCAGCTGTGAAAAAAATTTAAATCTCCTTGTTTTTTCTTGTGTCCTAATTATGCGATTGAAGTTTGAATACTACACGTTCACAATAATCTGCATGTAACAGTACATAACTCTAGGACCTACATATATAAAATCCAACATGGCGACCATCCGAAATATTTAGTCGGTTCTCAATATCTACGAATCTATTACAGCAATCAAACTGAAATTGTGTATGTTAAATAGTGGCAATTAACATAAGCAGGATATATGAAAATAGGCTGTATAGTTCTTCACGGAACTACTTGTTATTTCCGTTGTCCTTGTAACACAGTTTCCGTAAAATGAAGGGAATGTAACACGTGTTTCATCATGAAGTTCACGGGACCGTCAAATATTTCCGTTTATGACAATTTTCCGTTTAATATAGGGTCCGTTTAGGGAAGGCTTTACTCCTATTTCACGAGAAGAGGAGAGATACGATGAGAACCACTCTCAGAACGTAATTTCAATGATTGGTATCGGATCTTGCCGTCATTCCTGGCTCTACCACGAACCTGGGTTGAACCTGGGTACACTTACCCTCGTGTGGGAAACCTCAGAAGAGGTGGGATTCGATTCCCACCTCAGCTATCCTAGAAGTGGTTTTCCGTGCTTTCCCCACGTCGTTGCTTTTGTTGATTCATATTGGGGTTTTGCGCCATTGTGGCCATGTAGTCCTGTGTACTTGGGTGTGTGTGTAGAATTTGCCTGATAACCTGTGGCACTGTGATGGCTGTACTAGTGTTTATTCTTAACTGGGTCTAGGATTTGGGTCTGGGGTAGAAGTGGGACCCTTCCAGGTTGCTAATACCACTGCAACTAGACTTAGACATAGTGCGTAACGTGACAGCCCATAGTTTGAGATCTTACGAGCATCAGGGGCTCCAGACTTTCCGATAATATGTTGCTGACAGCTGGTGTACACTGTTCACTCTGCATTAGTCCGCTGTGTACTTTGCCTTTCATACTGGCTTCCTCCAACGATACTCGTGGCCACGTTACACGATGGTAATGGTGATGGTTGTTTTAAGGAGCGAGACATCCAGGTCATATACCCAAGATATATACTGGTTTCCTTTTCCTTATTTACGAGACAAAGGCCAGGTCAACGCACTTCCGTACAACTGATAGAGTGACGAGGCACTGGAGTTACGCAAGCATTTAGTCTGGAATATACATGAGAATTCCATTCTTAGGTCCTGCTATCGCTTAGACGGTTCGACGTCAGTTTCTCGCCACGCTGCAATTGAGTTTGCCGTAAACATATCAACAGGGCAAAGTTTCTGAGTAATATTACTTAAACCCACCATGTAATCGAAATTAGTACTGCTCGAGTCTAAGCTGCGTGGACCTGAGAGGAATGTGCATCGCGGACTATTAGTAGAGGGGTGACGGATGATGCGGTTTCTCGGTCCTTGCGTAGTAACAGAAGCAAATACATTAGTCGGTGACTCAGTCACTCATTCCCAACGCCACACTGGTTTCAGAAAAGACCTGTGTTAGCAGTATTGGAATAGACGAGAATGTCAGATAACATGGCGGGCTGTCGACAGGCTTCTCAATTCTCGCCTGCTCCTACCCTGCCCTTGCTCTTCATCCCGCAAGTTCACAGAGCTTGGAACCGAGCAGTACACTCATATTTGCAGTTTACGAACTAATATATAATATTTGTTTCATTTATGGTTAGGTGGTTGTTGAAATCATAATAGGCAAAAATATTTGCCATAATAGGAAATTGTTTGGATCCATATTGACAGAATAACTAAGACACACTTATGTTAATTATACGCCAAATCAAGAGTAACAAAAAAAAAAAAAAAAAAAAAAAAAAACACACACACACTTATATGTCTACAATTTATAGACGATTTGAAGTGTGCATGTTTCGAAAAAACAATGGTTTCTTCCTCAGCACAATTAAGAAAAAACTTATCCTAAAGTAAACTTAAATTAAGAAATGGATATCCTTACAACTAAAATTTGTTTGATTATCCTAGATTCGAGATCCCGCTACGTATTGGCTCATATGAACATCATATAATAGTACATAATGCAACGAGCCTATAATGGCAATAATTAAGACACGAGTATTTTCATACGAGTGTCTTAATTACAACTAGATGAAACCCGTCAAAACATGACGGACAATGGAAAACAAATTTACTGAAGAAGCTTCTTATATAAGTTACATTCTTTGTACGATTACTTTTTAGCACTATTGCAACTTTAAGGGCGTCAAAAGATAGCACTCTCAGCATTGCAACATATTGCTGGTCATGACTGAAAACGTGATGAGGTCATCATCATCTTGCACAGTTTCCAGCCACTGGCCGGGTCTGTTTGCAACACAAGCCTCTCCAACGTCTTCTGTCTTCCCACCATCTCTCAGCCTCCACCCTTGTACAGTCTTCTCCTCTCTTCTTCACGCTTTCTTCCACCCCCTTCAGCCACCTGTCTCTCGGTCTCCCTCTTGGTCTCTTTCGTTCCCACTTCGTCTCGTGTATCCTCCTGGGTATCCTCTTCTCCTCCATTCGTTTTACATGTCCATACCATCTAAGTCTAGATTTCTCTATACCATCCTGTAATGGTTCCTCCTTCATTAATTCTCTGGTCCTCTCATTTCTTATTCTGTCCCTCTTTGTAGCTCCAATACTGCTTCTCAAGAACCTCATCTCACTGGCCTGTATTTTGCTCTTCTCCCTTCCTTTCATAACCCAGGTCTCCGAGGCATACGTCAGGATAGGGACATAGTACGATATATGATCTACTTGCTGTTCTGAGGGACATCCCTGCTCCATAACATGCTTCTCACACTCCTCCGGAATGCTTCTGCCTGTCTCCCCCGCTCATTTATTTCTCTACCGTTTCTTCCATTCTCTTGTATCAGGCTTCCCAGATACTTGAAACTCTCCACTTTCTTCAGCTGTTCCCCACCAATTGTTATTCCCGTTGTGGTCCTTTCCTTCTTCCTTGTTGTGATCACCATCTCCCTCTTATTTATGCTAAATTTCATCCCATATCCTTGTATTATTCCTTCCCACACGTCCAACTGTTCCTGTACCTCCTCCTCCTTGTTTCCACAATCATCAAATCATCCGCAAACACCATTGCTTTCATCTTTCCTTCCCCAATTACTTGTGCCGCTCGGGTCATTATGTCATCCATCACCACAATGAAAAGTAACGGTGACAGTGCACTTCTTTGTTTCAGGCCGTTTCTCTGTTCCACCCAGTCCGATCTCTCTCCTCCCACTTTCACATAGCTCACGCTTCCCTTGTACATCTCTTTTATCCTCCTTATAGTCCATTTTTCTAGTCCTCTATCCTCCAGGGACTTCCATACTTTGTTTCTGCATACACTGTCATATGCTTTCTCAATGTCCAGGGAGGCCATCAGTAGATCTGTTCCATACTCATAGTGCTGTTCTTGTAACTGACTTACAGCAAAAATCAAATCCACTGTGGACCTTCCTGCTCTGAAGCCATGTTGTTCTTCCCTCATCCCTCCTTCTATCCTTGTCCTAATTCTCTTTTCCAAAACTTTCTCGAAGATCTTTGCACAATGACTCATCAGTGTTATTCCCCGATAGTTTCTGCATTCTGTTCTACTACCTTTCTTGAAGATCGGGACAATTATTCCCTTTTCCCAGTCCTCTGGGGTCTTCCTTTCCTTCCATGCTGCCTTCATCACTCGGTACAACCATTGTATCCCCACCTCTCCTGCTGCTCTCACCATCTCCACACTCAACTCATCCACACCCGGTGCCTTCCCTCCTTATATCTTCCTCACTGCATCTTCCACTTCTTTCCATGTTAAGTCCTTTTCGGTTGGCAGTTCATCTACTGTACCTCTTCCCCGATTTCTTCTTCCTCGCCGTGGTTTCCATTTGGGTTCAGGAGTTCTTCAAAATATTCTTTCCACATTTTCTTCAGTTCTTCCCTATTTTCTATCCCTTGTCCCCTTTTGTTCACCATTCTGACATAATCCGTAGGATCCTTCCGCCTCTTATTCTTTACCATCCCATACAGGACCTTTTTTGTACCTTCACTATCCTGCTGGTCATGACTTAAAACGTGATGAGGTAAATAGCCCAATACGTTCAAGAGTTTCTCCTTGAGCTTGATTGATTGTGATAAAGTAGGCCGAGCGAATAGGACATTGTTGCCTATTAAAAGAAAATGTACTGTACCTGCAAGTGTTTTATCGGAAGGTGTTAAATCAAGTCGTAGGATTTGAGCTCTCTGCCTAATATTACTGCACCTATTATATCCGAATCCAAGCAATTTCTTACATATATCTTACAATTAATATATTACCATATATGAGTCCTTGGGAAACGTTCAGATTTCTAAGGAGCATAACTATGGCTCAAACGTTCGGAGTATGTGGAGGCGAATCACTTAATTCCAAGGAATTGAAAAATTCAATAATAGGGAAATGAAGTAGCTGGCTTTCATCTTCAGTATCCAATCTGTTAACGCTAATGTATGTGTTTGAACTACTGGATATAAGTTCAATGACTTTTAAATTAATATCATTACATTGTTGCAGGTTGGCAAATATTTTATATTCCAGCAGTTCAATTTTACCCTCACAACAGTAAAGACCAAAGTAACCACGCATAGATTTTACGCAAGAGAAGTACAATGTAGAACAATGTTTACATTTGATCGTCAAAGACCTTACAGTACACTGTACTGCATAATATCTGGAATTGTTTCTGAAATGGCCTATTTAAATTGGATTTTAAATGTGGCTTCGTATTATTCGATAACACTATAGTGTCCTGCAATAACGGAGCCGCTAAATATTACATGGCAAATAATACTTCCATTGCCGAAATCAACTGCGTTGTTAGACTCAGTACTCTAAACAAATAATCATTAAACAATTGTCTTATACAATGAAGTTCAACATGACCGTCCAGAGACTTTCATACTCAAGTTGGTTGGTGAGGAGAATGCGATGAGACTGATCGCTTAAAATAAATTCCTTATAATTGTTCCTGCCAGCGAAATTTTTTGCGATAGCTTGAAAACGCAGCTCAGAATGACGTTCTTCATTTTGTTATAAACAGTACGAAACTGCTCTAAATAAGCAATTTCCATCACCTGTTATAGGTTATGACAGTACATTTTGCAGGGGAACATAGAATCACTTCGCCAACTACTGGAACGACCATAGGCCTATACTCAATACTCACTTCGGCAGTCACCCTAATGGAGGCAGTTTTTGAATTCTATGTCCCGTGCATGTCAAAAATCGTATTAACACATGGAGGCCCACCTATTCTTGTCTATCGCCCCGGAGACCCGGGTTACATTTCCTGCTCTGCCAAGAAATTGAATTCTGGTCTGAGGGCAAAAACGGGGCACATTCAGTCTCTTGAGGTATAACTAAGAAGAGGAAGGTTTAATTCCCACCTCGACAATCTTGGATGTGGTTTTCCGTGGTTTCCCACTTCCACTTAAGGCAAATACCGGGATGGTTCCTAACTTAAGGCCTTGGCCGTCTCCTTGCCATTTACCACCTTAATTACAAATACACACAGTAATGCAGCCATCACAATAACACAGGTTATGAGAGAAAATTTCACACATACACACCCAAGTACACGGGGCTGAGTGACCACAATGTCGGAGCCCTTCAAACGAATTATGTTTGCCTAGTGTCTCTTATGGCGAAAGCAATTGTGGACACGCGCGAGTGCCTGGAAAACTACTTTTTTCTTTAATAATTTAAGAGTATATCGACGATGCATAATTATAACTTTTAGTCTAGGACGCTAATAACTTGACCACCGAAGCATTGGGAAGAAATTGCAATATTAAGGTACATAAACAACATAGCCTACACATTCAACTGTCGGTTAATGTTCCTCAAAATTTCCCTTCTTAAATATTCCCCTCCTTTATAATTCTCCATCACGTGAAAACGTGCCAAGTCTTGGGTTTTAAATATATCGATGCAATGGTGCTGCCATCTGCTGTCAGTTACTGGAACTATATGGGCGATGTACTGCTATCTGTTGTCAGTTATAGGAACTGATTGCAGATATTTAAACGGCGTACTGAGGACAACAGTTTGCTCTTTTGATCACATGTTGTAATGCAATGGTAAAACGGAAATAAAACGTATTGAGAGGGAATGTAGAAATATGTATCTTTTACAGACATAAAACCTTACTAATACTCCCTGATTAAACAATATTTCAATGGTAAAAAAAAAAAAAACATATATCGGCGAGGGCTAGGATCGAACCGGCGAACCTAGGAACCACAGTCTGTCGCCTTAACCACATAGCTACTCGAGCACACTTTTTGGGCAGCAGACGCAGCCGTTCATTATCTTCAAAAGCTGCTGTCTGAAGGAAATAATCCATTTCATTATCCAAATAAATCAATGTTGCACATTCGTATACGTTCATACTGTTATTATATTTTATTGCCAGAACTTGGTTAATGTATGTTTTCTATTACATGGGAGCTTATTAGATAACTTATATTTTAATGGAATTCTCACCGCCATTTTGTCATGACCTCAGGCGGATTGTGCGCATGCGTGAGGGTCGAGAATTCTGCTATTTTCTATATTAATTCAAAAATATACCGAGAGGGAATGTAGAAATATGTATCTTTAACAGACATAAAACCTTACTAATACTCTTAACAATATTTTAGTGGTAAAAAAAAAAAAATTATCGGCGAGGGCTAGGATCGAACCTGTGAACCATGGAATCACAGTCTGTCGCCTTAGCCACATAGCTACTCAAGCACCCTTTTTGGGCAGCAGACGCAGCCATTCATTATCTTCAAAAGCTGCTGTCTGAAGGAAATAATCCATTTCATTATCCAAATAAATCAATGTTGCACATTCGTATACGTTCATACTGTTATTATATTTTATTGACAGAACTTGGTTAATGTATGTTTTCAATTACATGGGAGCTTATTAGATAACTTATATTTTAATGGAATTCTCACCGCCATTTTGTCATGACCTCAGGCGGATTGTGCGCATGCGTGAGGGTCGAGAATTCTGCTATTTTCTATATTAATTCAAAAATATACCGAGAGGGAATGTAGAAATATGTATCTTTAACAGACATAAAACCTTACTAATACTCCTAACAATATTTTAGTGGTAAAAAAAATAATTATCGGCGAGGGCTAGGATCGAACCTGTGAACCTAGGATTCACAGTCTGTCGCCTTAACCACATAGCTATTCGCGCACTCTTGGTCAGCAGCAGACGCAGCCGTTCTTTATCATTAAAAGCCGCTGTCTGAAGGAAATAATCCATTTCATTATCTAAATAAATCAATGTTGCACATTCGTATACGTTCATACTGTTATTATATTTTATTGTCAGAACTTGGTTAATGTATGTTTTCAATTACATGCAAGCTTATTAAATAACTTACATTTTAATGGACTTCTCACCGCCATTTTGTCATGACCCCAGGCGGATTGTGCGCATGCGTGAGGGGCCAGAATTCTGCTATTTTCTATATTAATTCAAAAATATACAGTAATATATTTGTTTATTTTATAGACACTCTGCAAATCTAGAGGCCAAGAGCTTTCGTTAGAGTGCTCTACGAAGTAAATCGGTTCTGTCGTTCTCTCAATCTCGTGGTAACAAAAATCACCTTACTGTTTTAAATATATAGATTATATCTTAATTACAATTATAGGCGAGTTGCATACGACGGTTTATGTTCGACGATAATTATAACTTTGTTATATGTTTTAACATAAATATTCATAAATATCTGTTGAGATTCAGTCACTAGAATTTTGTGATCGGAGTGCAGCACTGGGTAGGATATCTCTGTTTTCCAAGCTCTCTGACCGACCAACGCATGCGCTCTGTGTGCTTGACAATGCATTTTGAGCTCATGCGCGAAGGCATCCTTACCTAATCGGCCACACAACTGTTTCTTGAGCTCTGATTGGTGGGAGAAACTGTTTCACAACGAAAAATAGTGTTATAATGAGCCTCATTATGATATAGTTTTCTGACACATAATGATTACATTTCGACATCGTCGAACATAAAAATATTTATAGGTTACTGATATGCATTGCCGTACCAAGAGAATTAAAAAGGACAGTAACAAGAATAGCAACATGTTAAGCTATAAGAACTGAATGAACATTGAAATATAGACTTGATGCACTTAATAGGAGCTAAGATTGTATCAGTTACAGAGGTATGACTACATGCATAATTTCAGTACAACTACATTAAAGCTTTACTAGTAATTAGCCTACTTTCGATTTTTGCAAAAAATGAAAGTAGACTTATGAGATCAACACAGGGCGAAAAAAGTGTGTCTGTCTGTGTGTGTGTGAGTCTGTGTGTGTGTCTGTGTGTGTGTGTGTGTGAGTGTGTGTACTCTGAATGTCTGTCCCCCCTATCAATTCGAACACGGTGAATGCGAATTGAACGAAATTTGGTACAAAGGTAGCACTAGCAAAGGACACCTCAGTGTCATGTTTTATATCGCCGCCATCTTTACTAAAACTGAATGGCGGCCACTCAAACGTTCAAAACGTAAAATCAAATAACGACTAACCAAATCATCCGATCTCTACCAAATTTGGTAACAACATACCTTCGTATAGGATGCGTCTTGTGACCAAACTACAAGGTCGTCCGCCATACCATTTCAGGATGGCGGCCGTGCGAATTATGCAAACTTTATAATCCATATCATGGGACCCACCAGTTCCGATTATCGAGCCGAGAATCGTTTTAACTGTTCTAAAGGAAGAGGCACGTTCGAAATTAAAAGTTTATTTTGTAATACTATAGTGCAGACGTGATTTTAAAAAGCTGAGCTGATTTAGTAATAAGACAAGATGGCAGCGGATATCTTGTGCCTGACTTATATTTCACTAATTTGAGTATTGCTTGCAATATAGCGTACTGATATAAAATAAATAAACTTTGTATGATATGCTTTATATATAAATAATATACTCCAGTGATGAAATCGTTTAGTATAAATTACTATTTGCTAACAAGTTCTATGTAAGTCATTTTATATAGAACGATATTCGTTGACACAATTAGCTCAGTGGTAGAGTGTTAGCCTATCACTCAAATGCCTATGGTTCAAACCCGATCAGAGCTAGGTTTTTTGCTTGAAATGTTATATGTTTATTGTTTTGTAATGACTCAGATGTTTTAAAATTAAGCGTTATATTGTGCATATTATGGTGTAAAATATATATTTAATTAAAACATAATTCGCCAGCAGATTTACTCGAGACATCTAGCTGCCAAAAAGTTAACTGCACGCCGACCAGATTTTATTGAAGAGTTTCTTCTTCTGGCCGCTAGAATGCACTCGCTCTGTTAGGATTATATTGTTAGATATGTCACCACTAGATATCACGACTAGTCTACGTGGGGCTCCATTGATTACTATACCATTTGCATTCTATGCGCATCGAATTTGAAGAATGACAAGATGATACTACGATACATTTTTACTTTCTATTTTAAAGGGTTTGTAACAGCCTATTGTGCGTTATTTGAAAATGTTAATTGAAGTAAAGAACAAAACGATTTCACATAGTATCTGAACTCTACCGTTGGTGCTAGTTCAGGATATTAATTAATGCTTCTATTTCAGCCAAATAGCAATCGAAAATATCCACATAGTTGGTATACACACGTCTCTGTAGGGTCATGGAAAGATTTGTTAATTCAATTAGGGTTGTGAAAGTCATACGCAGCCAGACGTGTAAAGACATGCCTCAACTCAAAGTTGGATGTTGCCCGCGTCAGGCCGATTATGTAATAATAATAATAATAATAATAATAATGTTATTGGTTTTACGTCCCTTTTAACTACTGTTGCTTTTAGAGACGCCGGGGTGCCAGAATTTTGTCCCGAAGGGGATCTTTAACGTGCCAGTAAATCTACTAACACGGCTCCCTCGCATTTGTGCACCCTCAAATGCCAGCTGACTGCGCCAGGATACGAACCTGAAACATACGGTCCAGCAAGCGAGAACGTTACCGCTGAGCCACGCCGCCAGTGCGGTCGATTATGTCTCCAGATCCATAACATTCTTTCTTTCTTTCTTTCTTTCTTTCTTTCTTTCTTTCTTTCTTTCTTTCTTCAATGATGGTAGCAGTTTTTATCTAGGTTGTGGCGTTTGGTAGAGGTAAATCGTTTCTAAGGTCTTCAACAAAGAATAGTTCTATTATACTCTTTGATAATAACAACGAGTTATAACTATACTCATACATTTAGGAGAAAGTAGGCTATATGTTCTTTACTGAACATCTTGTTTTTCAGATACTGTTTATTTTCAGCGGAACCATAATAACTAATAATTTTAACAGATGAGAAATATTTACAAAATTTTTCATAGATATATTTTTGAGAAAAATAACCATATAATTGCCTATGACATAAAATTTCATATATATTTTTCAAAGATTATTTAAAAGTTTCATAGATACCGACAGTAGTGGCTACGCTGGCTAAAGCGCAGCATTAGGTCATGGGGCCAAGCTCTCTGCTGACTCGGTAGACGCGTGGGTTCGAGCCCCACCGTCGGCCGTCCTTGAAATGGTTTTCCGTGGTTTCCCATTTTCAACACCAGGCAAATGCTGGGACGGTTCCTTCTGACAGGCCACGGCCGCTTCCTTCCACATCCTTGCCCAGTTTCATTCACCATCATTCATTTCATCTCTCATTAACTCCTCTCATGAGGTTGGCGTCAGGAAGGGCATCCGGCCGTAAAAACCATCGCCACAAAAACTTCCATCGCATCTCATCCCCGACCCCGTTGGAAAACGGGAATAATAAGGGGTAGACATACATACATTTAAAAGTTTCATAGATATTTTTTAAAGGATTTATTACTGTTTTTTCCAAATTATTCTCTTAAAACGTCTTGTAAGGATATCCATTTCTTAATTTAAATTTACTTTAGGATAGCCTAAGTTTTTTCTTAATTGTGCTGATGAAGAAACCATTGTTGTTTCAAAACATGCACACTTCAAATAGTCTATAAATGGTAGACATTTAAGTGTGTTATTTTGTTAGTATTGATTTAGCGTATAATTAACATAAGTGATTCTTTGTTAAAATCATGGCAACGTTGACTTCTTCACAGTTATTATGAGCATTCGACTGCCAACCGTCAACATCCAACAGTCGATTCAGACCTTAAAATATGCTCAATGATATGTTAATGAGCACAGGACAGTAGAGAGTGATCACGGGCCCTAGAACAAGGACTTCCAGGATCCTCCATTTTTGTTCTGTCAGTGACATAATTTTGTAAGCATTAATGTTGCAATTTTTTAAAACCATAAAAATAGATAAACTCTGAGGAATTTAGAATGTCCAAATGAATATCTGTTTTCATTTTTGTTGTTGTCTTTCATTGGTCGTTCTCTTCGTAGTTCAAGATTTTGATCACAGTGCATTGAATATTTCATTTTCATCAACGTATAGCAAAGGTTTTAAGTCGCATATTAACAGAGTTCTGGAAACTAAGTTTATTTGCAAAGTGATGAAACTTTGACGTGTATTTATTTCCAATGTGTCTTATATCCATGTTGACCAATCGACTGGTTCTCTCTGGACATCACGTGTTATGACGCGGAAACAATTTTTTGTGCTGAGGATCTACATATTAAAGTATTGGATCTATTTTGTGATGGATGCAATGCTCAGTATATAAACTACGTTACGCTAGCAATGCTTAGCGATCAGTTTTCCAATACTATTAACATAACATTCCCTGTAAGGGGCATAGTTATTTGCCTGTAGACCGCGTGTTTGGAAGGGTCGAAAAGAAACTGCATGCAATACCGTGTTATCAACATGTGTTTGCTTTAGCTGGCAATATTGATAATGATAGTGACAGAGAGGGCGTTGATTGAAGATGATGTAATGTATTCCATGTTATGAACATTATTTTAATATGTATTTTGTTCATTTAAGTGGTAAAATAACTGGTGTACTATATTTACTATCATCATGTGAAATGTAGGTATACATTGTTGTGTTTAAACCATTTAAATGTTCATAAATGTCACTCAAAGCGTATACCGATATATGATTTATTTGCAAAACGTCCTAACTCCAACTTACAGGAGACGATTACCACCATTTCTATTGATAGGAGATTTTTAAAACACAGTGTCAGGATATGCATAAAAGTAATGAATGAAATTAGATTATATTCTTAATCATATCTGAATTTAATTAAACGAAGAAACAAAAACGCGAATTCTGAAGTTTTGAATTTCATGGATTTACATCACATTGGAAATAAGCTCTTCAATTACAGATAATATACACACTCCTGCACACATCGCAGATACACAGGTTGTCAGACAAATTCTACGCACACCCAAGTTTACGGGGATAAATGATCACGATGTCCAAGCCCCTCAAATGAAACAACAATAATTATTAGCAGACTCGGGACCTCAGCCAATGACCTAGCCACTACACCTTGAGATTATAGGACATACACGCGAAGCTAGTGACTATAGACAGTAATAATGGCTTCAGCTACCGTGGCGCAGTTCTTTGCAAATGGAGTCACCGGCGCGATATACATAAACTACTTGTGTAAGCCAACATTATTTATTTGAGTTGTCGGCGCGTGGTTCAAGGGAGCCCGGGTCGATTTCTGGCCAGGTCGTCAATTTTTAACTTTGTATGATTATTTTCTCTGGCTCGGGGAATGGGTGTCTTTGACGTGTCTACCATTCATTTCATCCTCATTACGACACACAGGTCACCCTCGGTCGTCAACTTGAACTATCTGCAATAAGCCTCATCGAATGCCACACGTTATGCGTATGCGTGTAATTGAAGGGCAGACGCAGTGGCGTAGCTAGACTTGAAGGGGCCCCGGGGCAAGAAGTTGAAATGGGGCCCCCTCACTATCTTTTGAAAACCTGACCTAACTGCAGGCCTTTAATATTAATAATGTTCGAAGATAAGAACTTATCAAAGTGACTTGATGCACTTTTCGAATTCCTCCCCACTTGCCACTTCCCATTTTCTAGAAATATTTAATTTATACATTGGCTGTTGGCTCCATAAAATGTCCTATATAATTATGATAAATAATAGCTATCGCTTTTCAATTTCAGAAATTGTGATATCGTAATAAGAAAAATACGTCTACACAAATACCAATTAGAAAGAGAAAAGAACTGCATAATAGGCTAAGCACACATATTTGTTATTTTATTACTGACATATGGAGCTAGAGTAGAAAACGAAAGGGAGCAGATAGGATCGTCTATGAAGTACTAGGCTTTGAAAATAAAATATACGCCAGGTCTAAAGCTCAAAATTATAAATATATTGTACAAATGACTTGAAATAAAATAAATCTATAAATTTTTACTCATTGGTTATAAAAAGATTTTGAGTTATTATTATTAAACAAACTATTTAAAACAAATAAACTTATCAACTAACCATATTTACACAAAACATTTTTTCCTACTCTTTGCATCTGCAAACATGTTAATTACCGGTGCATATGAGAAGTTAAGTTTTCGAGCTCTTTCATTTTCAATCGATAAAAGGGCCAACCCACTTATGTTCTTGGCTCATTGTGCTTCTTAGGTAGGACTTGATAATTTTCAGCTTGGAAAAAGATCTTTATAACTCAGCCACTGTGATAGGTACAGTCAAGAACATAAAGCAAGCAGTACACACGTCAGGATAGCTTACAACCAGAATGTGATTTTCAATGTAGAGGAGGTCTATCAGTTGCTTAACAGTCGACATTTTCTTAATTTTAGAGGAAAAAGATGCACGCACGCTGGAAATTTGTGCAGGAAATGTTGGCGACACATCATAAGAAATAGTCTCGGCGAAACCTTTTGCCTCTTAAACAGTTCGTCAACTGGAGACATTTAGATACGATGTTCAGTTGCTGCAAAATCTTTGTTTGTACAACTAACAGAAGTACAAATTCAAAACTTTCAATTTTCTTTTTCAATCCTATTGCATCATTCCTTTCTTTTGCCTTATTACTTGTCAAAATAAGTTTGGATAGCTCTCTTAATATATCGCAAAACCTCTCCTTTAAAGAAAAAATTGCATTGTACCTTCCCGACCATCTTGTTGGGTTGAGTGTTTATAACGTTATGTTTGCCTTTTCAGATACATCTTGCAGCACCAGCCAGTGTTTGATACTGTGTCCAAAATAGTTGTAGTCATTTAGTACATCCTTGGCTTCTAAAGCGTCTTTCAACGCCAGATTTAAATTGTGACTTGTACGAAATATGCATGTGGCGCAACTTCTTGAATCTTCTTCTGCACTCCATTGTATACTCCACTCATTAGGCTTGCGCCGTCATAACCTTGGCCACGACATTTTTAGCCTACTTTCGATTTTTGCAAAAAATGAAAGTAGACTTATGAGATCAACACAGGGCGAAAAAAGTGTGTCTGTCTGTGTGTGTGTATGTGTGTGTGTGAGTCTGTGTGTGTGTGTCTGTGTGTGTGTGAGTGTGTGTAGTCTGAATGTCTGTCCCCCCCTATCAATTCGAACACGGTGAATGCGAATTGAACGAAATTTGGTACAAAGGTAGCACTAGCAAAGGACACCTCAGTGTCATGTTTTATATCGCCGCCATCTTGACGGAAACGTAATGGCGGCCTCACAAATGTTCAAAGCTTAAATCAAATTACGACTAACCTAATCATCCGATCTCTACCAAATTTTGCAACAACATACCTTTATGGGGGGAGCATCCTTTGACCAAACCAATAGGTCATCAGCGTAATAGTTTACGGATGGCGGCCATCTTTGAGTGAAAATCGATTCCCCCTATTAATTCGAACACGGTGCAACCGAATGGAACGAAATTTGGTACGGAAGTAGTACTAACGAAAGGCACCTCAGTGTCATGTTTTATATCGCCGCCATCTTGACGGAAACGTAATGGCGGCCACACAAATGTTCAAAGCTTAAATCAAATTACGACTAACCTAATCATCCGATCTCTACCAAATTTTGCAACAACATACCTTTATGGGGGGAGCATCCTTTGACCAAACTAATAGGTCATCAGAGTAATAGTTTGCGGATGGTGGCCATCTTTGTGTGAAAATCGATTCCCCCTATTAATTCGAACACGGTGCAACCGAATGGAACGAAATTTGGTACAGAGGTAGTACTAACAAAAGGCACCTCAGTGTCATGTTTTATATCGCCGCCATCTTGACGGAAACGTAATGGCGGCCACACAAATGTTCAAAGCTTAAATCAAATTACGATTAACCTAATCATCCGATCTCTACCAAATTTTGCAACAACATACCCTTATAGAGGAAGCATCCTTTGACCAAATGAATAGGTCATTAGCCTAATAGTTTGCGAATGGCGGCCATCTTTGTGTGAAAATCAATTCCCCCTATTAATTCAAACACGGTGAAACCGAATGGAACGAAATTTGGTACAGAGGTAGCACTAGCAAATGGCATCTCAGTGTCATGTTTTATATCGCCGCCATATTGACAGAAACGTAATGGCGGCCACACAAATGTTCAAAGCTTAAGTTAAATTACGACTAACATAACCATCCGATCTCTACCAAACTTTGCAACAACATACCTTTTTGGAGGGAGCATCCTTTGACTAATCTAATAGGTTATTAGCCTAATAGTTTGCGGATGGCGGCCATCTTTATGTCAAAATTGATTCCTCCTATTAATTCGAACACGGAGGAACCTAATGGAACGAAATTTGGTACAGAGGTAGCACTAGCAAAGGGCACCTCAGTGTCATGTTTTATATCGCCGCCGTCTTGACTGAAACGTAATGGCGGCCACACGAATGTTCAAAGCTTGAATCAAATTACGATTAACCTAATCATCCGATCTCAACCAAATTTTGCAACTACATACCTTTATGGAGGGAGCATCCTTTGACCAATCTAATAGGTCATTCGCCTAATAGTTTGTGTCAGAATCGATTCCCCCTATTAATTCAAACACGGTGAAACAGAATGGAACGAAATTTGGTACAGAGATAGCACTAGCAAAGGGCATCTCAGTGTCATGATTAATATCGCCGCCATATTGACAGAAACGTAATAGCGGCCACACAAATTTTTAAAGCTTAAATCAAATTACGACTAACATAACCATTCGATCTCTACCAAACTTTGCAACAACATACCTTTATGGAGGGAGCATCCTTTGACCAATCTAATAGGTCATTAGCCTAATAGTTTGCGGATGGCGGCCATCTTTATGTCAAAATTGATTCCCCCTATTAATTCGAACACGGTGGAACCGAATGAACGAAATTTGGTACAGAGGTAGCACTAGCAAGAGGCACCTCAGTGTCATGTTTTATATCACCGCTATCTTGACGGAAACGTAATCGCGGCCACCCAAATGTTAAAAGCTAAAATGTAATTACGACCAACCTAATAATCTAGTCTCTACCAAATTTTGCAACAACATATCTTTATGTGGGAAACATATTCTGACCAAACTGCAAGAACATCAGCCCAATAGTTTGCAGATGGTGGCCAAGTATGTGTGCAAATCGATTCCCCCTATCAATTCAAACACGGCGAAACCGAATTGAACGAAATTTGGTACAGAGGTAGCACTAGCAAAGGGCACCTCATATTCATGTTTAATATCCCTATAGCACGTTGTATTTCAACAAGCTACTACAACCAACATTCAATCATACTCCTTGAAAAGGACAAAGAGTTATAACAATACCCATGCATTTAGGAGAAAGTAGGCTATATGTTCTTTACTGAACATCTTGTTTTCCTTTCAATTCAAGACCTTGATCTTTAATAGATTCCACTATTTCACTTGCCAATCCAAATACACTTTGATCTTCTACTTTTGTAAAATAAGTAAACGTCTCGCAAATCTTTATTTCTTTGGGTTTATTTTTTTCATCATTTACCACTCTGATGTACCTGAAAACTTCACTTAACTGATCAACTTTACTTATATCCTGTGTTGTATCCATAATAACAGAGAAATAAGGAGAGCCCTGTATTTCATATTTGATTTCTTTCAGTATCGTACGGTACTTCATCTTCCATCAAAGAAATAACTTCATTTTGGATGCTAGGGCTTAAATAGTTTACACTTTCTGCTGGCTTTTGCAAAAGGGTTTTTAGTACTGGGAAAGAGTCAGACAGGAGTTCTATTATAGACAAGAAATTTCCTTTATTTGGATCTTCCATTTTACTACTTCTTCCGCGGAAAGCAAGGATACAGGTGGCCAAGGTTAATGAAACATTAACTATTCCTTCTAGAACGTTCCTCCAGTAATTTTACTCTTCTATTAACTGTTTTTCTAAAGCATCACTCATTGTTTCATCATTCATCCGATTGTTCATGAGTTTTAATTCTATCAGAAAGATGTTTCCAGTCGTTTAGTCCCGTACTACCGAAAGTGTACTCTGAATGTTGTGGGAACACCCAACATGGTTGACAGTAGACACGGTCTAACTTTTACGAATAGCAAAGCCAGAGTCTGTTACATTTCATCCCAGAACCTGATATAAAACTGTAGTAATTAGTTGAAAATATGTTTAAGCCTCGTTCATCAGGCTGTTTTGGAAAGGGACCACGAGGTTACCAAGGTTCTGATGCTATGATTAACCTTTTCATTGCTGGATTATTGACGGGACAGGGAAATTCAATTTTGTCTTGCAAAACATAATTTTCATCGTGTCCAGTTTCAGTCAAGCTCACTGCGTCCTGACTGACTGACTGACTGATCAAGACATGAAAGGCCACTATGAGTGGTCGGAACATCGATTTTATGTACTTGAGACTGTTGATGAGCGTCAACATCTGAAAAAAAAATGCATAGTGAATAATAGTGAGCAATAAAATTTAGTGTAGTGGTTTATAGTTGATTGCAGTATTTTATTTGTAGAAACAGATTCAACTAACTGTTGAACTAAGCCAACTAACTGATTATTGGTTGGTTAACGGGACAAAAAGACTGTGTCCCCAATGATAGTCGTCCGTTGAAACGATGCATACTGTATACCCGATACAGTATGATTTTTAATGTGAAGTGTAAAACGAACAAATGTGCTCTGTCCAAGTGAAGTGAATCAACCGTCGCAATTCGCAAACCGCTTCATTGTTTGTTTTTATCACACATTCTATGCTTCTTATAATATTAACGTAATATGATATTAGTTTGTTATAAAATATTACGTCCTGACCAAATTGTTAATGGAACTTTTAATAACAATAATTTTACTTTGCTTAACAACTTATAACTTCTTCTTATTTTCATTATTTTCATTTTCTTCGTTTTGATCTTGTTTCTGCACCGAAACGTACTCTAAACTTGATTGAGTTTGAGGGTGCAACCATGCAGTTAACGATTTAGTACAAGCACGAACCGTCTCCTCTTTTTTCTTTTATCCTTCCTTCTTTTAGCTCCACTTTCATAAGTACGTTTCATAGCGTCGTTAAAAAAATAGCACAATGTAATCTACAACTTAAGTTCAGCCACTTAACCGGGAACCGCTGTGGCGACGTACCAACCAAGGAGGATATATGGGTAGAGCTGCAACTTAATGCAAAATTTTGACATCAACTTATTGCTCGGCGCAAGTAGTTCCAACTGACAATATGAGATGGCACGACGATGCACTTTCGAGCGCGACCCGTCCCCGACCTGGCCTACTGGCCCCTCTCCCCTCCCGGCCTGTGCCTACACGACCCTTTCCCCTCTTCTATCCCCCCCTCTACTTTATATTCCTTTCTTTCTTTCTTTCTTTCTTTCTTTCCCCTGCCTTATAATGGTCATATTTTAGCAATTGGTCTAATAATAGGCGATTTATTCCCCCTGTGATATCAAGTAGAGAAGAAAACATAGGCTCTTTCAGAATAGTTGTGGATGTTTCAAGGTTATCAGCCCATGTTTCCACAAAGCACATAGCATGACATACGCCTACCCCACAGATATGTACAAATAGAAAGAGTAGGCTACTATACTACAATATTAAAAATGAATTGTAAGACAAAATTACAGCTGCACTTATCACACAACAGTATTATTTAATTGTCAATGCGGTACTTCCTATCAAACGAATTAAGAAATATCACGTTTGAATTACGGGAAGCGTTGGAACAACCAGCTCTTATTTTGAATTATATCGATAGTATCTGATATCGTTTTCGAGCACAGTGTATCGACTAAAATCGATGTATGATTCAATATAATTCAATTTCTTCGTATAATATTGTTCGAAACCGATTGTATTATTTTCTAAGCACTGCAATATGTATTTACTATTTATATTCAAATATTAATTAAATATACAACATTAACAAGAATACCCACCAATTTTCCGATTTTGCTGCCATCTATAGAAGTACAACTCAACTACATCGTCGTACGCGATGACAGCTAGCGTTTTTAACGTTGTCAGCAGGTACTACTACAAGGTAAGCTAGCGTTGGCACCAAAACCCCGTATAAAGTTTCACCCACTCGTACCAACTACACTACTGCTACTACTCTGCTACTGTCCATTGCTGTGGTGTGATGTCCCAGTGGAGGGGGAAGGGTGGAACGATGAGTCATGGTCATGCGCTGAATGGGGAACAATGCATTGTCTGTCCGGGCCTGGGTCGGTCGTCCGGCTATCAAAAATACTCATAGAATACCACACAAATCGATGGATATATCTTACATACAGATTGCACTGAGCGTGACTAGTTTCTAAACACAAGTTTAGACGCGTAGTTCAGAACAATTGGGGCCCCTGAACTAAATTGAATTCTCAAATATGTTTTCTAGTACTACTTTTATTCATTATCATTTATTTGCAATTTTTATTTTAGGGGTTGGGGGCCCTCTAACCTTGGGGACCCCGGGGCGGTGCCCCACTTGCCCCATTGTAGCTACGCCACTGGGCAGACGTAACAGTGAAGTTGAGCAATCAAGATGGTTTGCCGGGAAACATAGCCCTGGAAACATCGGGGAGACAGCGGGCAACCTACAGTCCACCAGGCATCATCAGGTAAGGTTGGCAAGTTTGATTGTTTGGCTCATAGGCAGAAAGGAGAGTTCCCTTCAGGTGAGCGGTGCCCTTCCTCTTGTCGGTCTGACTGCAACCACCACAATTCCAGGCGATTCAGTCATTCCGAGTGGCACAGTAATTTCGGGATGATCGAGCTGCGCTAATATGGTTAAACCCAAACAGTCCAGTCAGCTCACGCTAATAGGTTTGGGAAGGGAGTGGGGGTAGGCAACCTCCCCTGAAATTTTGGTTAAGCCATGAGTTGACTTTCAGCTACGTACACCTGAACCCCATGGAGTTGTTATAGATATAATCAGTTGGTTGGTTCCTGAGTTGAGGGGCTGCGACAACGTGGTGTTTTGGTGTACTTTGTGTGTGTGTAGAATCTGTCTGATAACCGGTGTTAATTGTGATGGCTGTATTAGTCTGTGTTATCTGTAATTCAGGTAAGGACTGCAGACGATCAATTTCAAGCAGTTCCTATTTTTGCTACCAAATGCTAGCGTCAACGACATCTAGGTGTGAACGTGGCTACTAGATGGCAACGAAACTGGCACCTGGCGGCAAACGTTGGAACATAATAAATCATTAATCAAATCTAACCTACAAATTTAGCTTCAGACAATTGTAGTTAGTCGAAGGTTCTTTTACATGCCATAAGTCAATGACATGGGCTCGTCGCGTCGACTTTACTTCCCCTCCGAAGGAAGGCATACTGAGGGATTTTTAACGCTGTTAAAAATCCTACAACTTCAGCCAGGTTTGAACCCGCGATCTTGGACATAGAAGCCCAGCATGCTACCAAGTATGCCACCGAAGCCGCCTGATATAATGAGTGCAGCTAACATGTTATCCATGTACAGTCACAGAAGTGCAGGATTGTGAGTTATAGGAAACTATAATGTTGTAAGTTTGAGTTGTCACAACGGGGCCAAAAGTGGAGGGGTTCCAACAAGGAATTCATTTACGAATGCACCTTATTTTGTAGCAGAATACATATAAGCATTTTGGTCCCCACGATATCGTTTTAAAGCCCAGCAGGCTATAACTTGCATGTTTACGAACCTACATAAAAATTAAAATGTGCAGATCCGAAAAATAACTGTAAAACACAAAGAAAAAGATCGAACCTTATCTTTATCTAAGTGCAAGGCTAAAGAAATCCAGGAATCTGGAATTATACCAAAAGTTGCTAATGAGTAGTATCAAATACTATACGTCTTTGAGATAACAAGAGTAGATAGTGGCGAACACAGTGAAGATCAAGGCAGGTTGACACATTCCGACACTATTTACCATCACGTGCAGTTTGGAGTGGGGGGCAGTGAAACACACCTTAGACAACTTGCCCTGTTAGGATTTTTCTAATTGACCTCCGTGGAGAGAACTCATTAGCAATCATTTACGCACACGCAAAAGATCTCCTGTGGTACAGAAACTCGGTGACTAAAGGCCGTCCGCAGTAAAGGCAGCGCTAATAATAATGTCAACCTGTCATTACCAAATTCAGACGACCAAATTATACAGTATTTAGCACTTTTTGAGCTCGGTCACGTTTTGGCCACGTTTTGTACTGTTTTTTTTTTCAAGGCAGGAAACACGCAAACTTCAACCATCTATTACCAAACTTCTTGAGAATCTTTTAATCGTTTTTGAAGGCCAACTATCTCCTTGAATACTTAAACTTTTCTTGACTTGTTGTGACATCTTCCGGCTTAAATTGAATAGTTAGAAGGCAATTTCCAGTGTTGCCTTTGTAAACTAACAGAATTACTTTTCAGTCGGCCAACACAAGTATGCCCAAATAGAGTGGGCTGGAAGTAACAATGATTTTATCACCCTACTAACTGAAAGAAATATTACATGAATTATTTTTACACTCATTAACACACTTCCCTAACAAATGGTGGGGTTTACTTGGATGACATATTTCTCTCGTCAAGCGAGCATCATCAGATCACAATATAGTAAGACAAAATAGTTCTGCAAAACAATACCAAACCCCACGGTCATGGCCCTCTAACACCAACCCACTGAAGGCGTGGCAAAATTAAAATATAATGCAACTACTACTGTTATAAAATAATAAAGCGTCAAATATCCAAAAAAATAACTATTTATTTTATTATCTGCAATTTGCAAGATTGAGAGATTTCAATCCCACCCACAAAGAATCATCCGCCTTCCACCAACTAATCCATGAAGGTGTATTACTGTGATACACTTATGCCAGCACCGTCCGAGGTCGAGCCGCACTGTGCAGAGAGTGTGCGTCTCGGAATAGAAGGTGTGCATCTCCTCCAACGAGCTAGAGAAAGGTTCTCCTCCCTTACCGTGCGTCCTTGCTTCCTCTCCACTCCGCGCGGTGGGTGAGTGTCCTCGTCCTAGGAACGTGTAGAGGTCAAATCGCAGGTGACGAAAGCATTTTGCAGGCAACGTGGTGAGAACACCGAATGTATTAATAATTCATGTTTTTGGGCTAATTCCGTGTGTATTTAGATTAGAACCATACGTTTCTCCAAAAAAACATGAATTTTTTACTTAATCCGGGCCGTGAAAGCCTTATTATACACCGAATGTATTGTTTATGAAATGTTATTTTCCATGAATCAATTGCTTGTCATATGAAGGGAGGGGATAGGAAAGGTGGCAAAACGTTTCCTTTCAAAATTATGCTCACGTTAACTCTGTTTCACGCACAAAGTGTACAGCCATTCATGTACATGTCTCCCTTCCTATGCAAAAGAGAAAAAGACAACATATTTCCGCTGTGCCAAATATCATACAATAACAGCTTTACTGAAAGACAAAATACCTAATTGCAAAAGTTCAACTAATTTCACACACCAATTAAAACCCTGTACCGTACATGTTAGAAACCGTAACATATCCAGGAAGACGAAAATCAGACTTTTTAATACCAATGTGAAAGCTGTCCTATTGTGTGCTTGTGAAACATGGAAAGTTACCAATCCTATCAGCCACCAACTTCAAGTATTTATCAATCGTTGTCTGCGTCGAATTCTGGGTATACGATGGCCAGATATAATCCCAAACGAAGAGCTGTGGCAAAGGGCTAACCAACAACCTATAGAAGTCCAAATTAAACAGAGGAAATGGGGCTGGATTGGGCATACTCTGCGGAAACAGAATGATGCAGTAGAAAGGGGAGCTCTGGGCTGGAATCCTCAAGGGGCTCGGAGACGGGGAAGACCAAGGAACACCTGGAAACGCACCATTGAAGAGGAGGCCAGAAAAGCGGGAAAGACTTGGATGGAAGTGAAGAACTTGGCAACAAACAGAGCCCGATGGGAATCTTTCTTGGATGCCCTATGCTCCGCACGGAGCGAAAGGAAACAAGTCTAAAGACCGTACATGTTGGCTGATACACATTCTATTCTCATTTGCAACACGTCTACTTTGTGTGCGTTAACAATCTTGTTACAGACAAGCGTAATCAACTTCTCAAATTATCATCTGAAATGCCTGCTCGGAACCTCGGTTTGTTACTTTTGAATATCGAAAAAAATATTTCACATACATACGTAGAACCAAACATACTCATAAGTTTCGCGGCCTCGTGATGAAGGCGAGGAAATTCATTTTGGAGAAACGGAATTGTCCCTCCCATAATGCGCGCGCACCGTTGTCTACCGTGACCGACCAGCCACCACGCCTACCGCGACTCTATAGCTGTGTGACTTTGCAAAATATGAGGCACTCTGGACGCTGCTGACTTAGCGATAAACCCCAAATTAGAATTATAAACACATATATGTATTAATGATCTACGAGTGCAGTGGTTGCATGGCACAGCGGTAACGTTCTCGCTTGTTGTGCCCGAAATTGCAGGATCGAATCCTGGCGCAGTCAATTGGAATTTAAGAGTGCACAAATGTGAGGGAACCGTGTCTGTAGATTCACTGGCACGTTAAAGATTCTTTTTGGGTTAAAATTCCGGTACCCTGGCTTATCTAAAAGCCACAGTAGTTAAAAGGGACATTAAACTAATAACAGTATTATTAGGTGTACGAACACTGTGCTGAAATGTTAATAAAGAGCTAGAACTGAGCAGTGTTGGACCACTAATACTCGGTTGAATGATGTGATCTTTAAAGCATTGCCGTGACTTTGTCCCACTTTCACTACTAAGAACATTCTATCTATCTAAGTCACCGCTTATTAATCCCGTTTTCAACGGGGTCAGGGATGAGATGCGATGACATTTCACGTGGCTGATAGTTTCTATGGCCGGATGCCCTTCCTGACGCTCATCTCACGAGAGGAGTTGATGAGGGATGAAATGAATGAAGATGAATGAAAGTTCAATTTCAAGTAGTTCCAACTTTGGCAACCCTGCGGCGAACATTGGAACTTGACAAAGCGTTTCTAAACCAAATAACCTAGAAATTCAGCTACACACTACCAATTGTTGTGGTACGTTCTTTTTTTTATGCCATACATCTATAACATGGGTCCACCGGCTTTACTTCCCCTCCGAAGGAAGGCATACTGAAGGACTTAAACGCTCTTAAAAATCTGACGACTTCGGCCGGGTTTGAACCCGCGATCTTGGGCGTAGCAATTCAGCAAGCTACCAACTACGCCACCGAAGCTGACACTACTAAGAACATCAAAATACATAAATTACACTAATCTTTTTCTTGCAAACTTTACAGAATAAAACATTTTAGCACATATGAAGTATTGATACTCCTTTATCCAGTTTTAAACCAACAACTCATTCTTGACGAAAAATATTTCTCCATACAAATGTCATATGTACTATATCATACAAGATAATTTTATGGTCATTTTGTGTGTAATGTTTAAGCCTCCGTGGCTTAGGCGGCAGCACGCCGGCCTCTCACCGCTGGATCCGTGGTTCAAATCCCGGTCACTCCATGTGAGATCTGTGCTGGACAAAACGGAGGCAGACAGGTTTTTCTCCGGGTACTCCGGTTTTCCCTGTCAAAAATTTAATTCCAGCAACACTCTCCCCTATCATTTCATTTCATCTGTCATTCATTTAATCATTGCCCCAGAGGAGTGCGTCAGGCTTCGGCAGCCGGCACAGTTCATATCCTCGCCGCTAGATAGGGGCTTCATTCATTCCATTCCTGACCCGGTCGGAGACTGGAAGCAGGCTGTGGATTTTCATTTCATAAGAAACAGCTGTATTACCCTCAACTGTACCGTAGGAATCCTTTACATCTTTCTACCTTTACTGTGACATCAGTATTTTTTAGCCTACTTTTCACATTTTGCAAAAATGAGGAAAAAGTAGACTTATGAGATCGGGCAAATGTGTGTCTGTCTGTCTGTCCTTCTGTCTGTCTGTCTGTCTGTCTGTCTGTCTGGCTGTGTGTGTGTCCCCCCCTATCAACTCCTAAACGGCTGCAGCAATCGAAACAAAATTTGGTAGGAGTAAAGATCTATACCTGAATATCTCACGACCATATTTGAAAATGATGTCAGTGCTACCAACTGCTGAAAAATCGCAATTGAAATTTGAGCTCCATGTTGGATATCTTGGAAGGTATGAATAGGAGCTATTTCAAAATTGGCACACGTATGGATAATAATATTGCAGTTTAATTTCCAGGAGGCCATACATTGCAGTGTTGCCAAAATGAATATACGCCTTCTGATAGGTCCAAATTTTAAATGTATATAACTTCTACACTATCAATTGGATTTCAACCAAATTTCGTATGTGCTATGTGTACACAAACAGACATGACTGAACGTATTATTAAGATCCACCAGGGCTGCCAACTGTTAATAAATGCTCTCAATTTATTTTATCCAAATACCAATAAATCAGAAAGTATGCCAGCCGACAGCTTTAAACTATACACACGTATAGTACCTGACATTCTATATTAACTTGGAGAAACTTATATACGTCAGTGCTACCAACATGATTCTAAGCCTGCTGAGAGGTCCAACTTTAACTACATGTAACTTCTATACTATCATTTGGATTTCAACCAAATTTCGTGTGTGCTATGTGTACCATAACAGATATGTATATGCCGATTCTTAAGAGTAACCAGGGCTGCCAACTGTAAGTAAATACTGTCTCTATTTTTGTTACCCTAATATCAATATATCAGAAAGTATGCAAGCCAATAGCTCTAAACTTTGCACACGTATAGTACCTGGCATTCTAAATTAATTTGGAGTAACTAATATACGTCAGTGCTGCCAACATGATTCTAAGCCTGCTGATAGATCCAATTTTAAAATGCATGTAACTTCTATACTAACTAATGGATTTTATTCAAAATTGACACAACAATAGATCATATTATTTCAGATTATTTCTGACCAACACATGTATGTCATTGTTGCCAACATGATTTTACGCGCGCTGTTAGATCCAATGTTTAACTGCATGTAACGTCCATGCTATCCATTGGACTTCAACCAAATTTTGTATTCTGTACCTTAAGAGATGGAACTAAGAATATATTCAGTCACCAGGGCTGCCAACTGTAGTTCTCTATTAGGCTACAGTATGCCAGGTATACAGTATTTCGAACTAATTAGAAATTTCGATATTACCAACTTAATTTCGTCATTATTCTATATAGATCCATATAGATTAATCATTGGCATAGATCTTAAATTTTAAGAAAAGTAGGCTCTTTAGTTCGTTACGGAACTTCTTGTATCTCTTCTTGTAATCGTTCACGTTTTTGGCCTGTAAATAGCTTGGACGAGCAGGAATCCTGATCTTCCATACAGATCAGTTACGTTCTCTTCTGAAGACCCATAACGCAGTACTGTACGATGGATCAAATTCTTTCAAAGTGATACACATTTATGGATTCTGTTTTTGTCTTTTAAATTGAGAAATTATCTTTTTAAGCACAACTATAGCTCTCAACCTGAACACGATGACCAAATCCACGTAAGTTTAATAATAATAATAATAATAATAATAATAATAATAACTATAATGTTATTGGTTTTACGTCCCTTTTAACAACTGCGGTTTTTAAAGACGCTGGAGTGCAGGAATTTTGCCCCGAAGGGTATCTTTAACGTGCCAGAAAATCTACTGACACGGTACCCTCGCATTTGTACACCCTCTAATGCCAACTGGCTGCGCAAGGATTCGATCCTGCAACCTTGGGCACAGCAGGCGTGAACGTTACCGCTGAGCCACGCAGCCAGCCAGTTGTAAGGAACACCAATCTCTATCATTATTACAATGTATACACAGGGGAGTCACCACATGGTCATGGTCAAAGTTCTAAGTGCCTGCACTTACGTATAGTTACATGCAGAGCCTGAGGGCAGTTATTAATGAACAACTAGATGGTCACGTGTTGCACGTGATGCTTGAGCACGTTGCAGCTGAGCAAGGTAAGTTATCTATCCTCACATAGTCCAACCTGAACAAACTATACTATCCGAGATTTCAAGGCAAGGAGGTCATGAACTCAAGTTACACTGAGACTATATTGCACTTATCAGGTTGCTGCTCTGCAATATTATAAACCAAAATGTTCAAGGAGCTTATGAGAAAAAACTCCTTGATGATCTTTGAGCAATAATCGATACTCATGATTTATTATAAGAAACTTTACGTGTCTTACAGTAGTCGCATATGATGTGTAACATCTGACATAGAAGAAACCTCACGTGAAATTGTTGATACACCGGTATTTTATAATATTATTGGCACAAATATTAATCTATTTTACAGATATTGTAGTTTATAATACGGAACTCATTTTATTAGATGATTTGTAGCTTCCACCAGCACTAGCCTAAATAAAGAATACGATATGGATCAACTAGATTAATAGACGCAACACCGCTCATAACCTTAAATTCCTTATAAATAGCCCAACTTGCGAGTAAATGCAATGTGCACAGCAGTAGATCATGAAAGGCCTACCCAGTTCCCGGAATTCTTGATTCACAGACCAACACGTAATTTCATATGGATTCTGTTAAAATGAGTCATATTGATATGATTAGCAGCAGAGTATCAAGAAGGCAGTGCGAGAACAATCAAGAAGGCAGTGCAAGAGTAGAAATATCAAGTAGGCAGTGAAGAAGAAAAAATGAGTCTTGGAATTGTTATGTATTATTAGTGTGTAAATAAAAATATTTTTGTGTGTTGATGAATGTCCAGGTGGGACACGATCCAGCTGGCAGTGCGTCTTACAAACTTCCGTCCGATCCACTTCCGTCCCATTTTTCAAAATCACTCCTACTAAAATATCCATCAACCGAGTGGAAAGATGTTACACATCAATGAACTATTTGCTACCTTAAGTCAATATTTAGTACATTTAAACCGTACCAGCTTCGGTCACAATGTGATCTTCAGCGTGGTAACTGTGCAGTAACATACAAATTATTTAAAATAACATTTTTGTCAGAATAGACGATACTATAAATATTTTTGTTCCAAAAGCTCACAGAGTAAACTTTCAAAAACCAGATCTGTTACAAAATATTTGTTAACAAAGCATAAAAGAGTCTTGATAATACAGCGTTGAATTGAAGAGATCTAAAATAAGAAATTAAACTGAGAAACAAAAACATGTAAACAGAACAGAAAAAGATATAAAAAATTATAACACTTACGTGTACTGTATGTGATGATGTACTAAATATTGACTTAAGGCAATACATAGTTTATTATGTCATTTTATCATGATTAATTCTTTTTGACCCTTATAAGTAGACTACGATATACTAAAGACTTCGAACTTATCTAGGAAAATATTATAAACCCTACTCCCTCTCTGTCTTTTCCTTTTTACATTAATGTATAAAGGAAAATACAATTGAAGAGAAAAATAAACCAAACATTTGACACTCTAAAGGGATAAAGTAAATATGTACCAGACAGAGGGTTGCCCGATTTCAAGAATGGAACACACGTCCCAAAACATTTGTTTTATTTAAATCAAAGTTGTTAAATGTTGTAATAAATACGGTAATACACGTAGCCTATGTATTAAATAAGCACTATATAATCAAATACACAACATTAAAACTACATATTGCCGACATATCATATAGGCCAATGACTCCAGCAACCTACAAATGCTTTGCAAGGATTTTTTATTTGTAAGTACCTTCTGATAAAATTCACTACAATTTTCATCATAATTGTAATATGTGAACAATTCTTGTCTTATCAAACTCATGGAGCTTCTGTTTCTATCATGTCTCCTTTTGACAGAAATAACTCTCTCCGTAAGAGCATTGGAGGGGGAAACTGCTGAGTATTAACTTCACTAGGTCTAAGAAAATCCACAGCCTGCTTCCAGTCTCCGACCGGGTCAGGAATGGAATGAATGAAGCCCCTATCTAGCGGCGAGGATATGAACTGTGCCGGCTGCCGAGGCCTGACGCACTCCTCTGGGGCAATGATTAAATGAATGACAGATGAAATGAAATGATAGTGGAGAGTGTTGCTGGAATGAAATTGTGACAGGGAAAACCGGAGTACCCGGAGAAAAACCTGTCTGCCTCCGTTTTGTCCAGCACAGATCTCACATGGAGTGACCGGGATTTGAACCACGGACCCAGCGGTGAGAGGCCGGCGTGCTGCCGCCTAAGCCACGGAGGCTTACTAGGTCTAAGATATTCCTTAATTTTGTTGCCCTTAATAAATCTATAACATGTGCCCATCTATCTGACACAGACATAGAAATCATTTTCTCTTTCAAACTTGCACCTGTATCACCAGAAAACAAGCTAGATATTACAATCAATTCTGAAGCGGGGCATTTGAAATTGGGTGCGAAATTGAATATATTATCAAATTAACCCAAAAAAAAAAACCGGAATATGTGGCGTTCCGTTAAAGATTAAAACGCAACGCGGAACAAAACAAGAAGAAACGGAATTGTTCCGGGTAAAACGGAACGTCTCAACCCTAACCAGACACGTCCCAGAGGATGACAAATGATGGCTTGGAATCTGCAGGTAGCCCCACAGTGCGATAGGCTAGCACAAGTCAAGTTATATAGGCCTATGAATTATTAAGAAATGCGAATCTAGATGTACTCTTTTCCTCATTGGTCAGAACAATGATGTACAAAGTCGGAGATCGTGGTTTTGAAGCACACATAGGGCATAAACTTTAATTCTCTACCTTCCATGTACATGGATTGCATTGCATAGCTTAAATTCTTCATTTGTCATGTACGAGAAGGTGACTCCCAGTTCTATTGACCTTTATTTCAATCATTCACCAGAAGGCAGCGCTTGTGTAGACAGGCTAAAATGTGACAGCAGTCAAGATTCCAATCCAATATTCCTGTTGTCCGGTAAAGTGAGTTTAGTCATTTATACCAATGGGGCCACGCTCCAACCAGAGGTCATTTTCTATGTTTCAAAAATCCCAAGTCGAGTTCCGGCCTTGGCACACAGGTGGCTCTGAGTGGTTCGTTTGGGAATCTCAGACATCGCAACGAGGTCATTCATACATTTGTCCAATGCTGAGTTCTTCAGTACTGTAGAGGCTTTACGATTTCTCTTTTTATAAATTGTCGGTCATCGTAACATTTCCTGAATATCGTCAAGAACAGCGCGTCTTGAGATAGACGATCATTGTCGTCGTCGTCGTGGCTGTAACGTTGTAGCTGAATTTGAGTAGACCCACAACATTCTTAGAATTAGTGATCATCAAATAAAAATTAAATGCACATACTTATTTTATGCCATAGTTCTGAAATAAATAAATAAATAAATAAATAAATGGATAAGGAAGCAATCAAAGGAAGAACCAGAAAACTGGACCTGGCCTACAAACTAACCCAGAATAAATACAACAAACGAGCTTTATCATACAAGGCCAAAATCAGACACTACAAATCGGTAGTACAACCTGTACGCTTCAGAGTGTCTTATTTTAAGTAAAAAGAGAGAACTTCAAGTACTAGAAAAGAAATAAAGTAAGATTCTGATAAAAAATACTCGGACCACAGAAGACTACTGATGGGACATGGAAGAAGAGGAAAAATGAAGAACTTGACAAGAGTACTGAAAAGATCACTGACGTAATGAAGAAGCGTAGGCTAAAGTTCTACGGACATTTACTACGAATGGATGAAGGCAGGCTGATGAAAAGGATCTTCAGCTATATCATGAGGTTAAAGGTCACATCGAAATGGGTAGATGAGGTGAAGAGGGATGCAGCGGAAGTTGGAATTACTCCACCGAGGCCTACGAGAGAGTCGAGTTGACGGAGTAAAATCATTTCACGAGAAACCACCAAGCAGGAGGCCCAAACGGATCTTTTCCGAGGAGGAGAGAAAACAAAGAAGTGAGAGGATGAAGAAGTTCTGGAAAGAGAAGAGAAAGAAAGCCAATAAGTCTTGAGTCCATAGTTGGCCAAATTCGATAATAAAAAATAACAAGTAGTTCCGTGAAGAACTATACAGCCTATTTTCATATATCCTACTTATGTTAACTGCCACAATCAACATACAAAATTTCAGTTTAATTGCTGTAACAGATTCGTAGATATTGAGAACCGTCTAAATATTTCAGATGGTCGCCAGGTTGGATTTTTATTTTTGTACTATTACATTAAGATTATTGTGTACGTGTGGTATTCAAACTTGAACCGCATGATTAGAACACAAGAAGTAAAAACGAGATTTTAAAATTACGCACAGCAGCCATCTTGTGATTATGTAAATAATTGAAATAAATTAGATGCCAGTGGATCAACATTTGTATAAGCATTTAACGTGCAACGTTTCACGGCACTCGGATAGTTAATTCGCGAGAAACGTCCATTTAAATATTTATACTTCGCGTCGCCACCATGTTGGATTTGTGCTCACCAGGTTACTCAAAGTCCTATAGGTGAACATATGTTCATAGTCTCTATGAACATAAAAAAAATCAATTTGGTTGCTGTAAAAGATTCATAGATATTGAGAACCGTCTAAATATTTCGGAAGCTCGCCATTTAGGATTGTTATATGTATAGGCCATAGAGTTATGTACCATTCAAGGACAATTATTGCCTAGGTTCATTATTCAAACTTTCACTTTGATCGCATGATTACGACACAAGAAATTAAAACTTAATTTTAAAATTTCGCACAGCCGCCATCTTGAGGTTATGTAAACAATTGAATTAAATTAGATGGCAGTGCATTACAATCTGCAAAATCATTTACTGTACCACATTTCACTGCGCTCAGAGAGTTAAATCACGAGAAAAGTCTATTAAAATATTTCAAATTCGCTTTGTCGCCATGTTCGTTTTGTACTTCACAGGTTTATGAAATATACATAGGTAAACTTGTATCAGTACCCTTTATCACCGTACAAAATTGCAGGCTGATATCTGTAATAGTTTCGGAGATATAGAATGTCAGTGAAATATTTCGCACAGCCGCCATTGTGAGGTTATGTAAACAATTGAACTAAATTAGACTCCAGTGCATTACAATGTGTATAAACAATTGCTGTACCAAGTTTCATTACGTTTGGATAGTTAAATCGCGAGAAAAGTCTATTTAAATGTCTCAACTTCGCTTGGTCGCCATGTTGGTTTTGTAGTCACCAGGTTTTTGAAAGTCTCATAGGCGAACTTCTAGTAGTGCCCTTTATCACCGTACACAATTTCAGGGCGATATCGGTAATAGTTTCGGAGATATTGAATGCTAGTGAAATATTTCGCACAGCCGCCATGTTGGATTGGAGAGACGTAACAAAATTTGAAGGGCACGGTCGAGGTCGCCGGGAATAGTGCTATAAACTTCCCGAGTTTCATTGAAATCGCTCCAGCCGTTTCGATTTTATTAGGGGGGACACACACACACACACACACACACACACACGCACACGCACACACACACGGACAAAAGGTGATCTCATAAGCCTATTTTTTCAAAATTGAAAATAGGCTAAAACCAATGAATACATATTTCTACCATCTCACACGTGCCTTGTATGAATTGATTTAACGAAAAATGTAAATGGCTTGACTGTGTGTGTATCTAACATTGTCTAGTGGGTTGTAGTAGAATATGTTTTGTGACACCATACAAGCAAGGGACTTTACCTAGCTGCCTCTGCAGCTCTATTGTTAATGCTATTCCACAACCTGGTATGTGATTGTCACTGAAAGTCGACTACAGTCGGCATTCAGGACATTCTAGCTGTTATCTCCTCTCTTACACTCACCGTACATAGTGTTATAATTAAGAGAGACATAGCTTGTTTGGGAAGGGAATTCAGGAAAACGTTTGAGTCCCAGATAAGTGCACCCTTCAATAATTTGGCGTAATAATTGAACACTAATTCCCTGCATTTCGAGCAGTTGCATCACGAAGGCCCACAACCGAAGGAAGTTTATTGGCAAATCTGAAGCCGTGGAGCTACAAATTAAGCTCTATGGGGACGTTAGGATATGCCAGTTATTTGAATTCGACATAGACACAGTCGGGCCTCGCTTACACGTCATACTTTTATATATTTCTAGTACTTGGCCTTCCTCAGTCGCCTTGTTGTTTCAAGTGCAGGACAGCGAGGTCATCTACCCGTCCTGTGAAAAACTACAGTATTAATATCTGTTTATTACCTGTGCGTTACTGACAGCTTCAGTGGCGTAGTCAGTAGCATGCTGAGCTTCTATGCCCAAGATCGCGGGTTCAAACCCGACCGAAGTCGTCGGATTTTTAAGAGCGTTAAAATCCTTCAATATGCCTCCCTTCAGAGGGGAAGTAAAGCCGGAGGTCCCATGTAATAGATTTATGGTATGTAAAAGAACCATCCACTAATTCAACTTGTGTGAAGCTAAAGTTGCAGGTTAGATTTCGTTGAAACGCTCTGCCAAAGTTACAACGTTCGCCACTAGATGTGAATGACATCTGGTAGCGAAAGTTGGAACTACTGGAAATTGAACGGAGCTTGTAGCTGACCCCATGGGTGTCCGCATTGAAGCAGCTACATCCTCTGGCGACCCGAACATGTCCTCGGACATTCCCGGCACTAAAAGTCATGGACTACGATAAATAAACAAGTAGTTCCGTGAGGAACTATACAGCCTATTTTCATATATTCTACTCATGTTAATTGCCTAAATCAACATACAAAATTTCAGTTTGATTGTTGTGATAGATTCGTAGATATTGAGAACCATCTAAATATTTCAGATGGTCGCCAGATTGAATTTTATTTATATACTATTACATGAAGATTATTGTGTACGTGTGGTATTCAAACTTCAATCGGACACAAGAAGTAAAAACGAGATTTTAAAATTTCGCACAGCTGCCATCTTGTGGTTATGAAAACAATTGAAATAAATAAGATGCCAGTGGAATAACATTTGCATAAGCATTTAACGTGCAAAGTTTCACTGAACTCGGATGGTTAAATCGCGCGAAACGTCCATTTAAATATTTATACTTCGCGTCGCCGCCAGGTTGGATTTGTGAACTTATGTTCATAGCCTCTATGAACATAATAAAATTCAGTTTGATTGCTGCAAAAGATTCGTAGATATTGAGAACTGTCAAAATACTTCGGATGCTCGCCATTTTGGATTGTTATATGTATAGGCCATAGAGTTATGTACCATTAAAGAAAAATTATTGCGTAGCTTCATTATTCAAACTTTCACTTCGATCGCATGATTACGACACAGGAAATAAACACTTAATTTTAAAACTTCGCACAGCCGCCATCTTGAGGTTATGTAAACAATTGAACTAAATTAGATGCCAGTGCATTACAATTATGTATACTCATTTACTGTACCACATTTCATTGCGCTCAGATTGTTAAATCACGAGAATAGTCTATTAAAATGTTTCAACTTCCCTTGGTCGCCATGTTCGTTTTGTACTTTATAGGTTTTTGAAAGTTACATAGTCGCCTCCGTAGCGTAGCGGTCAGCATGGTTAGCTGCCGCCCCGGAGGTCCTGGGTTCGATTCCCGGCTCTGCCACGAAATTTGAAGAAGTGGTATGAGGACTGGAACGGGGTCTACTCAGCCTCAGGTGTTCCAAATGAGTAGAGGGGGTTCGATTCCCACCTCAGCCATCCTCGAAGTGGTTTTCCGTGGTTTCCCACTTCGTCTTCGGGCAAATGCCGGGATGCTTCCTTCTTCAAGGACACGGCCGCGTCCTTCACTCTTCCTTGCCTATCCATCCTGACCTTCCATTACCTTCCCTCATGAGGCCCCTGTTCGCTTTGCAGGTGAGGCCTCCTGGGCGAGGTGCCAATCACACCTCACCAGTTGTATCCCCTCCGATTAGATGTTCCCAGCTCTAGGACACTGCCTGTAGAGGCGGTAGTGGTGAGTTCCCTCGCTGAGTCCGTGGGTTCCACCAACCTGGAGGGTAAACGAAGAGAAGAAGAAAGTTACATAGATAAACTTGTAGCAGTGTCCTTTATCACCGTACAGAATTTCAGGGTGATATCTGTAATAGTTTCGGAGATATAGAATGCCAGTGAAATATTTCGCACATCCGCCATTTTGAGGTTATGTAAACAATTGAACTAAATTAGACGCCAGTGCATTACAATGTGTATAAACATTTGCTGTACCAAGTTTCATTGCGTTTGGATAGTTAAATCGCGAGAAAAGTGTATTTAAAATTCTCAACTTCGCTTGGCCACCATGTTGGTTGTGTAGTTACTAGGTTTTTGAATTCTCATAAGTGAACTTCTAGTGGTGCCATTTATCACCGTACAAATTTTCAGGGTGATATCGGTAATAGTTTCGGAGATACTGAATGCTGGTGAAATATTTCGCACAGCCGCCATGTTGGATTGGTGAAAGACAATAAAATTTGAAGGGCTTGGTCGGGGTTGGCCGGAATGGTGCTATGATCTTACCGAGTTTCATTGAAATCGCTCCAGCCGTTTAGATGTTATTATGGGGGACATACTCACGAATCACACACACACGCACACACAGACATACGCACAAAAGGTGATTTCATAAGCCTACTTTTTTCATGAAATGAAAATAGGCTAATAACCTGTACGATATGATGTGGCAGAGAGACATTTCCACTGACAGAGCCAGGAAAGTGGGCAGAGAGATTTCTCACCCGAACGAAGGCCAGTACAATAGCTATTTGTTTATATTGATCCTTGTGCGATTTTCGGACTTTCCACAACACCAGCAATCATCACAATAGTGAGACCTCGAACCCGCTATAAATAGGGTTCGTTCTCTTGTCAACAAGCTCTGCTAGTAGGCGGAAGCAGATTCAGAAGCTTGACGATAAAACCAGTCTTCTAATGAATGGATCTTCGTTACATAACCTTCCAATTAATAGAATATATGGCACTGGATCACTGCCGCCTCGGATGATTGCGTATCACTTCGAGCATGTGGCAGTGATTCTTAATGTAGAGCATTAAAGAGTGCGAGAATAGAAGAGGGGGAAACTGAAGGTAGACCACATCGCGGTGAAGCGGCTAGTTAGCATTCTTGACTGTCGCCTCGGAGGATGGGGTTAGATCCCCGGCTCTGCCAAGAAATTTTAATTCTGGTCTGAAGGCTGGTGGGGAAAAACTGAGAAGCCATCTTGGAAGTGGTTTTCCGTGTTTTTCTACTTGAAACAAATGCCGGGACAGTTCCTAACTTAAGGCCAAGGCCACTTCCTTCCCAATCCTCATCTGAATTACAAATACACACACTAATACTTCTTCTTCTTCTTGCTGTGCCGTCTTCTATCGAAGATTGGCTGTCACCGTGGCTGTTCGTCTTGGAGTCTTCCGCTCGGAAAAGAGTCGTACTGTATTCATCTGAAGCCAGTCCCTTAGATTCTTCGGTCATGAGGTTCACCGTTGTCCGGAGATCTTCCCCTGTATCACCAACTGTAGGATCCTGTATTAGCCTACTTTCGATTTTTGCAAAAAATGAAAGTAGACATGAGATCTACATGGACCGAAAGTTGTCTGTGTGTGAGTGTGTATATCTGTCCCCCTCTCTATCAATTCAAACACGACGAAACTGAATTGAACGAAATTCAGTACAGAGGTACCGACAGTAGTGGCTACGCGGGCTAAAGCGCTGCGTTAGGTCAAGGGACCAAGCTCTCTGCTGACTCAGTAGACGCGTGGGTTCGAGCCCCACCGTCGGCCGTCCTTGAAATGGTTTTCCGTGGTTTTCCATTTTCAACACCAGGCAAATGCTGGGGCGGTACCTTCAGACAGGCCACGGCCGCTTCCTTCCACATCCTTGCCCAGTTTCATTCATTCATCTTCATCCATTCCATCTCTCATCCCAACGCGCAGGTCGCCCACGGGCGTCGACTAGAAAGACCTGCACTCAGCCTCTCAGGAGGCTACACGACAAAAAAAAACAAGATGTTCAGTAAAGAACATATAGCCTACTTTCTCCTAAATGCATGGGTATTGTTATAACTCTTTGTCCTTTTCAAGGAGTATGATTGAATGTTGGTTGTAGGAGCTTGTTGAAATACAACGTGCTATAGGGATATTAAACATGAATATGAGGTGCCCTTTGCTAGTGCTACATCTGTACCAAATTTCGTTCAATTCGGTTTCACCGTGTTTGAATTGATAGGGGGAATCGATTTGCACACATACTTGGCCACCATCTGCAAACTATTGGGCTGATGTTCTTGCAGTTTGGTCAGAATATGTTTCCCACATAAAGATATGGTGTTGCAAAATTAGGTAGAGACTAGATTATTAGGTTGGTCGTAATTACATTTTAGCTTTTAACATTTGGGTGGCCGCGATTACGTTTCCATCAAGATAGCGGTGATATAAAACATGACACTGAGGTGCCCTTTGCTAGTGCTACGTCTATACCAAATTTCGTTCCATTTGGTTTCAGCGTGTTTGAATTAATAGGGGGAATCGATTTGCACACATACTTGGCCACCATCTGCAAACTATTGGGCTGATGTTCTTGCAGTTTGGTCAGAATATGTTTCCCACATAAAGATATGGTGTTGCAAAATTAGGTAGAGACTAGATTATTAGGTTGGTTGTAATTACATTTTAGCTTTTAACATTTGGGTGGCCGCGATTACGTTTCCATCAAGATAGCGGTGATATAAAACATGACACTGAAGTGCCCTTTGCTAGTGCTACGTCTATACCAAATTTCGTTCCATTTGGTTTCAGCGTGTTTGAATTAATAGGGGGAATCGATTCTGACACAAAGATGGCCGCCATCCGCAAACTATTAGGCGAATGACCTATTAGATTGGTCAAAGGATGCTCCCTCCATAAAGGTATGTAGTTGCAAAATTTGGTAGAGATCGGATGATTAGGTTAATCGTAATTTGATTTAAGCTTTGAACATTCGTGTGGCCGCCATTACGTTTCAGTCAAGATGGTGGCGATATAAAACATGACACTGAGGTGCCCTTTGCTAGTACTACCTCTGTACCAAATTTCGTTCCATTCGGTTCCACCGTGTTCGAATTAATAGGGGGAATCAATTCTGACACAAAGATCGCCGCCATCCGCAAACTATTAGGTGAATGACCTATTAGATTGGTCAAAGGATGCTCCCTCCATAAAGGTATGTAGTTGCAAAATTTGGTAGAGATCGGATGATTAGGTTAATCGTAATTTGATTTAAGCTTTGAACATTCGTGTGGCCGCCATTACGTTTCAGTCAAGATGGCGGCGATATAAAACATGTCACTGAGGTGCCCTTTGCTAGTGCTACCTCTGTACCAAATTTCGTTCCATTCGGTTCCACCGTGTTCGAATTAATAGGGGGAATCAATTTTGACATAAAGATGGCCGCCATCCGCAAACTATCAGGTGAATGACCTATTAGATTGGTCAAAGGATGCTCCCTCCATAAAGGTATGTAGTTGCAAAATTTGGTAGAGATAGAATGATTAGGTTAATCGTAATTTGATTTAAGCTTTGAACATTTGTGTGGCCGCCATTACGTTTCCGTCAAGATGGCGGCGATATAAAACATGACACTGAGGTGCCTTTTGTTAGTACTACCTCTGTACCTAATTTCGTTCCATTCGGTTGCACCGTGTTCGAATTAATAGGGGGAATCGATTTTCACACAAAGATGGCCGCCATCCGCAAACTATTACGCTGATGACCTATTGGTTTGGTCAAAGGATGCTCCCCCCATAAAGGTATGTTGTTGCAAAATTTGGTAGAGATCAGATGATTAGGTTAATCGTAATTTGATTTAAGCTTTGAACATTTGTGTGGCCGCCATTACGTTTCCGTCAAGATGGCGGCGATATAAAACATGACACTGAGGTTCCTTTTGTTAGTGCTACCTCTGTACCAAATTTCGTTCCATTCGGTTGCACCGTGTTCGAATTAATAGGGGGAATCGATTTTCACACAAAGATGGCCACCATACGCAAACTATTACGTTGATGACCTATTGGTTTGGTCAAAGGATGCTCCCCCCATAAAGGTATGTCGTTGCAAAATTTGGTAGAGATCGGATGATTAGGTTAGTCGTAATTTGATTTAAGCTTTGAACATTTGTGTGGCCGCCATTACGTTTCCGTCAAGATGGCGGCGATATAAAACATGACACTGAGGTGTCCTTTGCTAGTGCTACCTTTGTACCAAATTTCGTTCAATTCGCATTCACCGTGTTCGAATTGATAGGGGGGGGACAGACATTCAGAGTACACACACTCACACACACACAGACACACAGACACACACACACACAGACTCACACACACACATACACACACACAGACAGACACACTTTTTTCGCCCTGTGTTGATCTCATAAGTCTACTTTCATTTTTTGCAAAAATCGAAAGTAGGCTAAAAAGTACAGAGGTAGCACTAGCACACTTCAGTATCATGTTTTATATCGCCGCCATATTACCGGAAACGTAATGGTGGCCACCCAAATGTTCAAAGCTTAAATCAAATAACGACTAACCTAATCATCTAATCTCTACCACATTTTCAACAACATACCTTCTTGTGGAAAACATCATTTGACTATACTACAAGGTCATCAGCCCAATAGTTTGAAGATGGCGACAGTGTATGTGTGTAAATCGATCCCCCCTATCAATTCAAACACAACGAAACCAAATCGAACCATCTTTGGTACAGAGGTAGCAATAGCAAGGGACAGCTCAGTGTCATGTTGTATATCGCCGCCATCATAACTAAAAAGAAATGGCGCTCACCAAAATGTTCTAAGCTTAAATCAAATTACGACTAACGTACCGATCTCTACCAAATTTTTCAACAATGTACCTTAACGTGGGAAGTGCCTTTTGCCTAAACTACAAGGTCATCAGCCAAATGGTTTCAATATGGTGGACGTATGAATCATGCAAGTATTATAGCCTAACCGTTACTTACGATTCAACAAGGCCCGGCCACACCAAAACGTTTATTGTGCAAAGCGTGGTTTGTACTGTCCTCAAGGAGGTGACCCGTAGAATATTAACATCTGATAATAGAATATCTATATATATAAAGCACAATGTTTGTCTGTTAGGTATACAAATCTACATCGTTTCACCGATCTAAACCAAAATTTGGAACACTGCGGGTAACCCTGTCAACTTTAAATTTCGGACAGACCACCCCATTCCCTACATTTAGGCCCTTTTGCACAAATCTACACTGTTTCACCGATCTGAACCAAAATTTGTATACCTACCCTTTGGAACCCTGTGAGTAACACTGTCCACTTAACATTTCGGACTGACCACCCCATTCCCTGCATTTAGGACCTTTGGTCCAAATCTACACCGTTTCACCGATCAGAACCAAAATTCGCATTCTTACCCTTTGGTACGCTGCGAGTAACACTATCTACTTGAAATTGCGGACAAACCACTCCATTCCCAGCATTTAGGCCCTTTGGCACAAATCTACACCGTTTCACCGATCTGAACCAAAATTTGTATACTTACCCTTTGGAACCCTGTGAGTAACACTGTCCACTTAACATTTCGGACTGACCACTCCATTCCCTGCATTTAGGCCCTTTGTCCCAAATCAACACCGTTTCACCGATCTCAACCAAAATTAGTATATTTAACCTTTGGAACATTGCAACTAACACTGTCTGCTTTTAAATTGCGGCGAGGCTACTCCATCCCCTGCATTTAGGCCCTTTGGCACAAATCTACACCGTTTCACCGATCTGAACCAAAATATGTATACTTACCCTTTGGAACCCTGCGAGTAACACTGTCTGCTTGAAATTGCGGACAGACCACTCCATTCCCTGCATTTAGGCCCTTTGTCCCAAATCCACACCGTTTCACCGATCTCAACCAAAATTAGCATATTTACCATTTGGAACATTGCAACTAACACTGTCTGCTTTAAATTGCGGCGAGGCTACTCCATCCCCTGCATTTAGGCCATTTGGCACAAATCTACACCGTTTCACCGATCTGAACCAAAATTTGTATACTTACACTTTCGAACCCAGCGAGTAACACTGTCCACTTAAAATTTCGGACAGACCACCCCATTCCCTACATTTAGGCCCTTTGGCACAAATTTACGCCGTTTCACCGATCTGAACCAAAATTTGTATACTACCCTTTGGAACCCTGCGGGTAACACTGACCACTTGAAATTTCGGACATACCACCCCATGCCCTGCATTTAGGCCCTTTTGCACAAATCTACATCGTTCACCGATCGAAAACAAAACGTATATACTTACCCTTTGGAACCCTGCGAGTAACACTGTCCACTTAAAATTTCGGACAGACCACACCATTCCCTGCATTCAGGCCCTTTGGTCCAAATCTACACTATTTCACCGATCAGAACCAAAATTAGTATTCTTACCCTTTGGTACCCTGCGAGTAACACTGTCTGCTTGAAATTGCGGACAGACCACTCCATTCCCTGCATTTAGGCCCTTTGGCACAATTCTACACCGTTTCACTGATCATAACCAAAATTTGTATACTTACCCTTTGGAACCCTGCGAGTAACACTGTCTGCTTGAAATTGCGAACAGACCTCTCCATTCCCTGCCTTTAGGCCCTTTGGCCCAAATCTACACCGTTTCACCGATCAGAACCAACATTCGGATACTTATCCTTTGGTACCCTGCGAGTAACACTGTCTGCTTGAAATTGCGGACAGAGCACTCCATTCCCTACATTTAGGCCCTTTGGCCCAAATCTACACCGTTTCGCCGATCTCAACCAAAATTTGTATATTTACCCTTTGGAACACTGCGACTGCACTGTCTGCTTGAAATTGCGGAGAGGCCACTCCAACCCCTGCATTTAGGCCGTTTGACACAAATCTACACCGTTTCACCGATCTGACCCAAATTTTACATACTTACCCTTTGGAACTCGACAAGTAACACTGTTCACTTTAAATTTCGGACAGACCACACTATTCCCAGCTTTTTGGCCCTTTGACACAAATCTACACCGTTTCACCGATCTGACCCAAATTTTACATACTTACCCTTTGGAACACGACAAGTAACACTGTTCACTTCAAATTTCGGACAGACCACACTATTCCCTGCTCTTTGGCCCTTTGGCAGAAAACTACACCGTTTCACGGATCTCAAATAATTACCCTTTGGAACTCGATGAGTAGCACTGTCCACTCGAAATTTCGGACAGACCACTCCATTCTCCGCATTTAGGCCCTTTGGCAAAAATCTACATCGTTCACCGATCGAAAACAAAACGTATATACTTACCCTTTGGAACCCGATGAGTAACACTGTCCACTTGAAATTTCGGACAGACCTCTCCATTCCCTGCATTTAGGCCCTTTTGCACATATCTACATCGTTTCACCGATCTGAACCTAAATTTGTATACTTACCCTTTGGAACCCGACGAGTAACACTGTCCACTTAAAACTTTGGACAGATCACTCCATTCCCTGCATTTAGGCCCTTTGGCAAAAATCTACCCTGTTTCACCGATCTGAACCAAATTTTACATACTCACCCTTTGTAACCCGACGTGTAACACTGTCTAAATGAAATTTCGGATAGACCATTCCATTTACTGCATTTTGGCAAAAATCTACATAGTTTCACCCATCTCAACCAATCTCTAAGTAAGTTACTTACACTTTTGAACCCGACCAGTGATTTATAAATTTTTATTTTTATTACAGTGCATTGTGTACATTATAAGTTGAAGTGTCAATTCAATACAGGTAGTGGTTTGCCTTATCATCCTCATCATAAGGGCAATTGACCTAGATGTTACGCCCATTACACCATTAATCACCACACACAATAAGTCTTCCTCGCCTATGAATTTTGAAATGTGTATATTTATTACGGGTCGCCTCCGTAGCGTAGCGGTCAGCATGGTTAGCTGCCGCCCCGGAGGTCCTGGGTTCGATTCCCGGCTCTGCCACGAAAATTTGAAAAGTGGAATGAGGACTGGAACGGGGTCTACTCAGCCTCGGGTGTTCCAAATGAGTAGAGGGCGTTCGATTCCCACCTCAGCCATCCTCGAAGTGGTTTTCCGTGGTTTCCCACTTCGTCTTCGGGCAAATGCCGGGATGGTACCTTCTTCAAGGCCACGACCGCCTCCTTCCCTCTTCCTCGCCTATCCATCCTGACCATCCATTACCTTGCCTCATGAGGCCCCTGTTCGCTTTGCAGGTGAGGCCGCCTGGGCGAGGTGCCAATCACACCTCACCAGTTGTATCCACTCCGATTAAATGTTCCCAGCTCTAGGACACTGCCCGTAGAGGCGGTAGTGGTGAGTTCCCTCGCTGAGTCCGTGGGTTCCACCAACCTGGAGGGTAAACGACTAAGAGAAGAGAGAACAGTATATTTATTACGGTAGTTTGTAAGTTTCACGTGTCAATTCAACAATAGTTTTCATTATCATCCTTATCAAAAGGGCACATGACCTAGATATTACACCCTCATTGTCTTTGGGGGGCAAATGACCTAGATTTTAAGTCCATTATATTTCTAAAGAGACTTTGATACATTATCATCATTCCACCGGGCGAAGCCGAGTACTACTACTAGTTATACCATAAAAGTGACTAACAGTTCAGGCCGACCGTGCCGTATCGTGTTGGGCCGTGCCATCCCGTTGGGTCAAAATGGAGTCTATTGTTCGCTCGATAGTCCATATTTTGGTAGCTTGATAGTCTTCCAGGAATTTACTGAACATAATACAAATTTAGTATCAAATGGTCTATAAAACACGGCAGAAAACGCTAATGAAATCGTTCTTTCCATGACAAAAAAGAATATGCTAGGCAGTTATACTAAAGCTGTTGATAACGATGCTAAGCCTAGTGGGCATGTGTAGCAGCGTGGTAGCAGCGTGGTAGCGTACTAGTCTCCGTGTCTTAAGGTTTGTGGTTCAAATCCTAGCGGCATCAATCCCTTTAATTGATATTTTTATATTAATGATTTATAACTACTCACACGTTATAATTTTAAGCATATAGTGTGTATTTGCAATCGTAAATATTACATATAATAACACACACTCAACACTGGACTACAGCGATTACAATTCGTTGTCCTTGATCCGCGGTAGAGTCTGTTGTTGATATTTTAGAGGCTTTGCGGCACCATGGTCATGCAGCCACGTGTACTTGGGTGTGTGTAGAAGTTGGCTGATAACATGTGTCATTGCGATGTCTGTACTGATGTGTGTACTTGTACAGTAAATGAGGAAGGATTTGTGTAGGAAGCTGTCGTTGATCCGCGGTAGAGTCTGCTGTTTGTTCTTGTTGTTGATGTTGTTGTTGTTGATGTTGCTGTTATTGATTCTTTAGGGGTTTGCCACATCCTGGTCATGTAGCCCCGTGTACTTCGGTATGTGTAGAATTTGTCTGACGACCTTTGTCACTGTGATGACTGTGTGTGCACTTTTAAACGAGGAAGGACTTGGGTAGGAAGCTGTTTTTGTTTTGTTTATTTGAGAGGTTTTGACATCATGGTCATTTATCCCCGTGTACTTTGGTGAGTGATGAATATTGTCTGCTAACCTGTGTCGCTGGATGGCTGTATTAGTGTGTGTATTTATAATTCAGGTGAGGATTCAATCAATCAATGTAGGCTATAATACAAGGGTTGCTTTTTTAGTTTTGGCAACGATGCTGCTGCTTTATGTTGCAACGGTGTTGGACTCTGCCATTGTTATCAAAATTAGCTAACCTGAATCCCCTACCTTAGAGCACATGACCTCGTCCGCCCCTCCCCCGTTCGTGTGCAGTGGTGCCTGTTAGATGAGTAGTTGTGGGCAAGCGCTCGCGCAAGACGGTCGCAATGTTTTCGAAGCAGGAGCAGAGAACGTGGATAAAAATTCAGTGTGCTAGGGGTCGCACGGCTTGAGAGTGCCACCAAGGACTGCAAGAGGCTGCGTTACCTTACAGAACGCTAAAAAGATGGGTTGCAGCCTTTCGAGATGGGCGCGAACGTGTGGAGGACATGCCTCGAGGTGGTCACCCACCAGTAAGTGATGGATATGTACAGATGGTGTCCGCGTTAGTGGAGGTGGACCGGAACGTAAGGCTTCGTGAATTAGCGCAAGATACAGGACTGGCGAATTCGACTGTCCTCCACATCCTAAAGGATTGCCTGAAAATGAGGAAAATTGCGTCAAAATGGGTTCTGCATGACTTAACCGACATGCAGAAATGGCTGCGATATGACGCTTCTCCCACTACACGCACTTGCAGCGTTATGATCTCGAAGGAGAGGACTTCTTACGGCGTATCATAACCATTGACGAGAAGTGGGCCAAATCTTATGAGCCACAGTTGAAACGCCAAACGAATGAGTGGCGGCACTACGGATCACCACGAAAACAAACAGTTCGACAAACCCCCACCAATGTGAAGGTAATGTTGATTCTTGCCTATGATTGGGATGGCGTGATCATAAAACATACCGTTCCCCAGGGCAAACCGTTAATGCGGCGTACTATTGTTCGTTTCTGCAAGACCATCTCCTAGCAGCTCTGAGAAGGAAACGCGACACCACATCGATACTCCGCCCATCGTTCTTCATGACAATGCTAGGGCACACACAGCAGCAGTTGTGTCTGCATTGTTGAATCGCTGGAACTGGGAGGTGCTCTACTTAAGTCCCTGCGACTTTGATCTCATCCCGAAGAAAAAGGAGCCACTGCGCGGGAACCGCTACCCTAATTGGAGATGTTGTGCAGGCTGCCGAGCGCTCTCTTCGTACCATCGATAGATTGGGCAGTGCCAACGGAATCCAACGGCTTGCGCGTCGCTGGGAACAAGTTGTACGCAGTGCTGGAGACTACATCGAGGGCCTATGAAACTTGGAACCATGTAGGCGTGTTATTTATCAGTTTATAACATAGTTACAAAACTAAAAAAGCACGTTGTTATTCAACAAGCTACTACATGCAACATTTAATTGTACTCCTTGAAAAGGACAATGAGTTATAACTATACCCATGCATTTTGGAGAAAGTAGGCTATATGTTCTTTACTGAACATCTTGTTTTTCATTCCGCATCACGTGTCCGAAATATTCGAGTTTCCGTCTTCTTGTTTATACTTCCCATCTCTTCAGTATTCCTCATTCTTTTCGTCCATGAGATACGTAACAGCCGCCGATACACATACATTTCTTAGGCTTCCTGCTTCTAGCACATGGCCTGAGTTAGAGTCCACATTTCCATTCCATACAATAGTGTGGGAAATACATATCCCTTGACCATTCGCAGCCTAAGATCTAGACTTAGACTGCGGTTACTGAGGAAATTTTTGATTTTAATAAAGGTTGTTTTCACATGCTCAATTCTTGCCCTCATCTCTTGATTGAGTTCCCATTGTTCATTCAGATTGCACCCAAGGTGCAAGGTGCGATCTCCTTGGTGTCCAGCATACGTTTCGCTTGGACGGACCTCCGTTTGCTCACAATTAAGAACTTTGTCTTTTTCATGTTAATTTTTAGCCTATTTTCATCATTTGAAAAAAATAGGCTGATGAGATCAGTTATTGTCCATACGTGTGTTCCTAATATAATCTAAACGGATAGAGCGATTTCAATGAAACTCGGTAAAGACAGAGCCCGACCTTGCTTTCCAAATTTAAATGCGTTTCATCAATCTAACAAGGCGGACGCGCGAAATATTTTACGGACATTCTACATCCCGAAAACTGTTACTGATATCACCCTGAAAGTTTGCATAGTGATAGAAAATACTAAGTGCTTTCATCTATGTGACGCTTAAAAGCATGATAAGTACAAAACTAACATGGTGGCCAAGCGAAGGTAAAATATTTAAAAGGCATTTTATAGAGATTAAATCAGCCGAGCACAGTGAAACCCAACACTGTTCATGTTTATGCAAAATTTAATCTTCTGGCATCTAATTTAAACCAATTGTTCTCATAAAAGCAAAATTGCGACTGTGCAGTTTTGTGTGTGTCCTAATCATACGATCGAAGTGAATGTTTGAATAAAGATCCTACGCAATAATCTTCATTTAATAGCCCCGTGGCTCATGATCTCGAGATTAACGGTCACGTTAAACTACAAACTTCCTTTTCATTTAATAGTACGTGACTCTATAGCCTACATATAGAACAATCAAACATGGCGATCATCCGAAATATTTAGACGGTTCTCAATATCTGCGAATCTATTACAGAAATCGAAATGAAATTTTTATGTTGATATAGGCTATTAACATACGTTCACCTATGGGCCTTTAAATAACCTGATGAACCCAAATCTAAAATAGAGCGATTTCAAAGCTATATATATATATATATATATATATATATATATATAGCACACAACGTCTCATAATGGTGTTGTTGAAGACATGGGTCGTGAACCAGAAGTTATTTAGCTCTTCATGGAACTCTTTGTTAGCCTCCAGTGCTGACTTTCTCCAGCAAGTCCTGACGATCTTTTGTTTTTATGTTTGGAGAATGGAGGATAAAACAGAACTCATCAGAGCGCAAAGAACAGAGAGATTGGAATGGTGAGCCTAGGAGATATAAGTTAGAAATTCAAATTTGGACTATCAAATTCTGATTAATTACTTCTACAGTTTCAATTATAGACTAGTTTCACATTTCATACTTATAGTACGTAAGTGATAATAGAGTTCATTGCCAAGGTCCAAGGCTAGTGAACTGGAAGTGACGAAACACATTTTCTGCAGGGACAACAGTATTAAACAAGATGGTCAGTAAAGAGCAAGTAGTTGATTTTCTCTTAAATATATGGTTATAGTTATAGCTCTTTCTCCTTACCAATCAGTATAATTGAATGTTCCTATGTTGAACTTAAAGAGCTGTATCCTATTTAAGACTCCTCGTTTGCTCGGTTTTGGAGTAATTCCGCTGTTCCGTATCGAGGAATTTATTCTAACTTTAGGAAAGTACGCCCATTCACCATTTAAATATATGCAATCGTTGATCTTGAGCCTTCAGCAGAGAAAGCCTCTTATGTTAGATTAGGCCTACCTACATGCTACTTTTCTTAATTGTAACGGTAACAAACAGTGGATTATCGACATTAAATTCTTATATTTTCAAGATGGCGGCCACGTGCTATATGTCGGGTGATAGTCCTATAACATGCTAGAGAGGTATCTTATATGAAGGAAGGAAGGAAGGAAGGAAGGAAGGAAGGAAGGAAGGATGGAAGGAAGGAAGATTGCACTTTTACGTGACCGTTAATCTCGAGATCATGAGCCATGGGATCTCCTTTTACTTGGAATCCGAACCACAGGACGTGGCATTTCACTTTGAAAATCTCACATGCATTGACCGGGAATCTAACCCGGTCCGTATCTTATATGCTACTCCTCCCTAACAAAGTTTTGTGATAAATGTGCAATTGGATCGTGAGTTATTGATTTTATAGTTTTAATAGGATGCTCAGCCAGCATCCTGAATGTAAAGCGAGATTATATTGTATGATAATCTTTTCATTAATAGAGGTGAGAACCCTTATACGATACTCATCTATTGCAAAGAATCTACTTCGATACGCAATTCTGAGATATCGATTTTAATGTTCCAATAGTTCGCACAACCGCCATCTTGAATAAATGGATGTTGGTTGTTTTCCCTGGTCATACAAGGCTATGTATACGGTCCTTCCTTGTCACTAATTTTTGTTAATATAGCTAACAAGCGTTGAGCGTTATTTACTTTTTATTTTATAACTTCAGGAGGGTGGTTACGCGTAATATTCAATTTCATATAGTTATCTCGTTGAAATCAGAAGGTCCTTGTATAAAACTAGCTAATAGCCCAGTACTGTGAGCATCGTTTCATTGGATCATACGTTATGGATTATGATGTATGTATGATTCGCACGACTGCCATTATGAAATGTTTTGTCTGATGACCTATTTTGGGAACGGACGTCTTAATCCATGATTGTTTTTCTTTTTGAATTTGGTAGATATTCGATGATTAGTTTAGTCATAATTAGATTTACATTGAACACTTGGATGGCCACCAGTTTGTTTTCGTTAAGATGGCGGTTATATAAATCATGACACTGAGGCGCCCTATACTAGTGCTACCTCTGTACTAAATTTGGTTCAATTCGGTTTTGTCGTTTGGGAATTGATGACACGCACACACACACACACACACACGGACGGCCCATGTACATTTCATAAGTCTACTTTTATTTTTTACAAAATTCGAAAGTAAACTAAAACTTAAAATAAAAGGATGATGATAATTATTGTTTTAATAGGCCTAGCATCTAGGATATTGGCCCCAAAAGTTAAAAGACTACGAAGTGTACGTCACACACTCATAGTGCACATATCCATTACTTTAAATTTGTGTGTGCATTTCATCTATGGTTGTCTCTGTACACAAATACTTAACTCACGACAGCCTAACCAAACCCTTCACTTTCATATTTTGCAGATCAGGCTATTAATAGAAGTGATTTGTAACGCTTCCATAACGATAATCACATGAAGATGAACAGAATTGTATTGATCTAACATTCCACAACAGGGAAGAGGAAAATGTTCCCATCACAACAGATTCTGTCATTTAAGATAATAGGTTGACTATATCTTCTGCTAATGGTATTTATTGCATAAGGAAACCACTATGTACAGTGTGTTTCAAAAGCCAATATATAGACATTTAATGGCATTAAATGTATAGTCACTCATCGGAATCAATTTACATTTGTCTTGCAGGCACTTGGCACAGCTCATTTCACACTCCTTGAAGCGAGAAACGACATTTGTTAAGCACCACGTGTTAAATAACGTTTTCTGATGTATTTCCATAACACCATTTTCACTCTGGTAAATCGTTCAAGGAATGGACAGTCGTAACCACATTTCAAGAGGTGACATCCAACTTTCCATCAATAATTGTAAGGGCAGTTATCACCTAAATACGATTAGAACGTTGTGAGTCATAGCACTGAACCCTCCTTAAAGTGTTACGTACATGTCAAGCACTGAAAAATTTATGAAAATAGCATACAGTACATTGTGAGACAAAAGCGTATAACATTCTCTGTTTACAAACACATCACTTAGGTGCAAGTAAATACTACGTAACGAGTGAAAATTGGCTCCAAGCGTGCAATATTCAACAATTAACAGTGCCGCATATACACTTTTAACCACTGATACTTGTGATTTGAACAACTTTCTCTAGCTGCGTCGGATATAAATAAACAGTTTTCGAACGCCATTTTCAAATTTCCCTCATCAACTCCTGAATGTTTGGAATCAGATCCCTTACTTTTTACGTACACTCTCTTTTTAAAAAAATTGCTTAACCCTTATCGTCTCAGCTCGTCTTCACCCACGAACTTTGCGTGGGATTATTCCTCTTCCGTCGCAAGGGCGGTGTCTGCGAGCTGAACACACTTTGTCAGCAGATACAACTGGGGATGGTGACAGGTATTCATCCAGGCGACCGCTAACTTTGGTCTAATTAAGGAAGGATAAGGGAAGGGATTTTGGAAGGAAGTCGGGCTGTGGACCTGTTGAAAGGAACCGTCCCGGAATTTGCCTGGTGGTGAAATTGGGAAACCACGAAAACCATCTTCAGGACGGCTGAGGTGGGATATGAACCCGATGCCAATGAGGCACTGTGACCGGTACTTACACTCTGTTCGGGATATTTTCAATGAACATACCCAGAACTGAATGAGGAGCTCATCCTTCTTCGCTGCACTAGACATAACGATTGATGCTTTCTCTTTCTTTCTTTCTTTCTTTCTTTCTTTCTTATAGGAAATGGGTTATTTGGAGTAGAATTATGATGTCCATTGACCCTAATTAATGTCTCATACCTCACATTAATGAGATGGAGAAATTAGAACATGGCATTTCAGAAACAAGCAAGGAAGACAGAAAATTATTCTGGCAATGTGTCAAAGTTTATCATTAGTCAGTGTATAGCTATTCGTATTTTGCCATTCATATTGTCCTAATTTAGACCAAAAAGTAACTAATGGTACTTGTGCATTGGAACATAGTGCGGGGTTCGACTCGGTTTGTTCTGCAGGTATTCTCCAATATAATAAAATCTTTTTCAGTTGATCAACACGAGTGTAGATTGGTCGGGAAGTAACAATTGACGTAAACACCTAGTGCCTGAAATAAATACAAGAATTATTTATACACTTAAACAATTGAAGTAGGCCTATTATAAGCAATTTTTCAGTGCTACCGAGTTCTATTACAGGAAGCTTTTCAGTCGGTGAACACAAGTTGTGCCTTTTTTGCACATAAAAGCGTGCTATTTTGATATACAATATCTTATGTAATGTTTCTTTCAGGTAATAATAATATCGTATGGCATCGGGTGCCAGGTGCAAGCTTTGTTATTTGACACCCAGAGGGCAGCTTGCATTTTTGGCTGTTCCTTGGGACGCTATGAAAGTCAAGGAGGTTAGATATCTAAGCTCCTTGACACCATAGCGCTTTCTAGTAGAGAAAGGAGGAACTTTCTAATGTTTGCGGAAACTCCCGAGAAGAATTTTGCCATAATGAACACGGCCTACTGAAATCATATGGGTTCTTTAACATGCCAACAACGTATGACATGCGTGACGATATTTTTGTCGCCTCTCAAAAAAAAAAATCACTTACCATGGCCAGGAGCGAACCTGCAAGCTTGGGGTTGGAAGTCCGACAGGATAGCCACTCACCCACCGTGGCAAGCATCTTTCAGGTTAGGGTGTTTAAATACCCGCCTAATGTAATTGGGCACAATTTGTGTTCACCGACTAGAAAGCATTTTATAACACTTGAGCACTTCTCACAGAATTTCTTTCATACAAGTATTAGCCTACTTTCGATTTTTGCAAAAAATGAAAGTAGACTTATGAGATCTACACAGGGCCAAAAAGTGTGTGTCTGTCTGTGTGTGTGTGTGTGTGTGTGTGTGTGTGTGAGAGTGTGAGTGTGTGTACTGTGAATGTCTGTCCCCCCCCCTATCAATTCGAACACGGTGAAACCGAATTGAACAAAATTTGGTACAGAGGTAACACTAGCAAAGGGCACCTCAGTGTCATATTTTATATCGCCGCCATCTTGACGAAAACGTAATGGCGGCCACCCAAATATTAAAAGCTTAAATCGAATTACGACCAACTTCATCATCTGATCTCTACCAAAATTTGCAACATTATACCTTTATGTATGAAGAATCGTTTGACCAAACTACAAGGTCATCAGCCTAATACTTTGCGGATGGCGGTCATGTGTGTGTGCAAATCGATTCCCCCTATCTATTCAAACACGGTGAAACCGAATTGAACAAAATTTGGCACAGAGGTAGCACTTGCAAAGGGCACCTCAGTGTCATGTTTTATTTTGCCGCCATCTTGACGGAAACGTAATGGCGGCCACCCAAATGTTAAAATCTTAAATCAAATTACGACCAACCTAATAATCTGATCTCTACCAAATTTTGCAACATACCTTTATGTGGGTAGCGTATTTTGACCGAACTACTACATCATCAGCCCAATAGTTAGCAGATGAGGGCCATGTATGTGTGCAAATCGATTCCCCCTATCAATTCAAACACGGTAAAACCGAATTGAATGATTTTTTTTACAGAGGTAGCACTGGTAAAGGGCACCTCATATTCATGTTTAATATCCGTAAAGCACGTTGTATTTCAACAAACTACTACAACCAACATTCATTTATGCTCCTTGAAAAGGACAAAGTGTTATAACTATACCCATGCATTTAGGGGAAAGTAGGCTATATGTTCTTTACTGAGCATCTTGTTTATATTAAGTAATCGTTTTAATTATGGCTGAACAATATATTGGATAATATTCTAATTAACCCGTGTTGTAATTGCTCCATGCTCCTCGATAGCATTCCTAAGTTCATTAAGAGTTGAATTCAGAAATTCAATTATTTTATTATATTTCTGAATATTTTTGAGACTGAGATGGCTCAATATGTTTGCAAACCGAGCATCTTCTCTAACATTATTTTTAAACTTAAGTAGTTTAAAACTAGATCCATTGTATGTTCGAAATTTAATGCTTTTCAGTCGGTAAGCACGATTGTACCCAATTGCAATGGGTGTTTCCATAATCATGAAAAACATTTACATGAGATTAATAAATACACTTGCATGACCAGTTTCGATCGTCAAGCGAACATCATCAGATCCTTTACACTCAGGCAATTAAATCTATATTTCCGGTGTCTGTAAGTATGTGAGTGAAGGTATTTAGTGTGTACATTTATTTAGCTTCCGCAGTTATTATAAACTTGCGCGACTTGTTAAGATTTGTTAGTTCCATGTGATATTTCTAAACTAAATGAAATAACATGGGTATTTAATAATTTTATTACCCTTATGCCAATAAATTGAATTAATACACATTAATTGATTATAGCAGTTTCGGCCGCATTATGGCCCTCCTCAGTATTTGTTTTTTAAAAGAAACTATTATAATTGCGAGCAAAGTTTAAATTACTTGGATTTTTTAATTTTGAAAAATTAATTTTAAAATATATCAAAATAGTTTATAAATCAGATCTGTAACAATTATGGGCTTTAAATTGATGATAATATAAAACAATTTTGTGAAAATGACATTTCTAAACAGTTGGTGATTGTATCTCTACTTGGTATAAAACAAAGTCCCCGATTCTTGGATGTCATGGGTAAACTCAAGAACCACTGGATGGATTTTGATGCGGTTTTCACCATTCTGTAAAGGATATCTCGAGGAAGGTTTTTGTAGAAAATAATTTATTTATGATCAAAGAAAGCCAGGCAGTAACGATTTCAGTGAAAAAGTCGAAAACAAACCTGGCGTCCATTCGCTTTTTAAGCTTACGCTGAGCGAACCTTTTAAAAATATCAATATACTATGAATGTAAGAATTGTTCAGCATGAAATCTTCCACAGAAAAGTCTGGGAGAGCATATCTCTATCTTCAATACGTCGCCCACTATAAGTGTTTTTACGTTTTCGTTTCTTCCAACAATCTCCATTCAATTAATGAGGCTACAGTTTATGAGCTAGCAAGCGGGCCAGCCTATCACCACAGTTACAGCCGAGCTACCTGGCGAGCCTATTACCCCAGATACAGCCAGCAGCAAACTGTCTAGTCGTGTTGAGTTATGACTTCAGAGAAGAGTGGTTGTGTTTGGAGTTTCCCTGGAAGTGCAACTCGGCTTTTCTTCATTTCGCCTGTGAACCTTTCGTTCCGCAAAATACAGTCGAGTTAAGATTGGACGAAAGGGGGATTTGTGTTTCATGCACCTCGCCGTTCTTAAATTACGTCTGACAAGAATTCGTTGAACATGCATCTCCATGATAGTATAATTAATTGTACAGTCAGTGATTTTAACCCATCTTAGAGATGTAAAATGGATATAGGTTGTAGTTCATTGACTTATAAAAAAAAGCTCTTTTCACGTATTGCATTCATAACTGTTCCCGGTCGAAGCCGGGACAGGTTGCTAGTATTACTATAAAACAGGCTAATGTCTTGTGATAATCAATGGGGTGTTATTTCTATAAGTTGACTATATGCTCTTTGCGGTGTGGAACAAAGGCAGGAATATGTATGTTATTGAATGTATCCTCCTGCTCCAATGGAAATTTTGAAGTTAATTATCTTTGCCAAAGAACTATTGTTTCGTAATTTTGACACGTGATATTGTGTGTTTTGGTTTTCTTTTCTATTTTTCATGGATATGCGAGACGTTTATAATTCTGTTGATATTTCTGTTCAGATATTGTTAGTGGTAATTGATCTTCAAGTTTGCTTACTTACTGTGAAATCTGTGATTGATATTAAATGGTCAGGTTACAGTGGATTGTGGACTTAACTGATTGTTTAAACAATGTGTAGTCCATTCTCGAGCAACCGCTGCTTACACTGAACTGCATCGACTGAAAGCATTACATTTTATCACTAAGGCAACACTGAAAAATGGCGTCCAACACGAGAATGTTCATTTAATGTTCCTGACGTCTAGGGATATGATCGGGGATTATAGGTTACTTACTTTCCTTGAACTCGATGAGGCAGGGCTGGCTACGTGACGTAGTGGTAACATTCTCGCCTGCTGTTCCCAAGTTTGTGAGATCGATTTACGGCGCAGTCAGTTGGCTTTTGAGGGTGCTTAAATTATTCTTAGGAGTCGTGTCAGTTGATTTACTTGCGCATTAAAGATCCATAACTCATAACATTATTATTATTATCTTTATTTACTCAACTTACAGTTGGTAACATGACTCATATCGTTACATTACGTACAAGAAAATGAGTAAAGTCACACTTTGAAAAGCCTCTAGCATACATTTTCAAACTATATAACATAGAAGTTTGACAGTTATTTTTCTTTTTCAGTAATGCTAACTTCCACGTCTCCTTTTCACAAGAGGGTCCTAAAAATTCCTAGTGTGTATTCAAAAATCCTCTAACGATGCTGTAGGTCTTCAGAATTGCAGCCTTTTGTGCAATAGTGTCGGTGTATGTGGGGATATTAGTACGGCTAGATTTACTGAAAAGGATTTAGGTGTCAGGCCAGTGGGAGAAAGGAGGAAAGGAAGGATCGTCACATTTTTTTGTCTCCGGATTCTAGCCACCTCCATAGCTAGGGGAGTATATTTATCAATCTTCTCTCTGTATTTATGGTGGATATTATGTTCATTCGGAACAGATATGTCAATCAAGTACGTGTGATGGTTCTTCTTGTCAGTTAAAGTTATGTCTGGTCTATTATGAGGAGTTGTTTTGTCTGTTTGAATAGTGCGATCCCAATATAGCTTGTAATCTTCGTTTTCCAGCACACTTTCAGGAGAGTATTTGTAATAATGCGTCCTGTCGTGTATGAGAGATCGGGTTAGGGCGAGTTCTTGATGAATGATTTTGGCAACATCGTTATGCCTCTCAGTGTAAGATGTTGGCGCTAGAATTCTGCAGTTGCTGGTAATATGCTGTATGGTTTCTGGGCGGGTATTTTACTTCCTGCATTCGTCATCTATAACAGTCTGATCTTTCACGATATGTTTCCGATAACTTCTTGTAGTGATAACTTTGTCTTGTATCGCCTCGTTAAATCCCTCAGTTTCTGGAAACAGCTCTTCCCTAGACAGCCATGTGTTCGAAAGCTCTTTGTCAATATTATTGTCATTGCACTGGTTGTAGAATCTTTCTTTTCCGGCCCATCTCTCCACCTTCTCTCAGTTCAGAGTGTTCTTGTCTTTCATTACGAAATTTCCTTCATGGATATTCAAAGGAGTGTGGTTGAAGTCAACTTGTGCTACCGCTCGATGTTAAACACTGGTATCTTTCCGAGAATAAAAGCAATTCCTTAGATGTATAACTTGTTGATTGTGCAGAGCTATAGCATCAAGAATACTTCTGTCTCTTTCATTTCTGGGTGTTGTTACTCTCTCTATACAAGCATTGGGATGCAACATTCTGTGTTTCGTAAGCATAGTTCTTATTGTGCGATTAATGTTCTCTAGGTCTGTTTGAGACCATTTTAAAACATCAAATGAATACATCAGCACAGATATAGCATATGAATTGATAGTTTTTGTTAGGTCTTGAGCACAAAGCTTGGCTTTCAGCAGAAGTCGAAGTCTATGATTACATTTCTGGTAGAGGTTCTCCTTCTCAGATTTACTGTCGATTCCAACTACTTGCTCAAATCCTAGGTATTTATATGTTTCATCTTTCCCCATTCTGTCTGTTCGCTCATCAGCTGTTATGCTTATTCCCTCTGTTCTACACCACTGTCCTTTATTGGTGCTGTTGATTTTGCATTTGCCAGTGCCAAACTCCATGCAAATGTCCTTCGAAATGTTATCTGTTATATTGATGAGTGATGTCAGTTGGTTCCTATTTGCTGCATACAATTTTATGTTATCCATATAATAGAGGTGATTTACTTTGAGGAGATTTTGTTTATTTTCTTTTATTTGGTATCCGTAGTTGTTCTTCAGAGTTTATAATATAGGGTTGAGACATAAACAGAACCACAGTGCATCGCATCGCCTTGAAAGATACCACGTTTGATGGGTATAACCTCTGTTTCAGTGGTTGTGATGTTAGATTTCAAGACTATTTTGGTACGCCAAAATTGCATAGTGATAGCAAGGAAGTTGATGAGTTTCTTGTTTACTCGGTATATCCCAAGGGTATGGATGAGCCAGCTGTGGGGCACCGTATCGAATGCTTTTCTATAGTCGATATAAGCCAAGAAGAGGTTACGTTGTTGCTTCTGCGCTTGGTGTATAATCACACTGTCAATGGTGAGCTGTTCTTTGCAGCCTTGGCCGCCTATCTTACAACCTTCTTGCTCCTCTGTCAAGATGCTATGCTGGTACATGTGTCCATAAATGACATTAGTGATGACTGATGTGATGATCTTGTAGAGCGTCGGCAAACTGGTTATTGGTCTGTAGTTTGCTGGATTAGCTTTATCATCACTCTTAGGCAATATATAGGTTCGTCCCTCGGTGAGAAAGTGTGGGAACTCTTCGGGATCATAGATTACCTGTGTTACAAGATCAGCTAATTTTCTGTGTGTGCTGGTAAAGATCTAGAACCAATAGTTCTGAATTTTGTCTGGTCCCGGAGTTCTCCAACTGTATGTTTTGCTGATGGCTATTTGGATGTCTTGATCAGTAACTACTAACTCTTGTGTTTGATTAATATGTGAGTGCTTCTCGTTGATTTTATGGATCCATTCTGCATCTTCTTTATGCTGCACCGGGTTAGACCACACATTACGCCAAAAGTTGCTTAAATCCCCCTCATTCGGTGTTTTAGAGATTGTTGGTTCACAAAATTCAGAACTATTGGTTCTAGATCTTTACCAGCACACACAGAAAATTAGCTGGGTTAAATATAAACAACCTGAGATATGCAGATGATACAATCCTGATGGCTGAAACTGAAGAAGATTTAAAAAATCTCTTACTGAAAGTGAAAGAAGAAAGTTCAAAGGCTGGACTAATGTTGAATGTCAAGAAAACAAAAATTATGGCAACTACAACTGTCAATTCATGGCAAGTAGGAGGAGAAAAAATGGAGATAGTCTCTGTTTTTAACTATCTTGGCTCACAGATTTCTGCCGATGGTGACTGCAGTCATGAGATCAAAAGACGATTGCTATTTGGTAGACAGACATTTTCAAATCTGGACAATATCTTAAGGAGTAGAGACCTAACCTTAACAACAAAGATCCGTATAATAAGGGCTATGATTTTTCCAGTTGTGATGTACGGATGTGAGACCTGGACCATAAGAAAAGCTGAAGGCCGTAGAATAGATTCCTTCGAATTATGGTGTTGGAGAAGAGTTCTTAGAGTTCCATGGACTGCGAAGAGAACCAATAAGTCAGTTTTACAGCAAATTAAACCAGCTTGTTCCTTGGAGGGCTTAATCCTGAAACAAAAACTGGGCTACTTTGGACACATCATGAGATGACATAATTCATTTGAGAAGACCTTAATGCTGGGGAAGATAGAAGGCACAAGAAGAAGAGGGAGGCAAAGAATGAGATGGATGGATGGCATCACAGAAGCACTAAATTCCAGCTTGGAAAATCTTCGAGAGGCAGTGCAGGACAGGAGAAATTGGCGTAGTCTAGTACATGGGGTCACGGAGAGTCGGAATCGACTAAACGAATAGAGAGAGAGAGAGAGAGAGAGAGAGAGAGAGAGAGAGGTTCACGGCTGCCATCAAGATTCACGTAGAAAGTTTTCTCATTAGCTCTGAAGAGATAATTTTGTATTCTTCTCTGATAACTTTCCTTGTATCTCTTGAGTTTTGCTACTTGTACTGCCAGTTTTTGCTTGTAGTCGTCCACGATATTCAGGATTTCTTGCTTCCCTTTGTTTTTTATGTTCGGAATTATCCTCATGATTTTTGAAATGATCTTGCGAGTTCTATTATCTGAAACATATTGAGTGAGCAGACCTATTACATTATGCAACGACACTGTTTTATTATTGATTCGTTGTTCCCACGGGGGTATTCTTTCTGTACGAGGACTGAAGTTTTGGTTGCTGGGCACCTGGTAATGGAGTGATAAGACAGTAACAACTGCGATGTATATGAGCAAATGGAAGTCGTAAGATTATTTACTGTTTCTATGATGCTGCCAAGCAATTGTTTACATCCTCAATTATATTTCTGCTATTATTTTTTAATCTTAACTTGGGAATAATACTCCTTGAATTTGGATCACTATCTTCCCATTTCATTAATGCTTTCTGTAAAATATTCATCACATTTCTACGATCCTCCAGTGTGTTGCCTTCAATTTCGACTATGGGAGGTTGATTACTTTCTGCAGTACCTTGACGTGGTGTGTTGGCTAGGTTAACGGCAGGATGATCTTCATTGTTGGTCTCCTGCTTGGGTTGTAGTAGTGAGAGAACCCTATCTTTAATCTGTTGAATTTCAAATTCGCCTAGGAGACTGTTCCTTATTATGGTTCTACGCAGATTACTTACTCGCTGTTCTGTGATATTCAAATGGGAGTATTTACTTATAAACTTAGAATGCAGAGAAGTTCTATATCCAGTCAGATTTTTTTCCATGTCTGTAGCTAGGAAGTAGAAACGCTTGACGTCTGTATTCATTTCACGTGTCCATTGCGCGAGTTGCCTACTGCGGCCAGCCTTGGTGGTTGCAAATGCATTTTGCAAAGCACTTTCGGCGGTGCAGATCTGTTGATATAATTATAATTATAATTATTTATTGTGTGGATAATGAGGGTTGGAACAGGTTAAACTCAGAGTTGTGAGGCAGAGTTGAGAAGAGGTGGGTTCGATTCCTATCTGAAGCATCCTAAAAGTGGTTTTCCTTGGTTTCATACTTTTACTTCAGGCAAACGGAATGCTTCTGAACTTAGGGCTATTAGCCTTTCAATGTACGAGTGCCGCTGAACTTCTGCTGCGCCAGCGTTTATAGATGATAGTAGGAGGAGCTTGTCGGACAAGCAGGAGGACATAGTGATGACAGAGTGCCGTCTCCACATCAGTCAACCAGCATTAGGCGCGCTACTTGTGTTAGACAGAAGTCCCTTTGTGAATTGTGAACGGAAAAAATAGTAATGGATGAATTAAGAATACCGCGTTTCGAATTGTTTCGCAACAACACAGCTACGCGTAACGGGGGATCATGTCACCACGGAGAGGTGAACGATGACTGAGGCTACTGGAGCTGAATCATATCCTACCCTTGCGACTGTACCTGTCAACCAAGTAAGCTGACAGCGTGACACAAGTAAACAAATAATAAATCCTCTGCCATCGGCAATCGTATCTTGATAGGTTAATACGTACGGCCCACCTTCTTCTCAATCCTAAACTCAATCATACAATAACACAGGTTATCAGACGAGTTCTATGTACACCCAAAAATACAGGGGGATGAAATGCCCATGCCCTTAAAATAAACAATAAGTTGATGTGTTATAATAGTGGGTTATGCTTCACTATAATATCTAATATCAGCTTCAGTAACGCAGTTGCTGCCAAGAGATCACTGTAACACATTAATAATCATAAGGTCAACTGACTTGGAGAAGCGCGCTTATCTTTTCCGGGTGGGCATTCTGGCTGTACGTATACTTAATGAGCGTTCATAGTTGAATCATATTGAAATAAGTGATAAGGTCTCAAGGTTATCGGGGCAGCCGGTTCCTTCTTTCTATCACAAGTCTTATCGTCTTGTCTGCATGGAGTGAAATCGGTTGTTGAACTATCACAAAGAATAAAATCGGAAGTCTTTAAATTATACTTCCTTTATTGAAAGTGCACTGCTCGGGTCCAAGCTCTGTGAACTTGCGGGGTGAGGGGGAGGGGCAGGGAAGCGGCAGGCGAGAAGAGAAGGGCCTGTCAACAGCCCACCGTGTTAACTGGTATTCCTGTCTATCCCAATACTGCTAACATAGGGTCTTGCTCAAACAGCTGTGGTGTTGCGAATGAATGAGTGAGTCACAGACCAATGTATTTGGTTCTGTTACTACGCATGGACCGGGAACCCAGCACTTCTGCCATCATATATCGTCATCTCTGCGATCCACATTCTTCTCAGATTCACGGAGCTTGGACTCGAGCAGTAGTCGAAATGTTATCAACAAGTCAAACACTATTCAGGGAGGGATTTAGATTTCCAGGGAAGCTGAAATGTTTAACATGCTGGAGATGGAGGATGAGTTTCAGATTTCCAGAAGGACTGATTTCTTTAAAATGCTGGAGATAGAGAATCAGTTTCAGATTTCCAGATGGGCTGATTTCTTTTCGAAATCTAAGGGGAATGTCAGAGAGAGGTGCAGGTTTCTTATATCCAAATGATGGGTCAATATGGGTCAATATTTCCAGGCGTGCTGTTTATTTTTTGGAGTGGGAGTGGGTGCGTGCGTGGGTGTCAGGCTCAGATTTCAACAGGCGCTGTATTTGTTTTGGTGAATGTTGGTGGGACAATGTTCAGATTTCCAGATTCGCTAATATTTACCCAAATATTGAAGGCGGTGGTCAAGTTCAAATTAACAGACCAGTTGTTCTTTCAGATGTTCGGAGGGCGGGGTATCAGAATCAGGTTTCAATAGGTACTGTATTGTTTTGCTATATGTTGAAGGGATAAGGTTCAGATTTCCAGATTTGCTGATATTTTCCCAAATATTGGGATACCCTTTTTTGTCCTATATTTTGGGCAACTATTCGAAATCACAGGAATCATTCCTGACGCGTGTTGGCGAATTGAGTCAGCTTCCGTGTGGATCTTTCGTATCTTGTCATTCCATCACACAGCCCTTTCGGGCCACTTGCCCCAGGCCAAGATCTGGTTCTTCCGCTGAAATCATCCTCCCTTCGGTCCCCCACCACTACCATTGTGAAAACCCAAAAGCTTAAGATAACTTGCTTGTTCTTGCTGAATGACCGGCTGCCACTGGAATTTCCTGTAAACACACTTCCATGTAGGGTTGTACAAATTGCATTGGGATATAGCACAATTTCAGTGAAACAAACATTATGCCTTTATTCTTTTAAAAGGCCACAACAGTTAAAAGGTAGGCTACCATAAACCCGTTGCATTATTATTATTATTATTATTATTATTATTATTATTATTGTCCCCCGTGGTGTATGGAAAACACGCTTTTCTCTTACCGAGGAGGCTCTAGATTAGATTCCAGCCAGAAACTTATGATCTATAGACGCCGGGGTGTCGGAATTTTCTCCCGAAGGGGATCTTTAACGTGCCAGTAAAACTACTGGCATGGCTCTGTCTCCATCGCATTTACGCACCCTTAAATGCCAACTAACTCCTGGTGTGTGTGGGGGGATTTGTCTGATAACCTGTGGTAATGTGATTGCTGAATTATTGTGTGTAGGCCTACTGCAATTCAGATGTGCATTGGGAAGGAGGTGGCCGTGGCCTTCAGTTAGGACCCAATCCAGCATTTGCTTGGAGTAGAAGTGGTAAACCACGGAATACCACTTCCAGGATGGCAGAGGTGAGAATCGAACCCACCTCTTCACAGTTTTACCTCACGAGGCTGAGTGTACCTCGTTCCAGCCCTCATACCAGAATTGAATCTCTTGGCAGAGCCGGGAATAGAACCCGGGCCTCCGCGGTGACAGTCACTACGCAAGGAGGTGGACATATAGTGTGCTCAATAAAATGTAATCTGAAAAAAAAACTGTAAAAATGAATGAAAATTACAAAAAAAAAATCGATCAAACTGTAATATGGCGACAGTTTTACAGAGGATTCAAAAACGTAATCCTGTTTTATTCACTACTCAATTACTTACCCTCATCAAAACATACTGGAATTCAATATAGAAATGACAGTTAAAATGTTAGGCCTATTCTTAATCCCAATGTTTTTTAGAACCATATTAATTAAAATCTCAATAAGTCAAACTTTCCGGATGGACAAAAAGAAAACGATTCGCTGGAGTAATTTATTACAGCAATTCTTTGGAATTAATTCAAATCAGGTAGAACACTTCTCTCATTTATCTTAAAACAACTCGTTTACTCGTGTCAGCCGTAGGATTTTCTTTTATACAATCATTTACAAAACTAACTACATTCCAAGTCACTATGAAGAATATTTTAACATACCGTATTTCATCGTATGAGAGAAACATTTGATGCATTAAAATTATGTGAAAGATTAATATATTTGTAAATACTGTCGTAAAATTGTCTAAAAAGCATGAAACATAAAATGGCAAAAATATAAAATAATGTTGAATTGAACATATGTTATTCCCCTTCGCTACTGCGTAGAAAAGATTTCTGCAGCAATTGGCGTCGTATTAGGCCTACTGTAATTTGAAAAGGAAACATGACATTTCAACAGCATCTGCCCTCTAGTCATCACCAAGAGGATTTATAAGGTAGAATTTACTTGGGATATCTACCCTTTTCTCGACGGGAATGAGGTGACATGAATTTCAATTTGGCGGGTATTTTTGACGGCCGAATGCCCTTCCTGGAGCCGACCTCATAACATGAGCTAATGAGAGAAGAAATTAATGAACCTAAGTAAGGAGTTGGAAAGAAGTAGCCGTGGCATATTAGAAAGGACAATTCCTGGATTTGTATTGAGTTGAAAATAGGAAAGCATGGAAAACCATTTCAGGCTGGCCGCAAGGTCGAAATATAAAATTGCTAATTAATATTGTGATCCTTGGTTAGTACAGTATATAAATACTGTATGTAATTTACACCAATTAAAGATTCAGTACACGGGGCTGATTGCCAAGATTCCCCAGCCCCTAAAATTAATCTCCAACAATTAATTACTGGTATTAAGTATGTTTTAATCTCATCTAATAGGTTAGGCTGTTCAATGAAAATTGTTCACTTGGTTAAAAAAAGAATTGTTCATTTATTAGTTTATGCAATGAAGATTGGGTAAAATGTTAGAGTTTACACTTTGGTTATATTACCGTTGTCAGCTTATCGAACACAATCTCATGGATGTCCATATTTGTGAAACTATTGAGGACATATCGTATAAAGCTCCCCCACATAGTTGTCACCATATCCTGAACGCTAGGTCATACATATGTGACTTTGTAGTAATTGACACCACTGCACTGGGACCGTCAAACTGAGAGCCACCTCCCCTCCAACAGTTTAATGAGGAAAGGTTGGAACGTGTGTACAATATGTTATGTGTTGGCTGCAGAGTGGGGGAAGAGAGGGAAGGTTGCTAATGAGCTATCACAGGCTCTATCGGACTATGAATTTATCAAAGGGGCAGATCAAAGTGGCGAGAAAAGTCTGTCCGATTTTATCAGTGTAATTAACTGGCCCAATTGGGCAGAGTTGATCAATGTTCTAAAGCAAATGGCGGACAAGTCCCTTCGGCAGTATTTGGCTACAGAGAGGCAATGCCACTAATGTACTGTATAATTTGAGGGAGAAGAAAATATCTTGCTTAGGCAGGTTTCTGCCTGGCAGCACGGATGCCATAGAACTGTGGGTTTCTGTTGGTGGTATTTCCAATGTACAAAGGGGAAGATGTCCTCGACGTTCCCCCTTCATTCAAAGATGTTACAACGGAAGTTGGCATGACCAATAATATAAGGCGTGATCGAAACGTTTCCGTTTGACGGCCATCCCACTGACGCACCAGGTTGAAGATCCCCGTGTGGTAAACACAGTGTCCTGCTGTGTGAAGAAGTCCGTTACCACCTGCTGCACATCCTCGTCTGACAGGAATCGTTGACCCATCAATGTCTTTTCTAAGGGATCGAAGGCGTAATATTCGCATGGGGAGAGATCATGACTATAGGGTGGATACTTGAGTATCTCCCACTTGAGTCGGCGTACCTTCTGCGTTACGACCTTTGTGGTATGGGACGCGCGTTATCATGACGCAGCAGCACCCTTTGTCGCAGTTTTCCCGGAAATTTCATCTAAATTGCACGCCGCAATTTCTCCAGTATTGCACAGTGCCGTTCCCCAGTCATGGAGACACCAGGTTCCATGAAATCAATAAGGAATTGTTCCAGGTAATCAAAAACAGGGTGAGAATCGCCTTTCCAGCGGATCGTCGACGTTTTCAATTCCGTTTCCCTGTGGTGGCACCAACTTTCGTCGCCTGCAAAAATGCGCTCCAAGATCGTGTTGCCTTCAACGTTGAAGCGCATCGTGTGCTGCAGGCAAATAGCCATCCGGTGTGCTCTTTGTTCTGCTTTCAACTTTCGGGGTATCCACTGGCTGCAGACCTTCCGGTAGCCCTTAAACGGTAACATTTTTTTGATCCCCCGTTACAATTATTTTCCTCTTCTCTCGTTCAGGTTCGGATTTTCTTGTGTCATCTGTCTCACTCAGGAATTCCGTGTTGCTGCTCATTTCGATTCAACTTGCCCAAAATAAATATTTCCACGACTTATAATGATTTTTGTCTTGCCTAAAGCCCAGCTAAATACTATAAACGTCTGCGATATCGACAGTGAGCAAGCGAATTCTCCACATATAACTGAGCACAACTTACATTGCATTGTACGAACGGGTATCACATAATAGATATTAAATTGATGCGTAGTTAAATGTTCTATGGAAGTACTTTGACATAATGAACAAAGACAGATGGAATTTTCAAAACTTAACTGAGTATAACTCTATATTTATTTCATTGCTCTATCTATATATGGTTGGTTGGTTCCTCAGTTTAGGGGCTGCGACAACGTGGTCATGTAGCCCCGTGTACTTTGGGTGTGTGTAGAATCTGTCTGATAACCGGTGTTAATTGTGATGACTGTATTAGTGGGTGTTCCTGTTTCTTAATTCAAGTAAGGACTGCAGACTTTGAATTTTCCAAGTAGTTCCTACTTTTGCCGCCAAACGCCACCGTCAACAACTACTAGTTCAGAACTTGGCTACTAGACGCCACTGCAGTCGGCTCCTGGCGACGAACGTAGGAACCTGAGCGTTGTTTATATTTTTAACCTAATTTAGCTTCACACAGGTATAATTAGTAGAAGGTTCTCTCACATGCCATGAATCTATGACATGGGACCGCCGGCTTTACTTCCCCTCCGAAGGAAGGCATACAGAGGGATTCTTAACGCTCTTAAAAAATCCGACGACTTCGGCCGGGTTTGAACCCGCGATCTTGGGCATAGAAGCTCAGCATGCTACCAACTACGCCACCGAAGCCGATATCCATCTATATAAAACTCAATGTTGGTTTGTCTGTTTGTCTGTTTGTTATTTATACAAATCTACACCGTTTCACCGATCTGAACCAAAATTTGTATACTTACCCTTTGGAACCCAGCGGGTAACACTATCTACTTTAAATTTCGGACAGACCACTCCATTCCCTGCATTTAGGCCCTTTTGCACAAATCTACACCGTTTCTTCGATCTAACAAGTAGTTCCGTGAAGAACTAAATAGCCTATTTTCTTATATCCTACTATTAATAATTGCCTCTATCAACATACAAATTGCCAGTTTGATTGCTGTAATAGATTCGTAGATATTGAGAACCGACTAAATAGTTTGGATGGTCGCCATGTTGGATTTTAAATATGTAGGTCCTAGAGTTATGTACTTTTACATGAAGATTATTGTGTACGTGTAGCATTCATACTTCAATCGCATGTTTAGGATACAAGAACTTACAAGGAGATTTTAAAATTTCGCACAGCTGCCATCTTGTGGTTATGGGAACAATTGAAGTAAATTAGATGCCAGTGGATTAATATTCGTATAAGGATTTACTGTACCAAGAGTCACATTACTCCGATGGTTAAATTGCGAGAACCGTCCATGTGAATATTTATATTTCGCGTCGCCGCCGCGTTGGATTTGTGATCACCAGTTTATTGAATGTCCTATAGGTGAACTTAAGTTAATACCCCTATGAACAGGAAAAAATCAGTTTGATTGCTATAATAGATTCTTAGATATTCAGAGCCGTCGAAATATTTCGGTTGGTCGCCATGTTGGATTGTTAAATGTATAGGCCATAGAGTCATGTACCATTAAATGAAAATTATTGCGTCGGTTCATTATTCAAACTTTTACTTCCATCGCATGATTACGACACAAGAAATAAAAACTTAATTTTAAAATTCGCACAGCCGCCATCTTGAGGTTATGTAAACAATTGAACTAATTTAGATACCAGTGCATTACAATGTGTATAAAAATTTCATGTACCAGATTTCATTGCGTTTGGAACATTAAATCGCGAGAAAGGTCTATTTAAAATTTTCAAAGTCGCTTGGCCGCCATGTTCTTTTTGTAGTTAACCGGTTTTTGAAAGTCTTATAGGTGAACTTCCAGTAGTGCCCGTTATCTCCGTATAAAATTTCAGGGTGATACCGCTAATAGTTTCAGAGATATAGAATGCCGGTGAAATATTTCGCACATCTGCCATATTGTGGTTATGTAAACAATTGAACGAAGTTAGATGTCGGTGCATTACAATGCGTACAGACATATACTGTACCGAGTTTCATTGCGTTTAGTTGGTTAAATCGCGAGAAACGTTTATTTAAAAGTCGCAAATTCGCGTGACCGCCATGTTGGTTTTGTAGTTACCAGTTTTTCGAAAGTCACATACGTGAACATCTAGTAGTTCCCTTTATCACCATAAAAAATTCCAGGGTGATATCGGGAATAGTTTCGGAGATATTGAATGCTGGTGAAATATTTCGCACAGCCGCCATGTTGGGTTAGTGAGACGTAACAAATTTGAAGGGCACGGTCGGGGTCGTCCGGGATAGTGCTATTAACTTACCGAGTTTCATTGAAATCGCTCCAGCCGTTTAGATTTTATTACGGGGGGGTACACACACACCTCTCTCTCTCTCACACACACACACACACACACACACACGGACAAAAGGTGATCCCATAAGCCAATTTTTTTTTTTCAAAATTGAAAATAGGCTAATAACTTGACGGACATATTGTCGCTAGGCGACGACTAGCACTATATCGTGATAGTCAACGCCGCACCATTAATGGACAGGTTGTCACTAGGCAACAACGATTTACTCTGTATCATGATAGTCCGGCAAAATTTGCTAAAGGACACATGAGAAAACTGACCGATTGCTATCGTATGCACAATAAATCAGCATATTAGCAAAATGTAATTTTATGCTATCCTGTCAGAGAAACATAGTGGCAAACATTCCTACATTCTCCTATCATAATTTTGCAGTTTTCATGTGTAGACAGTTGTTATTTCATTTGCGGGGCCGTGGTCATGTTGCCCCGTGTACATGGGCGTGTGTGTAGAATGTTTGTGATAACCTGCGTTATTGTGATTGTTGTACTAGCTTGTGTAAATTGGAGATAGGATATGGTATTTGAAGCCATTTTTCAGTGTTGCTCAAGGATTTATTGGACTGTAGCAATCTCTATCCTATCGTACACACAGTTAATATTTCATTTGCGGGACTTAGACATCGTGGTCATGTTGCCCTGTATACGAGGAAGACCAAGAATGCGTTGGATGGACTCGGTGGAGAATAGTATTAGAAAACGGAATCTGGTTTGGAACACTGTGTCGGAAGCGACAGAACAAAGTGGAGACGTCAGAACAAGGTGGAGAGGAACCATATTGCCCCCACGCAGAGTCAACTGAAAAAGGGGAAATGAAGATGATGACGAGCGTGATAGTGGTGAGTACCGTATATATAATTGCATTACTTAGCATAATGTAATAGTTTTCCTTGTAACAATATAACTTTAATGTACTGCCAACCAAACACGTCCCGCATGGCGAGACACGCGCTGCGGAAAGACTTTGCGGACACACCGTATTTAAATTCATATTGCATTTAAGTCCTTGGATCTCGTGCATACAATTTTGATGTCTCTACCAAATCCTTTTAAAACTCCAATTTCAAGGTACTGTAATTGCTCTACCGACTGAGCTGCCAGTTATAACTATGGAATTCGGGGTGGTGAGAGTTAAACACCGTAACGAAGTCAATGCCAACGATAAACATTCGTGCCTAGCTATACTACTGAACTTCATTGAAATAGCAACGTGATGATTCTGGTAAGAACATACTATATTCTTTCAAAACACAGGCAGGATCCTTGTCAAATGCAGACTATTGTTCTAACATTCCATATCATAGGTACATGGGGAGATACATTTACCCATGGATATAAGGAAGTGTAACATGTGAGTAGGCCTACCGTACCTTTTAGTTCGTTGACTTCTCTTAATCATTTAATTGTTTCAAAAGATCAGCCTCATTTCAACTAACTGAGGGTTCAACTCCACAGGCTTTTTCTTCAATAATCCACTGTATTTTACTACCTTCTCCAAATACGTCACCTGATGAGATTCGACACCTTCTCTGTATGTAGCCAAACACTCCTTCTTTTTATTCTTACCATATCTATTCGTCAGCTTGCACACCAACCAGTGGAGATAGGACAACCGTACTTCAAAAGAACCAAATTAAATGGACGAAAACACACCATCAGCAGTTCTTGCTTCTATTTAGTATCCAGGATATCTATTTTAATCTCATTCACCAAACCAGAATGAAGAACTTCCATTAGAACAAAATTAATGTTCTCAACAACCAAATCATCCCGCACTCCACTCTCAGCTCTCACCGTGCCTTCTTTGTCCTTGACGATCGGTCACTCGATCCTGTCATATGTCCAGCTCAACACCAAACCCCATGAAAGCGTTCCCCGTGGCCGGGTCAGTAAACTCGACCTAGGCACAAATATAAACATATTTTCCAACGACCTATTTGGGACAGGACGTCTCCAAGAAACAAAAGTTTGGTGCTTCTCAGTTGGTCAACACGATTGTATGGGTTATTCCCTAATCCTGAAATAGAATTACGTGGGATTAATAAATACACTTGGATGACCAGTTTCGATCGTCAAGCGATCATCAGACCCATTACACTTAGGCTATAAAATCTATGTCTGAAAGTATGGGTGAAAATATTTACAATATGTACACTTATTTAGTTGCAGTATTAGTCGAGTGCAAACAGTGACCAAGTGAACTGATCTCAACAGGACCGTGCAAGACTCAATCAGATAAGTAGCCTGTGCAATACAATCTGAATTGACCATTTACAACAACCACATATTCACTCTGAATTCCGGAGGTCAATTACCACTTCCAGTATCTCAACAAAACATCACATAGACTATAACTAACAAATTCTAATAATGTAGTTAAGCACAGATGCCATATTGTATATCAATATGTAGTGATGGCTCGGTTAGATTGTTAATAAGGTATATAAATTACACCTCACAAGCAAATATCTTTGCACAAACGGATTGCTCTAGCACACATTCAATATAGTTTACTGCATTCCCAGCAGAAGCACAGTTCACACTGGTTAATATCGACTCTATAATATCACAAAGAATGCAAAGATATGTAGAAATGATATCATGTAGAAACAAACAATTAAATTTTAAATATGCCTTAGTATTGCTCACAAATTAAGTGTTTAAACAGTACAAAAGGTACATAATTGCCTAATTTTGGAAACAAGAAGAACTTCGGTGATGTTGAAGAAAGTTTTGAAGAAATCCTCTTACAATAGATGAGCTTTGGAAAGATAGTTTTTTAATGGAATGAATAGGTCACAAAACGTTTGCAGTCGGCAAACTTTTTTATTATTGCTGATGATGATGATAATTGTTGTTTTAAGGGGCCTAACATCGAGGTTATCGGCCCTTTTTATTATTGCATCCAAAAGTCGAAGTAGACCTGTGGTCAACAATACATGTCATTCAAACTTTCGAATGTCCACAATATTGATCAAAATACGAGATGTACTAAATTTCTCTTTTGAGGGAAACTATAGACTAACTAATCTGGGTGCTCTCAATTGAAATTTAGTTTCATACCAGCTAGGAAAAGTTCCAAATACTTCTGCTAATTATGAATAGACGAGATATGTAATGTTTCTTTTATTGTATAGAATAGTGATCAAATGTTACTTCAATACACGAAACAGTTTGAAAACTATAACCTGTCAACCATACATATGTCAATCATACTGCAGCCTACATTAGATGGCATATTGGCATTCACGGCCCTGTAATTGAAAGCCTGAAATTGTTCTATGTTTTTGCCGTATCTTTTGCAGGGTTCCGCCTAGGCTCATCAGCGGGCTCTTGATACACACTGCCTGGACCACATCTGTGGTAGTGGGCCATGAACTACGTCCAATATGTGTCCGCATCGTACTCGTTTGCCAACTGTTGGTACCTGTATATGGAGGAGATAATGTTGTGGAAACTCTCATTTGTCGCAGCAACTTTGTAAGTGCGATGCACTTCACATAAGCTATATCGTCGCTGAACTTGTAATGCCACGTTTCTGACAATGCTCTTACTATTGATCACCCCTCCCAGCCATTGGAGGTTGTGCCGTCCAACGGAGCAATTTACATTCAGTTCATTTTCCCGTGTATAAGCCTGAAGGAAAATGAACTTTAATTCATAGCCTCTATCAACATACAAAATTTCAACTTGATTGCTGTAATAGAATCGCAGATAGTGAGACCCGTCTAAATGTTTCAGATGAACGCCATGTTGGGTTATTCTATATGTAGCCATATCATTAGATGAAGATTATTGCTTAGGTTCATTATTTACACGTTCACTTTGATCACATGATTAGGACACACAAAATAGAAAAATAATTTTAAAATTTTGCATAGCCGCCATATTGAGGTTATTAAAGAAAGGAATGGCAATGGCTTAAATCATGTATAAACATGTGCCGTACCAAGTTTCAGTGTGCGCGGATGATTAAATCGCGAGAAAATGCTATTTAAGGTGGCCATATACACTAGGAATAATTTTTTAAAAGAATAATCTCTAGCAATGTTAAATCTTTTTGTTGTGTTATCGTGATCAAACTAAGAGATTTTGAAGTTCATTTTACACAAATTTTATGTTAATTGTTTATAATAAAAATTATTTGTTCCTATTTACACTAGGGTACTTAAAGTCTCCTATTTCTCACAAATTTTAACCTAAATCCATGAACCTTGATCAAAAACAATCTAACTTACATGGGGAATGTTCCCTATCACTTTTGTTTGAACTAGTCACAAGTAAGGGTTTTAAAATTATATTACAATTTAAGTTTCTTGAAATTTTGTTTAACAAAATTGTTTAAAAAGTTGTTAAAATTACACTTTTATGAATATCATTTTCTCAGTGCTAGGGAACATAGATACATGTATTAGCTTTGATTTGAAATAAAAATCAAGCAGATACCTTTTCTGTGACAAACGTTAAAGCACTTTGAATGACTTCAAATGCCAGAAAACAAATTAATGAGTAAATCGCATTTAAAGTTTACTTAGTATGCCTTCACCCGCATTCTGTTTTGATCACATCAGGAACCTCCCGGGACATATACAGGTCCTTCATTGGAAGCTGTATGGTCTTCCTTCATCTTGTTATTTAACGCCCAGAGTGCAGCTTGCATGTAGAATTTTGTCGTTTCTTGGAACGCTATGGAAGTCAAGGAAGTTAGATATTTAAGCTCCTTGTCACTAGCGTTTTCTAGTAGAGAAAGGAGGAACTTTGTGTTGGCGGAAACCCCCGAGATTAATTTTGTCACTATGAACACGGCCTACTGATTCAAATGGGTTCATTAACATGCCAACAACGAATGACATGCGTGCCATGATTTTTTGTCGCCTATCAAAAATCACTTACCATGGCCAGGAGCGAAACCAGTGGGATAGAGAAAGAGAAAGTCTATTTAGGCTCAAAAGGAATTTTATAGATCTGCTGATACGCCAGACATGACAGCTGTCAATCAGAACGGTTGCGCCCTCTTACAGTAAATAATTTATTTCGACATGAAAGATTAATGGTATATTTATGAACCTTACATTTTCTAAAACTATAAGAAATTTCCTACAAAATGGATAAGAAAGTGATATTTCAGAAAAATAGTGTATGTGGCCACCTTAAATATTTTAACTTCGCTTGGCCACCATGTTGGTAATGTAGATAACAGGGTTTACAAAGTCACATAGGTGAAATTATAGTAATATCGTCTATCGCCATACAAAATTTTAGGGTGATATTAGTAATAGTTACGGAGATATAGAAGCGCAAATAGAAATATAAATATTTCGCGTGGCCGCCATATTGGCTTGGTGAAATGTATTTAAATTTGAAGAGCATGGTCAGAGTCGGACTGGATTGCACTATGTTCTTACCGAGTTTCATTGAAATAGATCCAGCCGTTTAGATTTTATATGGGGACACACACACTCAGACAAAAGGTGACCTCATAAGCCTATTGTTTCATATAATGAAAATAGGCTAAAAATGAACCTATAGTGAATTGTTCTGTTCGACGTCACACCCACATATGGCTGGCAGGCTTGATCAAACATAAGGATAATAATGGAAAAGTTGAGCATTGTGAGATGACACGGTATTGCAGTTCAGCAATGATATGAGACGTAGTTCATGGTCCACTACCCTTGTGGCGGTCCGGGCAGGGTGTGCCAAGAGCCCAATGATGAACCTGACTAGGTGCACCTAGATGAAACCCCACCAAAGGGACGGCAAAAGCCTAGGAGAATTGTGAAGTGCATTAAGTGTATACTGTAAATAATTCATGCAGTAATTCAGGCATTAGGAGATTAATTGTTAACCCCCATTGGTTACACCCATGTTGACCGACTAATATATTCTACAGCTATATTATACAGGGTGATATTTTTACTGGAGCGAGGCCAGCGGCCTTCCGCCAGCCAACCGAACTTGGACCGCAGATTGCGCTGAGGTAGAAACCGTAACAGAGTACATTAACGCGTTTACTCAGGCAGGATTGTGGCCGCCTTGAAGCCTGGATTTAACACCGTGGGATTTTTATTTGTGGAGTAGCTTAAAAGACAAAGTGTATTGGTCTAATCCCCGTGCCATAGAAGAACTGGAGAACAATATACGGCAGCAGATATCCTTCATTACGGAAGAAGAATTACAACGTGTAAGCGCTAATTTGTTTACACGGTACAACGCATGTCTATCAGCTGAAGGAGAACTTTTCTGTGAGAAGGTAAGTTTTTATCATGATTTGCTGGTGAATTTACCATTAATTAATGCACTCTGTTACGGTTTCTACCTGCGCGCAATCTTTGGTCCGAGTTAGGTTGGCTGGCGGAAGGCGTGCGCATGCCTGGTCGCTGGTGGCTGGCCCTGCTCCAGCAAATAAATCATCCTGCATAATATATTACTAGGCAACACTGAGAAAGGCTTCGAATATTTCAGTATTAGAAAGTAACAATCGCCATAACCCCCTTTAATGTTCTGTATGAGAGTGGGGCTTCCTCAACGAGGTACTCTGTTGCCGGGTGGTGGGTGGTAGGGTTGATGTTTTTATTAGAAGATACAACGTCAAGGCTATCTGATCCAGGCACCGGGTATGTAGGGGTCTCACCCATGACCTCTGACAAATGCAGATATGCTGTAATTAATGACATATATCAATGATTGTGGTGGACTTGGTACCGGCCTGACACCCGCAAGCGCATGGTAGTCCGCGTGATCTGCATGGAAAACAAACAACCACGTCATGGGTTGACCCGGCCGTTCATCCTGCTCTGCAAGACATGAAGGACATGCAACACCCACTGTCACATCTTTGCGAGATAAGCAGCACCCCAAATGGAACTACTCTGCTTGACGATCTGGGGTTTAATTCCCTGAGTTACCTGTTCCAATACATAAGTTCAATAATACTGCAGCTACAAAACCTTCTACAATAAACCTAGTTATCAGAGAAGTCAACTCACACACAATGTAACAAAGATGATCTTAGTCTGTACTAACTGAACCAATGGCAAATAAAAACAGATGTACCGATAAAAATTAAAAAAAAAAAAACTAAAATTAACATAAGTTCACCTATGGAACTTTCAGTATCCTGGTTGGCACAAATCCAACATGATGGCGACGCGAAATTTAAATATTGAAATAGATGTTTCTCGCGATTTAACCATCCGAGCGCAGTGAAACATGGTACGGTAAATGCTTATACCAATTTTAATCCACTGACATCTAATTTATTTCAATTGTTTCCATAACCTCAAGATGGGAGCCATGCGAAATTTTAAAATTAATTTTTTATTTCTTGTGTCCTAATTATGTGATTGAATAAACCTACGCCATAATCTTCATCTAATAGTACATAATTGCCTTCATATATAAAAATCCAACATGGCGACCATCCGAAATATTTAGATGGTTCTCAATATCCACGAATCTATTCATCAATCGAACTAAAATGTTGTATGTTGATAGAGGCAATTAACATAAGTAGGATATATGAAAATAGGCTATTTAGTTCTTCACCGAACTACTTGTTTGTAGTAAAATTCAGTACAGTAGGATGGTCAAACTTCCTGCTTCTTGCCAAGACGATGAGTTATTGAGTTTGATATTTTATATATTCAAGATGGTGATTCAGTGTATTATTAACAATAATTTTGTAATTTGCCCAAGTGAAGTTTCTCACCACCCTAAGTTTCGTGGTAATTGCTAGATTGTACGCAGTGTGCAAATTCGGTAATGAGACTTGCAGCATAGTGTGCGATTGTGCAACACTGGTGACGTGGGACTTGGAGGAGAGGCAGTGCACATATAATACGCCGTGAGTGCGAGTTGGACCTCGCTACAGTTACGTTGGTTGTCCGTAGTGATTATTTTATTGACGTAGGTCTTTTTGGTATATATTTCACTTAGTTGTGCCTCTTCCGCCCCAAAGACTACGTTGCGTTGGTAGCGGTGTTAACCGCAGACAGGTCCCATGTTGTGGGAGGTAGAAGCGATGGATAGTAGGGATTGAAGAGAAAATCACACCGTGGTGTTTGACGATGGGAATGTGGTAGAATGGGGCAAGGTATAAGTTTGGTGGAAATTTTCAGACGGCACAATGGACCGAGTCCAAGGTAAGTTTCCCTCTATCTGCGAATGCAAACGAGGGAAGAAAAGGAACTACTGTGCAAAATGCTACTCAAGCAAGGTGAGGTGAAATAGGTCGCCTGCCAGCGAAAAGCTGGACTGGAAAGGTGAAGAATTGGGAACTGATCGCAAGCTAATCAGTATACGGCAAGATCCGCCTAGGTACTAAAAACCAATGCCGTCACACATACTAGGCATGGAAAGCAATATAAGGTGAATATAGCCGTAGTGCTAACAGAAACACCATCACCGGAAGGTGAGGCCGGAGTCGAATTATGTCTGCAATGAAGAACACTGGTTATGTGTTGCCAGCCGAATTGAGTTCACTTGTGCTCTGTCAGATATGTAAGGCGTAGCTTCGCGAAAAGCTTAAGAACGGTGGGTTTGAACACAAGTATTTCACCCAGAGTTCTATTAGGAGATGTCTTGGAGATTGTTTTTGGAAAAAAGTTTAGTGTCCTTTTAGGTGTCTGTGGGCTCCGCCTCCCGAATGATGCAAGGAAACTCCATGAACACTGATATTTCCATATATCACACATGTTGGCCTCCATTTTATATACAAATGTGGCTTAGAAGAAAACATACACGAATAAGAAGGCGAGTGGAAAGTCTTTCAGGATATCGCTGTAGAAGGAAAGTTATTTTGGGCTAAGTTTATCAAGCCATTTAGTCAGGAGAGCTTCAATTTAACTGTCAACAAACAATACTTTGTGAACCTTATTTCCTATCTAAATTATCAAGTGTGTATTAACTCAAAGAACTTGTTCTTTTTGCATTTTTGATTTGTTGTTTTCCGTATACCGTAATTTTTGTTTATTATTATAATTATTAGTTTTATTCATTTTTATATTATTACTAGCAAAAGTACCCGTTCTTCGAACGGTGTTATATATTAACACCAGACATTATCAATTGAGCTACTGTTGCAATGGTTAGCGGTTTGTCATTCCTTCATAAGTTTATCAGAACGAAGTTAGTTTTCTGGGAATATCACACACACTGTTAATTTAAGGGCCTTAAAATGTGGTTTTCGGAGACCCCTTATAGACTCGCGAATGTTGTGTCTCACAATGAGAAGCGCAACATATGCTTTGATCGTCCTTCTAGGATAATTTTTATATTTCGCCTATTTTAGCATGTATTTTGAGAAGTTTTTCCCTATATCCACCCTTCTACTGTATGAAAAGTACGGTGAGGAGTTTTATAAATGATTGGTGTATTGACTCATGTTTACCATACCTTATTTTACGATGCACCAAGCATCCGAACCCGATTTATAGGCGTACATAAAGATACACAGAAAGACAGACATATAATTCTATTGTCTACAACATATCACCCAGATATCCAAGTATGGGTATATCTACCATACGTATCAAACAAAATCATCCTTACGATGAACTCGTATGTCGACAAAAAAAAATTAGTTAAAATGTGCTCTCAAACTAAATTCGCCTAACGTGTACTTCCTGAAGTGAAATAGAGTTGAAAGCCTTGTAGACGAAACGCAATACACCTCACATAAAAAATGACCCTCTACGTTGTGTTAGGTCCCCATACACAGGAAGACCTCTTTCATAAATTATAAAGGCTTGTGGTGCATGAAAATTCAGGTTCTTTAGCCTCAAATGGGCCAAATTCCTAAAAGCCGCAAAAAATGCTGATTCAATTCAGGAATTTTTGAAAATAATGTTGCTGTTTGTAGATATAATAGACTTTCTGTACTACTGTATATGTCGCACGTGAAATTGCATGAAAAAATTCTAGGTTACCCCTTGACCCCCTTAATTGCATTGACGAATTATACAGTCTACGTTGGTTCAGCGATAACCTTATAGCCATTTACAAACTTTCAGAGAAATGTAATAAATGGAGTAGCCTAATAATAATATCGTATGGCCTCGGGTGCCGGGTGCAAGCTTCGTAATTTGTCACCCAGAGGGTAGCTTGCATGTCGAAATTTCGTTGTTCCTTGAATCACTATGAAAGTCAAGGAGGGTAGATATCCAAGCTCCTTGAACACTATAGCGCTTTCTAGTAGAGAAATGAGGAACTTTATGTTGGCGGAAACTCCTGAGCAGACAGTACAGTCCACGTCGAAGTACTGTGTGACACGGAAGTACACGTTACGTAGTTACGAACAGAACGTCATTATATTTGCCAGTGACTATACTTCAGCAATAGTGTGAAACAGCTTTATCAATCATCGGAGCGCTTGGGGCAGCTGATAACAACACAGATACTATAGTAACTCGCCTCCAGGCTTCCATTAAGATTTTTCACTCGTCTAAAACAAACGTCCGGCCTGTACCACGGCCAGGAGTGAACCTGCAATCTTGGGGTTAGTAGACCGACACGCTATCCACTCACCCACCGTGGCAAGGTATAATGAAGTGACATTGCTTCTTACAGAAATAGATGGAAAGTTGGATGCCACCCCTTGAGATAATGTTGTCATGGTTACCGATTCCCATTCCTTCATTAATTTGTTAAATTAAATTAAATTAGTTTTCTGTGAATATTTCAGATACTGTTGGTTTTAGAGCCTTATAATGTAGTTTTCGAGGCCCCCAAGTTTTGTTTCTGGCACCGAGGGGCTTTGTCTCCTCGTTGTACGCCATAATATAATACTAATAATAATAATATAATAGAGGGATAGGAATATAATAGACCTGCCGTACCACACCCGCAGGAGTAAATCGCGTGAAAAAATTCTAGTGTACCCCTTGTCCCCCTTAAGCGCATTATACGTATTGATGAATTTTACAGCTTAATTTGGTTCCGTGATAACCTTCTAGCCGTGTGCAAACTTTCACACCAATGTAATTAATGGAATTGCATTGCGTCTTACAGCAATAGATGGACCTCTGAGAATCTGTTGCCATGGTTACTGGCTTGTATTCGTTCATTAGTTTATTAAATGAAATTAGTTTTCTGGGAATATCTCAAAATCGGTTGGTTTTAGGGCCTTAAAATGTGGATTTCGGGGACGCTTTAGGTCCCCCGAGTTTTGTCTCTCACATTGAGGGGCTGAAAATGATCTTTGTCTCGTCATTCTACTCCTATTTCTGCACGTATTTTAAGGGGGTAGGCCCTCTTTTATGAGAGGTACGGAGAAGGGTTACATCAATGATTAGTATCGTGCCTCTGATGGATATCTGTACCAAATTTTACGTTGATACACCCAGCCGTTCTCGAGTTATAAGGGAACAAACTTGTCCACAGACAAACAAACAAACAGACAGACAGACAGACCAAAAAATTATTTTCGCGCCCATCCGTAATAAAACAGTCTGAAACGCGTAAATAACTCAAATTTCCATAGAAATTGCGAAATAAAACATACAAACTTTAATTTTTATGTATGTAGAGATATACTGCACCGCTCGGTGTTGACCGTGTTTTATTGCACAAATTTAGGTTTTACTCGCTAACCGTTGGAGATACATGAAAAGTGATAAGGACCTTTTGGATAGAAAATTAAATGTTAAATCTCGTGTATGCATCAAAAGTTTGTTATTTCTTAGCGTTCTCTTTTTATTTGAAATGGAAATATGAAATTTTGAAACCAAAGGGTGTAGTGACGTTACTAAAATGGTCGCCATTTTTAATAGTGCAAAATATCGAAATTAAAAGTATCCTATATGTAAACATGGTAAATCAGCTACATCCATGCAAAATTTCATTTAAATCGGACCAGTGGTTCTTGCGTTATTGAGTAACGCACAGTCAGACAGAAAGACAGACACACCATCTCATTTTTAGCCTATTTTCAATTTTGAAAAATAGGCTTATGAGATCACCTTTTGTCCGTGTGTGTGTGCGTGTGTGTGTGTGTGTGTGTGTGTGAGGTGTGTGTGTGTGTCCCCCTAATAAAATCTAAACGGCTGGAGCGATTTCAATGAAACTCGGCGAGTTCATAGCAATATTCCCGGCGACCTCGACCGTGCCCTTCAAATTTTGTTACGTCTCACCAATCCAACATGGCGGCTGTGCGAAATATTTCACTAGCATTCAATATCTCCGAAACTATTACCGATATCGCCCTGAAATTGTATACGGTGATAAAGGGCACTACTCGAAGTTTACCTATGAGACTTTCAAAAACCTGGTGACTACAAAACCAACATGGCGGTCAAGCGAAATTGAGACTTTTAAATTGACATTTCTCGCGATTTAACTATCCAAACGTAATGAAACTTGGTACAGCAAATGTTTATACACATTGTAATGCACTGGAGTCTAATTTAGTTCAATTGTTTACATAACTTCAAAATGGCGGCTGTGCGAAATATTTCACTGACATTCTATATCTCCGAAACTATTACAGATATCATCATGCAATTTTGTACGGTGATAAAGGGTACTGATACAAGTTTACCTATGTATATTTCATAAACCTGTAACGTACAAAACGAACATGGCGACCAAGCGAATTTGAAATATTTTAATAGACTTTTCTCGTGATTTAACTCCCTGAGCGCAGTGAAATGTGGAACAGTAAATGATTTTGCAGATTGTAATGCACTGCCATCTAATTTAATTCAAGTGTTTACATAACCTCAAAATGGCGGCTGTGCGAAATTTTAAAATTAAGTTTTTATTCTTGTGTCGTAATCATGCGATCGAGGTGAAAGTTTGAATAATGAAGCTAGGCAATAATTGTCCTTGAATGGTACATAACTCTATGGCCTATACATATAACAATCCTAAATGGCGAGCTTCCGAAGTATTTAGACAGTTCTCAATATCTATGAATCTTTTACAGCAACCAACCTGATTTTTTTATGAACATATGTTCATAGAGACTATGAACATATGTTCACCTATAGGACTTTCAGTAACCTGGTGAGCACAAATCCAACATGGCGGCGACGCGAAATATAAATATTTAAATGGACGTTTCCCGCGAATTAACTATCCGAGTACCTTGAAACGTAGCACGTTAAATGTTTATACAAATGTTGATCCACTGGCATGTAATTTATTTCAATTGTTTGCATAATCACAAGATGGCTGGTGTGTGTACTTTTAAAATCTCGTTTTTACTTCTTGTGTTCTAATCATGCGATTGAAATTTGAATTCCACACGTACACAATAATCTTAATGTAATAGTACAAAAATAAAAATCCATCCTGGCGACCATCTGAAATATTTAGACGGTTCTCAATATCTACGAATCTGTTACAACAATTAAACTGAAATTTTGTATGTTGATAAAGACAATTAACATGAGCAGGATATATGAAAATAGGCTGTATAGTTCTTCACGGAACATTTTTCATATTTAGGCGCCCACCTCCAAATTTTAAAACGATCAAAATTCGCATCAATTTATCTCTGATGAAATGGGCAGATGACCTTGATATTGCGCCCCTTGAAATAATAATAATAATAATAATAATAATAATAATAATAATAATAATAATAATAATAATAATCAATAACCTTATTTCTTTTTCTCTAATGATATCTCTCTACATTACATCTGAATGTTAGTTTGTTTGTCTGTTTATATATATATATATATATATATGGAGAAGAGACTTATCAACACCCTGCGTGAAGAATAGGCTACACCTGACTTAATATTGCCATGTCAGCAGAGATTACGTATCCAAATGTTTGCCTTTCCGACAGTGGTAGGTTAAGCCTGAGCTCAGACACTACCTGAGGGAAGATGATTTAAAAAGAAAAAAAGTCCTCTCGGCACGCCGGAAGGCGGAGGTAGATTTCACCGGACAAACTTGGGGATAGGCGAAAATAGGCAGAATATGCAGATTTTCGTAGAAGGATCAGACCTCATTTAATGCGAGAAGGTATTTTATAATTGGAGCTTAATTAACTTTGTTTTTCGTCATTTTATGCTTATTTTAAACATTTTATTGTCTTATGGGAACGGTAACCTTCTTGTCATTTGGGGTCCATTTTTATACTTGTGGTCACACTGTCCTTATGCTAGGTTTCGACACTGATGTGCAACTATGTAACGGTCTGTTACTTCTTCACGCAAAATTATATCTACCGCAGAGATTTTGGTTGGTTCCTCAGTTTAGGGGCTGCGACAACGCGGTCATGTAACCCCGTGTACTTTGGGATGGCTGTATTAGTCTGTAATTCAGGTAAGGACTGCAGACGGTCAATTTCAAGCAGTAGTTACTAATGTTGCTACCAGGTACTACCGTCAACGACACCTAGCTGTGAACTTGGCTACTAGATGCCACCGCAACCAGCAACTCGCAACGAACGTTGGAACTTCCCCTCCAAAGGAAAGCATACTGAGGGATTTTTGGCGCTCTTAGAAAATCCGACGACTTCGGCCGGCTTTGAACTCGCGACCTTGGGCATAAACATTCAGCATGCTACCAGTTACGTCACCGAAGCCGCTTCACACTTAGATGGAAATCTGAATCTGATCTCGTGCAAGTGCGTTATCTTGGCAACATCTGATGGCTCATCCCTCATCAATTTAGTAGTGTTGCCATGGCAACCACTGATAGGTCTTGGCATATTCTTATAATTCCGAAATTATTTTTCTCATCCCTTGGCATAATGGTGGGTTATATCAAAAATTCTTTCAGACAAAAGTTTTAGGTAATTATTATGGGAATATTGTCCATTTTGTACGGTTTTGATATTGTGCCTATTAAGAGAGATATGATTAATGTTTCCCGAAAAACCCACTTTTTCCCACCCCTTTGGTCAATGGTTGGTGCTATAAAAAAAACTCTTCAAACATACATTTTTGGGCTTTATCCGACACATAGTATGAATGTTGAACGGATTCGATATTTCACATATTAAGAGAGTTATAGCAATATTTCACTTTTTCGAAAAAAAAGCCCCCCATTTTCACCCCCCAACGACCGATTTAGCCCAGTAACGAACTCGACCGAGATTTTATAGGTATACGTATTCGGTAAAAAATTCAAAGTGATTGGTACAAAATTACGGCAGTTATCGTGTCCACAATAAACTGATATACATATACATACATAAATTATATATAACTTTTGAACTGACGGTGGTTTTGGGGCCTGGGGATGTGAAACGCGAAGATATGTCGAAATTTTCCGGAAGTCGAAACATGGTACCCATTGCAATAGTTAGCTTTCTAACGAAATCTACCTCTGGTTGGTTCCTCTGTTTAGGGGCTGCGACAACGCGGTCATCTAACCCCGTGTACTTTGGGTGAGTGTAGAATCTGTCTGATACACGGTGTGAATTGTAATGGCTGTATTAGTCTTAATTCATGTAAGTACTGCAGACGGTCAATTTCAAGCAGTAGTTCCTAATGTTGCTACCAGGTACAACCGTCAACGACACCTAGCTGTGAACTTGGCTACTAGATGCCACCCCAACCATCAACTCGCAACGAACGTTGGAACTTCCCCTCCAAAGGAAAGCATACTGAGGGATTCTAGTGCTCTTAGAAAATCCGACGACTTCGGCCGGCTTTGAAACCGCGACATTGGGCATAGACATTCAGCATGCTACCAGTTACGTCACCGAAGCCGCTTCCCACTTTATCAGGCGGCTTTGGTGGCGTAGTCGGTAACATGCTGAGCTTCTATGCCCAAGATACCGGGTTCAAACCCGGCCGAAGCCGTCGGATTTTTTAAGAGCGTTAAATATCCCTCAGTATGCCTTCCTTCGGAGGGGAAGTAAAGCCGGCGGTCCCATGTCATAGATTTATGGCATGTTAAAGATCCTTCCACTAATTGCACCTGTGTGAAGCTAAATTGGATAGGTTAAGAATGTATACAACGCTCTTAGGTTTCTATGTTCGTTGCCAAGAGCCGACTGCGGCGGCGTCTAGTAGCTCAGTTCTGAACTTGGCCTCGTAGTCGTTGACAGTGGCGCTTGGCGGCAAAAGTAGGAACTATCTGAAAAATTGTTAGTTGCAGTACTTAAATTAACAAACAGATAACACACACTAATACAGTCATCACAATTAACACCGGTTATCAGACAGATTCTACACACACCCAAAGTACACGGGGCTACATGACCGCGTTGTCGCAGCCCCTAAACTTAAGAACCAACCAACCAACCACTTAATCAGATGGAAATACTGAATCTGATCTCGTGCAAGTGCGTTGTCATGGCAACGTCTGATGGTCCATGCCTCATCAATTTAGTAGTGTTGCCATGGCAACCACTGATAGCTCTTGGCATTTTCTTATAATTCCGAAATCATTTTTCTCGTCCCTTGGCGTAATGGTGGGTCATGTCAAAAATTCTTTCAGACAAAAGTTTTAGGTAATTATTAGGGGAATATTGTCCATTTTGTATGGTTTTGATATTGTGCCTATTAAGAGAGATATGATTAATGTTTCCCGAAAAACCCACTTTTTTCCACCCCTTTGGTCAATGGTTGGTGCTATCAAAAATCTTATTTGACATAAATTTTTGGCACTTATCCGACACATATTATGAACTTTGAATGGATTCGATATTGCACGTATTAAGAGAGTTATAGCGAAATTTCACTTTTTCGAAAAAAGCCCCCCATTTTCACCCCCTTCGACCGATTTAGCCCAGTAACGAACTCGACCGAGATTTTATAGGTATACATCTTCGGTAAAAAATTCGAAGTAATTGGTGCAAAAGTACGGCAGTTATCGTGTCCACAAGAAACTGATATACATATATATATACTTATATATATACATAAATTATATATAAACTTTTGAACTGACGGTGGTTTTGGGGTCTGGGGGATGTGAAACGCGAAGATATGTCGAAATTTTCCGGAAGTCGAAACATGGGACCCATTGCAATAGTTAGCTTTCTAATGAAATCTACCTAAAAGGGGAAAAGGTTTAGGAGTGGAAACGATCTTAGGCAGAGAGGAAGAGAATCCAAGTCTAAATAATCAATAAATATTGAGAAAAATAAGTTATTCTGCGTGAAACTTGCGGAAGCAACTTGAATAAATAGGAGCTTAAGCATGGATAACGGAGAGAGCAGCGTGAGCTGAGGTTACCGGCTAGTTGTCGCTAAGTGCTCATTCCCTCCCGAGCGTGAATTTGGGTACTATGGGGGGAAGGCTGGTGGGCTGGCGAGCAAAGCTATGCCAGATGAAAATGATTTATGTACTTTCCTATCAAAAGGGTGAGATTTTCTGGAGCATTCTGAAATGCCAGAAATATTTAAATTACCCGACACTCTTGGATCCCCACCAGAAAGGCCGAATGCCCCCAGAGTGGGCAGAGATAAAGCACCTTCTGGGCTTTTAGTGAGAATTTTATTATTATTAGAAGAAATCGTTGGAGAGAAACAATTGTTGCGTTTAAAGAAGGCTAAACTCTTACCCAGCAGAGTGCACGCACTAAAAGTTTAGAAAGGATGAAAAATTCAAACCTAACTTGAACAAAACCAAAATTCTAAACAATAAATCACAGGACAGAGTGAAAATCTCTTCAAGTAGGAAGCTGGCTAAGCGAGCTATACTTGCCTTAATAGTTTACTAGAATTAGCTAGAATAGCTAAAAGAAACATTTTGAGTGATGTTAGCAAAGGTTTTGCTCTAAACGCAACAAGTGATTGAATTTGTCGTAAAACTTATCATTCCTCCCCCCCCCCCGCCAGGGGCTCACATCTAGTTGGACGTGGGTTGGCGACCACGGGACTCCAGCTGAGTCTGGCATTGCTTCCACTTACTTGAGCTGGGCTCCCCTCCGTCTTCTTTCCTGTCGACCTCACTTGGTCAACTCTTGTTCTCTTCCTACCCCGACGGTATAAGGGTATCCGAGGCCTAGGGAGTCTCTTCCTTTCCCGCCTTCATTTGCCCTTGTCTCATCTTTTCTGATACCCTCCATCTTGGAGGGGTCTGCCTTCTTTTTCTTTTCCTGTTATCTTCTGTCTTCTGCTCAAGGCCCTCAAGGAGGCAGCGTCTATGTAGCCCCACCACTTATGGTGCACCCTGGATATTGCTACACCCTCAGGGGCTCACGGCTGGTGAGTTCGGGAGTTGACGACCCCGAGGAATTCCTGAGCTGGGTCCGGTTTCCCCTTTTGTCCCTCTCCTCTTTCACTTTCCTATCTGCCTTTCATGGCTCTTCTTCCTTCCAAGTCCCTCAATCCGCATTCTTCGAGGGTTGAGGGCATTTCTTTTCCTCCTGTCCTTTATTTGCCTTATTCTCCTTTTGTTTTCCATTTCTTCTTCTAGTATATAAGTTAGTAGTTAGTTTTAGTTATAAGTTTAAATTTAATTTTCATCTTCACCATCACCCAAACCATTTGGGGCCGATAACCTAGATGTTAGGCCCCTTAAAACAACAATTATCATCATCATCAACCTTATAATTCGGTGATTTTGTTTATTTCTTTGAATATTGAATTAATTCAAGAGAAAAAATAGGGAAGGAAAGGTCCTACCTAACAGCTCTTCTTGCAATAGAAGTAGAAAACAAATAATAAAGAATTTATTTAACAAAGTGATTAAGTTGAACAGCAATAACAATTTAGATCTCAGATGTACTGTGGGCTAAAGAAAAAGGTTTTCTTTTAGAACAATTTGGAGGTCTCAGAACTACGATAAACCATAAAAACCCTAAGAGGGTTTTTGAACTATGCATACAAAAAGGTCTAGGACCTATAATAACAATACTTAAGGACTTACAAATTGGTTTAATATTTCGTTAGAGTGGTTAGGTAGAATACCAATATTTCAAATAATGCTTTTAGAATGCCTTTGTAGCAAGCGAAAAGGCTATACATTCCGGAGAAGAAAAAAGAGATTAATAAGTGGATTATAACCACTAGTAATTATGCAGACATTAAGAGATGGTAAATGCTAATAGGACAGGTCACCTTTTGTGAAGCCTGGATTACACAAATTAGATAAATGTTTAACAATTAGAAAACTCTAACTTCTTGGTCGCAGCAGGAAAAATTGCTTGTTAAAATGTGGGTTTATAACCACACGTGTATTTATGCAGAATGAATAAATGGGGTACCTGACAAAAGAGGGAGGGCGCCTATTTATAGGCGAGGCCTCTTTGAAAAAAGTAACTAGTTTGAATATACCCTAAATTGTTAGTAAAAGGAATTGGGAATATGGGAAATGGAGGATCAGGTTCCTGGCTGATTTTACTGATACGAGCGAATCACGACGCGGAAGAAGCCACACATTCACTTTTGAAGCACTGAAAGTTTGTATAACGTGAGGATAATGTTCCTATTGGAGTTTATGAAGATGCACTGAATTGAATTAATATGTTTCTGGCGTCGTCGAGTTTTAGGTTGCAAAATAGTTCCATTTAACTTAAAGTTGGCAGTAATTTTGACGGTGTTGAGTATAGTTCTTCATGGTTTAGAATTTATTAAGAATGGAAAATTCCAGAACTGCAGTTACAGTTTAAAGAAGCAAGTAGAAATCCCCCGAAGGCAGACAAGTTAAGTTTTAGACAGCTATGAATTTGACATAAATCCCTCCTTGCAGGGAAGGTATTCCCTTATTCAGTACAAGAAATGCTAGATTTAATGACTTGAGTAGCGAGACGAGTTGGCTAAGCATGACAGTTCCCGCGTTGGGCAGTTATTGCACAATTTTGTGAAAATCCCAACACTGCTTATAACTTTCATTAAAAGCATTCAAATGTTGTTTAAAACCTCTTAAAATGGTTAAAATCAATGTAGGTAGTTACTTATCTTGCCATGATGGATTGAAGTTTGATGTTTCCTGCAGCCGTTAGACCTAAATTTTAGACATGGCGTCTATTTGAATCACCCCATGGAAAAGGAGGTGATCCTCCTTCAGAGAACTGAACTTTTCACGTAGTCGACTAGCCTGGTAGTGAGCGAGCAATTTGAACACACAGATAGCCAGAAGACGTAGGGGAGGGGGAGGGACAAAGGAACAAAAAAGACAACAACAAAAAAACAAAACAAACAAAAAAACAGAGTGGGTAACATTTAAAAATGAAAAAACTCTACATAATACTTTTTGCTTCATAGAATAGAGCCTTCGAGGAGATTGCAGATAACGACAACGACGACGTCTGCTTGCGTGGTTTGAAACCATTCTTTAAGTTGTGAAGTTCAATGCTTCAACAGGTTACCGCGTGGAGTGCCGTTTTACTTAACAGGGAGTACACAACTGAAACAGACTCAAATACAAAATCAACACATATCCAAAGGAATGGGAATACAAAAAGGGTCCCTGTAGGTGTCTGCGGAGGGAAATAAAGAAACTAATGAAAAATGAAAAGCAAAGAGCAGTACTGCTAACTCAAGCTAAACGTGTATTCCGAGGAATACACCAAACTTGAGGGCCAAACACCAACAGAGAGGAGAAGAACAGTTTTAATTCTCAATAGGTACGGGCGAGATTAATGAAATTGGTCTTACAATATGAACATTAGCAGTGGGAACCTTTACCACTCGAATCCTTCCATCCTGTCCGGGATAACATTCGACCTCCCTGCCAGATAACCATACCAGAGGGGGAGATGCGTCCCTAACTAGAACCAAGTCTCCCACCTTGATATCAGGATTAGAAAAAAGCCACTTTTGACTCCTCTGTAAAGAAGTTAAGTACTCCAACTTCCACCTTTTCCAGAAAGAATTACGAAGGGCTTCAATTTTGAGCCAAAAAATTGGCAAGCGAGAATCTCTATGAGAGTTAGGCAGGGAGGGAGGGGGGGGGAGGGGCAGATAGATAACTACCAATAAGGAAATGGCTAGGAGTTAATGGAAGTAAATCATCAGGATCATTAGAAAGTGGAGTCAAAGGGCGAGATTTAACAACACCTTCGATTCGGATGGACAGTGAGTTAAATTCTTCATAGGTTAGAATACGATTACCTAAAACCTTTTTTAGATGACGTTTGCTTAGCTTGACACAGGACTCCCACCTGCCGCCATGATGAGGGGCGTAAGGGAGTATAAATCGCCATTTAAAACCTTTGGCATAGGAAAAGTTAGAAGTTTGTTTCATAGTAGGAGAAGATATAAGAGCTTTTTCCACAATGAAGCTGCGCCTTGAAAGGTGGAGGCGTTGTCGGAAAATATTTGAGAAGGAACACCGCGCCTTGCAGTAAAACGAGAGACAGCTGAAAGGAAATATGAAGTAGAAGCATTTTGTTACTAGTTCCAGATGGATCGCACCAGTAACCATGCAGAAGAAGAGAGAAACATACAGTTTTCCAAACAATTTGCGTTTAGATTCAGGGGAATTACGCTGATATTGAAATGGACCCATGTACTCCACGCCAGTTAAAGCAAAAGGACGGCTAGGGGAAGAACGAAAGGAGGGTAGATCGCTTATAATTTGAGTGCTAACGTTAGGTTTCAACTTAAAGCAGGGGATGGATTTGTGTATCACTGAAGAAACTTCATGAACTCCATTTATTATCCAGTACTTTTCCCTTAGTAAACAATGCAAGGCGCGAGTACCAACATGCAGATTTCTATAATGGAAGTGACGTATAATTAAGGAAGTTACGTGATGTTTAGAAGGCAAAATGACAGGATGTTTTTTGTCTTCAGAAAGTGAAGAATGAGAAAGCCTTCCACCTACTCTTAGTAACCCATTTTCCTCAAGGAAGGGAGCTAGTGCGCAAAGACGACTAGATTTCGGAAGATCTTTCTTAGGTGAAAGCAAAGACAATTCGATAGGGAAAGCTTCTTGCTGGGTGAGTTGCAAAACTTTAGTGGTAGCGAGAGTTAATCCATGATTAGTTAGATGCGGTTTAGGAAGAACAGGTTGGTAAACAACGAGATATTTCCATCGAAGAAGATAAGCAAAAATCTGAATGAGTTTGTGAAAGGAGGAATAGCGAGATAATAAGGGAAACGAACCGCTGGTAATGAGACGTGAAGCAGTAGATTTTGCTACTTTGGAGTCAGGCAAGTTGGACATTGGAGCTGGAGGTTTGGAAGGCCAGCATGAAGAATCTTTGACTAACCACGAGGGCCCGTGCCAGTATAGTTGAGATACGGCTAATTGAGAAGGTTAGGAACCGCGTGAGATTATGTCAGCGGGGTTATCGGCGCTAGGAACATGTCTCCATTGACATCCCAAAGAAAGGGTTTGAATTTTTGAAACTCTCTTGGCAACGAAGGTTTGCCAGTGGGTGGGGGTTTTGGCGATCCACGAAAGAGTGATTATGGAGTCGCTCCATAAATAAATTTGGGAGAAATGTATTTTTAAAACTTTTTGTAGTATTTTGGAAAGTTCTGCAGCCATGAGGGCGGCGCACAATTCAAGCCGGGGTAATGTGATGGTTTTGAGGGGTGCTACTTTGGATTTAACACAAATAAGACTCGAGCGTGAAAATGCATTTAGAGGATTCCAATAAACAAGGTATGCACAACTACCGTAAGCATTTTCGAAGCTGTCGACAAAGATATGAAGCACGAAGGGTGTGTTAGAAGAAGCGTTAATTAAATGTCTAGGAATTTCAATAAGCGAAAGGTTAAGTAATCTACAACGGAAAGAAAAGCCATCTATTTAGTAAAGAAGAGGGAACAGCTTCATCCTATTCACACTTAAGAGACCATAGCTCTTGCATAAAAAGTTTAGCAATAACAATAACTGGAGAATGAAATTGAAGCGGGTCGAAAATTTTAGCTATTTCAGACAAAATTTGCCTTTTTGTGTTAGGGAGCTCTTCGGAAAGTGACACTTTGTAAATACGAGTTTCAGTTCAAGTGCACCAGTGTACTCCTAACGTTTTTATTGAGTCGGACTCGCCACAAATTTCGACAGAAGAGGGATCTACATCTTCGACAGGAAATTGAGCAAGAAACTCAGGTGAATTTGAATTCCACTTATGAAGTGGGAATCCTCCATTCTTTAGCAATGCTTTTAGTTCAAGAGATATGAGGGAATCTTCTTCAAGAGTTTGGAATGATTGCAGATAATCATCGACATAAAACATCGAGGTTATCAGCCCCTGTCGACATAAAAAGATGTTGTTAATGCTTCTGAAGCTTTAGCATGAAGCAAATGACCATCTTGAGATGCTAGCATATCTGGGGGAGGGTGGGCCACAGTGAGACAGAAAAAAATATATTTTAGTATACTGTCTTATTTTTCAATATATGAAAATGTCTTTATACACTGAAATATAAGTTGATTGTTGCTCATCAATTTCATATCCTTAGAATTTTTAAAGCATCCACACTTTTCTGTAAAAATAATAAATTGTGAACATGTTGCTGCCGTCTCACTGTAGCCCACCCGTGGTCCACACTGAGACAGATGATGGTCCACACTGCGACACAATGAAAATAATTAATTTTAACTGGTTACATACATAGATAAACACTAAAACAAGGAATTAATGCCATAAAACACTACAGCACATTCAGATTCCCAAAATTTACAGAAAATTTGAGATATGACGTTTGCGTTTTTGTTTTGCCATATGCACAGGGAACCGGCAACAGTGATCTGTTGTCGTTCGCGGGGACTGAAGCAATATCTCTCTGGGTAAAAAAAAAAACAACTTCCTATCATTTTTGCACATTTCTTAAGAATGTTACTTCATAATTTTCATCATCTAAATCTCGTTCTACTTCCCCGATGTAAAATCTTGAGTGTTACCCTGAAAACTCAACCAGAACGAAGTCACCTTCCTTAGGTTTGCGAGCAAGTTGATGAAATATGAAGAGCTCGATTTCTTCATTATCTGATGAGCTGTTTGAATTAGATGAATCATCAACATTAGCATCCATGGAAATGTCTGTAGCTAGGGCTGCCTTCTTGGATTTCAAGTTCCTTTGGCTGAACAAACTCTTGCAGCTCTTTTGTGTTTTTCTTTTTTAATTGTGGACTTAAGAGCAAGTGTTGTTTCTAGGGTGTCAGTTGGGTGAAAGATATCCCCTTCTCTCACCTAAAAGTTGACTCTGCCCTCTCCTCAGCTTTGGGGTAGCTCCGTATATCTTTCTCACTGTCTCACTGTAGCCCACCCTTCTGTGTCTCACTGTGGCCCTCTTGCGACATGTAAAAAACAATTATGTTTACTATCTAACCTACAATATTGAACAAGCTGACAATTCCAATAATATTTAGTAATATGTATGTCTTTCGACCATATCATATTCATTAATGTACAATGATACACATAACTGTAAAAAAGGAAGAAAATTTTACTTTTCTTACCTCAAAAAGGATGATGTTGTCTATCTCCTACATAACATGCTTTTTTCAAAAAGTAAACAGGATAAAAATGTCTGCGACCAGGAGAGCTAACCTCTAAAAAAAAGAATCCCTCTTTCAAAATTAGATTTAATGAGCTTGTCTCACTGTGGCCCACCTTCCCCTAAGGATCGGATGGCTAGGAAAGCAGAAGGTATGTAACGGTTTTCAAACGAAATATTTTGATGGGCTTACTTGTTTCGTCACGTCATAAGATTCTCTGAAGATCTTGCTGTTCAGATTGAATTAAAACTTGACGGTACATTTGCTTTATGACTGCAAGGACGGCTATAGGGAATTGGCTAAAATTCAAAAGTATAGTAGACAGATCGGACTGAATAGCTGGAACAGAGTAAAGAGTGTCATTAAGACTACTGCCATTAGCGTCAGGTGATGGACCCATTAAATACAACACGAATTTTGTCTTTAACAAGAGGGTTTTTCCACACAGGATGGTGATTTGAGAAGACGGTTTTGACTGGGGGATGTGATTCGTTATCAGATCTATTGAAAACTTCCATGTGATCTAGACTTTCTTACTCTTCCATGAATTCGGTATATTGTTGTATAACAAGGTGTTCTTTTTTGAATTTACCCTCATTGGCGAAGAGAGCTTTGCGCGATTTGGGTTGAGAATTACTTAGTTTTGGAGGATTGAGTTGTCTCGGCATTTAAACTAGGAATCTGCCTTCGGGTGTGCGAGTGGTGGTAGAAGTGAAGAGTTGCTCGCAGAATTCGTTTTCTGAGGAGGTTGAACTAGGGGAATCGATATTTTCAGGTTTCAGAACTGTTCTAAATCGGTTCTTACGAAATGACATTGCGACGCCGGTTGAGTGGTGTAATGAGGGAGTTGGCCGGTAACAACCCACCCAAAATTAGTGTCTTTAGCAAAAACGTTAGAAGATAATTGACGAATTTGCTTACGTAGGCAATTCCAGAAGACATTTGCACTGAAGAGTATTACAATAGGGCCTTGTAAGTTAAACAGAGGATCGGCAAGCCTCAGGTTAGCGGGAATATTTAAGCAGGAAGTGTCAACAGAGTGACTAGGGTTATCTTCACCTATACTGTTGAGAATGAGACAGTTTAGTTTAAGAAAATTATTTCTCTGACAGGTATCATTTATGGTTAATTTTGAAAATTGCAAAGCTTGCGATTTTAAACTATTGACGCCAGATACATTGATTGAAGTGGGCGTTACTGGAATACCAAGTTTTTAAATTTAAGAGTTGGAAACAAAATCATGGGTCGCCGCCGAGTCGAGAAGCCCTCGGGCACGAATCCAGTTACCTGAATTATCTGAACCTCGATTTGAACCGTGGACAATAGTATTTGAGAACTATGCAAAGACTTAAGAATTAAGATGACGCGTTGGTTCTGCTAGTATTTACACTTTGTTTAGATGTAGAAGGTATAGATGACCTCAGTTGATGATGACGATGCAATAGTGTGTGATGTTATTTTTTCGCAATGAATGCAAAGTCTAGTTAGAAGCGGAATGTTTAGGTGAAAGACAATTGAAACAGTACTTATTTTGAGATACCAATTTCCTTCTGTCATCCACTGATAGCTCTTTAAAGGATTTACATGAGTATAAAGCGTGATGATCCTTACGCCATATGCACTTTATAGGATCGTTAAGACTTTTGCGAGGTTTGCCTTGAGTACTTAATGCGAGAAAATTTGTAGTACGGTGTTGACCTAGTTTTATAACCAGTGGCGTGTGGGTTGGATTTAGAAGAACTAGACCCAGGTTTTTGAGTACTAGTAGATGCATATCGCGTCTAGATTTGGGTGACGTGGGTTCACGTTTAGAATTGGAAGAGGCGGGTTCACTTTGGTTAGCTAAGGCAGTTAAAAGCTGACATCTGCTATTTATAAGAGTGATTAAATGCTCATAAGAATAATCATCGTTATTAAATAGTTCAATCTCCCAGGCTTTGAGAGTGGCTGTATCAACTTTTGAAATTACTAAATGTATTAAGAAGGTGTCCCAATGTTCAGTGGGCTGATCCAATTGGGATAATGCCTCCACATGAAGCTGGGTTATGTCAACGAAGGTACGCATGCTAGTGACGTCATTATGACGTGAGGCAGGCAAGTTAAATAATGATTTCATGTGATGCTGAATACGTAAACGTACATTACCATATCTTCTTTGAGTATATTAAAAGCGATGGGGTAGTTTTCGGTGCTTAATGGGAGCGCTTCGCCTAGCTGTAGTGCTTGTTCGAGGAGAGTTGCTCTTAAGTAGTGAAATTTGTGAATATATTGAATATCCTTATTGTCATGAATAAGAGAGCAAAATAGCTCATAAAAGGATCACATTCGGATTCGTCACCTGAGAAATGAGGCAAATTTATTTTAGGGTGTAAGGGTTTGGGTTTATGAGTGCCCTCACGAGGCGAGGTTTGTTGTTCTTGGGGTGAACTAGGAACTGAAACGTCCTTTCTTTGGTCTTCTTCAAGTTGACGTATTATTTTGAAGGCAACACCAATGCCATCATAGTATTGAGTTTCTACGTCCACTCGTTCGTCTGTTTGACCGAGAATGCATGTTTCAATTTCTGTTCGAACCGTGTTATAGTTCTCATTCGACCGTTCATAATCTTTTAAGCGATGTCTAATTACGTCTAAATTAGACTCTGAGGGAGCCAACTCCTTGATATATTTTTTAAATCAGGTGATTTGCCCCTTGTAGGACGCCCGTTTGGCGGTGAGCTTATCATCTTTATCTTTATCCTTATCCTTGTCCCCAGGAGCCATAATGGAATTGAAAGGTGGAGTACGACTTACGATACTGTAGAGCTTGTAGAAATGCTGTCAAGTTGGCAGCAGCAAGCAGGTTGAAAGGTGATGGACACTGTAGGAGACAGGAGTGACTGCTTTCTCCATCCACCAGCCTTGAGCAGTATGAGTTATAGCTGAAAAATTCAAAGCAGATATTAGTAATTTGCAAAATATTGACAAATTGGATCCTCCCGGATTTCTGGAACCAACTTTTGGTAGGTTAAGCCTGAGCTCAGACACTACCTGAGGGAGGATGATTTAATAAGAAAAAGGGAAAAAGGTTTAGGAGTGGAAACGCGTGAGATTATGTCAGCGGGGTTATCGGCGCTAGGAACATGTCTCCATTGACATCCCAAAGAAAGGGTTTGAATTTTTGAAACTCTCTATTTAGTAAAGAAGTGGGAACAGCTTCATCCTATTCACACTTAAGAGACCATAGCTCTTGCATAAAAAGTTTAGCAATAACAATAACTGGAGAATGAAATTGAAGCGGGTCGAAAATTTTAGCTATTTCAGACAAAATTTGCCTTTTTGTGTTAGGGAGCTCTTCAGAAAGTGACACTTTGTAAATACGAGTTTCAGTTCAAGTGCACCAGTGTACTCCTAACGTTTTTATTGAGTCGGACTCGCCACAAATTTCGACAGAAGAGGGATCTTCATCTTCGACAGGAAATTGAGCAAGAAACTCAGGTGAATTTGAATTCCACTTATGAAGTGGGAATCCTCCATTCCTTAGCAATGCTTTTAGTTCAAGAGATATGAGGGAAGCTTCTTCAAGAGTTTGAAATGATTGCAGATAATCATCGACATAAAACATCGAGGTTATCAGCCCCTGTCGACATAAAAAGATGTTGTTAATGCTTCTGAAGCTTTAGCATGAAGCAAATGACCATCTTGAGATGCTAGCATATCTGGGGGAGGGTGGGCCACAGTGAGACAGAAAAAAAAATATTTTAGTATACTGTCTTATTTTTTAATATATGAAAATGTCTTTATACACTGAAATATAAGTTGATTGTTGCTCATCAATTTCATATCCTTAGAATTTTTAAAGCATCCACACTTTTCTGTAAAAATAATAAATTGTGAACATGTTGCTGCCGTCTCACTGTAGCCCACCCGTGGTCCACACTGAGACAGATGATGGTCCACACTGAGACACCATGAAAATAATTTATTTTAACTGGTTAAATACATAGATAAACACTAAAACAAGGAATTAATGCCATAAAACACTACAGCACATTCAGATTCCCAAAATTTACAGAAAATTTGAGATATGACGTTTGCGTTTTTGTTTTGCCATATGCACAGGGAACCGGCAACAGTTATCGGTTGTCGTTCGCGGGGACTGAAGCAATATCTCTCTGGGTAAAAAAAACAACTTCCTATCATTTTTGCACATTTCTTAAGAATTTTACTTCATAATTTTCATCATCTAAATCTCGTTCTACTTCCCCGATGTAAAATCTTGAGTGTTACCCTGAAAACTCAACCAGAACGAAGTCACCTTCCTTAGGTTTGCGAGCAAGTTGATGAAATATGAAGAGCTCGATTTCTTCATTATCGGATGAGCTGTTTGAATTAGATGAATCATCAACATTAGCATCCATGGACATGTCTGTAGCTAGGGCTGCCTTCTTGGATTTCAAGTTCCTTTGGCTGAACAAACTCTTGCAGCTCTTTTGATTTGTTTCTTTTTTAATTGTGGACTTAAGAGCAAGTGTTGTTTCTAGGGTGTCAGTTGGGTGAAAGATATACCATTCTCTCACCTAAAAGTTGACTCTGCCCTCTCCTCAGCTTTGGGGTAGCTCCGTATATCTTTCTCACTGTCTCACTGTGGCCCTCTTGCGACATGTAAAAAACAATTATGTTTACTATCTAACCTATAATATTGTACAAGCTGACAATTCCAATAATTATTTAGTAATATGTATGTCTTTCGACCATATCATATTCATTAATGTACAATGATACACATAACTGTAAAAAAGGAAGAAAATTTTACTTTTCTTACCTCAAAAAGGATGCTGTTGTCTATCTCCTACATAACATGCTTTTTTCAAAAAGTAAACAGGATAAAAATGTCTGCGACCAGGAGAGCTAACCTCTAAAAAAAAGAATCCCTGTTTCAAAATTAGATTTAATGAGCTTGTCTCACTGTGGCCCACCTTCCCCTAAGGATCGGATGGCTAGGAAAGCAGAAGGTATGTAACGGTTTTCAAACGAAATATTTTGATGGGCTTACTTGTTTCGTCACGTCATAAGATTCTCTGAAGATCTTGCTGTTCAGATTGAATTAAAACTTGACGGTACATTTGCTTTATGACTGCAAGGACGGCTATAGGGAATTTGCTAAAATTCAAAAGTATAGTAGACAGATCGGACTGAATAGCTGGAACAGAGTAAAGAGTGTCATTAAGACTACTGCCATTAGCGTCAGGTGATGACCCATTAAATACAACACTAATTTTGTCTTTAACAAGAGGGTTTCTTCCACACAGGATGGTGATTTGAGAAGACGGTTTTGACTGGGGGATGTGATTCGTTATCAGATCTATTGAAAACTTCCATGTGATCTAGACTTTCTTACTCTTCCATGAATTCGGTATATTGTTGTATAACAAGGTGTTCTTTTTTGAATTTACCCTCATTGGCGAAGAGAGCTTTGCGCGATTTGGGTTGAGAATTACTTAGTTTTGGAGGATTGAGTTTTCTCGGCATTTAAACTAGGAATCTGCCTTCGAGAGTGCGAGTGGTGGTAGAAGTGAAGAGTTGCTCGCAGAATTCGTTTTCTGAGGAGGTTGAACTAGGGGAATCGATATTTTCAGGTTTCAGAACTGTTCTAAATCGGTTCTTACGAAATGACATTGCGACGCCGGTTGTGTGGTGTAATGAGGGAGTTGGCCGGTAACAACCCACCCAAAATTAGTGTCTTTAGCAAAAACGTTAGAAGATAATTGACGAATTTGCTTACGTAGGCAATTCCAGAAGACATTTGCACTGAAGAGTATTACAATAGGGCCTTGTAAGTTAAACAGAGGATCGGCAAGCCTCAGGTTAGCGGGAATATTTAAGCAGGAAGTGTCAACAGAGTGACTAGGGTTATCTTCACCTATACTGTTGAGAATGAGACAGTTTAGTTTAAGAAAATTATTTCTCTGACAGGTATCATTTATGGTTAATTTTGAAAATTGCAAAGCTTGCGATTTTAAACTATTGACGCCAGATACATTGATTGAAGTGAGCGTTACTGGAATACCAAGTTTTTAAATTAAAGAGTTGGAAACAAAATCATGGGTCGCCGCCGAGTCGAGAAGCCCTCGGGCACGAATTCAGTTACCTGAATTATCTGAACCTCGATTTGAACCGTGGACAATAGTATTTGAGAACTATGCAAAGACTTAAGAATTAAGATGACGCGTTGGTTCTGCTAGTATTTACACTTTGTTTAGATGTAGAAGGTATAGATGACCTCAGTTGATGATGACGATGCAATAGTGTGTGATGTTATTTTTTCGCAATGAATGCAAAGTCTAGTTAGAAGCGGAATGTTTAGGTGAAAGACAATTGAAACAGTACTTATTTTGAGATACCAATTTCCTTCTGTCATCCACTGATAGCTCTTTAAAGGATTTACATGAGTATAAATCGTGATGATCCTTACGCCATATGCACTTTATAGGATCGTTAAGACTTTTGCAAGGTTTGCCTTGAGTACTTAATGCGAGAAAATGTGTAGTACGGTGTTGACCTAGTTTTATAACCAGTGACGTGTGGGTTGGATTTAGAAGAACTAGACCCAGGTTTTTGAGTACTAGTAGATGCATATTCGCGTCTAGATTCGGGTGACGTGGGTTCACGTTTAGAATTGGAAGAGGCGGGTTCACTTTGGTTAGCTAAGGCAGTTAAAAGCTGACATCTGCTATTTATAAGAGTGATTAAATGCTCATAAGAATAATCATCGTTATTAAATAGTTCAATCTCCCAGGCTTTGAGAGTGGCTGTATCAACTTTTGAAATTACTAAATGTATTAAGAAGGTGTCCCAATGTTCAGTGGGCTGATCCAATTGGGATAATGCCTCCACATGAAGCTGGGTTATGTCAACGAAGGTACGCATGCTAGTGACGTCATTATGACGTGAGGCAGGCAAGTTAAATAATGATTTCATGTGATGCTGAATACGTAAACGTACATTACCATATCTTCTTTGAGTATATTAAAAGCGATGGGGTAGTTTTCGGTGCTTAATGGGAGCGCTTCGCCTAGCTGTAATGCTTGTTCGAGGAGAGTTGCTCTTAAGTAGTGAAATTTGTGGATATATTGAATATCCTTATTGTCATGAATAAGAGAGCAAAATAGCTCATAAAAGGATCACATTCGGATTCGTCACCTGAGAAATGAGGCAAATTTATTTTAGGGAGTAAGGGTTTAGGTTTATGAGTGCCCTCACAAGGCGAGGTTTGTTGTTCTTGGGGTGAACTAGGAACTGAAATGTCCTTTCTTTGGTCTTCTTCAAGATGACGTATTATTTTGAAGGCAACACCAATGCCTTCATAGTATTGAGTTTCTACGTCCACTCGTTCGTCTGTTTGACCGAGCATGCATGTTTCAATTTCTGTTCGAACCGTGTTATAGTTCTCATTCGACCGTTCATAATCTTTTAAGCGATGTCTAATTACGTCTAAATTAGACTCTGAGGGAGCCAACTCCTTGATATATTTTTGAAAATCAGGTGATTTACCCCTTGTAGGACGCCCGTTTGGCGGTGAGCTTATCATCTTTATCTTTATCCTTATCCTTGTCCCCAGGAGCCATAATGGAATTGAAAGGTGGAGTACGACTTACGATACTGTAGAGCTTGTAGAAATGCTGTCAAGTTGGCAGCAACAAGCAGGTTGAAAGGTGATGGACACTGTAGGAGACAGGAGTGACTGCTTTCTCCATCCACCAGCCTTGAGCAGTATGAGTTATAGCTGAAAAATTCAAAGTATATATTAGTAATTTGCAAAATATTGACAAATTGGATCCTCCCGGATTTCTGGAACCAACTTTTGGTAGGTTAAGCCTGAGCTCAGACACTACCTGAGGGAGGACGATTTAATAAGAAAAAGGGAAAAAGGTTTAGGAGTGGAAACGATCTTAGGCCGAGAGGAAGAAAATCCAAGTCAAAAAAATCAACAAATAGTGAGAAACAAATAGTTATACTGCGCAAACTTGCGGAAGCAACTTGAATAAGTGGGAGCTTAAGCATGCATAACGGAGAGAGCAGCGTGAGTTGAGGTTAGCGGCAAGGTATCGCTAAGTGCTCTTTCCTTCCCGAACGTGAATTTGGGTACTATGGGGAAGGGCGGTGCGCTGGCGAGCAATGGTATACAAGATGAGCATGATTTATGTACTTTCCCTTCAAAAGGGTGAGCTTTTCTGGAGCATTCTGAAATGATAGACATGTTTAAATTGGCCGGAATATTTTTATATATCCGACACTGTCGGATCCCCAACAGAAAGGCCGAATGCCCCCAGAGTGGGCAGAAATAAAGCACCTTCTGGCTTTTAGTGAGAATTTTATTATTGTTACTGCTGTGAGTTGTTTCGTCACCTCGCCGGTTGAGTCACAGCTGCCCCGGGCTGTGCTCTGCCTCAGTGTATTACGTGCGCCTTACGCAACAGGGCTACTAGGACAAAGGGATGGTCCAGTATATTCGTGACCCAGCCAGTGATGGAAACCTCGAGAAGCCGTGAATCCTGGATGGGTCTAGAAGCATTTATTGAGTCACCGGCCAGCTATATAAGAGCGACCTGGCAAGCGGGGTGGACAGTGTTTTTCGAGCTAGTGCGAGCGTTTACCTTGAGCGACAGTTGTTAGCGACATGACTTGCGAAACCCTAGTGAAGCTGATTCTATTGACAGCGAAGGTGTGTGAAGCCTACAGAGGAACTGTGTCTAGTGTGTGTATTTGTAACTAAGACTAGGATTGGGAGGAGGCGGCCGTGGCTGTAAGTTAAGAACCCTCCCAACATTTGCATGGAGCAAACGTAGGGAACCACGGAATACACTTCTAGGACGGAGGAGTTGAGAATAACGATGCTGAGTGTACCCTGTTCCATCTCTAAGATCAGAATTACGTTTCTTGGCAGTGCCGGGAATTGAACCCGGTCATCAGAGGGGTACAGTCACTACACAACGAGGTGGTCCACACTAAGGTTACTTCTGTTTTCTTTTTCTGTTCGCTGCGTTATATAATTCTAATTTTCTGCAATTCTGTAAATAAGCTTAGCATCTCTGTATCACTTAAAATGCAGTGAGATTGATAATATGTAACCTTGCCAACTTATCGCAGCCAGTGAACCATATCCCACTCCTCAGCGATCTGTGTCACGGAATAACACCATGTTCTGATAACCAGTTTTACTAAACTCAGGGCTTGCCACGATAGCCTAGGGTAGCAATATTAGCTGATTCAAAACGGCGCCACGGCAACGCGGTAGATATACTGAGAATAGCTGGATGAAACCCACATCAACCGACAATAACACTGCGGTTATGTTAGAACAGGCTACGACAAAGATTTACCCTTAAGGGGACCGAGTAGCCTGTGTTTAGCCTCATTAGGCACACATTTCAGAATAAATCTACATTCGTTTTATAAAAATCAAACACTTAATTTTTTAAATATGAAATGCTTTCTTCCAGTGTGCGCGTTGCAGGTTCCCTCTAGTTGTGACGGTAACAGAATTATTAAAACTCAGCCATTTTTCGTTACTCCTGTGGGGGTCCGGGTGCGGACACCAAGAGCCCGCTGATGAGCCAGTTTGGTGTCCTAGGCGAAACCCCACACAAGACACGGCTTAAACCTAGAAAAATGGCTGAATTTTAATTCACTGGCCATGAAAGCCAATATACCAGAATTATTATACTTTGTTAACTTCTGAATTGAACTTTCTATAAAAGCGATTGTCTTTAGTTTTAGGTAGATGTTTCTTGGAAGGTGAGCTGAGAGGGCTATAAATATGAAACCTACACAACTTACTATTCATACACAAATAATGCAGGTAGTGTGGATTTACGGCAATCTGTTGAATAGCAGGGAAAATACGCTAACAAGCACTGACAATTTGGCTATTATTTTGAAGAAATGAATCGCATTGTTATTTAATTTATACCAAGGACTCATCAGTGCTAATGTATTAAATCTGCATGGCATTGTTCAACATATAATATCCCACATCCATGATTGTTTAGAAGATATTCTAGTGGACATGGTATCTACCAAATGTACCTTAATATATTGAACTTTTAGTGTTGGATTAAATAGGATTTTTGTTATCTACAAGGGCCCCTTAACAGGAGAATTCCCTATTTTAACTCAGTGGTAGAGCAACGTCGGTCACAGGCTGCTCCCCCATGTGTCAAACATTCCTATCTTCATGAAATAAACAAGTAGTAGTTGTACAATACACGACATACTAGATGAAAGCTTCCATTTGTCTTTCAAGCTTAGGATTTACAGAAACGATTCTTGTTCCTTAAGCGTCATACTAATCGTCTTCTCCTACTTGTTGACCAGGATGTGACTGTTATTTTCTTGTCCACATTTCGCGTAACTGGAAGGAGAAATATTCTTCAACACAACTTCGTCGGTGCGCAGTCTTTATGAATGGTATTCGATCTGACTAGACTGCAGTCCACTGAAACATGATCTTCCTCGTCTCTCCCAGATAACTGCAGCGTGGAACCGACCTGATCCTTCACCTCATCCCAAAATATCCTGTTTCATTTCCGAAGACATGCTATAATTGTACAGTTCAGCATTAGATTTGAATGAATGACGAAATTAACCGGGAAAAACTATACTTGCGAAGAGATTGAATATTTCAGTTCCATACTTTTGAGCAAATACACAACCTAAATGTGATGAAACCTATAATTTACCAACTCTCAGTAATTATATAACAGATTGGCCTTTCACGGCCGGCGTTAACGAGAAAATCGATACAGATGAAGGTCAGACAATTCATACAGTAGGAAGTTATAGTTCATAGCTAGGTACTAGTTGTCCGGGTGTTGCCTATACACTGTGGACCAGGCAGGATTATTTCTTATCTCCCACGTGTTCCACTTTCTGAGCCGGTCAGTGTATTTATATTTTTTAAATTAATGTAGCGGAATTTCTTCTGACCTGCTGTGAAATTCCGATTGTACTGATTGGAAACAATGAGACTAGCCTATATTGAACAATCTGCGGTGTTACTGTATCATCACACTCACTGCTAAGTCTTAATCAATATTGGCTGACTTACGCATATTTCCGCAGAACAAGGTGAACGAGGTTCACTTTCCTCTGCTCTATAACATAGTTAATTAAGATCAGTTCAATTAATCTATGAGTTGTTATGTCTACATATGGCCGGAGGTTGGTTAATTGGACAATGTGGGAAGAACATTAAGGTGTACAAGGTTAAGCACGCACAGCAATGATGAAACGTTTAGCAATTGCTTGTTGCATGGCTACCGCTGATAATTGTGGTATCACTGTTCAGGCCACTATTTGTATTCTAGTAGCAGTGCTTCACACATTCCACACGACGTTGAAACTTGTCAGATTCACGACATTCACTCCCTGCAATGCGCGCATAAATGGTGTGCAAGGTGCTTCCACAAAGCAGGTCGATCAAAAGATATTTAAGGATTATGTTGACAATTATGCAGTTTGTTGAAGTACGAGTATTTACAATAATGTCCAAGGTGGTTTACCTGTAGAACTTGACAGGCTATAACTGGAATTCGTATGTAACCAACAACCTAGAACAAAGTACAACTACAGTAATTACAGTAGAATCAAGGTTTATGTGGCGTTTGGCTGTTGTCACCATGCCTCAAGTCGAACAACTTGATGACTTCATAATTTCCTACATTTATTTCAATTGTATGATCAAATAATTTATCAGGCCATACCCGAACGCTGAAAGCCGTCTGAGTAAGTTACAGTAGAGCTCTTCTTAATTAAAAAGTTCAGTACTTGGCCAGATCATTATAATCATTCTTATTTCTTGTATTTATCTGCCATTGGCTTTCTTCGCTCATTATACACATCTTCCATTAATGTAAGTTTATTAACTCTCTTCTACGTTTCTTAGTTTTTTATTACCTTTCTTTGAGTGGTTCAGCTTGTTTCAGTGGCTGAATATTAAGGTGTCTAAAAATCAATGAGTCTTTTGCTTTCGTAGAATTTCTTGTTGCAGGTGTATTGTAGATAATAGTAAATTTGATGTTGTTCTCAGTCATTTGTGTTGTCGACATAATCTTCATTATGGTTTGTAAATTAAGATATCATACACCCTGTAGAAGAGTCGCTGCTTTCATGGAATTTGAAATTTGAAATGTGGTTATGGAGAAGGATTGAAAGGATATCCTGGGTGGAAAGGGTCCGGAATGAGGAGGTAATGCAGCGAGTTGGAGAAAATTGGAGGCTGTCACATACCATCCATACAAGGGAGAGGATCTGGCCTGGGCACTGGCTGCGAAGAAAGTGTTTGCCGAGGGATGCTCTCCAAGGATCAGTTAGTTAGTGTTGTTTTAAGGGGAGGAACTTCGAGGTCATCTGCCCCTTGAAGGATCAGTAAATGGAATGAGAGGCAGAGGACGGAGAAGGTATCAGCTGGTGGACAGTGTCAAGATAGCAGGGAATTACCACCAAACATGGTGAACGGCTGAAGACAGGACTGCATGGACAGCTGCTGTGTGAAGACCTGCATAAGGGCAGAACACGTTATATATATAATGTATATTACAAACAGAAATAAGCTGTAACAATATTTCTAAGTACATGCCTTATTTTCAGGTTGTTTCTTGCATTTTCCAGTAATTGGAATTATTTTGTGTTTATCGACAGACACGTTGCAATATCAATTGCCAATAATACAACACGGAAGATGGCTTCAAAGTTCTGTATATTCGCATTAGGTTTGCACTCTGTGTTTGTAATACGATATACTGTTTATCTTTTGTCTTTCGCTTACTCCCATGTCATAGATTTATGGCATGTAAAAGATCCTTCCTCTAACTGAACTTGTGTGAAGCAAAATTTCTACGTTAGATTTCGTTGAAACGCTCTAACAAAGTTCCAACGTTCACCACTAGGTGTCAGTGATATCTGGTAGTGAAAGCTGGAACTACTTGAAAGTGAACGGAACTTGTAGCTCACCCCATGGGTATCCGCTTGAAGCAGCTACAGCTTTTGGCGAGCCGAACGCTAAATAATAAGATAAAGCTCCCAAACTTTACTTATTCACTATACGGGATATTGTCTGTTATTAAATGTTACTGTAATTGCACTTATTTGCTGACAGATTGTCTCTTGTTGATTTCGCTACATTTTGGGATACATTTACAACACTGTACAACCGGGTGAGTTAGCCGTGGTCGTTACGGTATGACTGCTGGCAGTCGCTCACATCCGGGAGGCGCGGAGGTTCGAATCCCCTCGCCGGCAACCTTGAAGATGGTCTTCTGTGGTTTCCCATCTTCCTTCCAGGCAAATGCCACGGTTGGTCCCTTACTATAGGCCACAGCCGCTACCTTCCAACTCCTCGTCCTTACATTCAAACTTTCCTCCCCAGACAACACTCCACACATGACGGTACGTGTAGCTCACCCATTGGGTGTCCGCCTCGAAGCAGCTACAAAACTGGCGAGCCGAATATGCCGAACATGTCCTCGGACACTCCCGGCACTAAAAGCCAAACGCAAAAAAAAAAAAAAAAAAAAAAAAAAAAAAACCACTGTACATCATTGTTTCTGAGTTGATTTAATTAGACTTTGAACTAATATATTGTCTGAAAGTTAATTTCACTACACTCCGAGGTCTTCTTTCTGTTTAGTTCATTCACAGTTCACTGACGACTATTTTAATACATTTTAAAGTTGACTTTTCCATCTATTGCTGTTCTTTCCCTATTCTAGACCAATGCGGACGTGCCTATCTCCATCTTCGTCTTCCTTTGTGACGTATGTCTCTTGTAGGTGCATCCTTGCGTTATAACCTCTCCATTTTTATTTCTCGTTGTGCGATGGCTGTTGTTGATGATACATCTTTGGTAAGCACAAGTGTATTACAGTGTTTCAACCTTACACAACATATTATGCTTATATCATTGTTTACAATGAAGCCTTGTTGTGAGTAAAAAACTTGGAGCCACCTGCACGAGGCAACTGCACGTGCTATAAGACTCAAATAGCGTGATATACCTATTCCAACATACAGTACGTAGTCTATAAGAGATTCGTCACTTTTGGTTATAGAATTTCCGAGAGGGAGCAACGCCTGAGGCAATGTTCTGCTCGGGCAAGTCTAGCAACATAAAAAGTAAAAAGCCATATGAAAGTAGCCTTTATTACACGTAATTGAACAGTATGTTCTGCGATGGGTTATTGATTATTCATGAAAATAACACAAACATAGCTGGGCCTTTCGCTAGGCGTTGAGATATACGTCCAGATAGGAAAATAATACATTTTGATATATATCAATGTTGGCAATAGATTTGTCACGAAGGACACAGTTATGCCGTTCTAGAGCTTAATTCACCTTTAAGCTAATTAAACATTGCTCTCCTACTCTACAGAATTGTTGGGATATTCGATGAATATAAAGAAAACTGTCCAAATGCACACTATAATGCCATAACCTCACTTTTGGCCTAGCATGACGGCTGCCACCCACCCCTCCCCGTAGCCCTAAAGTGCCCTAAACTACAAATTTTATTGCAATGCAAAGGAGAATGGGTAAGAAAACAAACAAGAGATGAAATGCACACATTAATTCTCTATATATTTTTATTCGAGAGTAGTCCATATTGCCCACTAGTTTTACACATGGTCAACACCAGGAAGATGATAATCGCCGTATTGTTCTCACTATCATTATAATTCTTACATCCCGGTACTTGGCAATTTTTCCTCCCTTGCAGGGGCATGATTGACTCCCAATTCAATTCAAATGAAATGAAAATTCACAGCCTGCTTCCAGTCTCCGACCGGGTCAGGAATGGAATGAATGAAGCCCCCATCGAGCGGCGAGGATATGAACTGTGCCGGCTGCCGAGGCCTGACGCACTCCTCTGGGGCAATGATTAAATGAATGACAGATGAAATGAAATGATAGTGGAGAGTGTTGCTGGAATGAAATTTTTGACAGGGAAAACCGGAGTACCCGGAGGAAAACCTGTCTGCCTCCGTTTTGTCCAGCACAGATCTCACATGGAGTGACCGGGATTTGAACCACGGATCCAGCGGTGAGAGGCCGGCGTGCTGCCGCCTAAGCCACGGAGGCTCTCAATTCAATTCAAATAAATAATCAAAATAACGAACAAATCAAAACAACCCACAACACCACGAGGAAAATCAATCAAAACAGACTATTTCTGCTTCCACCAGTCGGTTTGATGTCAGCGTTCATGAGTGCCAACTACGGAACCTTAGTGCTAAAATTAATTCTTTATTGGTTGGCAGAACATCCCGAGCAGAGCTTTATCGCGACCCACGCGCTCCCTATGAACTGCCATCCCCCTGACTGTGAGTGGTGCACTATTATACCGTATTATAGGGGTACCACGTACAATAGAATGTTTCAGTGCGCATGCGCACCAGAGTAGGGAAGAGCGTTTCCATCACTCTTGTCTGTCCACTGCAATAATCTTTCTTCCACGCAAGTGCGCCAGGAAGGGCAAGTGTCTCTCTCTCTCTTTCTCGCTGCTACTGGTTTCCTTGTAGATGGACCATGTGCAAAGTGGATTTGTAGTGCCAAGTGTATGGAGGGGGAAGCTGTTCAGCAGCATCGTACGGCGAGTCTCGCCTCCAATATTCTTTTATACGTGGAACCCCTATAGTGAGTGATGCCAAGCACTAAAATGTTGCAGCACTTACAGAAATGTAAAAGGCTAAAGGATTGTGGTCAATTGTTTGAATAATTACTTGAAAGTATCTGACAGATGAAAATGAAAATCCACAGCCTGCTTCCAGTCTCCGACCGGGTCAGGAATGGAATGAATGAAGCCCCCATCTAGCGGCGAGGATATTAACTGTGCCGGCTGCCGAGGCCTGACGCACTCCTCTGGGGCAATGATTAAATGAATGACAGATGAAATGAAATGATAGTGGAGAGTGTTGCTGGAATGAAAGTTTGACAGGGAAAACCGGAGTACCCGGAGAAAAACCTGTCTGCCTCCGTTTTGTCCAGCACAGATCTCACATGGAGTGACCGGGATTTGAACCACGGACCCAGCGGTGAGAGGCCGGCGTGCTGCCGCCTAAGCCACGGAGGCATCTGACAGATAAACAGTTTAAATATAACATTTCTGTATCTTAATAATTGTAAATACAGCTGTACATAAGTGTTATATACATATTCACTGAGCCTGAATAATCCTAAGTGTACCGGATCTGACGATGTTCGCTTGACGAACAAAACTAGTCACCCAATTAAACCCCCATTTATGTGAGAAGTGTTTTATTAAGTGTATAAATAACTCGTGTAATTATATCAGGCACTAGGAAATTAATATTTACTCCCCGCCCAATCTGATTGGGTACACTCATGTTGACCGACCGGAAGGCGATTATATTAATGATACCAAGGTGTTCTAAGGTGACTTGGATATTCTTTTCTAACTTCATCACTCCATAATCTCCAGCTCTTAGGCCTATTAGCTTATTTTCATCTTATGAGAAAATAGGCTTATGAGATCACCCTTTGTCCGTGTGTGTGTGTGTGTGTGCGCGTATGTGTGTGTATGTGTGTGTGTACCCCATAATAAAAGCAAACGGCCGAAGCGATTTGAATGAAAATTGGTAAAGACATACTACTACATTGTCCAACCTCGACAATGCCTTTCAAATTTTATTACGTCTTTCCAATCCAACATGGTGGCCGCGCGAAATATTTCACCGGTATTGTATATCTCCAACAATATTACAGATATTACCCTGAAATTTTTTACGTTGATAAAGTATACTACTATCAGTTCACCTATGGAACTTTTGAAACCCTGTTAAGTACAAATCCAACATGGCAGCCAAGCAAAGTTAGACTATTAAAATAACATTTTCTTGTGATTTAATCAACCAAGCACAGTGAGACTTGGTACGATAAATGTTTTAAGCTATTGGCATCTAATTAAGTTTAATTGTTTTCATAACCTCAAGATAGCGGCTGTGCAAAACTTTTAAAATAACATTTCTACTTTTTGTGACCTAATCATGCGATCGACGTGAAAGTTTGAACAATTAACCTACGCAGTTTTCTTCATCTAATGGTACTTCAATTATAGAAAAATCCAACATGGTGACTCTCCGAAATATTTAGACGCCTCTCAATAACTACGAATCTATTACAGAAATCAAACTGAAATTTTGTATGTTGATAGAGGTTTATAACCTGATGAGCACAAATCCAACATGGCGGCGACGCAAAATTTAAATATTTAAATAAATTGTTCTCGCGATTTACTTATTCGAGCGCTGTGAAATTTGGCACGGTATGTTTTCGTATAAGCTTTAGTATATTGACGTCTAATTCAATAGAAGTTTATGACAACTTAAAAATGGTGACTGTGCATTTTTCTAAATCTCGTTTTATATTTCTCGTGTCCTAATGAAGCAACAGAAATGTAGTTTCGTAATATGGACTATCATTAGAATATTCGTCTGCTGGCATATAATTTTATAGCCTATGTATGAAACAATCCAAAATGACGTCCATACAATATATTTCCCCGGTTCACAATATCTCCGAATCTATTTAAGCAACCAAACTGAATTTTTTATGGTGTAAGGGGACTGTTAATTAAGTACATATATGTGACTTTCAAACTCCTGATAATCAAAAAAACAACATGGCGGCCAAGTGATTTTCAAATATTTCAAATGATTTTTCTGGCGATCTAATCTCCCGAGAGTAAATATGCTAAGAACAACGACATTTATTCAGAGGTTAGTATAGAGACATCTCATGTCTTTATGCTTTCAAAAATGTCAATATAGCTTCAGTTCAAAATATTCTAAATCTTTTTTTCTCTTAACCCATTAAAGCGATTGAAGAGAAGACTCGTATGATATGCTATTATAGTAATCATAATATAATGGTGCAGAATTCTGTAGTTTACTTTTCTTAAATCATAACAAGATGTTCAGCAAAGAACATATAGCCTACTTTCTCCTAAATGTATGGGTATATTTATAACTCTTTGTCCTCATCCCTAAAACCACCTCTACCACCATGTAGTGTTTGTTTTCTTTTATATTGATAATTAGCCAGTAAGTGTCAAAATCAATATTATATACTTTATGATGATTGAATAACAAAACTACTAACTTATTGTAATGCATTCACGACCGTTAATCTCTATATTAAGCCAGCCTGCAAACTTAAGGATCTATCGTTTTGGGTACCTTCCCCTTAAAAAATCCGCGCCAATCACAGTAGGTTGGTGCTGCGACCTAGCAGTGAATTCATATTTATCTAGTACGCCTCTGGGTGTTCAACGAGTAGGCAGTTTAAAGTAGCCAGGAGGGAGGCGATCCAACTGGCAGTGTTTAATGATAGAGCGTACAGTCACTCGTCCTGCTAGAAGGACCTTCCGGAAGTACTTTTGTACACAGCGGTGCGTCCTTCCAGCAGGACTTTGGACCCTTATGGCAAATGTTTGAACTGGCCTTCCAGCAGGACGCGTCCTTCCGGCAGTACTTTGGGTTATCAGAGCGTAATAATATTGCAGTTCTGGTACTGGGCAAACAATAAAAGTCTGTAAATATTCTAAAATATTCAATATGACTCATATTGACTAATACAATAACTGTCTCTTAACAACATATTGACTCTAAAATATATAAACGTATAAAGTATAAACGTGTTTTCTTATAGTACAGAGACTAAATAAATGTATGAGCGACGGCGCGTCCATCACTCGAGAATAAATAAATTAAAAAAAGCCTAGTTGTGTTTTTGTCAATATCCCACTGCACAGTTGCACAACTACACGTAATTTAAACTACAGTACCATGACATTTACTGATATCATAATTACTAGCAAATAACGAGCGACTCCATGCATCTCCGCTGTTTGGAGCATCGAAATAGGTAGCAAAAACATAAACACAGTCACCATTACGTATAATCGCCGCCATTACTGAACGGTCAGAGCTACCAACTTCAGACTTGCATGCGCTGATTCGTTACATTTCCCTCTATATAATGGAAGAAAGAACGGTCCTGCCAGCAGGACGCTTCGTCCTCATATAAGCAATTGAATTACGTACTCAAATGAGGACCTAACTTCCTGCCGGCAGTGCCTTGTACGTTCTATCATTAAAGGTAATCGGAGCGCGATCGTGGCTAATAGTCGAACTACCAGTATTACAAAATTGCCATACTTTAGGAGGCCAGGTATTGACACAGTGGTATATTTGGAACAATACTACCCACATAACCCACAAGAGGACAGCACCGTACAGAGACATTAAGAAGGCTGTGGTTGATAACAACGTGTATCTAATTCTTCTATTCTCCTTTTCGTAATGTCTTCTGTTTATGTGCAATGCTGGGACTGTGATTTTATTAATAAACGAGTGTATACATTAGCCTCCCCTTTGAGCTAAATGACATTTTATTCAGTATCTGTGAAAAGAGCTTGTGCACATCATTTGTAAAAGAATTCAAAAAAAAAAAGTCAACTGTAGCAGTATTCGATCCCCAGTCAACTGCGTGACAGGCTAACACGCTAGCCCAGAGCTAAACATATCCGTAACATCATGGCGACCTTAACTGATATATTAGATTCAACCTGTTGGCAAATAATGACTTGAAATAAACTATTTCTTCACTGCAGTACATCTTCATTATAGATCATTTCATACAAAGTTTATATTATTGTATCAGTAGGGTATATCGCATACAACATACTAAAACTACTGAAATATAAGACAGGCTCATGAGGACAGCTGCCATCTTGTCGTGTGGCAGATACAGCTCAGCTCTTTTAAGCCAGTCATACAGAATAATATTATAATATTAAATTATAATAAATAACGGATCACGACCTTCAGGATAGCTTAAACCACCCTAGGCTTGATAATCTGAATTGGTGGGTCTTAAGCTATTGATTATAATGGTTGCATAATTCACACGGCCACCATCCTGAAATGGCAAGGCCGATGACCTTGAAGTTTGGGTGAAAGACGCGTCCTATATAAAGGTATGTTGTCACCAAATTTGGTAGAGATCGGATGATTAGTTTAGCCGTAATTTGAGTTTACGTTTTGAACGTTTGAGTGGCCGCCATTCAGTTTTGGTAAAGATGGTGGCGATATAAAGTATGGCACTGAGGTGCCCTATGCTAGAGCTACCTCTGTACCAAATTTCGTTCAATTCGGTTTCACCGTGTTCGAATTGATAGGGGGGACAGACATTCAGAGTACACTCACACACACACACACACACACACACACACACACACACACACACACACAGACTCACACACACACAGACAGACACACAATTTTTCGCCCTGTGTTGATCTCATAAGTCTACTTTCATTTTTTGCAAAAATCGAAAGTAGGCTAAAAACAGTGCATTTGACTTGTCTTAAATTAAACTCCTCTTACTCGTTGCAGAAAGATGCCATGTCGCGGTAGGAGTCTTAATCGCCGATACAGAAAGTTATGTACAGTATTCTAGCATCACTTTATCAATGCAATGGTGTTTGTGGAGACAATAGGTGTTTAGTATACATCACATCGAAAATCTTTTTAACAGCTGGGTGAGTTTTTAATGGAACAAACCACTAGGATATATGAAAATAGGCTATTTAGTTTTTCACGGAACTACTTGTTTATATTTGCGTTTATGATCACCTCGTGGTGTAGCGGCTAGAGTTCTTGGTTGTCGCTTTGAAGGTTCGGGTTCGATTTCCGGCTCTGCCAATACATTTTAATTCTAGTCTGAGGGCTACAACGGGGTACACTCAGTCTCGTGAGGCAAACGTGAGAAGAGATGGATTTGATTCCATCCTCAGCTATCCTGGAAGTAGTTTTCAGTGATTTCCCCACTTTTACTCTAGGCAAATGTCGGGATGTGTCCTAAATTAAGACCACGGCTGCCTCCTTTCAAATTCTCAACTTAATTACAAATACACACAATAATACAATCATCTCAATAATACAGGTTATCAGACAAATTACACACATAGCCAAGTACACCTGGATACTTGGCTACGATGTCACAAAGCCCCTGAACGAAAGCAACAACAACAATAACAACAAAGTTAATTATAAACTATTTATTTTTAATATTGTCATTTAGACTTTCACGGCCCGTGTAATTATTCATAATGTTGAATTTTGGGCTTATGCCGTGTTTTATTATATTGCAATTCGACGCGTTTCGAAAGAAACCATGTCTTTCATCGTCAGGAATAATCTGGAATACGACAATGTTGCTAAGAGAAAGCAACGAAGAACATATAGAAGGTGCCCAAAGATGGACGCCATTATAGCCCCATGTTAGGGACAACGGAAAGCAGCAGTGAATTACTTTCTCAGGGTTCTGATAATAGGTAGCCAGGATTCACTGAGATTGTAGCCGGTGTCGCGGTTGAAATTATCTGGGTGTTTACGTATTTCAACCGCCTCCCTGATGATTCTGGGACGATATTGCTTTATACGGGCAAGAACATCCACCCCTTGGAACAAGACATCATGGCCAGGTGTTAAAGCATGATCGGCAACAGCTGATTTATCAGGTTGAATGAGCCTGATACATCTATTATGTTCCTTAATGCGAGTGCATATTGTTCTCGAAGTCTGCCCGATGTAAACCTTGCCACAAGTACAGGGAACTCTGTAGATACCCGGTTGTTGCAATTTAGGCAAACTGTCCTTAGTTGGTCGCAGGAGTTGCCTAATCTTAACAGAAGTTCCAAATACAGTCCGTATGTTGTATCGACGTAGGATTTTAGCAATACGATCCGTTGTGTTATGTATGTACGGAAGGTAAGCAGTTCCTCTTACATCTCTTTTCTCAACTGACGTCCTATTATTATTTGTTGGTTTCAGAACCGTAGAAATCAAAGCCTTGCTATAACCGTTGCTCTCAAAGGTGGTTCGCAGGGTGTTAATTTCTTCTTGTAAAGAAGACACTTCACAAATCCTCCTAGCCCTGGTAGTTAGAGTTGTAAGGATACCATGTTTCTGGGCAGGGTGATGGTGAGAACTTGCGTGGAGATATCTATTGGTGTGTGTTGGCTTACGAAAAACGCTGTGTCCTAAAGATCCATCCTCTTTCTTGGTGACGAGAACATCTAAAAAAGGTATTTTGCCGTCAGATTCCTTTTCCATGGTGAAACAAATAGAAGGGTGCTGGAGATTAAGGTGATCCAGGAAATGGCTAAGATTTTCCTCACCTTCCGTCCAAACAACGAACGTGTCATCCACATAACGCCACCAGATCTTCGGTTTGAAAGGAGCCGACGACAAAGCTTTCTCTTCAAAGTTCTCCATGAAGAAATTAGCCACAACAGGAGAGAGAGGACTACCCATGGCCACACCATCAGTCTGCTCATAAAAATTCCCATTCCATAGAAAGTAGGAGGAGGTCATGCAGTGATAAAAAAGTCTTGTGATGTCTTCAGGAAAAAGGCCATTAATGAGAGACATAACACCATCAATAGGTACTCTCGTAAACAGAGACACCACGTCGAGACTCACTAGAATATCACCCGGCTGAAGTGTTATAGCTTTTAACTTTTCCACGAAGTGTGTGGAATCCTTAATGTACGAAGGCGTGTTACCCAGAAGCGGCTGAAGTAGTCTACCTAAGTATTTGGAAAGGGCATATGTAGGAGAACCAATCGTACTAACAATGGGTCTAAGAGGAACATCGTCCTTATGTATTTTAGGAAGACCATAGAGTCTCGTAGGAATAGCATCCCCTGGAAGGAGAGTCTTCGCTGCATCCGCTGGAATAGATGATTGCTTGATCAATTTGACGGTGACATTTGAGTAGCGAGTAGTAGAATCACGACTATTAATCCTATATACAGGATCTGATAACAAAGACGAGATCTTGGAATCATAATCAACCTTATCCAATACCACTGTCGCATTACCCTTGTCAGCGGGGAGAACGATAATATCAGAATTGTCCCTTAGATCTTTAAGTGCCCGGCTTTCGCCTTGTTTTAAGTTGGTGTTAGGTGGCTTAGCTGTCTTGAGAACTCGGGAACATTCTTGCCTGGCTTCCTCGGCCTCTTCAGGTGTGAGGTGATGTACTGAGGATTCTACGGATGTAATAAGTTCTTCAATAGGAATTCTTCTAGGCGCTACAGCAAAATTGAGACCTTTAGCGAGAACTGCCTGTTGGGTATCACTTAGGGGGTTGCTGGACAAATTTACGACAACCTTGTTAGCATCAAGTCTAATGGCTTGAGATTTCTGCAACTGACATAACCTATCATATTTGGAAATATGTCTGTCCCTCACCTGATCTAGAACGCTGTTAGCTTGCACTGAAGAAATACGATCGAAGATATTCCATAATTCCTCACTTACGAAGTTTGAGAGGCGTAGATGTAGCTGTAGTAACTCCCTCGAAATAAAATCCAACTGCTTACGAGTATGCTGTAACCTCTCTCTCAATAACGCCTTGCTTGCACGACGATAGATTCTCGTTGCCACGACGATAGATTCTCGTTGCCTTAGGTGTTCTGAAGAAATGCTTCAACATAACAAAATTCGGTAGAATATCATGATCCCGGCATCTTAGGAGAAAAGCGAGTGAAGAGATTAGACACACCTTCTTGCGTCGTAACCTACTGAATCTAGACATTCTAGATTCAGTAGGTTACGACGCAAGAAGGTGTGTCTAATCTCTTCACTCGCTTTTCTCCTAAGATGCCGGGATCATGATATTCTACCGAATTTTGTTATGTTGAAGCATTTCTTCAGAACACCTAAGGCAACGAGAATCTATCGTCGTGCAAGCAAGGCGTTATTGATAGAGAGGTTACAGCATACTCGTAAGCAGTTGGATTTTATTTCGAGGGAGTTACTACAGCTACATCTACGCCTCTCAAACTTCGTAAGTGAGGAATTATGGAATATCTTCGATCGTATTTCTTCAGTGCAAGCTAACAGCGTTCTAGATCAGGTGAGGGACAGACATATTTCCAAATATGATAGGTTATGTCAGTTGCAGAAATCTCAAGCCATTAGACTTGATGCTAACAAGGTTGTCGTAAATTTGTCCAGCAACCCCCTAAGTGATACCCAACAGGCAGTTCTCGCTAAAGGTCTCAATTTTGCTGTAGCGCCTAGAAGAATTCCTATTGAAGAACTTATTACATCCGTAGAATCCTCAGTACATCACCTCACACCTGAAGAGGCCGAGGAAGCCAGGCAAGAATGTTCCCGAGTTCTCAAGACAGCTAAGCCACCTAACACCAACTTAAAACAAGGCGAAAGCCGGGCACTTAAAGATCTAAGGGACAATTCTGATATTATCGTTCTCCCCGCTGACAAGGGTAATGCGACAGTGGTATTGGATAAGGTTGATTATGATTCCAAGATCTCGTCTTTGTTATCAGATCCTGTATATAGGATTAATAGTCGTGATCCTACTACTCGCTACTCAAATGTCACCGTCAAATTGATCAAGCAATCATCTATTCCAGTGGATGCAGCGAAGACTCTCCTTCCAGGGGATGCTATTCCTCCGAGACTCTATGGTCTTCCTAAAATACATAAGGACGATGTTCCTCTTAGACCCATTGTTAGTACGATTGGTTCTCCTACATATGCCCTTTCCAAATACTTAGGTAGACTACTTCAGCCGCTTCTGGGTAACACGCCTTCGTACATTAAGGATTCCACACACTTCGTGGAAAAGTTAAAAGCTATAACACTTCAGCCGGGTGATATTCTAGTGAGTCTCGACGTGGTGTCTCTGTTTACGAGAGTACCTATTGATGGTGTTATGTCTCTCATTAATGGCCTTTTTCCTGAAGACATCACAAGACTTTTTTATCACTGCATGACCTCCTCCTACTTTCTATGGAATGGGAATTTTTATGAGCAGACTGATGGTGTGGCCATGGGTAGTCCTCTCTCTCCTGTTGTGGCTAATTTCTTCATGGAGAACTTTGAAGAGAAAGCTTTGTCGTCGGCTCCTTTCAAACCGAAGATCTGGTGGCGTTATGTGGATGACACGTTCGTTGTTTGGACGGAAGGTGAGGAAAATCTTAGCCATTTCCTGGATCACCTTAATCTCCAGCACCCTTCTATTTGTTTCACCATGGAAAAGGAATCTGACGGCAAAATACCTTTTTTAGATGTTCTCGTCACCAAGAAAGAGGATGGATCTTTAGGACACAGCGTTTTTCGTAAGCCAACACACACCAATAGATATCTCCACGCAAGTTCTCACCATCACCCTGCCCAGAAACATGGTATCCTTACAACTCTAACTACCAGGGCTAGGAGGATTTGTGAAGTGTCTTCTTTACAAGAAGAAATTAACACCCTGCGAACCACCTTTGAGAGCAACGGTTATAGCAAGGCTTTGATTTCTACGGTTCTGAAACCAACAAATAATAATAGGACGTCAGTTGAGAAAAGAGATGTAAGAGGAACTGCTTACCTTCCGTACATACATAACACAACGGATCGTATTGCTAAAATCCTACGTCGATACAACATACGGACTGTATTTGGAACTTCTGTTAAGATTAGGCAACTCCTGCGACCAACTAAGGACAGTTTGCCTAAATTGCAACAACCGGGTATCTACAGAGTTCCCTGTACTTGTGGCAAGGTTTACATCGGGCAGACTTCGAGAACAATATGCACTCGCATTAAGGAACATAATAGATGTATCAGGCTCATTCAACCTGATAAATCAGCTGTTGCCGATCATGCTTTAACACCTGGCCATGATGTCTTGTTCCAAGGGGTGGATGTTCTTGCCCGTATAAAGCAATATCGTCCCAGAATCATCAGGGAGGCGGTTGAAATACGTAAACACCCAGATAATTTCAACCGCGACACCGGCTACAATCTCAGTGAATCCTGGCTACCTATTATCAGAACCCTGAGAAAGTAATTCACTGCTGCTTTCCGTTGTCCCTAACATGGGGCTATAATGGCGTCCATCTTTGGGCACCTTCTATATGTTCTTCGTTGCTTTCTCTTAGCAACATTGTCGTATTCCAGATTATTCCTGACGATGAAAGACATGGTTTCTTTCGAAACGCGTCGAATTGCAATATAATAAAACACGGCATAAGCCCAAAATTCAACATTATGAATATTTATTTTTACCTAAAGTCAATATTTATTTCATGAAACCGTACCGGTTGCGGTCATATTGTGATCTTCTTCAGCTGGTCTATGATGAGTAACTGAGTAGTACCGTACCAAAAGTTCACAGAGTAAATTTTCAAAAAAAAACAACATCTGTTACAATAAATTTTATGAATTATGCATAAAACAAGTAGTTCCGTGACGAACTAAAGAGCCAACTTTTCTTAAAATTTAAGATTCATGCCAATCTATATAGACCTATCTAGAATAATGACGAAATCAAGTTGGTAATACTAACATTTCTAAGTACTGCAGTTTGAAATACACCAGAAATAGTGTAGCCTAATAGAGTAACTTACTACAATTGGCAGCCCTGGTGACTCTGAATATATTTTTAGTTCCATGTCTTAAGGTATAAAATGCACATACAAAATTTGGTTGACGTCTAATTGATAGTATGGACGTTACATGCTGTTTGATATTGGATTTATCAGTGTGCGTAAAACATGTTGGGAACAATGTCATGTATGATATGCTCAGAATTAATTTGAAATATTACGATCTATTATAGTGCCAATTTTGGATAAAATCCATTTGTGAGTATAGATGTTACATGTAATTCAAATTGAAACTATCAGAAAGCTTAGAATCATGTTGGCAGCACTGAGGCATATTAGTTACTCCAAATTAATCTAGAATGTCAGGTACTATACGTGTGCAGAGTTTAGAGCTGATGGCTTGCATACTTTCTGATATATTACAGTAATATTAGGATTAAACAACTACAGAGAGCATTAACTAACAGTTGGCATCCCTGCTGGTTCTTACGAATACGCATAGCCATAACTGTTTTGGTACACAAAGCACATACGAAATTTGGTTGAAATCCATTTGTTAGTGTAGAAGTTATATGCATTTAAATACTGGACCTATCAGCAGGCTTAGAATCGTGTTGGCAGCACTGATGTATATAAGTTACACCAAACTTAGGTAGAATAGGCTATCAGATACTATACGTGTGCAAAGTTTAGAGCTGTTGGCTTGCATACTTTATGATATATTGATATTAGGGTTATAACATAGAGAGAGCATTTATTAACAGTTGGCAGCCCTGGTGGCTCTTTAGAATACGCACAGTTATATCTGCTGTAGTACACATAGTACATACGAAATTTGGTTGAAATCCAAGCAATAGTATAGAAGTAACATGCATTTAGAAATTGGACATATCGACAGGCTTAGAATCATGTTGGCAACACTAGCATCTATGGACTTCTGAAAATTAATCTGGAATGTAATTATCAATATGTGTGCCAATTTTGGACTTGTTCGCATGCATAACCTCTGAAATATCCAACAGAGAGCTCATATTTCAATTGCGATTTTTCAGCAGTTTGTAGCAATGACGTCAATTTCAAATATGGCTATGAGATATTCTTTATACTAACCAAATTTGGTTTCGAGAGCTGCAGCGGTTTAGGAGTTGATAAGGGGTTACACACACACAGACAGACAGACAGACACACATTTTCCTGGATTGATCTCATAAGTCTACTTTTTCCTCATTTTTGCAAAAAGTGAAAAGTAGGCTAAAAATTGTCTTGAAAAACAGCGTAGAAATTAGGAGATGTGTATTTGAAAATATGCACTGTTTTTGAATCAATTAGGTTATAAAATTCCTGATGTGTATTTGTTAGGTATAGTATAGAAAAACTTTGGAATATGTGTTGCGAAGTTATGTTGAACTTTTGGTATGGTACTACTCAGTAACTCATCATATACCAGCTGAAGAAGGGCACAAAGTGGCCGAAACCGGTATGGTTTTTCATAAAATAAATATTGTCTTTAGGTAAAAATAAATAGTTTATAATGAACACGTCAATAAGGTATCGGGCTATCATGGTCATTTTTATGTCATTCTATAACAACGTTTATGTTTCTCGTCATTTCTTAGTACTGAAAATTCTACACTCACCCTTAGCACACGGGACTGAAATGACTACGACATCCACGCCCATAAATGAAGGAACTACAACAGCAGCAACAACAACAGCGGTGACGTACTTTAAAGTTCACGTTGAACTGCTGAACATAAAAATAAACAATTAAAAATATCAAGTTTTTATTTTTGATGGCACCGTATGTTATATAGGCTTACTAATACTTCAAACAATACGTAGTTCTCACTTTCAATTTTTTCTGACGGACCATATGATAACACAGGCCTGTGAAATTTATGTTTCTGAAAAATACAAGAGAAGTTTTGGCTATTTTTAATGTTATTTGGTGAGCTTATTTTGAAAATGACTTCCTCTTTTGCATCAGAACAGTTTATTTTTGTAAAATTGATATCGATATTTTTGCTAAAATCAAGAGAGAGAGAGAGAAAAAAAAGAAAAATTCCCTTGAGTTTAAACTTTTTACATCAAACTATGGTGCCAGTTTCTTGAAGAAACTAACATAAAATAGACGATTGACCAAGAGGATTTTTTTTAAATGTACGGTAACATAAACGTTTGAAACAAATTTTAAACTGAACAAAATACAAAACAAAGTGTCTATTTAAGTATGTAGACTTTTTCCTTTGAAACTTCTTCTTAACGTTCTTCTATTATTTCAATCTCAGGTAAATGTTCATAAAAATCCAAGTACAAATGCATTTTTCAAGAAAACGTGACGTAATAGAACTTTTTAATTACTGTTTTCGAAAACAGCACTGGAAAATACATAACGTTCAGATATCACTTCCTATCTTTCTTTCTTTTCATCGAAGACCTGTGTAATTTTCAATTTAATCAAGTAAATACAGCGAATTCATTCTTCGAGTTCTATTTGAGGTGTATTTGAAGGATATTAGCAGTGGGTGTGACCTTGTTGATAGAATAAGAGCCACAGTATGTGGAATTCGACATTGATTTCTTGTGTGAGAAATGCCGATAGTGATTTATGTGATGTGGTTGCCAATTAATTACAATATGTTACAAACCGTCTTTGAAGAGGTGAGCACGTGTGTATTTCATCAATGTCAGGTGTCGTGCTGTGAGACATTGCCATAAGCAATTCACGTTAATGACAGCAGGGACACAGTCAATACGCTGAAACTGGGAACGTATTAGCGATTGCAGGAACTAAGCTGCATAATAACAGTGACATCAGACGCTCATGTGCAATGGACCGTGAACTCTTTGAAAGATGCAAAATTAATTATTTCATACGATAAATCTCAGTTGAGTTCAATTTCTTATTTGCGTCGATGAGATTGAGAGGTGGCTAAGGAGGGAAATAATGGAAAATTAGGTGGTGTTCCATTATGGTGAATTACCCAAGCTCCACCTAATTTTGAGAAACGAGCTTGTAGTTTAACGTGACCGTTAATCTCGCGATCATGAGCCACGGGACCTCCTTTTTACGTGGAATCCAAATCACAGGACATAGCATTTCACTTCAGAAAATCTCACATGCATTCACCGGGAATCGAACCCAGTCCGCTTTGGTGAGAGACAAAGAGCTTTACTGCTACGTCAACACGCCTCCACCTAATAGTATATCAACTTCTGCGTTTAGAAACCTAATGCTGCAATACAGACATCACAATTACACAGGTTTTCATGTGTGAAGTTTAGAAGCCATTGATTCAGTGTTGCTTGTACAAACTGCCAATTTATACTTTTCAGTCGGTCAATACGCTTTTTCCCACTTAGATTAGGTGGGATAACTATATAGCATACTTTTCCTAAAAAATACATGTAGCCTATTAATAATATTCACTGACAATGGGGGAATTTAGGATTACGCGTTTCGACCATCACGTGGTCATCATTAGATCCTGATCACTAGGGTTGAAAATGAAAATCCACAGCCTGCTTCCAGTCTCCGACCGGGTCAGGAATGGAATGAATGAAGCCCAGATCTAGCGGCGAGGATATGAACTGTGCCGGCTGTCGAGGCCTGACGCACTCCTCTGGGGCAATGATTAAATGAATGACAGATGAAATAAAATGATAGTGGAGAGTGTTGTTGGAATGAAATTTTGACAGGGAAAACCGGAGTACCCGGAGAAAAACCTGTCTGCCTCCGTTTTGACCAGCACAGATCTCACATGGAGTGACCGGGATTTTAACCACGGACCCAGCGGTGAGAGGCCGGCGTGCTGCGGCCTAAGCCACGGAGGCTGCCTGATCACTAGGGTTAAAGTTTAAAATTGTACAAATACTAATTGTACCCGGCATGCATTCAGAAACAATCTCGGGTGCGTGCACAACAACTCACCAAAGTTCATTTGTTGAAGCGATTAACGCGCAAACACTCATTTGTTGAAACGAGAAAGAAACGCATACATTTACAGAAGTGTAATAGATTAACGGATTTAAAACAAGTAGTTCCGTGAAGAACTATACAGCCTATTTTCATATATCCTACTCATATTAACTGTCTCTATCAAAATACAAAATTTCAGTTTAATTGCTGTAACAGATTCGTAGATATTGAGAACCGTCTAAATATTTCAGATGGTCGCCAGGTTGGATTTTTATTTTTGTACAACAACAACAAAAAAAGTCAACCCCTGGCACTATCCAGCCCATGACGGGCTAAGGCCGACCAAGCGACCGCTGCCCAGCCATTTGGCCTGCAGATATTGGGGTGACGCGTGATCAGCGCGTCGGGTCCCCTCGGCCGTTAATCTTGGTATTCGTGATCGGGGCGCTGTCTCACTGTCAGACAGCTACTCAATTGTCCTCACGAGGCTGAGGGCACCCCGTTCCAACCCTCACGTCAGTTTTAAAATCCCTGACGGAGCCGGGGATCGAACCCGGGGCCTCCGGGTGAGAGGCAGGCACGCTACCCCAACACCACGGGGCCGGCTTTATTTTTGTACTATTACATTAATATTATTGTGTACGTGTGGTATACAAACTTCAATCGCATGATTAGAACACAAGAAGTAAATGATAGATTTTAAAATAACGCACACCAGCCATTTTGTGATTATGCAAACAATTGAAATAAATTAGATGCCAGTGGATCAACATTTGTATAAGCATTTAACGTGCAACGTTTCACGGCACTCGGATAGTTAATTCGCGAGAAACGTCCATTTAAATATTTATACTTCGCGTCGCCGCCATGTTGGATTTGTGCTCACTAGGTTACTGAAATTCCTATAGTTGAGCATATGTTCATAGTCTCTTTGAACATTAAAAAATTCAGTTTGGTTGCTGTAAGAGATTCATAGATATTGAGAACCGTCTAAATATTTCGGAAGCTCGCCATTTAGGATTGTTATATGTACAGGCCATAGAGTTATGTACCATTCAAGGACAATTACTGCCTAGGTTCATTATTCAAACTTTCACTTCGATCGCATGATTACGTCACAAGAAATAAAAACTTAATTTTAAAATTTCGCACAGCCGCCATCTTGAGGTTATGTAAACAATTGAATTAAATTAGATGGCAGTGCATTACAAACTGCAAAATCATTTACTGTACCACATTTCACGGCGCTCAGAGAGTAAAATCACGAGAAAAGTCTATTAAAATATTTCAAATTCGCTTGGTCGCCATGTTCGTTTTGTACTTTACAGGATTATGAAATATACATAGGTAAACTTGTATCAGTACCCTTTATCACCGTACAAAATTTCAGGGTGATATCTGTAATATTTTCGGAAATATAGAATGTCAGTGAAATATTTCGCACAGCCGCCATTTTGAGGTTATGTAAACAATTGAACTAAATTAGACTCCAGTGCATTACAATGTGTATAAACAATTGCTGTACCAAGTTTCATTACGTTTGGATAGTTAAATCGCGAGAAAAGTCTATTTAAAAGTCTCAAATTCGCTTGGCCGCCATGTTGGTTTTGTAGTCACCAGGTTTTTGAAAGTCTCATAGGTGAACTTCTAGTAGTGCCCTTTATCATAGTACACAATTTCAGGGCGATATCGGTAATAATTTCGGAGATATTGAATGCTAGTGAAATATTTCGCACAGCCGCCATGTTGGATTGGTGAGACGTGACAAAATTTGAAGGGCACGGTCGAGGTCGCCGGGAATAGCGTTATGAACTTACCTAGTTTCATTGAAATCGCTCCAGCCGTTTAGATTTTATTAGGGGGACACACACACACACCTCGCACACACACACACGGACAAAAGGTGATCTCATAAGCCTATTTTTTCAAAATTGAAAATAGGCTAAAAATAACTGGTAAAAGATTCTGACTATTTCAAAATTGAATTAAAATCTTCTGTGCTGTAACTTAATAATATGTTAATGATGATTTAATTTGAAGGGCGTGTGCATGTTGGTCATTTAGCCCAGTGAATTTGGGTGTGTGTGCGTATTTTGTCCGTTAATCTGTGCTATTGTCATGGCTGTATTAGCGTGTGGATTTGTAATTCAGATGATGATTGGGAAGGAGGCGGTCTCGGCCATACGTTAGGATCCATCCCGTCATTTGCCTGGAGTAGAAGTGAAAAAAAAACGGAATACTTACAGGATGGTTGAGGTGGGAATCGAATCCACCACTTTCAGTTCTACCTCACGAGGCTGAGTGCTTCAGACGAGAATTAAATTTTTGGGCAGAGTAGGGAATCGAACCCGGACCTCCGGAGCGACAGCCAAGAGTGGTAGCCGCTACACCACGAGGTGGTCAAAGTAACTTAACAATTTCAATGCTGATTTACATATCATTCACTGTACGTAACCGCCAAAGTTAAATTAAGCCTAAGTGACTTAGATCTGATGATGTTCGCTTTACGAACGAAACTTGAATTCCGATTAAAACGCATATTTTAGTGTGTGTGTTTGAGTCTTCAGTCTTTTGACTGGTTTTATGCAGCTCCCCATGCCTCCCTGTCCTGAGGTAATCGTCTCATCTCTACATAGCTAGCACACCTTACATTCGGTGCAATCTGTTTAACATATTCTAACCTTGGTCTACCCCTACAGTTCTTGTCCTGGACCCTTCCTTCCATAACTACATTTGCTTTTCCCTCGGTGTCTTAGTAGGTGTCCTACCAACCTATCTCTTCTCTTCATTGGCAGTCGCAAATCATCACTCCTCTCCCACTCGTCTTAATACCTCTTCATTTGTTACTCTATCTACCCATCCGATCCTCATCATTCTCCTGTAACACCACATTTCAAATGCTTTAATTCCCTTCTTTTCTGCTGCGCCAATAGTTCATGTTTCACTTCCATAGAGTGCCACGCTCCAGACAAAGGCTTTCAAAGATTACTTCCTAATACCTAAATCTACATTCGATGTCAACAGATTCCTTTTCTGTAGAAATGCTGACATTGACTCAGCCAACCTATTATGAGATCACCTATTGTCCGTTGTGTATGTGTGTGTGAGTACATGTGTGTGTCCCCCTAATAAAATCTAAACGGCTGGAGCGATTTCAATGAAACTCGGTATGGTCATAGTATTATTTTGGCAGACCCCGATCGTGCCCTTCAAATTTTATTACGTCTGACTAATCCAACATGGTGGCTATGCGAAATATTTCACCGGCATTCTATATCTCCGAAGCTATTACTGATATCACCCTGAAATTTTGTACCATGATAAAAAGCGCTACTAGAAGTTTACCTACATAACTTTCAAACACCTCTTAAGTACAAAACGAACATGGCGGCCAACCGAAGTTGGAACATTTAAATAGAAATTTCTCGCGATGTTACAATCCCAGCACCGTGAACCTTGGTACAGAAAATGTTTATATACATGGTAATCCACTGATATCTAGTTTAGTTCAATTGTTTACATAACCTCAAGATGGCGGCTGTGCGAATGCTTAAAATTAAGTTATTATTTCGTGTGTCCTAATCATGCGATGGAAGTCAACGTTTGAATAATGAACCTGCGCAATAGTCGTCATCTAATAGTACATAACTCTATGACCTACATATATAAAATCCATCATGGCGACCATCCGAAATATTTGGATGGTTGTCAATATCAATCAATTTATGTCAACAATCAAACCAAAATTTTGTATGTTGATAGAGGCTGTAAACGTAAGTTCATCTATGGGTTTTTCAATTACCTGGTGAGCACAAATACAACATGGCGACGACGCGAAATTAAAATATTTAAATGTACATTTCTCGCGATTTAACCATCCGAGCACAGTGAAACTTGGTACGGTATATGCTCATACAAATTTTAATCCACTGGCATCTAATTTATTTCAATTGTTTTCATAACCACAATATGGCAGCTGTGCGAAATTTTAAGATCTTGTTTTCATGTTTTCTTGTGTCCAAATTATGCGATTGAAGTTTGAGTAGTACACCTACAAAATAACTTTATGTAATAGTACATAACTCTAAGGCGTACATATACATAAAAATCCAACATGGCGACCCTGGGAGCTAAACGAAATAATTACGCAGAATATAGGTTACGACCAAATAGAGAGTTATATTTGAAATGTGAAAAATTAATTGATGTAATAAGAAAGAGAAGATAACAGTTATTTGGGCACATTTATAGAATAGAAAATAGTAGACTAACTAAACAGATCTTCAACTTACTGACTAGTTACAAATCCAAACCCACATGGTTCATTGAAATTGACAAAGATTTTACAAACGCCAAAATTCAGACAGACACAATAGTAAACAGATCACTCTTCAGAGAAGCTATTCAAAAGGCAAAATTTCAAGAAAGGAAGAAACAAACAACTGGCAGAAAGTGGACTGAAGAGGAGAAAGATCGTCACTCAAGAAGGATGAAGGAAATTTGGAAAGAACGGAAATTGAATACAATGGACAATAGCCTACGTTGATTCACCGTACCCTCCAAATGGGTTATTCGAAAGATGAAGAATTATTTATACAAACTCTAAGGGATCAAATTAATTGTTACTCCCCAGGCAATCTCATGTTGACCGACTGAAAAGCGAGTGTATTGATAACATTCTGGGCTTTCGTAAAACTGCTAGATGGCGCTGCGGTGCAATGGAGGAAGAATGAAGTGTCTACCTTATCATTCGGAACGTAAGGAGAAGAATGGGTCAGAATGATTGGTGGAGCTAATCGCTGTTCCACGATGACGCTACATTTGGTTCCTACGCTGTGCGACGCAGCCAAGGACGGCACTCAATCATCTCAGTCAGCTAGATATGCGGTTACATTAATATTTATTCGTTTCCAGTTGCGTTGTTTAGTTTTTCATTAAACACTCTGACGTATTATGTGTTAAGTTCTGGTGCCAAACAGAAGATGAATAACCAGTGAAGGTAAGAGCCTTTACGTTGCATTACGAATAATTAACATTGAAACTGAACTGTACGTTGTGATCTCAAAGATGAAGCAAAAGTTTGATTAACCTTATAAAGAGCACAAGGTGCATATTTAAGTAATAAATTTATTGCGCACAATGTGCAAGGAATAAGAACATAACATTGACTATCCAAAAATTTACAAGAAACAACCCTGATCTACAGTTCTTGGTCGCTACTCAAAATCTTTGGCGATAACCTTCGTTCACAACTAAGTGAGGTCTTACAAACACACTCCTCATCTGGAGTGTGGTACGTTGGTCTCACGCACACTCTGATGCGGATTCCGTGCACAGCGTAGCGTGTCCAGGTGTGACGCAGTGCAAAATCTGGTCCTTTCAACTTTGGGTTCAACATCCCTTTAGTTCCATAAAATTCCATCCAAATCGCCTTGCAATTTTCTTTAAGTTCGGACATTGATTACTGATAGGCTCCTGTATACACAAAGCACATATTTCTCACTAGAATTGTTAGCCTACATTTCACATTTTGCAAAAATGAGGAAAAAGTAGTCTTATGAGATCGATCCGGGAAAATGTGTGTCTGTCTGTCTGTCTGTCTGTCTGTCCTTCTGTCTGTCTGTCTGGCTGTGTGTGTGTGTCCCCCCCCCTATCAACTCCTAAACGGCTGCAGCAATCAAAACCAAATGTAGTATGAGTAAAGATGTGCACCGGAATAGCTCACGTCCATATATGAAAATGATGTCAGTGCTACCAACTGCTGAAAAAACGCACTAGAAATTTGAGCTCCATGTTGGATATCCTGCAAGGTATGCATGGGAGCTATTCCAAAATTGGCACACATGTAGATAATACAATTTCAGTTTAATTTCCAGGAGGCCAACCATGACAGTGTTGCCAAAATAATTTTAAGCCTTCTGATAGGTCCAATGTTTAAATGCATATAACTTCTACACTATCAACTGGATTTCAACCAAATTTTGTATGTAATATCTGTACATAAACAGATATGACTGAGCGTATTCTTAAGAGCCACCAGGGCTGCCAACTGTTAATAATTGCTCTCTCTATTTTTTAAAATCCAAATACCAATATATCAGAAAGTATGCAAGCCAACAGCTTTAAACTATGCACACGTATATTCTGACATTTTAGATTAATTTGGAGTAACTTATATACGTCAGTTCTACCAACATGATTATAAGCCTGCTGATAGTACCAATTTTTAAATACATGTAACTTCTATACTATCAGTTGGATTTCAACCAAATTTCGTATGTGCAATGTGTACCATAACAGATATGACTATAAGTATTGTTAAGAGCAATCAGGGCTGCCAACTGTTAATAAATGCTGTCTATATTATTTTTACCCTAATATCAATATATCAGAAAGTATGCAAGCCAACAGCTCTATACTTTGCACACGTATAGCACCTGCCATTCTAGAATAATTTGGAGTAATTAATACAAGGCGGTGCTGCCAACATGATTCTATGCCTGCTGATATGTCCAATTTTAAAATACATGTAACTTCTATACTAACAAATGGATTTCATCCAAAATTGGCACAACAAGATATCATAATAATTCAGATTATTTCTGACCAGCACACGCATGGTATTGTTGGCAACATGCTTTTACGCGTGCTGATACATCCAGTGTCTAACTGCATGTAACGTCCATTGGACTTCAACCAAATTTTGTGTTATGTACCTTAAGAGGTGGAACTAAGAATATATTCAGTCACCAGGGCTGCCAACTGTAGTGCTCTATTAGACTACATTATACCAGGTCGATATTACCAACTTAATTTCGTCATTATTCTAGATTGGTTCATATACTGTAGAATAATCATTGGCATGAAAAGTAGGCTGTATAGTTCTTCACGGAACTTCTTGTTTATATCAATTTAGCCTGTTTTTAATTTATATAGTTCTGATTATACAGTTTTTTTTCTACTAAAGATACATTATTCTACAGGAGATTTTAAAAGTTTTGTTGCCTTATGAAGCAGAATGTTTAAGATGCATCGTGAGCTGGTCAAAACATTTCAGCGTTATTACTGTCCTAACATGAATGTATGTATGTATGTATGTATGTATGTATGTATGTTATTGCTTCATTTAGGAGCTAGTACATCGTGGTCATCTCAGTTACGTGCGTGTGTACCTACAGAATTTCTATGGTATGTGTTAATGTGGCGTCTGTATTTGTATTCGAGGCTACACTTGGGAAGGAGGCGGCCATGGCCTTAAATTAGGAACCATTCCGGTATTTGTCTGGAGTCGAAATGAGAAACAATGGAATACCACTCGTAGGATGTCTGAGGTGGGATTCTAACCCATCTCTTCTCAGTGTTGTCTCACAAGGTAGTGTACCCGGTATCAACCGTCAGACCAGAATTAAATTCTTCTTTGTTTGCATCCCATCAAGGCGGGCAGAGTTCCATTCCCGATCGTTGCGAGGGAAACGCGACAGTATATTTACTGGTATGTTAAAGATCCCCTTCGGGGCAGAAAAAAGAGTGTGGTCAAGATTGAGAGGAATATACTTAGCTTATACGAGGAAATGGGCATAGGGAGACATTGGGGATATACTGTAGACTAAGTGGCTACATACAGGACGGGATGATCATGAATATAAGATAAAACTCACTCGGTGGGATATCAATTGAGGAAAGTATTACTATTTAAGGAGGGGTGAAAAAGAGTGGAGCAGTTTAACAAAAGACATTGTCAGCCCCAAACCTGAAAATATGTGCAAATTCAGGGAAAGACTCAGGAGGTGACTAAAGCAGAAAATATAATGGGGACAGCACATTGTATAAGTGAAGGTTATGTTTATGTCTGTGTGTGATATTGTACGGATATTTAATATGATTTGTGTTAGGTACTCCGTACTGTACAGTATATTAATAATTATCTCAGGGAATTCTACGATTGTGTTCATGAATATCATTCATTGAGTTAGTGGTGTTGGTATGTTAATCGAGTTGTTTGTGAAATGAGATTACTATTTTGTGTATTTGCCACCGGGACAAGAGCCCCACTTGCAATATATTATTTTGATTTTGAACACTTCTGTATATTTTATCAGGATAAAGATAAAGTCGACGTGTAGCATGCCAATGCAGTCAGTTATTAGCTGTGGAAGGAAGCTTGTAGTTTTTTATGACTCTTAATCGTAAACATTCTTTTCACGTGGAATACGAATAACTGGACATGAAATTTCATCTCGAAAATCCCACATGCAGTAAGTTGGAATCGAACGTCATCCACCTTGGTGATAGGAAGGTAGTTTGACTTCCCTGGTTTCAATTGTGTTTGTCAGTATTTTACGAGATCATTGCCGAAACTTTCATTACTGGCACTCAGTATTCAGAACAACTCATGTGTGGGGAATGAAAGGTGGGTGGAGAAGGGATATCTAACTCATAAGCTGATAGCAACAAACATGAAGGTAGTGAGAATGTTCTCAGCTACTAAACATTGGGAACAATATCGAAATGTGATATATGATGACCTGATGCAGGCTAAACATTACTTCATACAGAGTTTTACAAAATCCTGCTAAAATACTGTAGTTTATTTGCTTATATTGATGACACCACATTAGCACACATGAGACTCTTAGAATAGGCGAGGATTATAATGTTTGAAGCCATTTTCCAGTGTTGCCTTAGTAAACAAAATGTTGGTGCTCTTCAGTCAGTCAACACGAATGTACCCAAATGAGATGGGTTATACCCTAATCCTGAAAAGAATTACGTGTATTTATTAATCTCATGTATTTTTTCAGGATTAGGGTACAACCCATCTCCTTTGGGTACATTCGTGTTGACTGACTGAAAAGCACCCACATTTTGTTAATAGGAGAGGAGTATGCCCCAATGCGTGTTTTGTTGTGTTTCCTCTGTAGCATATACTGTACTGTGAATACCCTCCTTATAACTATAATGCTTGGTCAATATGCCTGCCTAAAGAGCAAAAAGACATGTACAATATTACTCAACTTAGAGATGTCTGACGTAGTATGAGAATAGGAACGGCGTATACCATAAGACTCCCTTATCCCAGTAGAAAGTGTTTTTTAATTAATAAATGATTTACTTACTATAAAAAGATCAAGCGAAGCCTCCGTGGCTTAGGCGGCAGCACGCCGGCCTCTCACCGCTGGGTCCGTGGTTCAAATCCCGGTGACTCCATGTAAGATCTGTGCTGGACAAAATGGAGGCAGACAGGTTTTTTTCCGGGTACTCCGGTTTTCCCTGTCAAAATTTCATTCCAGCAACACTCTCCACTATCATTTCGTTTCATCTGTCATTCATTTAATCATTGCCCCAGAGGAGTGCGTCAGGCCTCGGCAGCCGGCACAGTTCATAGCCTCGCCGCTAGATGGGGGCTTCATTCATTCCATTCCTGACCCGGTCGGAGACTGGAAGCAGGCTGTGGATTTTCATTCAAAAAGATCAAGCATCACAACGCCCCTACGCGTGATGAGCTGAAAACGATAACACAACATTGAAAGTATGTTTCTCTAAAATAACTTTTGTTGTGGACGTCCCACATGTTTTATAAGCCTCACACGCACACACACACACACACACACACACACACACACATGGAGATGATGTCATGAATATTCCTAGTATTTAGCCCATTTTCATTATGAAAGAATAGGTTTATGAGATCACCTTTTGTCCGTGTGTGTGAGCGTATGTGTGTGCGTGTGTGTGTGTCCGTCCCTAATAAAATCTAAACGGCTGGAGTGATTTCAATGAAACTCGGTAAGGGCATAGCACTATCTTGTCTGACCCCGACTGTCCCCTTCAAATTTTATTACGTTCCACGAATCCAACATGGCAGCTGTGCGAAATATTTCACAGGCATTCTATATCTCCGAAACTATTTCTCATATCACCTTAACATTTTGTACGGTGATGAAGGGCCCTACTAGAAGTTCACATATGCAATTTTCAAAATCCTGTTAACTACCGAACGAAAATGGCGGCGAAGCGAATTTGAAACATTTAAATAGGACGCGATTTAACCATCCGAACGCAGTGAAACTTGGTACAGCAAATGTTTATACACATTGTAATGCACTGAAATCTAATTTAGTTCAATTGTTTTCATACCCTTAAGATGGCAGCTGCACGAAATTTTAAAATTAAATTTTTATTCACTGTGCCCTGATCATGTGATTGAAGTCAATGTTTAAATAATGAACCTACGCAACAATCCTCATCCAATAGTGCATACATCTATGACCTACATACAGTATATTAAAATCCAACATGGTGACCATCCGAAATATTTAGACGGTTCTCAATATCTATTAATCTATGACAGCAATCAAAATAAAATTTTGTATATTGGTAGAGGCGATTAACATAAGTTCACCTACGGGACTCTCAATACCCTGATGAGCACAAATCCAACAGGGTGGCGACGTGAAATTTAAATAGACGTTTCGCGCGATTTAACCATCTAAGCGTAGTGAAACTTGGTACGGTATATGCTTATACAAATTTTAATCCACTGACATCATATATATTATTTCAGTAGTATAGATCCCTCCTGCGGCACTCACAAGCGACCGATCGTGAAAAATAAGCATTCAAATGAAAGAGAATAGACATTACCAGTGACGCATTGCACTCTAATTTCATAAATATCTATACTTTCTTAAAAAAAATGATTTTTATAAAACTGTACGAAGTGTGCGATTTGCAGATACTGTTGCTGCAGGAAAGTACGCTCCTTAATTGCTGCCCACTTCACATTTTGGCCGCTGTGACGCCTGTTTTATGCCATTTTATCATTCTGAGGTATTTCCTTTATCATCTTGCACGGATTTCAGAAACAGTAATTTAAAGGAATGAGTACCGGTACTCAATTCGTATAATTTCATAAATATCGAATAACCGGTGAGTGTTACGGCTAAGCTGTCAATCAATGGACCCAGCACACAAATGGCATTAGTAGTGACGAATTGCACGGTCAATTGCATATCAATTTATGTAAGAAGTGTGCGATTTGCAAATACTGTTGCTGTAGGAAAATACCCGACATCATTGCTGTTCAGTTCACATTTTGGCGGTAGGGACGCCTGAAACGGAAATAGAGTTCCATAATCTTTTTGTTCAAATAAAAATATAACAACCTTTCTCCTTAAGTATCTTATAATAAACCTATTGGGGAAAGTGTGGCTTATGAACATGCGAGATTTTTCGCACGGGTCCGCTAGTCTAATTTATTTCAATTAGTTTCGTAACCACAAGATGGCAGCTGTGCGAAATTTTAAAATCTCGTTTTTATTTGTTGTGTCCTAATCATTCGATTGAAGTTTGAATAATACATCTACACAATAATATTCATGTAATAGTACATAACTGTAAGGTATACATATATAAAAATCCAACATGGCGACCATCCGAAATATTTAGACGGTTCTCAATATCTACGAATCTATTACAGCAATCAAACCGAATTGTTGTATGTTGGTGGAGGCAATTAACATAAGTAGGATATATGAAAATAGGCTATATAATTCATCAGGGAACTACTTGTTAAATTAAGCGACTTCAATAGATCGTGATGTGTTGACAGTTGCTTGTTTAATGGGCGGAACATTGAGGTAATCTGTCTTCATCAATGGAATATACAGGTTGTTCCAAAACACGAGAGTACATATCATAGCAAAACCAAAGGTCCGTATGAATATTACGGTTGATCGTTTATTGCACGTGTAGCAGACTTTCCAATTCTGTACGGACAGTATTGGTAACAGCCACACCTGCCACAGCTCGCAACCAGAAGTAATCACCATGTTGCATTCCACAAGAAGTAGTCAAAATGTCCACCTTGTCATCTCATTCATTATCGGGCACATTCGAACAATCCAGGTAATGCACGTATTTTATGGAACTAGTAACTATCCCCCCTCCATTCTAGCTAATAACTAGAAGAGGCATAGCTTGGAAATCGGCCATAGGATGTAGGCTATGTTCATAGGGACTTCTTGTGTTGGGAAGAGTCCGTATTTATGCCAAATGTACATCGCTTGCCAGGGAATTTTGATATTTCATAACATCATGCGCTAATGTTATGTAAGACGAAGAGATGGTAAGCGCATTTCATAACGTGATAAACTAATCAGAGAATTTCGTAATGTTGGTGATTTAAGAGGAGAATTGATTTGTTATAATCAGTAGCAATATTAATGACGTTTGTAATGACGCTGGTAATTTATCATGTAGCTGTTTGTATATCTTACACGATGTATGCTCGTGGGACGCACGGAGACGGGAGAAGAAGGAAAGAAGAAAGGAGGGAAGAAAGGAAGAAAGAAAGGATGGAAGAAAGGAACAAAGAAAGAAAGGAAGGAAGTAAAGAAGGAAGGAAGGAAGGAAGAAAGGAAGGAAGAAATGAAGAAAGAAAGGATGGAAGAAAGGAACAAAGAAAGAAAGGAAGGAAGTAAAGAAGGAAGAAAGGAAGGAAGGAAGAAAGGAAGAAAGTAAGAAAGGAAGGAAGAACGGAAGGAAGGAAGACGGGAAGAAAGTAAGAAAGGAAGGAAGAACGGAAGGAAGGAAGACGGGAAGAAAGAAAGAAAGAAAGGAAGGAAGGAAGGAAGGAAGGATGGAAGTAAAGAAGGAAGGAAGGAAGGAAGGAAGGAAGGAAGAAAGGAAGGAAGAAAGAAAGGAAGGAAGGAAGAAAGAAAGGAAGAAAGGAAGGAAGGAAGGAAGGAAGGAAGGAAGGAAGGAAGGAAGGAAGGAAGGAAGGAAGGTTGGAAGGAATTAAAGAAGGATGTAAGGAAGGAAGGAATTAAAGAAGGATGTAAGGAAGGAAGGAATTAAAGAAGGATGTAAGGAAGGAAGAAAGAAAGGAAGAAAGGAAGAAAGAAAGGAAGGAAGAACGGAAGGAAGGAAGACGGGAACAAAGGAAGGAAGAAAGGAAGGAAGGAAGTAAAGAAGGAAGGAAGGATGGAAAGAAGGTAGGAAGGAAGGAAGAAAGTAAGGAAACTTGTGATTTTGTTTCATCGTTAATGTCGCAATTATGAGCCACGGGACCTCTAATTTTGCGTGGAATCCGAACCACAGGACGTGATATTTCACTTCAAAAATCTCACAAGCACTGACTGGGAATCAAACCCGGTCGCCTTGGTGAGAGGCAAACAGCTTGACCACTGCACCAACACGCCCTCCTGAGATGGGAGCAGACGGATATCTCTTAAGAAAATTCATTGTTGTCGTTTCATTTAAGGACTTGTTGTTGTTGTTGTTGCTTTTTAGGGGGTGCGACATCTTTGTCATATACAGTAGGACCGAGTATCAAGTATTGAGGTATGTGTGGAATTTATGTTATTTTATTCCCGTGAGACTTTGTCTCATGACCTGGTTTATTGTTGTGTCTCTTGTAGTATGTGTACTTGTAATTGAGGCAAGGATTGATAGGAGATGGCCGTGGCCTTAAGTTAGAAACGATCCTGCCATCTGCCTGGAATATATGAAGGAAAACATGGAAAACCACTTGTAGGATGGCAAGACGGGGATCGAACCCACCTCTTCTCAACTTCGACTCACGAGGGCGGGTGTATCCTGCTTCAGTCTTCAGATTACAATTACATTTCTTGGCAGAGCCTGAAATTGAACCAAGAAATCAGCGCCCAACCAAGGATGCAAGCCACTATACCTTGAGGTTGTCATGAAAGTTAGTATCATTCATTGGAAGATTTTTGTAACAGCTGCACACACTGCTACAGTTACCACATTAATATAAATTACCCAACAAATTCCAAACACAATTAAATAAACGTAGCTAATGACCAATATGTCCCTAGCCGCTACGTGAAACAATATATTAAGTAAATCCCGGAGAACTTGCCCCATCCTTGTCTCTAAAACAACCACACACACTACCACTGTAATCACCGGAACACAGGTTATTAGACAGCTTCAAAATGCACCCAAGTACGCTGGACTGATGACCAAGATATCCCAAGACCCTAAAATGAATTATCAACAATAATTAACATATTCGTAGAAACCTTTCCTGCTGCTGTTCACTGTGGCGGGTCGACAGCTGTACTTGACAAGTAAAGAAACTAATATTTTAAAAAAATTGAAGCAGTGTAAAGATTGATACAGTGGCAGGAGCAAACTGACATAGTTCTATTGAACAAAATTACACTCATATACCAGTTGTATCACCTAGGAGTCATCAGGCACCATTCTTCCTCACATCGGTATGTTTCGGAGTGCCTTGTTTAGCTTGAAGTTTACCTGATTTTGAGAGATATGCAACCTGCCACTCACCCAAGACAGAAAAGTTGCCCCCACAGTCTTGCTTCGTGATACTCATACATTTATAGCGTCGCGTCGGCCTGATTCTACAGTGTTTATTGATAGCCCACAGCGGGCAACATTTCACAATGAAGATAGGTTGGTGCAGGCAGTATTATAGATATAATATTGCCAAGTGAGAATTTAAGTGTCCCCCTACAGCTCAGTGGTCAGAGCATCAGCGTACAAAATGGGAGGTTGTGGATTCGAGTCCCACTGGAGGCACATTTCATTTCTCTAACTCCCAACTTCATGGCTTGCAATAGTTGTGCAATGTGGCCTCGACCTATTAGAAACATCTCGGAATTTGCTGTGAGTTGGAAAACGGCAAAAAAAAACATAAAGCATTTATACGATGGAGAGCTACAGAAATTCCGGTGATTGGTGGTTTGAATCCCGGCGATGTCAGATGCTAGCCTGACTGTGGTTTTCATTGAGGTTTTCCACACTCCCTCTCTCCTGGATGGTTCATAATTTCAAGTCCCATGGCACGTATCCCAGAAGATAAATACAGTGTAACTTAAATGAAAGATTTACGCTATTACACGTATTATAGTGTAATTAGAATTACGCACACGAAGTTAATGCCAGGAACTGCAGAAATGACTCCCAACTTATTGCCACGACCACATCCTTGCCAATCATCGACTCAATTACAAACACGCACACTTCTATAGACTCCAAAAATTCCACAAACACATAATTATGATCGATCTCCGATACCTCGCACTTATTTGCTACTGGCGTTGTTCGCTGTGTAGGCCTATATACGAAATTTCTACTAAAAAAAGTAACAAATATTGACAAGTTGAACTCTCTCAACTAATACCGCAACTAAAGAAGTGTATATATTGTAAATATTTTCACCCATACTTTCAGACATAAAAATGTTGTAGCCTAAGTGTAATGGATCTGATGACGATCGCTTGACGATGGAAACTGGTTATCCAAGTGTAATTATTAATCTCATGTTTTTTTTTTTTCAGGATTAGGAATACACCATCTCAATTGGGAAAAATCGTGTTGACCGACTGAAAAGCATCAAACTTCCGTGAAGAAAGTTTATTATCTGTGTTCTACGTTTGTTAGCATTTTGGCTTAGACTGGCTCAGCTGATTTCGGTCAGCGATTATAAAGGCGTCTAAGGGATTTAGTGAGGTCATCTTTTGCGTTGATTTTGTAGACTTTCGTTAGAGCTGTAATAGTGAATGTTGTTTGTCATTGTTCCTTATTTCATTTATAATGTTCCAAGTTACTTCTGCATTAGGTATAATCTCCATTGCGACGAGGAATTTAAGAGATTCTTAATCTTGGAAAAGGGCGTCTGTTTTGTGCAATTTGCAAAAATCAATCCTTTACAGAGAGAAATAAGCCGCTGAATGAGCACACACACTATAGTATGGTAGTGAAATATATCAAGAAAATAATATCAAATGGGAAGGCTTTAGGTATCTGAAGGTAAATAATAATAATAATGTCATGGCTTTTAACTACTGAGCTGTCAGAGACGCCGGGGTGCCGCAATTTTTCCCCGATATTTAACGTGCCAGTAAATCTACTGACATCAGAAGGTCATACGTAGGACGTTAGTTAGTTATTGAGGTTTTAAGAGGCGGAACAGCGACGTCATCAGTCCCTGACAACATCACAAACGTACAAGCGATTATAATTATCTGGCCAGGTACTGTACACACACGCTAACATGTGTCTGAAATGACCACAATGGCTGTACGTTCTACCAACGTTACAATTCCCTGACGATAGAAATCCCCTCTTTGGTACTGGAGCCATTGAACTTGTTAATGGTTGACAACTCTATTTTTCCACCCAGGCGTTCCTTTAGATTTCCAAATATGTGGCAATAAGTGAGCGCGCTTTGATTCCAGGGAAAATAGACTCAACGGATACGCCACTTAAATATGGCGTTAGCCTGTGTAAAGCTGTGAGTGCCCGAACAAATAGTATGGATAGTATGGATAAGGCAATTTAAATAGCCTCTTCAGACCTAGGGTACACATATGTGCACCTTCGAATATTAATTAGCGACAGTGTAGGGATTTGATTTACCTGCATTCTGTCTTCACATAGGCCTAGAGTTTTGTCTAGTATTGAGTTTCTGAAATCTATGCTAGAGAGCAGCATTAGCTTACGCAAATCAATCCTCTACTGCAAACAAACGAAGATGCAGTGTTGACAAGATGGCTGAACGACTAACCTCGCGTTCTGGTAAATCCGTATTTGATAGGCAATATGGCTATATCAGTCAGGATAAATTTTATTTACATGACTACATGCCTAAACATGATGTTAATTTTATAACTACAAAGATTTCTTTTGATATGTACATTATTTGACCTAAAATTAAGAAGTACCGGTAGGCTACCGGTACATAGAATATATTATGTACATCTCGTCACACTCAGACCAAATTGATTCAAAGCTAATCACCCAACACCCCTCAACCAATTGCAGTAGGTCTTTCAGGCCGACATGCTATAAAGTAAGCAAGGCGGGACATGCGGCGGCACCTCAGGTTCATAGTAGCCTAATATAAAATGTTGGTCTTCATCTATATTTATTTTTACAGATTCTGTCTTAGATGATGGTGATATGGTGCTCTTCTAAAAAATGAAGAATTCTCAGATTCTAGTGATGAGGAATACATCAATTAGCCTCTGGAGGTACCAAATGGTGCAGATGAGGTGTCATCAGAACCTAAAATAAATCCTGATCCAGACTGAATTGACACGTCACACTCGGCTACATCACAGGTGCTGTTATAACAAACGGATTGGTCTTGTATCAAACAATCTGAATAGTGACAAAGATTTAATCAGGGGAGAATGGAATAAGAGAGCTCGAATCATCATGGCGAGTTGGAATAACTCTCCCATGACGAACTGACGTTACGTTGTGCCAGAAAGGGCTCTCATCAAGGGAAGTTTCCTTACGTCTCCGAGTGAACCAAAGCGATGCTGTTCCGACATGGAGGAGGTACAGAGATACAGGAACTGTCGACGACACGTCTTGCTAAGGCCGCCCTTGGGCCTCGGCGACAGTGGATGACCGCTACCTACGAATTTCAGCTCGGAGGAACTCTGAAAGCAACACCCCCCATGCTAAATAATGCGTTTCGTGCCGCCACAGGGCGTCGTGTTGCCACTCAAACTGTACGCAATAGGCTGCATGATGCGCACCTTCACTCCCGACGTCCATGGTCCACCTTCGAAACCCCGACACCATGCAGCGCGGTACAGTTGGGCCCAACAACATGCTGAATGGACCCGTCAGAAATGGCATCACAATGCTGAAGTCCCAACAACAAATATATTTTAATGGTTTTCTTCACAGATGAGTGCCGCATATGCCTTCAACCAGACAATCGTCGGAGACGTGTTTGGAGGCAGTCTGGCCAGGCTGAACATCATAGACACACTGTCCAGCGAATGCAGCAAAGTGGTGGTTCCCTGATGTTTTGGGGTGGCACCATGTGGGGCTGACGTACGCCACTGGAGGTCATGGAAGACGCCACACCCGCTCCTACGATACATGGATGACATCCTCCGACCCATAGTGCAACCATATCGGCAGAATTTCAGGGAGGCATTCGTCTTCATGGAAGACAATTTTCGCCCACATCGTGCATATCTTGTGAATGCGTTCCTTCATGATAACGCCATCGCTCTTCTAGAGTGGCCAGCATGTTCTCCAGACATGAACCCCATCGAACATGCCTGGGATACATTGAAAAGAGCTGTTTTTGGACGAGATGACTCATCAACCAATCGGAGAGATGGCGCCGAATCGCCGTCGAGGAGTGGAATAATCTGGACCAACAGTGCCTTGATGAACTTGTGGATAGTGTGCCACGACGGATACAGGCATGCATCAATGCAAGAGGACGAGGTACTTGGTATTAGGGGTATTGGTGTTTGCTGCAATCTGGACCACAACTTCCGAAAGGCTCGCTGTATGATTGCACAACTGGTAATGTGTGGTTTTCACGAGCAATACAAAGAGCTAAAACGTTGTTTGTGTATATCTCTAAGCTATTTGTATGTCAAGGTGCAGGACCTCTTCGCACCAAGGTGATGAAATACTTTTTTGATGTGTGTGGTTGAAGTTTTAGAATTCTTTGGCTAAGTTTAAGATAAGAGTGAAACAACATGCCCAATTTCCTCTTTAATGCTTACACTATCCGTGTATATCTCTTGAAATAGTGCTTTGGCAAGGTAGTAAAACAGGCATAATACGACATTTAATTTCAGGCTTTGTCATATGAACTATATTTTACAATATTGATATCAGATTTTAAAATGTTCATGGAGGCCAGCTACAATCATGGTCATTATGATAATATTCCAAATTGTTCGCGTTTAGAGGTCAAATTCGTCGTACTGATATACAATGTTGGGAAGTGAAGACTTCATCATACAGTATACTTGACCTGTGGAGATAATGTAAAGGAAGGAAGCTTGTAGTTTAACGTGACCGTTAATCTTGAGATCATGAGCCACGGGACCTCCTTTTTACGTGGAATCCGAACGACAGGACATGGCATTTCACTTCGAAAATCTCACATGCATTGACCGGGAATCGAACCCGGACCGCCTTGGTGAGAGGCATACAGCTAGACCGCTGAGCCACCACGCCCCTTGGAGATAATGTGATTGGTATTATATATTCTAACAATTAATTGACTAAGATGTATAAATTTAATAAATACTCATGGTATTTTAACTTCAGATAATGTGATGACAAAGAGTAATGAAAAAAAAAGGGGGAAAATGTATCAATTTTTCTCGTGTTTGTTTTAGTCGCTTTAATTTCATAATTGCGTCTTCACAGTATGTCAAATAAAATTTTTGCTTAATATGTTATATCAGCTGATAGAAACAAAACTGGAATAAGCTCACGACACAGAACGAAGTCCACGACCATGACCTCAGCACGTACTCACCGCAAGCCAAAATATGAAGTGTCTCTGACGTATGGCGACTGCAATGGTAACGAGGTCCACTCCAACACTCGGATGCAGACATTTCACCACATTTATGGTGGACAAAGCGAGACGACATATAGGATAGTTCTTATTCAGTTAACGACTTTGCTAGCTATGGGCATATTTCCACGGCCGGGTCGACCCTTCGTAGAAGTCAATTGGAAAGTCGTGCTGATGCGTGGAGATATGGGTTGCGTTTGTCAAAATACTCTCACAATTAGACAAAGCACGCGCTGGTTGAAGGGGAGAACGGCAAACGTAATCCCTCCCATCAACTAGGCAATGCCATGCGTTATGGCGCTACAAACGGGCTGGCTAGCAATTTGGTTCGCGTGCAAAGACCTTCCAGCTAGCCGCACATTTTTTCCCTCTCCACTTCACCCCATTAGTGAAACATGCTGGTCAGAAATGAGCATCTCGGCGAGTCACATGAGCTTGAACTGACCCGCCTAACAAATAATGTTCATCTCGCACTGGAGCAGCACACTTCGTACGCGTGAAGAGGATGCCAGTCGGTGGACTACTACATTCCCTTCACTCGGCTAGCAGGTCACGCATCCGTCAGCCACGACTTCAAATCGCCTCTACAGTCGACACTCTTACTATAGACAAAACCTAGTCGATGTGCCGCTGAAAGCCACATAGCATGTTCCCCACCACAAACCTCGCTACTGGCGAGGCAAGGTTTACATTATTTAACTCCGTATCGTAAATTTATTAAGAGTTAGCAATCCTTAATTAACTGTTCTGGCTAGAGAAAACAAACATCAGTTCCCTGTCTTTCCTTATTAAGAATGTACCTTGTGATTTAATACATTTATTTTTAATTCCTGATTAGTAGAAAAATCCACTATTTTGAGCTATTTCATATTTTAGGCAATTATTTTGGAACAAAGGAATTATTTCTACTCCATTGTTTCGTGTAAATTATCATGCTTCTTCCACTAAATATGTAAAAGAATATTAAGAAAACACTCAAATGCATAATTGTCCGGAAATGAGCAAATGTATGAGATATTTCAATAGCTGCTTTCATATAAACATTTAAAATACAGTAACAGCATCAATGTGTTTGAGAGATAAGTGACAAGACCACCTAACTTTCTAATTTAATTGTTTTCATTTATTTCCAACATTTGTGGTATAAATGTTCCTAAAATAAACCAAAGAAATCAGGAATGCATTTACTTTGGTATGAACATGAAAAAGTTATCTTTTCAGACTGCTTCAGAATTCATTTCTCTGCCTGGAAAACTAATATATCACAGGCCTCCCGTTTTCTCTTGAGTAGTTATTGATTGACTTGTTAGAGAAAGCTTTACAGTCGGTGAACACAAATTGTGCCTAAATACATTAGGCAGGAAAATAAGTATTTAAACGCCCTAACCTGAAAGAAATATTTAACATTAAAATAACACAGTTTTGTGTACAAGCAAGGGAGTGGACATTGTAGGGGCTTCTAATACTTAGAAGAGTGGTGTTTACGTACAACTATTTGGGAACAATCGTTGGCTCGGCTACATTCATATCTCGTGACTCAAAGCGGTGTGAATTGTGGATGAATTTGGGTTGTTAACACGATATAGGACGTTTCCAACGTTCGTTGCTCGAAAAGTGGCCTCACGAACCTTTTATAAGGAGGTTAGACTGACAGTAAGTTGGTATTAGTCTACTCGGCTGATTGGTTGCACAACGCAGTGTTAACGTTCTCGCCTGCTGTGACCAAAGTTGCTAGATCAAATCCTGATACAGTCAGCGTTTGAGCGTGCGCAAATGCGAGGGAGCGTGTCAGTAAATTAACTGACAAGTTAAAGATCCCCTTCAGGATAAAATTCCGCCACCCCGGAGTATCTAAAAGCTCAGTAGTTAAATGGGACGTAAAACCAATAACATTATCATTAGCATTACTTGGCTACGAAGTTGTCAGAGGTTCCTTAATGCGCAACGTTAGGTAACCAGCCACGCAAAAAGGTATGGAACTCGACACAATAATTAATATTGTTGCGATAATGGAAGGCAAGAAAGTAATTTCTCTGTCAGTGACAATGTCAAAGCTAAATAATGTATCAGACAAGTAGCAACAATACAAGGAGAGTGTTACTTAATAGCAGAAAGGTCGTCACATGATCAGCCAGCTGTACGTCAGACTAGTAATTACGTCCATGATGTTTATTGCTCTGTCATCACTCGCTGGGGCCCCCAACACTCACCTATAAGGAACTATCGATATGGATGATATTCACACAAATATCCAGGAAGGGTCGATAATAAAACGTACATTGTCTCCGCTATACGGAAAGGCACAGACTCACGGATATGTGTAACACTTGCTGATCTGAGCTTCCTTGAGTGCATTGTACTTTTTTGGAGACTAGTGTGTTGAGGATAAACTCTTGAAATTCATTCTATTCATTCCGCACATTTCCGTTCGCGATAAGTTTTACAATTTTCAAGGTTTGAATTAAAAACACACACTATTACAGTCATCACAATATTATCACCGGTTATCACACAGATTCTACACACACCCAAAGTACACGGGGCTACATGACCGCGCTGTTGCAGCCCCTAAACTATCGAACGAACCAACCAACCAACAAACCAACCAACTTTTCAAGGTTCAACATTGCACGAAATAATTCAATTCTTGAGAGACCAAACAATATGTAACTAAGAGCTGTTCTTATAGCAACGTATAGATGACGCTACTGACTTAGTACCAGTGCTTGATTTGTAAAAAAAAAAAAGAGAGAGAGAGAGATTCCGGTACTGTGGGCTAGGGCTACCGAGTGGAGGTGGAAGGGGGATTTATGGAAAATTGAAATATAGAGTTCTAAAAACAATATTTTTACGCTTTTCTGAACACTTTTAAAAATTAATCAGTGGGCAAAACAGCAATCTAATTTTGATTGCAATTTTAAATTAAATTGAGACTGATGTAGCAACATTTTTCTTACCATAGCCGTTGGCCTGTATTACATTTTAATGTAGGTCAACTAGGCTACCATTCAAACAATGTACATTAACTAATTTATTTTTAAGTAATTAAAAAATTTAATTACATTCTGTTTGAAAATACAAACATGTTCACCATCAATCTTTTATTTCTTGTTTTATAATTTTGTCTTCGCAGTTTTCTGAAATAATTATTTACTAGAAGACCCGTGCTGCTCCGCAGCATTCACTTCAACAATCCTACAGCACTTCTGTCCATATGACATTTGCATGTCTTCATGCTTGTGATCTGAACAGACATTTACGGTACCGTCGCTTTCGGGTAAATGATGAAGTAGACTTATGAGATCAAATGTGTGGATGTCTGCCTGTGTTCTGTGTGTGTGTCCCACTATTTACCCTGCGTAAGCTTAAAAGGCGCACGGACGTCAGGCCGAGGTGAACGGTAACTCCAAACACATAAGCTATACTCTTCTCTGAAGAATTAACTCGACACGACTCGGCAGTTTGATACTGGCTGAAGCTAGGGTGATAGGTCGCTCTCAAGCTCGTAAACTCACTCTGAAGCTAGTAATTTAAATTCCCACTGAATGGAGATTGCTGGAAGAAATGAAAACGTAAAAACACTTACAGTGGTCGATGTGGGAGCCGTCGCAGACTTTCTTGCAGAACATTTCACGCTGAACAATTCTAGAGAATATCGATTTTTTTTAAATACACATGGACGTTAGGTTTCTCTTCAACTAAATTCACTGAAATAGTAAATGCTCGGCTTCTTTGGGTCACAAATAAATGTTTTTCTACCTAATCCTTCATCGAGAAATCCTTTACAGAATGGTGAAAACCGCATCAAAATCCACCAAGTTGCTCTCGAGATTACCCGTTACATCCAGGGATTGGGAAGTTTGTTTTATACTAAGTAGATAGAGATATCCACACAATTTAAGGCTACAGCGGTACAATTTGGTGTTTTGTCTACTTATGAACAATGGTATAAATTTAAAGTAAAAGATGGGTCTCTAATATTTGAATTTAGAGATCTAACTCTTGGTTAACATATAGTGGTGTGCAAATTAATAGAATTAAATAAATAATTTTAATTAGTCGTAATTACTTTTATTCAAAATCATTTTATTGACCAACTTCTTTTGTTGTCCTACTTATTAGTGTTTCCTCTCCCGTGGAATTACACCTTCTCTCATAAGGAATTGCGTCTGGAAACTTTCAGATTATTGGATTCCGAGGGATATCTGAGCTTTGTCCATTTTCAATTCTTCATTGACTTTAGATTTCAAGTCAGGTGATTTCAATGCATAGTTCATGAATCTTTGAATAGTTCAATAGCGTTCATCAGTTAAAAGACCCCAAATCCCTCCGCTCTAAATTCACACATAAAGTGGAGTGAAGTAATAAAAAAGAACGTGTGGCATTTTGCATTTGCAAGGCTCCTCTGATAGTGGAAATTCTAAAAAATCATTTGAATTTGAGTTTCTTAAACGAAAATATAATTAGGAGTCTTGGTTAAACATTTGAAGTAATTTCATCGCCTTGTAAACATACTTAGTGCATTAAACCGTGAAAAGTAAAAATGCAATTTTGGAAAACTGGCATCGAATCTAATAATTTGCACATTCTGTAAAGAGCGCTATCGCCTCCACCCCTACAGATAGAATAGTAAGTAAAGGTGATTGATGAGAAATGAAAAGATAACTCACACAGAAGGAATTAATATTTATTAAGCTGTAAATTTGATTTAGTATATCTTTGTTATAGAACTGAGGCAATGAAATAACAGGATGTAGGATAGTAATCACCGAAGTAGGACGGTAGTAATTTTATTTTTACCATTACCACAGGACATTTATCGTATTAGGGATGCGGACGTCCTTGTATAATTGTTATTTAATCTGTGCCCCGTTTGCTGAGGTCTGTGCTCCTCCGAAACAATCGTTTCAAAATTCTAATGGTACTTTCTTCCATTCGACATTTGCTGTTCGCTTGCCTTTTGGTTCTATTTGAACTTTGACGTCATGAAAGGATTTTGCTCGCGATAGTGCGACATACAGTAAAGTTGTCCGTGGCTAAACACCGGTTGAGGTAAACAAATGCGTACTTGATCTAGTGTTTGACCTTGAGCTTTATTGATAGTTATACAAAAAGCCAAACGTACTGAAAACTGCCTCCTTTTGAAGGAAAATGGCATAGAAGTATCAGATGGCGTAAGGTCAAGGCGACGGAGTAGGACATTGTTTCCAACATTTACGCCAGTAATAATTTCCAGATGTAAGCAATTGTCATGCATCTTCCAAACCAACAGTCTAGTACCGTTCAACAGACCTTGGGTAACATTAATATTTCTCAACAAAATCACAATTGAGCCTTTTTTAGTCGAAGGATATGAGGTGGCAATCCACTTATGCTTATGCTGTCTAAAAATTCTATTGGGAATTTTAGAAGTTCACTCTCATCTTCAGTAATCAAATTATTCACACTGATGTAAGTTCTCGATGATCCTGGGATTAGGTCTAAAACTTTGTCATTGATTTCTTTACAATGTTCATTTTTTAGGTGCTAAAATCATTATTTTTTGAAAAGCGTGAAATATTTTTCAGCGTGGGACTAATTCTGAATTATCTCCATCGACGTGAGGGTATTCACTGTTACCAATTCGTATGAAGAAGTTTGCAAAGTCACGTTGATCTGTATCCGCTCGCATATTTTTGTTGAGTTTAAATATTTTGAATAATGGCCACAAAGGAGTGAACCTTACTGACATTTGGACTGATGCTGCTTTAGATGCGTGAGGCACAACAGGCAATACCTGCCTAAAATCTCCACCAAATATGATAATTTTTCCTCGGAAAGGCACGTCGTTATTCATGATGTCCTTGTGCAACCGATTTACACACATCAACGCGTGCTTATTAGCCAGAGAGGCTTCATCCCAGATGATAAGTTTTGCTGAACGAATATAAAAAGCTTCATTGCTGTTAACTTTTATTCCTGATACAGAACTTTCATGTAAATGTAGGGGTAACTTGAACTGGCTGTGTACAGTGCACCCCTGAGGTAGTAACATTTCTGCAATACCAGTCCATGCAACAGAAACTACATTTAACCCCAAATTTGTGCAACTGTGAATCAAGCATTGGTAAATAAATGTTTTCCCGGTGCCCCCTGGACCGTCAATGAAATATGCATTACTCATCCTTTCATTGCTGTTTTGTACTAACCCCAAAATTTCTGTAATTATAGCCGTTTGGTTTCCATTTGCTTGGTTTATCATTCGACTTAATTGATCCTCATTATGTTTTGGATAATTCATTGGTAAATTTGTCTGAGGGAAATTATCAATAATATCTGGCAATTCCCGTGGTTCAAATCCCGGTCACTCCATGTGAGATTTGTGCTGGACAAAACGGAGGCAGACAGGTTTTTCTCCGGGTACTCCGGTTTTCCCTGTCAAGATTTCATTCCAGCAACACTCTCCACTATCATTTCATTTCATCTGTCATCCATTTAATCATTGCCGCAGGGGAGTGTGACAGGCTTCGGCAGCCGGCACAGTTCATATCCTCGCCGCTAGATGGGGGCTTCATTCATTCCATCCCTGACCCAGTCAGTCGACTGGAAGCAGGCTGTGGATTTTCAATTTTCATCTGGCAATTCGAGAGAAGTAATGGGAAGACCATGGAGCTTTAATGTATTAGAAATATGTATAAGAGTGAACTGATATGCAATGTTAGGATCGTGAAACTGCAGATAATCTTCTGATAATGAATTCTTGAAAATGTCCCATAACTATCTTACATTTGAAGTGGTCTGAAAGATACATATCTAAGAAAACAGTTGTCGTAACTGAGAAGGCATCTGAAATTGTGACGCTTCTGCCAAACAACGCTGCCATTCAGAATCGTCAATCAGCAAACGTCGCTCCTTAGCTGTTGCTTTAAAAGTAGAATAGACAACTGCTTTGTATGTTCGTATATCCTGGAAGCTGGTAGCACCTATGACGTGAAGCAATAACAGGCTAAAATAATACCTTTCTGTTTTTATAGACGAAACATTATACATTCTGCCTATAGTTTTTGAAACAGTTTTTCTTTTTTGCCACTGGCAGTTGCTCTTATTCCAGACGTAATGTACTGGTGTTTCAGGATATATTGAACCCTTTGTCCTCTGATGGATAAATGATTCGATGTTTTATTTCTACAATTAATTAATATTTCCACCAGCGTCATGAAATAGCCAGACGAAGATGAGGAAACTTCAAGCATTTGTTAGCCTACTTTCGATTTTTGCAAAAAATGAAAGTAGACTTATGAGATCACTACAGGGCGAAAAAAAGTGTGTCTGTCTGTGTGTGTGTATGTGTGTGAGTCTGTGTGTGTGTGTGTGTGTGTGTGTGAGTGTGTGTACTCTGAATGTCTGTCCCCCCCTATCAATTCGAACACGGTGAGCGCAAATTGAACGAAATTTGGTACAAAGGTAGCACTAGCAAAGGATACCTCAGTGTCATGTTTTATATCGCCGCCATCTTGACGGAAACGTAATGGCGGCCACACAAATGTTCAAAGCTTAAATATAATTACGACTAACCTAATCATCCGATCTCTACCAAATTTTGCAACAACATACCTTTATGGGGGCAGCATCCTTTGTCCTAATTAATAGGTCAACAGCCTAATAGTTTGCGGATGGCGGCCATCTTTGTGTGAAAATCGATTGCCCCTATTAATTCGAACACGGTGAAACCGAACGGAACAAAGTTTGGTACAGAGGTAGTACTAATAATGGGCACCCCAGTGTCATGTTTTATATTGCCGCCATCTTGACAAAAACGTAATGGCGGCCACACAAATGTTCAAAGCTTAAATCAAATTACGACTCACCTAATCATCCGATCTCTACCAAATTCTGCAACAACATACCTTTATGGAGGGAGCATCCTTTGACAAATCTAATGGGTCATTAGCCTTATAGTTTGCGGATGGCGGCCATCTTTGTGTCAAAATCGATTACCCCTATTAATTCGAACACGGTGAAACCGAATGGAATGAAATTTGGTACAGAGGTAGCACTAGCAAAGGGCACCTCAGTGTCATGTTTTATATCGCCGCCATCTTGACGGAAACGTAATGGCGGCCACACTAATATTCAAAGCTTAAATCAAATTACGATTAACCTAATCATCCGATCTCTACCAAATTTTGCATCAACATACCATTATGGAGGGAGCATCCTTTGACCAAACTAATAGGTCATTAGCCTAATATTTTGCGGATGGCGGCCATCTTTGTGTGAAAATTGATTCCCCCTATTAATTCGAACACGGTGAAACCGAATGGAACGAAATTTGGTACAGAGGTAGCACTAGAAAAGGCCACCTCAGTGTCATGTTTTATATCACCGCCATCTTGACGGAAACGTAATTGCGGCCACCCAAATGTTAAAGGCTAAAATGTAATTACGACCAACCTAATAATCTAGTCTCTACCAAATTTTTCAACAACAAATCTTTATGTGGGACGCATATTCTGACCAAACTGCTAGATCATCAGCCCAATAGTTTGCAGATGGTGGCCAAGTATGTGTGCAAATCGATTCCCCCTATCAATTCAAACACGGTGAAACCGAATTGAACGAAATTTGGTACAGAGGAAGCACTAGCAAAAGGGACCTCAGTGTCATGTTTTATATCGCCGCCATCTTGACGGAAACGGAATGACGGCCACCCAAATGTTAAAAGCTTAAATTAAATTTCGACCATCCTAATAATTTGATCTCTACCGGATTTTGCAACAACATGCCTTTTTGTGGAAAGCATCTTATGACTGACTACAAGATCATCAGCCCAATAGTTTGCAAATAGCGGCCATGTATGTGTGCAAATCCATTCCCCAGATCAATTCAAACACGGTGAAACCGAATTGAATGATTTTTTTTACAGAGGTAGCACTAGCAAAGGGCACCTCATATTCATGTTTAATATCCCTATAGCACGTTGTATTTCAACAAGCTACTACAACCAACATTCAATCATACACCTTGAAAAGGACAAAGAGTTATAACAATACCCATGCATTTAGGAGAAAGTAGGCTATATGTTATTTACTGAACATCTTGTTGGAGACAGAAGGGACATACCTGCAGCAGTTTGACAAAAGGCTAAATACTTAAGGATTGTGAAAAGAAAGAGCCTAGCAATGTTTCAGAAGGACAGGTGGTGGCTACCTCAGAATAGAAGGGACGCGTGGTGAGACACGCTTATGGCATGTTCATTGTACTATTCGCGCCTAGAAAAAATATAATGCAGTAACGTGAGTGGCTGATGGTACTACTGGACACTCCTACGAGGCCGAGGTCTGATAAAAACCGCGAAGTTAACGAAAAAGTGGAACCAATGAGAGATGAATGCTTACGAACGCGCCAAGTCTAGCTTGGGCACGCGATAGCTAGCATTAACGCGGGAGATCGGCTAGACAACATCTCTACGATCGATTCTAGAATTAATGGGCATATTCTTGACCTGCGCAATTTTACGAGTTCGGTGATATTTGTTTCATTCCTGTACCACTATTATTTTGAGAAATTTTTATATAATTTCCCCCTCTATCGATACCTAGGGCCAGTTCATTTATAAGTGGCGTGAAGAGCCAAGACATTATTATTACATTTTGTGCGTCTGAGGACGTAGGTTATTATTACATTTTGCGTGTCTGAGGACGTAGGCACTTGTACTTTGCGTGTCATGAGGACACAGATTTTTATTAATACAAATGTGTTGTAAATTCAGTGTGATAGATAGTCACAGTACTATTTTGTAGGGACAGTATCATCGACAATTCGCCAACAGACTGTTCTGGGGAAATAAGTACCTAAAACGGTGAATTTAGTAGGCAGATATCGAGTGTGTAATAATCTATAACTTTTTGCATCAGCACGAGAGATGACATCGCTTATCCTGGAAGAAGTTTGGAACTGTCAACACTCCGTCGAGATGTTTGAGATGAGCTAAGCAGCATTAAGTAGGGAGATGGCTGCAGATGTTCGCTGACGGGTGACTGGCCGAGGATGAGTACTGAATAATATTCTTATTATCTGACAAATTAACTTATGGTATATGGGACATATTTTGTTTGTAAATATCTTGCTTGTGTTGATTAACGTAGTGTATTTAGTTTTGGTCTGACACACCTTTTGCATGGAAACAGCTCGCACAATTTTTCATAATCGTAAGTTCTTGTTTGTTTGTTTTAATTAACGTGGCTATGTGGACAACCGTGTTTGCATATGTTTACGCAATGCGGTTAAGAAACGTCTCTCGGAGATATGTTGTGTTTCAGAAGTAGGACTGAATTAATATAATCATACAGTAGATTGGAGGGTAAATTAATCTTTGTAATGTTTATTATTGATCAGATTCAGTGAATTTATTGCCTTTGGAGCAATGTGAGTTGTGGCGAAGAGCAGTCAGCTCTCTCGTAGGTTTTAATATTCTTAAATAGATTGTGAGCATCTGATTCAACCGACCTGTGTGAAAAGTGTTATGTCATTCCCAGCAGTGTGTGTGTGTGTATTTTATTGGTCATTACAAGCGGGAATTTCAGCGTAGACTGATTTCTGTCAGCTTGGTGCCAAGTCCATATCGTTACCTTGCGAGGACATATGTGGCTATATCGATTAATGTCTTACCATATGTTTACGTGGTTGAGATTTGTTGCTGTTGATTCTACGAGATAACGGGACAGTTGGTCAAGTTATTTTTACACACTGGAGCTGGACGATGACAAGAGTGAGGAAGGGGGAAGCTGTTTTCACAAGGCGGGCTGAAAAGATTGCATCGAGGTCATTAGTGGAGTGCTTGTTGGCTCCGTAAAATTACTTGAAATACAGAATAAGAACTGATCAATGATAAAAATTGTTTAAATAAATGGGAGTTGCCTACGAATCACTATAATCTCCGAAGCGTTAGATTAACGTGCATTTTTGTTCATATAAGGTAATCTCAGCCGGTGAGGCTTTTGTTGTTGTTGGTTCCATTCCATGTTTATGTTCCGTATTAGTGACCCGTGCAGTCACGTGCGATGCTGTCTTTTCCTTGTTTGTGTATTGAGCAATTGGCCGTGTTGTAGCTCATTTGTCAGATGCGTCATCGCACTGAATGAGGGTCTCGAGGGAGATTCCTGTAAATATTAGATATTAGATTGTGTGTCAGCATTAATTTCAAGGGTTTTATTAGTGTTGTGTCCTATATCCGTAAACGTTGATTTACGAGATGATTGTTCGTAAGCATCGTGGCTGTTACCCGCTGTAAACGAACAGTCATCCAAGTGCTCATTCCTCGTAGTTAGTCATTACGCGTACATTAAATCCCAATGCAAGTTAGTGGAACTTGGATCCACATTTTTATGAGGGGGAGATCCGTCTGACTCCTCAACATTGATAGATATTTCTGTCATGGGATGATTCAGGGAGGAAGATTATTATTGTTGTTGTCTATATTCATTTTTTTGCACAATTAGTCATTAAATTATGTTATTATTTTACGTCTTCTCACTTCCTTTCTTAATTATAGTTTTAATCCTATGACCCTTCCCTCAGTAGAGCATGTTGTTTGGCGAACGTAAACATCACTCTATGAACTGAGCGCGACCCCTTGATCAAGATTCTTGCATATAAACACTGCGATACTGAATGGTTCAATATATACGGACTTCTGGCTTGCGAATCTTGATTTAAATGGAACCACGCTTGTAATTCCGTGTTGCGCAACTGTGCTAGAATAAAAATAGATAATATACCGCACGATAGAATGTGACTGTTCATGCATGTGAAATGAAAATATCCTGAATGCGGCTTCTGTTGGACCATCATATCTAGAATTTAGGAAAGAATTAATTTCATCGTAGTTCACCGTTTCGCCTTCAGGACATATTTTAACAATGCAGCAGTCATGCATTTATACACATACTTGTGGATTTTAATATATAAGATATTTGTGGATGTATTTAACACTCCGAACACTTGAGCATATTTCAACATTAATATGAGCTTGCACGTAAAGTAAAAGAAATATCTTGTAGGGAACAATGAATCGACTATCGACTTCAATGCCAATGCCTCGAATTGTTTTTATAATAATCCGTCCATTATTTCTTCTCCTATACGAAGGATAAAAATTGGCATTATGTTTGGTCTCTTCCTGAAACTGTTTAGGGAAATAATTCTTACATACGCCATCTGTCATACAGACTGAAGCAGGATTCAAAGATCCGCGAGGACCATGTACCATATGACGCCTTACCAACTCGTATAGCGCTTCATCCTCGAGATCTGGTATTTCGGCTGACACCACACTGTCAATGTCAGAAATTTCTCGAAACTTACAATCTTTCGTTAATGTTAAGAGTAAATGGATGTACGGGAGACCTCGTTTTTGAAATTCCACTGTATATAGATATGCTTTTACCGAAAATTTCCTTAACATTAATCAATCGTAGCTATTCCTTTACTTTGCAATGGAAAACTCTCACTTCAATATCAGGCCTATTATTGGCCGTTTCCCAGAGATGAATGCTGTTAAGTATTTCTGGCCAGCCCGTATTATAGGTGAACGTAATGGATAAATCTGGCTTTCCAAACTTCCTCACTATCGCCATCGTATCCTGATAATTTTGCAATATTTTCCTTGGGCTTACCTGTAAAAGAAGATGGCAAAACTACAATACGACCGACTATGAGATTTTCATTTTCTGCTCGTACATGCAAGGCGTCTGCTAAACCGTCATATGTATCAACTCGTAACTTCGTTTGTTGATGACGTACGTATTTTTACCGGTCACCTTCCATACGACAGTAGTAATCCACGAATAAATATCCATTTTGCAAACTTGAGCAGCGACAACTAACTCAACATGACCTCCATGAACACCATTCATAGACATATACATTTTGTAATCATCGCTCTTATTGATAGCAGTTTCGTACATATCGCTGTTGCCAACAATAAAGGAAGAATAATTATTCCACTTGTCTGTAACATGTTTTACAATTCGCTTTCTAACCTGTGTAAATAAACTCTGATTGTTATACTCACAATATGCCAATGACCTGAACAGACAATTACCGTCACCTTTAATCTTTATAACATTTGTAATTTTGTGTCGCCTCTCATTCATTATAATATGATTCATTGTATTAATTGAGCACACAACCTATAAGGACGAATGATGAAACGAAAAGAAGACAGTTTGTAGCTGGTGAGACCAAAGACTATATAACAGAAAGATCGGATACACAATAAAAAATGGCGGTTCCAACTTTCGACTGTAGCGGCATCTTCGTGAAATTAGTTGTCTTTCGTATACAGTATTTGTTGTCATTCAAACAGATGTTGACATGACAGTGTCATTAGCAAAATGTCTGATGATTGTGCATGAGCATTTCAGTCTCAAAGTAATCCATTCTTTGAGAAGTGTTAATAAAATAATGAGCACAGAATCCCCTTCTACTTATTGTATGGATACATGCGACATTAGCGTCCGAGTGGAACAGATAGAAGTTAACGATATCATGTATGGATACATGCGACATTAGCGCCCGAGTGGAGCAGGTAGAAGGTAACGATATCATGACGTAATTAGGGAACTCTCTGTTAATGTCAAGTTAGATTTATTATTGGGGCGGCGTTGAATATCATGTCGCCTAGCGACAATATGTCCGTCAAGTCATTCGATATTCTATTTTCGTGAGACCATGAAGGAAGTAATATTCGCAATTATTTTAATACTCGAATGATATAATCAAGTAAGGTGGTTATCAATCGACGGTGCTTGACGGGCATCACCTTTTAAGACAACAAACGTCGTCGTAGCGCAAATACTTCCCGAGATATTTCAATTTCAGTAAAGGGTGAAATTTTTTGAAAACTATTTTAATATATAAGACTAGAAGACCTGTGCTGCTCCGCAGCATTCACTTCAACAATCCTACTGCACTTCTGTCCATATGACATTTGCATGTTTTCATGCTAGTGACCTGAACAGACATTTACGGTACCGTCGCTTTTGGGTAAATGATGAAGTAGACTTATGAGATCAAATGTGTGGGTGTCTGCCTGCCCTCTGTGTGTGTGTCCCACTATTTACCCTGCGTAAGCTTAAAAGGCGCACAGACTTCAGGTCCCAGACGCATTTCTCAAAAGCCGAGGTGAACAGCTAACTCCAAACACATAAGCTATACTCTTCTCTGAAGAATTAACTCGACACGACTCGGCAGTTTGATGCTGGCTGAAGCTAGGGTGATAGGTCGCTCGCAAGCACGTAAACTCACTCTGAAGCTAGTAATTTAAATTTCCACTGAATAGAGATTGCTGGAAGAAATGAAAACGTAAAAACACTTACAGTGGTCGATGTGGGAGCTGTCGCAGACTTTCTTGCAGTATATTTCATGCTGAACAATTCTCAGAGAATATCGATGTTTTTAACGGTTTACCAAGTGTAAGCTTGAAAGACACATGGACGTTAGGTTTTCTTTCAACTCAATTCACTGTAATTTTAAATGCTCGGCTTCTTTTGGACATAAATAAATGTTTTTCTACCTAATCCTTCATCGAGAAATCCTTTACAGAATGGTGAAAACCGCATCAAAATCCATCAAGTTGCTTTCGAGAATACCCGTTACATCCAGGGATTGGGAAGTTTGTTTTATACTAAGTAGATAGAGATATCCACACAATTTAAGGCTACAGCGGTACAATTTGGTGTTTTGTCTACTTATGAACAATGGTATAAATTTAAAATAAAAGATAGGTCTATTATATTTGAATTTAGAGATGTAACTCTTGGTTAACATATAGAGGTGTGCAAATTAATAGAATTAAATAAATAATTTTAATTAGCCATAATTACTTTTATTCAAAATCATTCGAAATCATTTAATTGACCAACTTCTGTTGTTGTCCTACTTAGTAGTGTTTCCTCTCCCGTGGAATAACACCTTTTCCCATGAGGAATTGCGTCTGGAAACTTTCAGATTCTTGGATTCCTACTGATATCTGAGCTGGGTCCATTTTCAATTTTTCATTGACTTTAGAATTCAAGTCAGGTGATTTCAATGCACAGTTCATGAATCTTTGAATAGTTCAATAGCGTTCATCAGTTAAAAGACCCCAAATCCCTCCGCTCTAAATTCACACGTAAAGTAGAGTGAAGTAATAAAAACGAAATGTGTGGAATTTTGCATTTGCAAGGCTCCTCTGTTAGTGAAAATTCTAAAAAATCATTTTAATTTGAGTTTCTTAAACGAAAATATAATTAGGAGTCTTGGTTAAACATTTGAAGTAATTTCATCGCCTTGTAAACTTATTGCATTAAACCGTGAAAAGTAAAAATGCAATTTTGGAAAACTGATATCGAATCTAATAATTTGCACATTTCTGTAAAGACAGCTATCGCCTCCACCCCTACAGATAGAATAGTAAGTAAAGGCGATTGATGATAAATGAAAAGATAACTCACACAGAAGGAATTAATATTTATTAAGCTGTTAATTTGATTTAGTATATCTTTGTTATAGAACTGAGGCAATGAAATAACAGGATGTAGGATAGTAATCACCGAAGTAGGACGGTAGTAATTTTATTTTTACCATTACCACAGGACATTTATCGTATTAGGGATGCGGACGTCCTTGTATAATTGTTATATAATCTGTGCCCCATTTGCTGAGGATTGTGCTCCTCCGCAACATTCGTTTCAAAATTCTAATAGTACTTCCTTCCATTCGACATTTGCTGTTCGCTTGCCTTTTGGTTCTATTTGAACTTTGACGTCATGAAAGGATTTTGCTCGTGATAGTGCGACATACAGTAAAGTTGTCCGTGGCTAAACACCGGTTGAGGTAAATAAATGCCTACTTGATCTAGTGTTTGACCTTGAGCTTTATTGATAGTTATAGAAAAAGCCAAACGTACTGGAAACTGCCTTCTTTTGAAGGAAAATGGCATGGAAGTATCTGATGGCATAAGGTTAAGGCGAGGGAGTAGGACATTGTTTCCAACATTTACGACAGTAATAATTACCAGGTGTAAGCAATTGTCATGCATCTTACAAACCAACAGTCTAGTACCGTGCAACAGATCTTGGGTAACATTAATATTTCTCATCAAAATCACAATTGAGCCTTATTTTATTCGAAGGATATGAGGTGGCAATCCTCTTATGCTTATGCTGTCTAAAATTCTATTGGGAATTGTAGAAGTTCACTCTCATCTTCAGTAATCAAATTATTCACACTGATGTAAGTTCTCGATGATCTTGGGATTAGGTCTAAAACTTTGTCATTGATTTCTTTACAATGTTCATTTTTAGGTGTTAAAATCGCTATTTTTGAAAAGCGTGAAATATTTTTCAGCGTGAGACTAATTCTGAATTTTCTCCATCGACGTGAGGGTATTCACCGTTACCAATTTGTGTCAAGAAGTTTGCAAAGTCACGTTGATCTGTATCCGCTCGCATATCTTTGTTGAGTTTAAACATTTTTAATAATGCCCACAAAGGAGAGAACCGTACTGACATTTCGACTGATGCTGCTTTAGAGGCGTGAGGCACAACAGGCAATACCTGCCTAAAATCTCCACCTAAGGTGATAATTTTTCCCCCGAAAGGCACGTCGTTATTCATGATGTCCTTGAGCAACCGATTTACACACATCAACGCGTGCTTATTAGCCATAGGGGCTTCATCCCAGATGATAAGTTTTGCTGAACGAATATAAAAAGCTTCCTTGCTGTTAACTTTTATTCCTGATACAGAACTTTCATGTACATGTAGAGGTAACTTGAACTGGCTGTGAACAGTGCGCCCCTGAGTTAGGAACATTGCTGCAATACCAGTCCATGCAACAGAAACTACATTTAACCCCAAATTTGTGCAACTGTGAATCAAGCATTGGTAAATAAATGTTTTCCCGGTGCCCCCTGGACCGTCAATGAAATATGCATTACTCATCCTTTCATTGCTGTTTTGTACTAACCCCAAAATTTCTGTAATTATAGCCGTTTGGTTTCCATTTGCTTGGATTATCATCCGACTTAATTGATCCTCATTAAGTTTTGGATAATTCATTGGTAAATTTGTCTGAGGGAAATTATCAATAATCGATTCTATTTTCAGGAGACCTTGAAGGAAGTAATATTCGCAATTATTTTAATACACGATTGATATAATAAAGTAAGGTGGGTATCAATCGACGGTGCTTGACGGGCATTACATTTTAAGACAACAAACGTCGTCGTAGCGCAAATACTTCCAGAGATATTTCAGTTTTAGTAAAGGGTGAACTTGTTTGAATACTATTTTAATATATAAGGTAGCTGGCAATTCGAGAGAAGTAATGGGAAGACCATGGAGCTTTAATGTACTATAAATATGTATAAGAGTGAACTGATATGCAATGTTAGGTTCGTGAAACTGCATATAATCTTCTGATAATGAATTCTTGAATTGTCCCATAACTATCTTACATTTGAAGGGGTCTGAAAGATACATATGTAAGAAAACAGTTGTCGTAACTGAGAAGGCATCTGAAATTGTGACGCTTCTGCCAAACAACGCTGCCATTCAGAATCGTCAATCAGCAAACCTCGCTCCTTAGCTGTTTCTTTAAAAGTAGAATAGACAACTGCTTTGTAAGTTCGTAGATCCTGGTAGTACCTATGGCGGTAATTGTCTGTCCATGTCATTTGCATATTGTGAGTACAACAATCAGAGTTTATTTACACTGGCTAGAAAGCGAATTGTAAAACATGTTACAGATTATTGTATGGATATCATGTATGGATTCACGCGACATTAGCGCCCGAGTGGAGCAGGTAGAAGTTAGCGATATCATGACGTAATTAGGGAACTCTTTGTTAATATCAAGTTAGATTTATTATTGGGCCGGCGTTGAATATCATGATACAGTGTTAGTCGTTGTCGCCTAGCGACAATATGCCCGTCAAATCATTCGATTCTATTTTCGTGAGACTTAAAGGAAGTAATATTCGCAATTAGTTTATTACACGAATGATATAATCAAGTAAGGTGGGTATCAATCGACGGTGCTTAACGGGCATTACATTTTAAGGCAACAAACATCGTCGTAGCTCAAATACTTCCCGAAATATTTCAGTTTTAGTAAAGGGTGAACTCTTTTGAAAGCTATTTTAATATATAAGATTATAAAAGGTACTAGCCTCCGTGGCTAAGACGGCAGCACGCCGGCCTCTCGCCGCTGGGTCCGTGGTTCAAATCCCGGTCACTCCATGTGAGATCTGTGCTGGACGAAACGGAGGCAGACAGGTTTTTCTCCGGGTACTCCGGTTTTCCCTGTCAAAATTTCATTCCAGCTACACTCTCCACTATCATTTCATTTCATCGGTCATTCATTTAATCATTGCCCCAGAGCCAGAGGAGTACGTCAGGCCTCGGCAGCCGGCACAGTTCATATCCTCGCCGCTAGATGGGGGCTTCATTCATTCCATTCCTGACCCGGTCGGAGACTGGAAGCAGGCTGTGGATTTTCATTTTCATATGCGCCATAATGAAGGAGTACTGGGCTGCAAGAAATGCTAACCATTGTTGATTCCGCGTGGTCCTAAGAGACCCATTCGCGACGAAGAAGAAGAATATAAGATTATAAAAGGTACTGTACTTAAAGATGTTTTACCTCACAGTTTATAAAATTGTCGAAGTTTAGAAAAGTTTTCGTTGTATTGAACCCTCCAGAATAGCATTGTTTATATGCAAGAATCCTTAATCAAGGGGTCGCGCTCAGTTCCTATGTGATGTTTACGTTCGCCAAACAACATGCTCTACTGAGGTAAGGGTCACAGGATTAAAACTATAATCAAGAAAGAAAGGTGACAAGATGTAAAATAATAACATGATTTAATGACTAATAGTGCATAAAAAGAATATAAACAACAATAATAAAAAAATCCTCCCTGAATTTTTTCCATGACAAGAATATCTATCAATGCTGAGGAGTCAGACGGATCTCCCCCTTATTAAAAATGTGGATCCTAGTTCCACTAACTTGCATTTTTGGATTTTATGTACGCGTAATGACTAACTACGAGGAATGAGTACTTTGGATGACTGTTCGTTTGCAACGGGTTAACAGCCACGATGCTTACGAACAATCATCTCGTAAATCAACGTTTACGGATATGGAACATGACACTAATAAAAACCCTTAAAATGTAATGCTGACACACACACTAAAATCTACTATTTACAGGAATCTCTCTCGAGACCCTCATTTAGCGCGATGACGCACTTGACAATGAGCTGCCAACACCGGCCAATTGCTGAATACACAAGCAAGGAAATACAGCATTGCACGTGACTTCACGGGTCACTGAATGGAATATAAACATGGACTAAACCAACAACAACAAAAGCCTGACCAGCAGATATTACTTTATATGAACAAAACTGCATGTTAAGCTAACGCTTCGGAGATTATCGTGATTCGTAGGCAACTCCCATTTATTTAAACAATTTTTATCATTGATCAGTTCTTAATTCTGTATTTCAAGTAATTACGGTGCCACAAGCACTCTCCACTAATGACCTCGCTAGCAACCTTCAGTCCGTCTTGTGAAACATCTCCCCCTTTCCTCAATACCTGTCATCGTCCCAACTCCAGTGTGTAAAAATAACTGACCAGCTGTGCCGTTATCTCAAAGAATCAACAGCAGCAAATCTCAACCACCTCAACAAATGGTCAGACATTAATCAAAATATCCACAATTGCCCTCGCAAGGTTACAATATGGACTTGGCATCAAGCTGACAGAAATCAGTCTACGCTGAAATTCCCGCTTGTAATGACCACAACATACACACACACACACACACATCTGGGAATGACATTACGTTTTTCACACAGGTCGGCTGAATAGGTGCTCGCAAACAATTTAAAAAAATTAAAACCTACGATAGAGCTGACTGCTCTTCGTCACAAATCACATTGCTCTAAAGGCAATAATCTCACTGAATCTGATCAATAATAAACCTTAAAAAGGATTAATTACCCTCCATTCTATTGTATAATTATATTACTTCAGTCCTACTTCTGAAACACAACACATCTCCGAGAGACGTTTTTAACCGCATTGCGTAACATATGCAAACACGGTCGTCCACATAGCTACGTTAGTTAAAACAACAAACAAAAACAAGAACCTTCCACTAATAACATATGCGAGCTGTTTCCATGCAAAAGGTGTGTCAGACCAAAACTAAATATACTACGTTAATCACACAAGCAAATTATTTACGAAACAAATTATGTCCCATATACCATAAGTTAATCTATCAGATAATAATAATATTATTCTGTACTCATCCTCGGCAAGTCACCCGTCAAAGGACATCCGCTGCCATCTCCCAACTGAATACTTCTTAGCTCATCTCAGCCATCTGGACGGAGTGTTGATTGTTCCAGACTTCCTTCAGGATAAGCGATGTCATCTCTAGTGCTGATTCAAAAAGTTAGATTATTATTCACTTGATATCTGACTACTAAATTCGCCGTTTCAGGTACTACTTTCCCCGGAACTGTTCGTTGACGAATTATCGATGATACTGCCCCTACAAAATATAGTACTATGACTATCTAATACTGAATTTAACACATTTATTAATAATTTCTGTGTCCTTCACGACACGCAAAAGTATAAGTGCTTGTGTCTTCGACACACACATATAATAAGCCCTACGTCCTCAGACGTACAAGAGTAATAAGCACTGTCTTGGCTCTTCACGCCACTTATAAATGAACCGGCCCTAGGTCCTGATAGAGGGGGAAATTATATAAAATTTCACAAAATAATAGTGGTACAGGAATGAAATAAATATCATTGAACTCGAAAAATAGCGCAGGTCAAGAATATGCCCATTAATCCTAGAATCGATCGTAGAGATTTTGTCTAGGCGATCTCCCGCGTTAATGCTAGTCATCGCGTACCCAAGCTAGACTTGCCACGCTGGTAAGCATTCTTCTCTCATTGGTTCCACATTTTCTGTAACTTGGCGGTTTTTATCAGACCTTGGCCTAGTAGGAGTGTCTAGTATTTTCATCAGCCACTCACGTTACTGCATCATATTCTTTCTAGGCGCGAATATTACAATGAACATACCAGAAGCGTGTCTCACTGCGCGTCGCTTCTATTTTGAGGTGGCCACCACCTGTCCTTCTGAATCATTGCTAGGTCTTTCTTTTCACAATCCTAAGTATTTACCCTTTTGTCAAACTGCTGCAGGCATTTCCTCATTGTCTTCAACCAATGCTTGAAATTTCCTCATCTCCGTCTGGCTATTTTCATGATGCTGGTGGAAATATTTATTAATTGAAGAAATAAAGCATCGAATCATTTATCCATAAGAGGTTAAAGGGTTCAGTATGTGGCTACTCTCTCACACACACACATTGCTGTTAGTATCCAAATCAGAGTGCCGTCCCCGAAGCAGCAAGGATTCCACGTACACTGAAGGGCCAAAACGAGTAAGTGGTGGGTTATTCAGCTTCAGGAAAATTAGTGAGGAGACAATTTGTGTTAACAAAGACGCTCTGGAATCAGTCATGATGAGGTTCATTTGAGAAAATCCTCTTTCACATTCGCATGAAGACAATGGAACTGTCTTGATTGAAGTTGTCAACAGAAGCAAATTCTTGGGATTGGGATACTTCATTTTATTTTTATAATTTCCACTTAAGTGCTCACAATTGTCAAAAACATATTCATGAAATGCTTTAAGTGTCTCTCGTTTGTTCAATTGAAAGCGAACGGCTAGTGACTCAATATCTTTTTCTCCAAAAGTATTGTCTTTAATGTCATAGGGCCAAGTGCTTGGGTCAACTATAAGGGCCGAATTAGCCAAAGCTGCGTCTTCACCACTCAACATTCAATTTTTAATTGCTTCTGATAGTTCCTCATAAAAGACAACATGATCAATGGGCGGTTCATTATTTTTTCAAAACGTTCAATTCTCATAAATCTTTTGTTGTTGACAGACGTAAAATGTTCCCGGGCTATCTTTACAAGCAATAAATGTGTTTGCCAGAATCTTTAAACTTTTGTTAGCTCGAAACATCTTCTACATCTAGGTTCTGCTGTTCTTCACTAACTTCTGATAGTTCTTGAAGTGCATCACACATTAGAGCCAAATCTAGAACAAAAGCAGTGGATGTAAGTTTCCTAAGCAGACCTTCATACTTGCATCTGGTCAAACTGTCACGGGTTTGGCCTTCTTTAGCCGACATAAAATAGTTTGCTAGAATTCCGTAGTTCTCCCAAATTGCTGAAACTGTTTGGAAGCTGGAGGTTACCCAACGTGTGTCCAACACCTTTCCTATTTTCAACAGTTGAACTCCAAGATCATTTGCAACCAAATGCAACTCTCGACTGTTCTTTGGCGAGGCGTGGTACAGAACGTACAGTTTATCAATGAACTTTTTAAAGCGATTGATACTGGCCATTTTATTCACATCAACACTCACACAAAGTGCAAGCCTGTGATTAGAACATTGCCAAATTATGATGGTGAGAAACTTGTCTTTTAACAAGGCACACACTCCAGGCTTCCTGCCAAGCATCACTGCTGCTCCATCACATGCCACAGCAATTAATCTATTTTGCAAAACATTGTCAACTAATTTGTAACCTTCAAGACATTTTTAATTATAGCTTGAAAAAATCCAAGAGACATCATACTGTTAAGCTCAACCAGGTCTAAAAATAAATTCACAGGGGATTCCATACTTAAAGCTTTTAGGCAAATTGTAATGTACAATATCATAGGTGATGTTTTGCTCAAAGTTGTTGATTCATCGATGATGATAGGTTGATTTGATTATTTCCTGTACAATGTGCTTTCTCATTTCTGCACTTGTGTGGTTTATAACATGCACGCAAGCCTTATTTGAATGTAGCTTGTGACCCATATTTAATCCATTGAGCTCTTGTACTTCGATTTCTGACTCAAAGTCGTTAAAAGACTGATTCTATTTTGCAACCTTATAGGCAGTTCGAAAAATTCTGGCTGTAATATCTTTATGTTCGACCCTGACTGTTATATGTCTGAAACCTGTATCATAATGATGGTCATTATAACACTATTTTTCATTATGAAACAGTTTCTCCCACTAATCACAGCTCAAGAAACAGTTGTTTGACCAATTAGATAAGGATACCTTCGCGAATGCGCTCAAAATCAAACATGTCTGTATAAATTACCGAAAGTGCACCGTCCATATGTTCGCGTAAATAAACTGGTGAATATGAGACAAGAAATAGCACTGTACCTTAATATCTCCAAATCCAATTTATACACAGCGCGTTGTTTTCAAACGCATTCGGTGACATTTTTACTGAATACTGGCGCTCAATCTGCACATATGGCATTGAAGCACACAGAGCGCATGCGTCGGTCGATCAGAGAGCTTGGAAATCAGAGATATCCTATACTCAGCGCAGCACCCGATCACAAAATTCTAGTGACAATCTCAACAGATATTTATGAATATTTATGTTAAAACATATAATAAAGTTATAATTATCGTCGAACATAAACAGTCGTATGCAACTTGCCTATAATGGTAATTAAGACACTCGTATGGAAATTATCAAACTCGCATACGCTCGTTTTATAAAGATACTCGTGTCTTAATTATAGCCATTATAGGCTCGTTGCATAATGTACTATTCTCTTTTGATACTGTTTTGAAACACACGTTTTCTATAGTTTCTTTTTGGGACTCTGCAACAATTTTTAAAGCTGCTAAATGTGCAGCACTGTCTTTGTGATCATATCTTTTCTTCCTCAAAGCTGTTTCCCTGCTGGGCTCGAGTTTCTCCAAAACTAGTAATATCACATCCAGTCCATTGTTAAGATATTTTCATACCAGATTTTTTTCTATGCCTAGATATCCATAATTCTGGCAAACCTCACACCCCAGCTTTTTGTTGTGTACAATAAGGCAACTGTATTATTTAACAAAACACATTCTTTTGTTCTAAAGTCCAACAGTCTGGCCACCGTTTATCACCACCTTTTATGTCGTCATTAGAAGAAGATGAAGTAACGCTGGAGGATGTAGGCTGTGTTGACTCCGGTTGATCTAAATCTATTGGAAGTGACGTGAATTTTTCAGTTTCTTCGTCTAGTTTTGGTTTCTTCGTTTTACTAAAATAATTCGTTATTCTATGCATTGTAAAAGCACGTACACGTACAACAGCACATAATTAGCGAAATTTACGTACTTTGATTCCAAAACACTACACGATTAAGCAGAACAAAACCGTAAAACAATGACAGGCCGTCGAATGTTGTGACTGCACTGACATTGACGGCTAAGTGAACTTACAACTAACGTTACACAGTTCTAAAAATTGTGTTATATATTCGACTTTCCCCCGATAAGAGGTTTCGGTACGGCGTACCGGTGCGTACCGTCACAAATCTAGCCCTGCCGGTTACCAAGGTGTCGGGAAATGGATAACCCTAATTACAGATTGACTCTCAGCCTAAAAACATATCCATGCTATAATTAAGGCGGGAAAATGAAAGTCCTCGGATGACATAATACCATTGGAGTTGGAAGATAAATAGAGTTGACCAAGGGATGTCGATAAGAAAGATGAAAGAAAGGAGCAATGCCAGATTCAGCTGGAGTTCCGTGGTCGCCTAGTTGTGAGGTCCTGGGGCGGAGGGAAGATAGATACACTCACCGGCAAAGAAAGCGAAACACTACGAATTTCAGACTAAACTCAATGTTGGACTGTTCCAAACCTTGTAGACTATTAATCATATACTATGACGTTACAACAATATGGTAATGTATCATAAGTAAATTACCATAATTAGCACAAACATTTATAAACATTATTGATCAAGACAATCACAACAGTGCACAAACACGAATTTGGAAATGTTGAAATCTGGAATCCATTGTACTCTCCTCCGACCTGTTGCACTGTGGAGAAGTATAAATTCTGTCCTAAAACTTCCCCATACGGGAGAACGAAACGCATCAGGCGAAAGCCTGGCCAAAATAACTACTGTGGTCAAGAAAAATAGACTGAAACGGTGCGGGGATATTGAGCATAAAATACGTGACTAGAAAACCAATATAGGGAGCAATGCATTAACAATTTTTATTCCTAATAATAAATTTATAATGAACAAACAAATTGCACTTAAGTGCTTATTACAGAAATTAACAATTATAAATGTAGCAAAGTGTGAGGGCCTGATTACAGAACCCAGATTATAGAAAGGTCCATGAAAAGCTTGCTTGATTGGAGAAAAGTTGAGCTTAATATATAAAAAATGCAGTTTATAAAAAGAGAGAACCATAAAAAATAATTAAGAGTGTAATAACTGGTATGATATAAGCTCTTTATAAAATTGAACTTATCTTTGAAGAGAGTTGAAGAGAGTTGAAGAGAGTTGAAGAGCCAGCTCCTTAAAAAGTTCCAGCTAGCACACGTTGATTTAAAAGTCTTCACGGTTTACTTGGAAGGAGGCGTACATGGCCTAGAGTTATGTGCACCATCGATAAAATGTCAACTTTCTTTTCTTGCGCAGGAATGACATTTATAGTTTCCAAGAGCTGATCCAGAGATATTTTGAAGGACGATTCCAAGTATCGACTCTAAGGTGATGTTGAAGAGTACAGCGGCTGGCAATTATTCTTGCCATCTTGAGCAATACGTAATGGTGCAGATCTTGTGACGTAACTGCTCGCTAGCGTAGATATCAGCGATGGTGTCATGAGAGGTAGCGGTGACCAGCGGGTTGAAGTGATTCAGAAGTGGCGGTTGATCCGAAGTGAGTGATGCACGCCAGCAAGCGGCGTCTTAAATAGGGACCATAGAACTCTCTCGAAGTTTGGAGATCGCCCGACCAGACAAAGACCTGCCATTGGTCGAACGAAAGTCAGGGTGACGTCAGTCGACACTACTCAGCAGACAGTGGATCAACCAGTAGATATCTGGTATGTCATGAGTGAGGACGCCTGAGATAGCGAGACTGAAACACTCGAGGTGAGAACTATAATATCTATGAATAAGTGATTGATAACAAGATTATGCATATGGTTTAAGCAATTAACAATTGTGAATAAATAATTACCATTCGGGGATCTCAGTAACAATAAATACAATTTGACCGACAAATGGGCCAAGCTAAACATTGAAAATATCACAAAAGTGATCATGCTCCGAGAACTCCGAATGAAAACAAACAAAAGAATCAGTCAAAGCAAAACATGGATAACAGACGAGGAGAAACTAAGACTCGAAAGGCAAAACAGAAATAGCAGAGATGGGTCTAGTATAACGACCTTTACTAGTTAAAACATTAACAACTCTGACACGTTTATCACGGCCAAAGTGGCAGTGAATAACTCTACCTAGGTTCCACACGAGAGGCGGAGATGGGTCTCGAAGAAGAACCATGTCCCCCACTCGTACATCTGGTTGAGGAAGCCGCCATTTCTCACGCCTATTTAGCAAGCTGAGATATTCTAACTTCCATCGGCGCCAAAAAGAACAGCGCAAAGATTCTACTTTTCTCCAAAAGATAGGTAAGTTAGGATCACAGCGTCGAACCAGCAAAGGCGGAGTAGCAGCAAGCGAACAGCCAATCAGGAAGTGACTGGGTGTTAAAGGTAAAAGATCCTTAGGATCGTTTGAAAGAGGGGTCAGAGGTCTGGAATTTACAATACCTTCAATTTGAATAATCAAAGAGTTGAATTCCTCATAAGAAAGTATGGTAGGACCAAGAGTTTTCTTAAGCTGTCTTTTAGTAAGTTTGATGCAGGACTCCCATCGGCCCCCATGATGGGGAGCATAAGGCGGGGTGAAATGCCATTTGAAACCTTTAGAATAGGAAAAGTTGGAAATTTTTTCTTTAGCAGAAGGAGAGCTTAACACTTTTTTCCAGAGATCAGAAGCGCTTACAAAAATTTTTGCATTATCTGAAAAAACTTCAGATGGAACACCCCTTCTAGCAGCAAATCTAGAAAAGGCGGCCAGAAAGTAGGATACAGAAGCGTTCGTAACCAACTCAAGGTGGATAGCTCCCGTCACCATACATACAAATAACGAGATGTAGAGTTTACCTAAGATTTTGCGCTTAGATGAAGAGGGATTGGTCTGATATATGTAAGGACCTGCGTAATCGATCCCAGTAAGAGCAAAGGGCTTACTAGGTTCCGAACGAAATGGAGGTAAATTACCCATAATCTGCGTGGCGGGCCGTGGTATAACCTTGAAGCAAGGTATACACTTTTTGACAACAGAAGAAACCTCATGAACGCCATTGATGATCCAGTAGAGTTCACGAATTAGACAGAGCAAGGTGCGAGTGCCAGCATGAAGGTGTTTATAACGAAACTTTTTTATTATAAGGGTAGTGATAGGATGCTTTGAAGGAAGGATGATGGGATGCTTTTTCCCATCCTCACAACTAGACATAGCTAATCTTCCACCCACGCGTATTATGCCGTCCTGGTCTAGAAAAGGAGTGAGTGGTGAAAGCCTGCTAGATTTGGGTAAATCTTTACCACTTATAAGAGCTTGCTTTTCAGGAGCAAATACTTCCTGCTGAACAAGTAACAAAATCTTGCAAGTAGCAAATTCTAACTCTACTTGGAAAGAAAGGGTTGAGGCTTCAATGGTTGATCAATTACTAAATATTTCCATCGGAAGATATAAGACACTACACGAATCAATTTATCAAATGAAGAGTATCTATGAAAAAGGCTAGTAGAAGTAGAAGTAAGATGCGACGTGACAGGGTCATTACGGGCATCAGGTATTTATTCTACAGATTGATTAGCTAAGCGAGGCCAGCAAGATGATTCCTGACTTAGCCAAGGAGGACCATTCCAGTACAGGTCTGAAGAAATCAATTTTTTAGGTGTGCAACCACGTGATATTATATCCGCGGGGTTTTCACGGCTAGGAACATGTCTCCATTGTTCAGAATGAGAGACTTCATGAATCTTAGAAACGCGATTTGCCACAAAGGTATTCCAATGAGAAGAAGGCTTGGAAATCCAAGCTAATACAATAGAAGAATCGCTCCAAAAAATGTGCGGGAAAATTTTAACTTTAAACTGACATTTAGTTTAGTAGCTAATTCTGTTGCCATTAAAGCAGAGCATAATTCTAATCTCGGCAATGATACTGTTTTAAGTGGAGCAACCTTAGATTTAGCGCACACTAAATTAGAAAATCCAGGGAAAGTGTCTGAGGAACGTCCTACTATGTATGCACAACAGCCATAAGCTCGTTCTGAACTATCAGAAAATACATGCAGGTCATACTGCTGGTATAAGGGATTAGAAATTAAAGGGCGGGGTATAGAAACCTTGGAGAGATCCAGCAAACTGCTGCGATACTCTAACCATTCTTCTACAAGAGGAAGGGGGAGATTTTCATCCCAGTCTGATTTTAATGACCAAAGCTTTTGCAAGAACATTTTTGCAATAATAACTATAGGAGCAATATATTGCAAAGGATCAAAGATCTTTGCGATTTCTGACAGAACTTGTCTCTTAGTTACAGGGGGAGATTCTGACAGATGTACCTGATAAGAGAAGGTATCAGAAGAAGGACGCCAAAAAACACCCAATGCTTTTACGGCTGCTTCATCAGTAGGCATGGCAACAAATTCATCAACTGGGACCTCTGATGAAAATTTTGATATAAATTCAGTGGAATTTGAAGTCCATTTAAGGAGCGGAAAACCACCTCCTAGGAGTAGGGATTTCAAATCTTCGCACACAAGGAGCGCTTCAGAAATATTAGGGAAAGAGCACAAGAAATCGTCGACATAAAATGCCGTTTTCAATGACTCAGAGGCCAAAGGATGACACAGATGACCATCTTGCTCGGCTAACATGTGGAGAGACCGAATCGCAAGAAAGGCTGAAGGCTTCAGGCCATATGTCACAGTCTTCAATCTAAATATCTTTATGGGTTTGGAACTCTCATCGCGCCACAATATTCTTTGCAGATCTTGCTGCTCAGAATTTACGAGAATCTGCCGATACATCTGCTTAATATCTGAGATTACAGCAATAGGAAACCTTCGAAAATTAAGCAAAACAGAGGTGAGATCTGTTTGAATCGCGGGACCACATTGCAAGGTATCATTTAAAGAGATTCCATTGGAATCTGGTGATGAGCCATTGAAAACTACTCTTATATTGTCCTGTGTTAAGGAATTTTTCCATACCGGATGATGATTTAAATAAACTATTTCATTTAAAGGATGGTCAATTTCTTCTGATTCAGAAATTACCTCCATGTGATTGGATGATTCGTATTCCTCCATAAAGGAAGCATACTGAGTTTTGACAGAAACATCTTGTTTGAACCGATTTTCAATAGCAAATAGTGCCCTAAGTGCTCTGGAATGCGAGCCCGTAATGGCGGGAGGATTGGGAATACGTGGAAGAGTTACTACAAATCTGCCTTCAGTATTACGGACAGTGGTTTCCTTATATAACTTTTCACAAATTTCGTTAGAAGAAGAAGAAGAAGAAGAAGTAGCCTGAACATTCTCAAGATCCCAGAATTTGGTTAGCTCTTGGCTCAAATCGGTACCAACAAAATAACAATTCGATACAGTTTGAATAGGATTACGGTATATTTGGCCAGTAGCAATCCAACCAAAATCAGTTTCGCGGAAGAAAACATTAGGAGCAATTTTTACTTTATTGGAATGAAGACATTGCCAAAATACGCTTGAGCTGAAAAGAAGCTCTACGGGTGAAGCTCTGTTGAAATGAGGGTCAGCTAGCTGGACAAAATTCGGGATATTCCAACTTTGAATAGGATAAGAAGTGCCAGTAATATTGTTGCCTATAGACTTGATAATCAAACAATCTAATTGCAACTGCGTACCAAGATTATTAGAGTCCTTCAGATCCACTTTAGCAAAGCTTAAGGATTGTGATTTAGAGCAGTTTATTCCTGTAACCTCTATTGAGGTAGGATGTTTTGGAAGGCCTAACTTTTGTACCAACGATTCATTAATAAAATTGTTGGTAGCGGCATTATCCAATAATCCCCTAACAGATACCCATTTTCCGTGAGAATTTTTCAATAGAACCTGCACGGTAGATAATAAAATCTGGACTTTGCCAAGCGAGGTAGAACTTTGAGCATACGACTGCGCACTATTTTGAGAAGTCTCCGAGTTAGACTTGGTATTGGAACTGCTTGGTCCTGATAACCGTGGTCTTTCATGCCTGTGCAAAAGTGAATGGTGTCTTGCCCTACAATGAAAGCATAAGCGTTGTGAACGGCAATTGTTTAACATATGCGTTCCTGACAAACAGTTGAAACAATGTTTTTTGTTCGTAATGAACTTTCGTCTTTCATCTACTGATAAAGATTTAAATTCATCACAATTGTATAAATTATGCGATTGCTGACACAGACCGCACGTTTGCATTTGGTTAGGTGACCGAACATCAACAGGAAGAGCCTGTGATCTTAAAATTCTTTGATTAGAACTGCTAACCTTATGTTTTGAGAAGGCTTTTGAATCTGAACTACTAGTTTTTTGATTAGCTATGGCGGAAAAGACTTGGCTTCTGGCCTTCAAAAAGTTAATAATCGCCTCATAAGTGCATTGCAAATTCTGGGAAAGTTCTGTTTCCCAGGCTTTTAATGTATTTGCATCCAATCTTGCAGAAATGAGGTGAACTAGAAATAAATCCCAGTGATTTACAGGTTGGTTTAAATTGGACAATGCTCTGACGTGTAACTCTGCGGTGTCAATCAACTTACGAAGTGATAAACTGTTATCTGCTTGCACGTTAGGTAACTCGAATAAGCTTTGTATATGGCGTTGAATAGATAAACGAATGTTCCCATATCTATCCTTAAGAAGATTCAGAGCAACTTCATAATTATCACTGGTCAAAGAAAGTGCTTGAATCAGGTTAAGTGCGTTGCCTTGAACTGCCAGACGCAAGTAGTGAAATTTTTGTATTACTGGTATAGAAGTATTCTCATGTACTAAAGAATTGAATAATTCAAAAAATGGTTCCCATTCTATGTCTTTACCAGTAAATTTGGGTATTTCTAATTTGGGTAATACAATGCGTGAAGAAGATGTAGAAGATGCTGCAGAAGTTTGATCTTCTTGTTTTTCCTTTAAAGTTAAAGCCCTAATAAGCTGTTTGGCTTCAGCAAATCCCTGATAGTATAATTTTTCAACTTCCAACCTATCACTTTGCTGGTCCGGATGCTGAGTTTCTATACTGCATTGTATCTCATCATATTTCTCAAAGGCTTGTTCATAATCCTTAAGCCTCTGCGAAATTATGTCAAGATTATGCTCTTGGGGTTCGAGTTCCGTTAAGAAAGTACGAAACCGTGTGAGCTTGCCTTTACAAGAGGCTCTGGAGTTGCTAAGTTTTTCATCAAGGTTAGGCATATTACAAGTTGTTTGTTACTCACGTCAATATTGTGACTTCGAGTACTGGAAGTCAGAGGATGACAGCTTGCTATGTAGTAAGGTTTAGTCTGATGTGGAAGAAACCGGCTTAGCTTACGTTTCTCTCCTCTGCCGCACATGCGCCTTAAGCTGAAACGTACAATGTGAATTAGTGTTGAAACACAATGAACAAAAATTGTTAATGCAAAATTCACAATATTAAACTTATATAGGGATCCAGGGTGCAACAGATATGTTTCCCGGGGCAGAGGCACCAATAAAATGGAGAAGTATAAATTCTGTCCTAAAACTTCCCCATACGGGAGAACGAAACGCATCAGGCGAAAGCCTGGCCAAAATAACTACTGTGGTCAAGAAAATTAGACTGAAACGGTGCGGGGATATTGAGCATAAAATACGTGACTAGAAAACCAATATAGGGAGCAATGCATTAACAATTTTTATTCCTAATAATAAATTTATAATGAACAAACAAATTGCACTTAAGTGCTTATTACAGAAATTAACAATTATAAATGTAGCAAAGTGTGAGGGCCTGATTACAGAACCCAGATTATAGAAAGGTCCATGAAAAGCTTGCTTGATTGGAGAAAAGTTGAGCTTAATATATAAAAAATGCAGTTTATAAAAAGAGAGAACCATAAAAAATAATTAAGAGTGTAATAACTGGTATGATATAAGCTCTTTATAAAATTGAACTTATCTTTGAAGAGAGTTGAAGAGAGTTGAAGAGAGTTGAAGAGCCAGCTCCTTAAAAAGTTCCAGCTAGCACACGTTGATTTAAAAGTCTTCACGGTTTACTTGGAAGGAGGCGTACATGGCCTAGAGTTATGTGCACCATCGATAAAATGTCAACTTTCTTTTCTTGCGCAGGAATGACATTTATAGTTTCCAAGAGCTGATCCAGAGATATTTTGAAGGACGATTCCAAGTATCCCCTCTAAGGTGATGTTGAAGAGTACAGCGGCTGGCAATTATTCTTGCCATCTTGAGCAATACGTAATGGTGCAGATCTTGTGACGTAACTGCTCGCTAGCGTAGATATCAGCGATGGTGTCATGAGAGGTAGCGGTGACCAGCGGGTTGAAGTGATTCAGAAGTGGCGGTTGATCCGAAGTGAGTGATGAACGCCAGCAAGCGGCGTCTTAAATAGGGACCATAGAACTCTCTCGAAGTTTGGAGATCGCCCGACCAGACAAAGACCTGCCATTGGTCGAACGAAAGTCAGGGTGACGTCAGTCGACACTACTCAGCAGACAGTGGATCAACCAGTAGATATCTGGTATGTCATGAGTGAGGACGCCTGAGATAGCGAGACTGAAACACTCGAGGTGAGAACTATAATATCTATGAATAAGTGATTGATAACAAGATTATGCATATGGTTTAAGCAATTAACAATTGTGAATAAATAATTACCATTCGGGGATCTCAGTAACAATAAATAAAATTTGACCGACAAATGGGCCAAGCTAAACATTGAAAATATCACAAAAGTGATCACACTGCATGATTACAAATGTTGTAGACAAACCGTAATGTTCACAAAAGTACGAGGCACAAGAATTCACAGCAATAAACCTTAAGACAGCTGTTTGTGGTTATAGGCTAAGGCGCGAAACGGTAACAATGGTGTTGTGAATGTCACGATCAACAATGCTTATCAATATTGTTGCGCTGAAACTTCCCAAATGAGCTAATTGAATCACGGCATATTTCCATATCGCTGCAGTCATTGCATTCAATTTATACCAGGTTTGAAGCAGTCAAACATTGAGTGAGCTTTGTCTGATATTCGTAGTGTTTCGCTTTTTATGCCAGTGAGTGTATTACATACACGATTTTGTCCCATAGAATGGTGTGGTCCAGTCGAAACACTCACCATCCCGTTATCTTGCGTTGAATGTCACCAGCTGCCATCACAGTCTAGAGGGTAATTAAACAGTCGACATTCCGGATCCAGGTCAATGTGCAGACAACCGAATAACTGTCTTACCACGAAAGTGACCTCGGCTATCTTGAAGTACTTTGATAGTGATGGGATAGGATCCTTCTGTGGCGTTAAGGAGGTCATTCTGAATTCAGAACATGATAAGGGAACCTCAATTAGTTGATTTGGTTAGTTTATTGATTAGCTATTTAAGTCTCAAACTATACGGTATCAACATATAGGTCATCGTACCAAATTGACTACCTAACCTTGAGCTAATTCGGAAAATATATTTGAGACTTCAATTTTGAAATGAATTATCTTCTTCTTCTTCCTTTTCTTTATCTTGGCCTTTTCCCACATCACGCAGTCAGCGTTACTTCCATCCTCTTTCTCTGAGGTCCCCTGCAACCTAGCCTTTATATAAATTGTATTGCAGATGAAAAGCCATTGGTTGTAAAATTGTAAAATAAACAGAATACAGTATACCATAACTTGACATGAATATTCTCTACTATTGTCCTTGCAATAGTCACTAGTGGTTTTCTTTTTTGGTCTTCCTCTCCTCTTTGACCCCTCAATATCTATATTTCCAACTGTTTTCCCCACGTAGTCTTCCACTCTTCTCACCACATGCCCATACCATCGGAGCGTACTCTCTCGGACCTTCATTCCTATGGGTCCCAGTTTTACAGCTCCTATGATGTAATCATTCCTTAGTCTATCCTTTCTTGTCATCCTCATTATCATTCTCATTTTTTTAAATAATCCTTGTTATAATAACAATAATAATAATAATAATAATAATAATAATAATAATAATAATAATAATAATAATAATAATAATAATACCGTATGGCCTCGGGTGCCTGGTGCAAGCTTTGTAATTTGACACCCAGAGGGTAGCTTGCATGCCGAATTTCGTTGTTTCTTGAATCACTGTGAAAGTTAAGGAGGTTATATATCTAAACTCCTTGAACACCATAGCGCTTTCTAGTAGAGAAATGAGGAACTTTGTGTTGGCGGAAACTCCCGAGATTAATTTTGCTGTTATCAACACGGCCTACTGAATTCAAATGGGTTCTTGACATGCCAACATCGTATGACATGCGTGTCGTATTTTGCCGCCTTAAAAAAAAAACACTTACCACGGCCAGGAGCGAACCTGCAATCGTGGGGTTGGTAGATCGACACGCTATCCACTAACCCACCGTGGCAAGCTATAATCCTTGTAAAAGGACTTATTCTCTGTATTTATTCAGTGTGATTACTGTACTTTATTTCCATACAACTCGTCAACTTATCCATGGGTGTTGAGTAACGCTCCAAGACTGCAATGGGCAGCTACAACAAGCTTGGAAATCGGAAGTTCAAATTCTGGTGATATCAGTGGTCTTCACCAGGACTTCTTCAAACGATATCCAGGTTAATGTCATTATGATACCTACCTACCCCTATCATTTTGACCCAAGTACTGCACTGCTACAGACATCATAGTGATACGGGGTTTACAGACACAAATGCAGCACCCGCATACGAAGCTAAAGATGAAAATGAACAGCGCCCTTGAAATAGGTAACAACATTTCTCCATACAAATCATGGCAGCTACGCGTGCTTTAACTCAAGGGCATGAGGTCTGGATACCTCATAACTCAGAAGGTGAGCGAGTTTGAATCCCACCGTCGGCCACCCTTGAAATTATTGTGGTATCCCCATTTTCACCTCCAGGCAAATGGCGGTATGATGTCATTATGGTGTGGTATGGTAAGTTCCTTACAAACCTGGCCCTTCTTCATCGCTCATTATCTTCCAGGATGAGTGCATTCCCATCTACAACATAGAACACTCATCTCTGAGCTCATAGAAAAGTGAATAATACATAGCCTAATTGGTTTTTCGCCATCAAATCTAATTTCGTCTCAAGTTATAAACGGTAGCCCATTTTCAGTGCGTTACCTAACTCCCTGAGAATTATGATCTCTTCTCCCACCGGTTTCACCTCCCGGTGTAGTGAGCATGGCCACAAGCACTATCCATATCGTCGCTATACTTGCAATATCGCGTATCTCTTATTTTCCTTTTGATTCGTCACGTCTCCCAACCGAATGTTGATGTGCCGTCCAACAGAACTATTCACGTTAAATTCATTTTCCTGGCTTAATACTAAAGGAGAATGAACCTTAAAAACACTGTACTGTAAGACTGCATAGGCTAACTTCACGGAAATATACTTTTCTACAATACACTCTAAAGCTCATTTTTAGCCTATTTTCATCATTTGAAAAGATAGGCTTATGAGATTACTACCTTTTGTCCGTGTATGTTTGCGTGTGTGTGTGTGTGTGTAAGTCTCCCCCGCCTAATAGAATCTAAATGGCTAGAGCGATTTCAATCACACTCGGTACGGACATACTACTATTTTGCCCGACCCCGACAGTGTCCATCAAATATTAACACGTTTCAGAATCCAACTTGATGGCTGCACGAAATATTTCACCTCCATTCTATACCTCTGAAACTATTACTGATATCACCCTAAAATTATGTATGCTGATGCAGAATACTATGGTACGTTCAGCTATACGAGGTCTAAGACATGTTATGTCCAAAACCAACATGGCGGCCAAGCGAAGTTAAAATATTTATATGGCATTTTCTTGAGATTTAATCAACCAGTCACAGCGGAACCTAACACCCTAAATGTCTATACAAGATTTTATCTACCGGCGTTTAAATGAATTCAGTTTTTTCATAGAAGGAAGATGGCGGCTGTGCAAAATAATATTCATGTGATCAAAGTGAATGTTTGAATAATGAACCTACGCAATAATCTTCATCTATTGGTATATAACCCTATGGCCTACATATAAGTTAGAACAATCCAATATGGCGATCATCCGATCATTCTCAGTATCCGCAAATCTATTACAGCAATCAATTGAAATGTTCTATTTTGATAGTAAAAATACCTTAAGCCAATAAAATCCAATAATAGGATACACTGTACTGGTTTCGGCTATATTATAACCTTCCTCAGCAGATACGATATGTATGAAGTTGCAAGATTACATATAATTTTATAAAACGTTTGAGTCAAAATTATTTCCAAAAACGTTAACTATCTAAATGCTTAAAATACTCTATTTAAAAAAAATCAGATCCGTTACAATCTGCTTTAACGAAAGTTTGATGCTTTTCAAACTGACAAGCATCAACTTTTCGTATACTAAGGCAACACTGAAAATGGCTTCAAACACCATAACATTTGCTTTAACACCATAACATTTGCTTTAAATTAATAATGAATGAACAAATTCTTCAAAAAAGACCGCCCGTAGTGGAGAAGTCAAAGATATAGAACTGATGTTGTTGATCAATTGAGAAATTTAGAGGTTCGGATTCACTGTGAAACTTAGGTTTACGTTGTATTAATAGGTCTTATGGTACATTATGTACCACAATGAATCCCAACCTCTAAATTTCTCAATTGATCAGCAACATCAGTTTCATACCTTTGACTTCTCCACTACGGGCGATATTTGCGAAGAATTTGTTCATTCATTCATTTATATATTTAAAACACCAAGGTGATTTTTGTTACCGCGAGATTGCGAGAACGGCAGAACCGATTTACTTCGTAGAGCACTCTAACGAAAGCTCTAAGCCTGTAGATGTGCAGAGTATCTTTAAAATAAACAAATATGTTACAGTATATTTTGAATTAATATAGAAAAATTCAGAATTCTTCCCGCTCACGCATGCGCACAATTGCCTTGGCTCATGACACACATGTCAGTTAGAAGTCCATTAAAATTTAATTCATTTAATAACTGTACGCTCCCATGTATAAAGCTTCCGTGTAATTGTAAACGGACATTAACCAAGTCTTGACAATAAAATATAGTAACTGTATGAACGTAAACGAATGTGCAACATTGATTTTTTTGAAATGGACTATTTTCTCCAGACAGCGGATTATGAAGATAGTAAATGGTAGCGCCAGCGACTAAGCAAAGTTCGCGAATAACTATGTGGTTACAGCGATTGACTCTACACGAAGGAGCCCAGGTTCGATCCCATCTCTCGTCAGCTTTTTTTTTACCACTGATACATTGTTTTATCAAGGAGTATTATTAACGTTTTACATTTTGTAAGTGAGTTATGTAAGAGTTGACTGGAATTACAGTATTTCTTGCATAAAGCAGGCAAGAAATCTACGAAATACATCCATCGTGATCGGCGTGCGCATTCTATCAATGCAAAGCTATCTAATATAAGGGCCGAAGACATGTCACTTATATTGACCAAGGAGTGAGTTAGTTAGTAATTGTTGTTTTAAGGGGCGGTATTACGAGGTCATCATCCCCTAATCCACCAAGGAGAGAGTTTAGATGTCTTGCATGTTGTAGACCAGTAATGAAGCGAGTGTGATAAGTCTCTTAAACAAGGATACTTTGAGCCTTAGCAGTCTTTGCTTGAAATTGCTAGCAGAGACTTAGATATCGCGAGCACAAACTCCTGTGCAGTTTTCGTGCACAGTCGGAATGTTTCGTCATACCTCTGGATTCCTGTAGCTGCAAAGAACAAAAAACAAGAGACGCTTCATCAGGCGGGTGAAACTGGTATAGGGAGATCGGTTCCCAAATTACGTCATGATATCTTTAACTTCTATCTGCTCCACCCGGGCGCTAATGTCGCATGTATCCATATAATAAGTAGAACAGAATTCTGTAAGTTACACATGATATAATTAAAACTACTCGAAGAATGGATTACTCTGAGACAAATTATAACACACAATACATTTTAACTGTTTAAAATCTCTCTAATTGCACATTCTGTAAGGTTCCTTAGTTTAGGGGCTGCGGCAACACGGTCATGTAGCCCCGAATGTTATTTATGCAGCATATGTTGTTATGAGATTGTAAATAATGTAACAACTACAGGCCTGCTTCAGCTGCTCCTCACTTGCCAATTCAATGCTCATGCGCAATCGGTAGCCGTTTTGCTAATGACTCATGCCAACACCTGTTTGAATGACAAGCATACCTACGACAACTGATTTCACAAAACAAATTGAATTTGCAGGTGTTATTTGTGTCAAATTATACAATTTAGATAAAGGGAAACATTACAGTGAATTAAAAGACAAGTGAGTAGGCCTATAGGCTACAATTATCCGTGTACCTTATTTGTTGCAATAGCACGAATTTTTATTTGCCATCAAAACGAAATACAAGTATGTGATGGTGTTCATTTTAAGTTTGTAAAGCTCTTTTTTAAATTGATAGTTGGCATAATTATCAAGTCAAATCGGCCCCTGTTGTATAAAGAAGATGGTCGTTACGGTATATACATAATTAAGGTATTTTGTTCAGATAGCTGGTTTCACCGTGTAGGCTGCATTGTAATACCGGTATTAGTCATTATTGCTACAGAAGTTTTGGTATATTGTTGCACATGGGAAAGCTGTTAAGCCGATTGTGAATCAAGGGCTGTAATTGACTGTAGTATTCTCTATGCTATCGTATGGGCAATTAATCAGCATATTAGCAAAATGTTATCCTGACAGAGGAAAATAGTGCCAAGTATTCCTACATTTTCCTTTCACCATTTTGCAGTTTTCATGTGTAGACAGTTTTTATTTAATTTAAGTGCCTTGGACATCGTAGTCATGTAGCCCCGTGTACCTGGGTGTGTGTGGTATTTTTGTGATAACCTGTGTTATTGCGATGGTTGCAGTAGCGTGTGTATGTGTAAATTGGGGATAGGATTGGGAATGAAGCGACCATGGCCTTCAGTTACGAACTATCATGGTACTTTCCTGGAGTAGAAGTAGTAAACTACGGAAAACCACTTCCCGGATGGCTGAGTTTGGAATCGAACCCACCCCTTCTCAGTTTTGCCCCACGAGGCTGAGTGTACCCCGTTCCAGCCTTCAAATCGGCATTACATTTCTTGACAGAGCCGGGAATTTCTGTAGTACGAATCCCAACACATTTCGAAAAATATATGCAGTGAATCCACCCACCTGGGTGGCATCCTTCTGGATGTCTTTGAAATCGCGCCATGCGCTACGGTACTCTTTCGTTTTCCTCAGTTCATTCGTTGCCGTGTGAAACATACAAGACATGTACAGAATGTTGTTTCATGAAATTCCACTAATGAACGGTACATTTGCCAGTTATGCGACAATAATGTACAATACGTTGAAATACTGACTTGACAAATACTGGGCGACTTTCCCGGTTTACTTCGTAAATAAGCATACAATATTATGGTATTAAAACCAATTTTCAGTGTTGCCTTAGCAACCGAAATTTAATGTTTTTGAGTCGGTCGACACGATTGTACCCAATTGAAATGGTGGAACCCTAGTCGCGAAAGAAAGTGCGAATATAGTGTAAGGTCCTCGACGAACAAATGTAAACATTGTTTTGCATTGTATTCTTCTTGCGAGAAGTCAACGCTTTTTGGCCTTTCCTGTTGAAATGGTAAAATTGATCTGCAGGAATATAGAATACCTGACAGGCTGAAACAATTTTTGACTGGATATGATATCTCAAGGAAATTCAGAGATAATACTCAACAGTTTGTTTCCTTTGGTGCCAATCTCGCCGTGCCACATGAATACGGTCAATATTGATTTAAAATTTCTGGAATGTCACATCATTGCATTTCTTCCTTATATTCCAAAAATATAATCTAAGGTTCTAACGGCGAATTGTATATATTAGACTCCTCAGAAGATAATCAAGTCAGATCTGTAAATCAAGTGAATTCTTGCATCAGGGAGGGCACACTTCACAATTTAGACAATATTTTACAAGGGCATAAGCCCTACATTCATCATTCAAAATACCTCTCAATTTAATGAGAGTTCAGTGTCTAGATAAAATTAAATTGCAATCCAGCGGACGATATTCGATTATCATGGCACACAATATGGGGTGAAGCCACAATGGCAAATATTCATTCAATAATGTGTGTGAATCGACTTCTAGAAGATATTATATGTAACGACATTATTCCCTTTTGTGGGTAGTTATTGTTGTTGGAGGAGACTTTTGGTAGGTTTTGCCTGTTGTGCCTTCTCACCAAACGGTTATTCACAATTGTAGTAAATACTCTTCTCCCTGGCCCTTCTCCAAAATACGCCCCTTACATAAAAACACGCGATCGAAACCAGATAAAATGGAATATTCTGATCGTTTGGTACAATTTAACGACGACTACCCTCTGTGGATGGTGAGGAATCAAATGTTATTGAATTACCAGCCAGACTTCCAACTCATGATGATATCGCGACTGAGATTTATGGCGGAACATTCACTTCTGTGAAGTGAACACTGTAATGAAATTAATTTTAAAGTCATTGAACTGATATCCAGTAATTCAAAAATATACACCAGCTTTAACAGATTAATACTGAAGATGAAATCAGCTACTTCAGTTTCCTACAGAATTCTTGAATTCCTTGGAATTAAGTGATTACCTCCACATATACTTACTCTAAAAGTTTGAGCCATAGTTAAGCTCCTTAGAAATTTGAACGTTTCCCAAAGGCTTCTAAATGGAACCAGATTATTTGTAAGAACTATGTGTAAAAATTGCTTGGACTTGGAAATAATAACTGCAGATAGTCTGGAGCAGAGAGCTATAATCCTTGGACTTGATTTAACATCATCCGATAAAACACTTCCATTTTTCAAATTCCAATTCGCTTGGCGTACTTTATCACAATCAATAAAGCTTGTGAGGAAACTCTGGAACGTGTAGGTCTTTATTTGCCTCATCAAGGTTTCAGTCATGGCCAGTTAAATGTTGCAAAGTTGATCTTTCGACGCCCTTAAAGTCGCAACAGTGTCAACAAGTAATCGATCAAAAAATGCATATAAGAGAATCCTTCAGTAAATATTTTCCCAATGACCGTCATGTTTTGACGGGTTCAACTAGTTATTAATTTACGTAAAGCAACTTCGTGGGTGTATGAAGCCATTTTTCAGTGTTGCCTTAGTAAACAAAAGTGTGGTGCTTTTCAGTCGGTCAACACGAATGTACCCTAAACTACACTAGTGGGTTTATGATTCTCATGTAATTTTTTACATGATTAGGGTATGACCCAACTCTTTTGGCTACATTCGTGTTCACCGACTGAAAGGCACCAAACGTTTGTTTTAATTTAAAGCAAATTGTAACAAATCCGATTTTACATTTTTAGAGTATTTTTAAGCATTTAGATAGTTAAAATTTTTGTAAATATTTTTGAACTCATACTTTTTAGCCAATTCTCATTTATGAAAAAATAGTTTTATGAGATCACCTTTTGTCCGTATGTGTGTATGTGTGTGCGTCCGTGTGTGTGTGTGTTCCCTAGTAACTTCTAAAGGGCTGGAGCTATTTCAAAAAAACCTCGGAAAGGTCAAAGTGATATTTTGGCCGACCCTGACCGTGCCCTTCAAATTTTATTACGTCTCACCAATCCAACATGGCGGCTGTGCGAAATATTTCACCGGCATTCTATATCTCCGAAACTATTACTCATACCACCCTGAAATTTTGTATGTTGATAAAGAGTACTACTAGACGTTCACCTATGTGACTTTTAAAAACCTGTTAACTACAAAACGAACATAGCGGCCAAGCGAATTTGAAACATTTAAATAGACTTTCCTCGCGATTGAACCAACCGAACGCAGTGAAACTTTGTACAAAAATAGTTATACAAATTGCAATGCACTAACATCTAATATAGTTCAATTATTTACTGTACATACGCTCATGATGACTGCTGTGCGAAATTATAAAATTAAGTTTTAATTTCTTGTGTTCTAATTATGCGATCGAAATCAACGTTTGAACACTGAACGTACAAAATAATCCTCATCTAATAGTCCATAACTCGATGGCCTACGTATATTAAAATTCAACATGGCGACCATCCCAAATATTTAGACGGTTCTCAATATCTATTAATCTATGACAGCAACCAAACTGAAATTTTGTATGTGTATAGATGCTATAAACTTATGTTCACCTATGGGACGTTCAATAACCTGGTGAGCACAAATCCAACGTGGCGGCGACGCAAATTTTAAATATTCAAATGGACGTTTCTCGCGATTTAACATTCCGAGCACAGTGGAACGTGCTTATATAAATTTTAATTCATTGGCATCTAATTCATTTGAATTATTTTCATAACCGCAAGATGGCGGTTGAGCGAAATTTTAAAACCTCGTTTTATTTCTTGTGTCCTAATCATGGGATTGAAGTTTGAATAAAACACTTACACAATAATCTTCATGTAATAGTACTTAACTCTAAGGCCTATATATAAAAACCCAGCATGGTGACCATCCGAAATATTTAGACGATTCTCAATATCTACGGATCTCTTCCAGCAATCAAACTGAAAATTTGTATGTTGATAGAGGCAATTGATATAAGTAGGATATATGAATATAGGCTATGATAGAATGTATAAATACTTTTTTCTCGCTTAAAGTATTTTGTCACAATTTGTGTTGACCGACTATAAAGCTTTCTCTAATAATAGACTTAATTAAATCAAACTATTCCATGATTCAATGAATACTTAGCTGTATTTAGTTATTGACTTCTGAGGCAATTTTTTTTGTACGTACGATGTTTCCTATTCTTTTGATCTGCCTCGTGCATTCGGTTTCGTAATCCATTCCAGGCTGGCTCTGCTGTATAAGCTTTGAACATCTCCTCAGTCTTTTATCGTTTCCTGGTACATCTCTTGTTTTCATAATCATTGTCGCTTGATCTCACGTCTCACCATCGTAAAGAAAATTATTGGAAACTAAAATGGCCGAGATGTCCATAGATGACGCAGCAGTGACAAATTGCTTGCCTCTTACAAGATCAAGGCCCGAAAGCATCACGTGCCCATTTCACGTGAGTCAAGGGACAAAAACGTATTATAAGATTATTTATGTCCAGCCCGTGAGCGCATGCTGCAAGCACTGCAATTCTTTTTTTTCTTTTATGATATGCGTACTCATTCTCTGTCTCATTAGTACTTCAATTACTTATATCTTAGAATGGGTTTACGCAGCAATGCGTTCAAGCACAAGTATTTCAATTTAAAATGAGTTGGCTTTACATACCCCAAAAAGATGACTTTAAAGCCGCTGTAGTCAAGCTAATGCCAGGGCTACAGTAATTCCATAATAATTGTGGGGCCACCTCATGGTGTAGCGTCTAGCATTCCTAGCTGTCACCCTCGGAGGTCCAGATTCGATTCCCGGCTCTGCCAAGAAATTATTTTTGGGTTTGAGGGATGGAACAGAGTACATCCAGCGTAATAAGGTAAAACGGAGATGATAAGGGTTCGATTCTCACCTCGTCCATCTTGGAGGTAGTTTCCCGTGGTTTTCCACTCTACTCCTGGTAAATGCCGGGATGACTCCTAATCGAATGCCACGGCCGATTCCTTCCCAATCCTCACCTGAATTACAAATATGGATTCTAATTCAGCCATCACAATAACACAGGTTATCAGACAAAATTCTACACACGCCCAATTACACGGGGCTGAATGACTACGATGTCCAAGTTCCTCAAGTTAAACAATAGCAAACAAGTTAATTGTTGGGTTCGTGAATAGGTATGATAAAACTTGCTGTCTGTGGATTACTTTCTCGATGGGTCAAAGGCTGTGTGTCCATTCCATGATCCCAAGTTCACGGTTTTTATTCCCAGTCGGGAAAGTGGGTTTTTTGAAGAACGGGAAAAGCTATAGTCATACGATTACAGTTGCACCGCAGGCATTGATCGGTACAGTAGAAGTGGTACAGGCTGTAACGTTACATTTCATGTAACGGCAGTTCCGGAACAGGCATCAGTAACGTGTGTTGAACAACATGTGTTGTACCGCGAGCATTGGCCGACAGAGTAGAGATGGTACAGGTTCTAACGTTACGTTTGGATCTAGCAGCAGTTCCAGTACAGCCATGAGTAACGTTACTCGTAGCTGTACCGCGTGTTTCAATCGGTACAGCACGCGGCCTGGGTGCAAGGAATCAAACATGGCGGAGCAGAGTTTGGAAGTAAAAGTGTGTTCTTTTACGATTTGTAATAAAACAAAAAGATCTAAGAAATAAAATTACACTAAGCTGCCTTCCGTCAACTGAGTGTGTACTGAGAATCCTGTTTTAATGGTCCTGCGTTTGATTCCCATCTCTTCCAGGAAATATGTTTCTAGCCTGAGTGCTAGGAAGGGTACACCAAGCCTCGTGAGGATATTTCAGAAGAGGTAGGATAGATTACCACCTTAGCTATTCTGGAGGTGGCATGGTGTGGTTTCCTACTTCTACGCCAGGCAAATGCCCAGACGGTTCCTAACTGAAGGTCACGGGTCATTTCCTTCCAAATCCTAGCCTCAATTCCAAATTCGCACATCACCACAGATAACACAATGGCATGGGTTACCACACACACCTAAGATAATAATAGTAATAAATATTATTAAATAACGGGGTTTACTCAGCCTCGGGTGGTCCAAATGAGCAGAGGGGGTTCCATTCCCTCTCAGCCATCCTCGAAGTGGTTATCCGTGGTTTCCCACTTCGTCTTCGGGCAAATGCTGGGATGGTACTCTACCCGTATTAATCATGAAGATGCACTTGTTGAATCTGAAAATCGGCTGGATCGTAGAATCTTCAAGGTCCCCGGCTAGAAAAACCTGTAAATCCGACCGACAAGTACCACATGAGGATACACTAGAAATTCCATTGTGTTATGGTCCGTTCTACTGGGCAAACAACTCAATCTATTGTGGAGAGTGAGAAAATTACGGTTCTCGGGGCAAGTGGGATATGGAAAAGGGGTTCCTTATACCTGAATCCATTTCCACAACGCAATCTCTCTACATGACTCATATAAATCACGAAAGCCAGTTCATAAAAGCGAACAATTACATTTATTAATAATTAAACAATTGCAATTAAAATAACATCTAATAAAATCAAAATCCCTACAATAAATTAAATCATGACAAGTGGCACGCTTGTCATCTAAACGAAACCAAATCGAATGTCCATCTGACAATTAATACACAGCTCATCACAAATAAAATCACATCAGCTGTTTCAGAGTTTTTAAAAAATAAAATAAATAATATTATTAAAATATTATTTCGGTTTAACGCAAACTTCCTTTACACTATACATGAAACTCTGATTATATAACTTGAACTAGCAAAAGTACCCATTCTTCGAACGGTCTTCGGTATTAATAACCAGACGTTACGTATCAATTGAGCTACTGTTGCAATGGTTAGGGGCTTGGAACCTGTTTGTCGACCAAGAAAAATGATTAGTTAAAATGTGCCCTCAAACTAAATTTACCTAACGTGTTCTCCCAGACGTGAAAATAAAATTGAAAACCTCATAGACGAATCGCAATACAACTCACATACAAACTGACCCTAACCGTTGTGTCAAGTGTCCAACCACAGGAAGACCCCTTTTATAAATTATAAGGGTTTGTGGTGCATGCAAATTCAGGTTTCTTAGCCTCCAATGGCCAGATTTCCTAAAAGCAGCAAAAAAATAGTCTACTATTTAAAATCAGGAATTTTGGAAAATAATGTTGCTGTTTGGAGATATAATAGACCTTCTGTACGACATATCGCACGCGTAATTATCTAGGGTACACCTTGAAACCCTCAAACGCATTGATGAATTTTACAGTTTTAGTTGGTTCCGTGATAACCTTATAGCCATTTGCAAACTTTCACAGAAATGTAATAAATGGAGTGACATTACTTCCTGCAGAAATAGATGGAAAGTTGGATGTCACCACTTGAGATACTGTTGTCATGGTTAATGGCTTTCATTCCTTTATTAGTTTATTAAATGAAATTAGTTTTCTGGGAATATCTAAGAAACTGTCGGTTTTAGAGTTTTAAAATGTAGTTTTCGGGGAATCTTTACGGCTGTTTAGGGGCCCCGAGTTTTGTTTCTGACACCAAGGGGTTGAAAATGAGCTTTGTCTCGTCGTTGTACGCCATAATAATGATAATAATAATAATAACAATAATAATATAACAATATAGGGATAGGGATATAATAGACCTTCCATACCACACCCACATGTGTAAATCACGTGAAAAATTTTAGAGTACCCCTTGACCCCTAGCGCATTATACGTGTTGATGAATTTTAGCTTAATTTGGTTTCGTGATAACCTTATAGCCGTTTGCAAACCTTCACAGTAATATAATAAATTGAATTGCATTGCGTCTTACAGAAATAGATGGACCTCTGAGTTTCAGTTGCCATGGTTACCGGCATGCATTCTTTCATAAATTTAATGAGTAAAATTAGTTTTCTGGGAATATCTCAAAAAACTATTGGTTTTCGGGCCTTAAAATGTGGTTTTCGGGGTCCCTTTGGGGCCCCCGAGTTTCGTTTCTCACATTGAGGGGCTGAAAATTAGCTTTGTCTCACCCTTCTACGCCTATTTCAGCATGTATTTTAAGGGGGTTGGCCCCCTTTTATGGGGCAGCGGTCAAGCTGTTGGCCTCTCACCAAGGCGGACCAGTTCGATACCTGGTCAATGCATGTGAGATTTTCGAAGTGAAATGCCATGTCCTGTGGTTCGGTTTCCACTTAAAAAGGAGGTCCCGTGGCTCATAATCGCATGATTAACGGTCACGTAAAATTAAAAGCTTCCTTCCTTTCCCCTTTAATGACAGGTACGGAGAAGAGTTACATCAATGATTAGTGTCGTGCCTCTGATGGATATCTGTATCAAATTTTACGTTGATCCACCCAGCCATTCTCGAGTTATAAGGACACAAAAAATTGTCCACAGACAGACAGACAAAATATTTCTGCGCGCATTCGTCTTAAAACAGTCTGAAACGGGCTAATATCGCAAATTTCCGTGGAAATTCAGAAAATACAGACAAAATTTCATTTTTATATACTAGGTATTGTACCCATGTGAGTAATTTCCATGGAAAACATGCTTCTGCCTCCAGCCAGCATCAGTCCTCAGGCGTGTACCGTTCACCCACTGAGTAGTTGCATATTTTGATCTGAGACTAAAAGGTATCAACTCTACAATAATAAAGCACAACTCTATTCTAAAGACTTTAATTGATCTCTAAATCATGGCTTCAAACAAACAAAAACACAATCCCAACAATATAACACAAAACAATGCAAAATTATTCCTACAGTCCACTAATATTCGCACTTTATCCTAGCAAATCCAAATGATTATTCATTCATTTACCATGAGATTAACACAAAATTCATTCTCAAGTGCGCTGATGCACAGGTAAATTACACATAAACTGTACTTATAATCTTATGTCACCTATTGTGATCACATTAATTTCACAATCTTAATTGTTTACTCTCAACACATCCTAATTTACATTATGCGTACAGTTGTGTTCTGTATCTCTCTTCCCACCAAAATGCTTTACCATGCATTAACCAATTTATGGGTTGCACACCATTTTTACTTGCAACTCCACTGTTACTTGTAATTATACCCCTTTCTGCAGTTCCCTTTCTGCATTTCCACTGTATGCCGTTGTGAGTTCAATTTCAAAGATTCCGTTACCGCTGTGTCGGATGGTATATTATGCTACCCTTGCGTGGGCATAGCCTATGGCATCTAGTGTCCGCCTTCGGAACGAAGTGACAATGTCAGTATAAAAATGCAACTTTCAACAACTCATAAGTTTGCCAAATATTAAGTCATCAGAATGATCCTTAATTATCAATGTGTTTCAAACCACACAAATTCATTTTTACAATACAATAATGATTCTTTTATTACAAACAGGGTTTCAAAGTCTTTCCACTCTAAATGTCACGCTCCAAGGGTCGTTTTACATCTCTCCCTCGGTTCTTCATGTATACAATGGGACTGAGTCGGGCGTTAACAAAACACGTGTTCCGTCCCTTCCTATATTGCCTCTCTCTTTAACTCCAAGCAGTAACTTGTGGCTTTAAATACAACAGTGCAGTCTCACTGACCTACACATCCCATATGATTTAACTAAACTGTATGCAAGATAGGGTATGGACTTGTTTAATCATTTATTCCTAACCTTAGGATATTAATAACTGGCCTCAACAGGTCCATTTACATTATATGAAGGAACGAGATTCATCGTTCACCGGTCGAATTGGCTAGCCGGCATCTTATTAAATGTCACGGTCAGGCACACCCTGCCGCCAAAATTCACTCCCAGGAGCTGAATTTATTCAATAGCTAGTTCTCGGTCGATATCAGGTGTCATGCTGAGGTTTCCATTGTTATCCCCCCATACACCACTGGGTTCGAACCCGGAACATTTCATAGCAATCCTCAGAGTTAGGGTACATCACTAAATACACTCTAGCAAATAACAATATCTCTGTACGCCCTAGGCTATACGAGATTTCACACGTCGAATAGATTACCTGGCTCCCGTGACCATGGTGATATGATCCCGTCCTTTAATTAGTAAGATAAATCTATCAATTACTCTTACAAGCTTATTCACAAGCTGCAAATTCAATTCTCTATTAAACCCTTCCATTTTGCTAGATTCTTACATATTTATTTCCATTATCATAATATACTCTGATATTAAATTGCTTTACTTAGCCCTTCACGTACAATATTACTGCTTGGATAGACAAATATTCCAATTAGCATATATATTTTGCTTACAACCATTTTTCTCTGATGTGTATTCTTTTATTCTTATTCTTATTATTATTATTATTACTGACCTACATTTCCATAACCGACACAACGTAACCATTTTCAATAACCGAACATCCGTGTTCGTTACGTTAACTTTCTATATAACTGAATTGCCATTTTTACATTAGTGATAACGATTTATCCACTCAATGATGTACAAAGACATCTCAACTTGACTAAAATCAACACAACATTAATATTTTGAGGTTCTACCTCCAAAAATTGACTCTTATTGGCATATTCTATAAATTTTGAAATCACTCAACATACAGTGGACTATAATTACTACAAAATCATGGTTTTTGGGTACTCACATTGGTTAATCTGGTGGCTCCAAACACGCATTTCCTCCAGTAATGCCCGCCATCATTTGCAAATTAGCAAGGCATTCTTACACTTCCCACACACATTTTACATAAATTTTGCCTTACAAAACACACGGCACTTTGCTTTTCCATGTTGAAGCTGTTGCTTCCTTATTCACACAACACGTTATAGCACTTGTTACACTATTAATTTTACATATATTTAAAAGATCATCACTAAAATCACACGATCACTATGTACATTTCTTAATGTTTGACCTTTCCTTGCAGAATATCAGAAATGCAGGCGTTGAAGATCTCTCCTCCATTTCTCTCCCGCATCTCGTCCGAAAGTCTCGATTCTCTGCCTAAGGATTCCTAGCGGTCCCCCAATCTGTCTATCAATTTCTATCCTTAGATAAATTTCCTGATATCGCGTAAATATGCTTGCACATCGTCCTGATCACTAATTACAGTGGTATTCCTGCGAAGTTTCACCACTTGCATAACAAAGTTTATATCTGCGCAATCCGACATCCTATGATATGTCTAACCAATAGTTTACATACTGCGCTCATCCATTATACATTGTACTTGTGCAAATTACCACTTTCAATAGTCCTACCTTGTATATCACACGGTACCTTTCCTGCGTGCTCGATAATAGTCCCTCGTAATGCCGACTATAAAAGTATGGCACGACTGTCCTTAATAATTATGATTAATAAAAGCCTTACTGCGTGGCTCTTCATGTTGAAGTCCGAGCGTCCCTTCCTGGACTCGGTAACGTGCACTTCGCACTAGACTGCGGTTCAACTGACTACATTAATCGTTATTAATTCATGCCTTAATGCATGATTATTATGTTGCTGCACTTAAACTGTTAATGTCCGCGCGCCCCTTTTCTGAGCTCGGGTGACGTGCTCTCTGCACTCAAGTATGGTTCAACTGACTGCGACTGTCCTTCCTCCAGCCCTTATATCCGTTTGGAGAGAAAAAGTAGACCGAAAATTTCCATGCAGCTTCCTTTTCTCTCTCAGAATGATTCTGGTCTTGAAATAACGTTTTTATGGTTCATTTTTCCACGCTGATCACATATCTGTCTGCGTGCTCGAGGATCGATCGGCCAATTAATTAATATTAATTGCCTTTGCCAGCGCTTCCCCACGCGGCGTCATTGGTAAATCCCCGAAGACATGGTCAGATCTTGCCGCTAACCTCAGTGTTACTGTGTTACTGCGCATTCCATTAAACCTGCCTCGATTTCAATGTTTAACGGCTTGATAATTAGCCTCCCTGCTATACATTCACATAGGTGCAATCCTCATGTCTCTAAGTTACTCCAATCTCGAGTATTCATTAAATTACGCTGGTATTTCTCATCCCCCTGGCCTCTCTATTCTGTAACGGGGAATAACTTGTCCATATATTACCCTCCTGACCTGCTCCAGACGGCATAAGTAGGTCACAGTGAGTGACACGGCTCCAAGAAACCACGCCTACATTCTAGAGTCATTTAACAACTGTCAAGCGCTCAAACTTTCTGCACTCAGTCCATAATTGTATACACCATACAGCCCAATAATGCAGTAATCTGCTATTATCCCCTGCATTATATTAACAAATAATGTCAGAATTAGTTCATATCACAACAGTGATTTAATATGTATTTTCTCTAGGGGTTTTTATAGCTTAAACTCCCTCAAAGGATCTCGTGTCCGTTCCTTGCTGGAATCTCTATTCTGAGCTCATCTATCTCAGAGATCCACGTTCGACACCAGTCAGCCTAACACCGTTGGGTTCAGTATATAGGCTAGAGATACAAAAGCTACAGCTCAAGTTAACTCTATCGTCAACCGATGAGCTGTTTACTGCCGTCCTGAAAAATTTCACATAATCCACTTATTTACGTTATCTTTACCTTACTATATTATTTCAAAAACACTACATTAACGTTCTTCCCTCTTTCTCAATGTTATATTCATTCGTAGAATTATTTACATTAATTACAATTATACTTTCAATAATGTATTGCACTGTCAAACGACTTCTTACGCCTACATTACAAAACATCGATAATACTGTACAATACACTTACAATCACTCTCTACTCTTTAACCAACACTTCTCATTTATATTAACCTTAGGTTAATTATACATGCTTCACAATATTTATTTATGTTATCAATATGCACCATGAAATTTTGTACGGTGATAAAGGGTACTACTAAAAGTTCACCTATGCAACTTTTAGAAACCTGTTAAGTACAAAATGAACATGGCAGCCAAGCTAATTTGAAACATTTAAATAGACGTTTCTCACGATATAACCATTCGATTGCAGTAAAAATTGGTACAGCAAATGTTTATACACACTGTAATGCAATGAAATCTAATTAAGTTCAATTGTTCAATTGTGTACATAACCTCAAAATGGCGGCTGTCCGAAATTTTCAAATTAAGTTTTAAATTCTTGTGTCCTAAACATGCGATCGAAGTCAACGTTTGAATAATGAATCTACGCAATAATCATCATCTAACAGTTTTTAACTCTATGACCTACATATATAAATATCCAACATGGCGACCATCCGAAATATTTAGACGGTTCTCAATATCTATTAATCTATGAGAGCAATCAAAATGAAATTTTGACTCTCAATAACCTGGTGAACACAAATCGAACATGGCGGCAACGCGAAATCTAAATATTTAAATAGACGTTTCTCGCTATTTAACCATCCGAGCGTAGTGAAACATGGTACGGTAAATGCTTATACAAATTTTAATTCACTGGCATCTAATTTAAATTGTTTCCATAACCTCAAAATGGCGGCTGTGTGAAATTTTAATATCTCGTTTTTATTTCTTGTGTTTATTATGTGATTGAAGTTTGAATAATAAACCTTCGCAATAATCTTCGTCTAATAGTACATAACTCTATGGTCCACATATATAGAAATCCAACATGATGACCATCCGACCGTTCTCAATATCTAAGAGTCTATTACAGCAATCGAACTGGAATTTTGTATGTTGTTATAGGCAATTAACATACTGTAAGTAGGATATATGAAAATAGGCTATTTAGTTCTTCACGGAACTGCTTGTTTATTTCTCGTATCTTATTCAGAAGATTGAAATGATGATTCGTATGACGCGCTGTGATAATAATCGTTATCTAATACTGTAGCACTAAATTCTGTTGCTTACTTTTCGTAAATCATAGAAGCCGTGCGTTTGACTTTTCTAAAAATTAATTCCCGTGGTTCGTAACAGAAAGATGCCAGCTCGCGGGAGGAGCCTTAATCACCGATATTGATAACTATACCTAGGTATATTCTAGAACATAACTTCTCATTATAATGGTGTTTGTGAAGACATAGGAGTAGTGTGTTTGTGAGAGTTCTAGCGCCACCTCCACCTCCCCACCTCACAAGATGGCGGCGACGCGATATCTCTCGAACGCATGGTCGGATTTTGACAAATGAGGTGTCATTGAACTCGGGCTGACACCCCCTTTCCAATGGATAACATATTTCCACCCCAAAATAAAACCTACCCCTACTAGGGATTGAAATTGTAATTTTTAGAGAATCTCTTTTTCCAATTGCAACATGTGAGAGTTTGAATGCCAATATGGAATGAAACGTTGTTCTACACAAGAGACATGTATACGGTGGATAGCCACTATGAATTAACATGTTTGTTTTTGTTTTTTACGCATGCCCACTCATGGCTTTTGTAAGAGGGTGGGGGAGCGGATCCCTGTGGACGGGTTATTGTTGACGGGTCATTGTTGGCGGGTCATTGTTGACGAGTCCTTGTGGACGAGTCCTTGTGGACAAGTCCTTGTTGGCAGGTCCTTGTGGACAAGTCTTTGTTGACAGGTCCTTGTGGACGAGTCGTTGTTTACAGGTCCTTGTTGACAGGTCCTTGTGGACAGGTCCTTGTTGACAGGTCCTTTTGGACGAGTCCTTGTTGATGAGTCCCTTTGGACTGATCCCTTTGGACGGGTCCCATTGGCCTGGTTCCTACGGACTAGCCCATGTATTTATTTAAATTATGTCAAAGGGCCTAACTATATTTTGCGTGTAAAGCAGTGTGTTGAACTGACGTTGTTCACCAGTCCCCCACTACTATAATGTAATAACGATATGAAAGGAAAGTGATGAAATACATGTGAACATGCAAGGGATCTAACTTGGTGGATGGATGTGTTCTAACGAGTCATTTGTAGTTGAAAGAGTATAATACATGTTCTTAAAATGTTAAAACTGTGGAGATGGTACGTGCAGTAAGACGTCTTGTGATTTCCTGTGTCATATTACAGACATGGCAGAGAGCACGCAGATCTGTTGCTATGACTAACGCTGCAGTAATTTGAAACCGCAAGTGTTCATGAAGACAATGGGTGATGATCATGCAAAGTTAGCAGTTATTGGATATTACACAGGTGTTCCTTCCGGTGTCATGTTGCTGACATGGCAGAGAGTGCACACTGCTGTTGCTATGACTGACGCTGCAGTAATTTGAAACCCCAGGTATTGATCAAGACAATGGGTGATGATCATGCAAAGTCACCAGTAATTGGATACCACACAGGTGTTCCTAGTGTACTTTGGACTCTCAGCTGTATTGGGAAAGGAATTGCAATGATCTGCAAAAAACTGCTGACACGAGCGATGAGAGTTTATATAAGAGAGGTGTCGTATATTTCCCTACTGTCAGTCTTTATTACTCGCTTTGAGTGAACAGTGCTCTATTACTGCTCAAGAGTTGTAGAAAAAGCCTTTTTGGTAGAAAATCATTAAATTATTTTGCAAGGTAAGTACTTATTATTAATGGATTGTAGTCTTTTATTACTAATTGATGTTGAAGTTATTGATTGGAATGTATTTAATGATTGATTAATTGATTGATTTGTTTACAGATAATTGGGTACCTGTAGGTAACTAGATTCCTACAATCTGTTCATTCAGTGGCAGCAGTTGATAAATTATAAAAAGGTAAGTGCCCCTGTAATAACTTTTAAACAGTTTGAGTGATATTTTCCAATGTTCACCACTAAATGTCAGTGACAATGGTATATTTGGTAGTGAAAGTTGGAACTACTTGACCATGGTGTGTAAAGCTAATTTTGTAGGTTAGATTTTGATTACCGCTCTATTAAGTCCGAATGTTCGTTGCTAGGTGTCAGTGACATAGAGAATATTTAAAGACTTAACCTCAGATCACCTAACATAACCTACTTTACGTAACTTAACCTTGTCACGTGACATGTTTTACAAGTTTAGACTTGTTTTAAGACAGGCTATGACGTCACACTTAGCTCACTTAACTGGCGATCGCTGGTTTCTATCACGTGACATGTTCTACAAGTTTAGGCTTGCTTTAAGACTGGCTATGACGTCACACCTAGCTCACTTAACTGGCGACCGCTAGTTTCTATCACGTGACATGTTCTACAAGTTTAGACTTGTTTTAAGACTGGCTATGACGTCACACTTAACTCACTTAACTGACGATCGCTGGTTTCTATCACGTGACATGTTCTACAAGTTTAGACTTGCTTTAAGACTGGCTATGACGTCACACCTAGCTCACTTAACTGGCGACCGCTGGTTTCTATCACGTGACATGTTCTACAAGTTTAGACTAGCTTTAAGACTGGCTATGATGTCACACTTAGCTCACTTAACTGGCGATCGCTGGTTTCTATCACGTGACATGTTCTACAAGTTTAGACTTGCTTTAAGACTGGCTATGACGTCACACCTAGCTCACTTAACTGGCGATCGCTGGTTTATATCACGTGACATGTTCTACAAGTTTAGACTTGCTTTAAGACTGGCTATGACGTCACACTTAGCTCACTTAACTGGCGATCGCTGGTTTATATCACGTGACATGTTCTACAAGTTTAGACTTGCTTTAAGACTGGCTATGACGTCACACCTAGCTCACTTAACTGGCGACCGCTGGTTTCTATCACGTGACATGTTCTACAAGTTTAGACTAGCTTTAAGACTGGCTATGACGTCACACCTAGCTCACTTAACTGGCGATCGCTGGTTTATATCACGTGACATGTTCTACAAGTTTAGACTTGCTTTAAGACTGGCTATGACGTCACACTTAACTGGCGATTGCAGGTTTCTATCACGTGACATGTTCTACAAGTTAAGACTTGCTTTAAGACTGGCTATGACGTCACACTTAGCTCACTTAACTGGCGACCGCTGGTTTCTACCACTCTATCAAGTTCCAATGTTCACCGTTAAGTGTCAGTGACAGTGGTATATAGTAACCCTCAGTTAAAACTACATGAAGTTAGACTTGCTAGGAGTTCACAGATGATCGATTTAAATACCCTGCTATAACCATTGACTGGAATGTAATTAAACTATTTATATTGTACTTTGTTTTATCATTTATTAACATTTATGATTTCTTTCTTTTATAGGTAATTTCGAAAGTGATCATAATGTTCAAGTGTGGTGACTGTAAGAAACAGTTCTCAAGACCTGACAGCCTTCAACGACACGCAAATGTTAAACATGACATTAAAATGTTTGTGTGCAGTCATTGTTCTACCACATTTAACAGACAAGATAATCTTGCACGTCATGTAAATTTAATGCATGTTAGTTCAGCACCATTTTCGTGTTCAGATTGCGAACTTGGTTTTTCTGCTGTAAAGCGATATCAATCCCACATGGTTGAAGTGCATGGTGAACAACAAGAATTAAAAACTGTAAAACCAACAACTAGCACGGAACCTTCAAACGAATGTGATGCTCAAAAGCGTAAACGATCTCAAGATTGTGAAAATAGTTGTGCAACAAAAAGAAAGAAGAATGGTGAACCTTCGATAACACATTGTGATGTATGTAATATTGATATACCTTCTTCAATCATTCATGGACATTTACGCAGTATTCATCATAAAAATAACGCTTGCCATGAAAGAAATTCTGGAAATGTTCAACAAATTGATAGTGCATTTAAAAGTCGAATTGCTAGTTATAGACTTTATAGTAAAGAAAAAACTCAAAGTATTGAATCATTTTTAAAAAATGTTCAACCTACTGTGTTTGGCTTGGTAGTGCCCCCGTAATTGAATTATGTAGAGACCACGGTGGCTATATTGAAATTATTAGGAAAGTTATGGTTGTCATAGTTATGACGTGGGTAGTCATGACGTAAGCACGGATGACGTAAATGTTATGCCAGCAGGCTACTTGAGCTGAGATTCTCAGTGACGTCAGCATTTAGTCGAGAATGTTCCAAGATTTACGACGCAGTCGCAGGAAACGAGGAATTCTGCTGAGGAAGAAACTATGCTATTGGAGGAGAGGCTTGAACCAATGAACGATAGTTTAAAGGAAGACGGAGATTGCTGAAACTATGGTATTTTTATTACTTTTGGAATGCAGAATTGTGGAAATCCATTTGCAGTAGAAGCATTGATTTGGAATTTTGGTGAAATGTATTTTCAGTTTTTGAATTTTGAAAATCCGTCATGTATTAACGAAGTTGGAAGTTTTAGCGATGACGCAGTATCTCGCTTTGGAAGGGATGGAAACGCCCCTCGAGAAGTTAATAAAAGGGCTTGCGCAGAAGATAGGAGCCTCTTTCGTTCTCTGATCATTCTGAGATCTCATTCTCAGATCATCGAAGTCTATTGTGAAAGTTCTTTTCTTATACATTCATTATAGTGAGACGTCGAAGTGAACAGCAGTGAAAAGAATCGTCTTTATAACGCGTGGCGAGGCCACTATATTAACGAGATCCAAGTCAAACTAGGTGAAGTTGAAACGGACCTTAGAAAGCTTCTACAAGTTTAGCTTCGAACAGTTAGCGGTCACCGATAAGCTAATTGTATTGTGCTGTGCTTCATAAAGTAATAGAGAAAAGCTGAACAATTTCGACCGATTAGTTTAAAAGATATTAACAGTTTTATACGACTGACAAAAGTGATTATCTCGCCACTAGAGAAGCACTTTTGTATAGCCAGAATCAACGCAACGGCTGACGCTGCGAGTGGAATAGAAAGACTTCAGATTGCTTGGTTACAGAACGATACAGTATAATGGAGCAATTGAATACGGCAGTTTGTTCTTCTGACACTACAACCGAAGAGCAGATGGAAGGCTAAAAGGGCTTATTGCAATTGGGATATACTTCAACGGAGTAAGATAGCGACATGGAACTTCGCTAATTGCTATTCCACACAAGCGAACATGCGGTGAATACCATCTACACCCATGTTTCGTGATTAAAGGCTGAATACCATCGAACAGCCATAGAAACAATTTCATACTCTGTATATGAATAATTTCTTCGGAAATTTCTACAAAACTTCATGACGATTGTCTACTGGAACTTCAGGGAATTTTTCAAGAGAGGTCAGGGGTGTCCCGACTCACAAAGAAGATTATTGCCGGAAGGATGTCTATTCGTCTTCAAGGAGCAGAGCGATTTCCGGAGAAGGAAGCAGTTCGATTCTCCGAGGGTGCTATTTCCTATTTCGAGGATGGAGCTCAGCTTTAACGTGGTGAAATGGATCCATCAGCAGTCTTCTTTGGGGAATTTTCCTCTGGAACGTCAATCGGCAGATAAGGTAGTCGTGAACGTTTATTGTATTTGAGTTTACTAATGATGTTTGAGCAACTATTTTTCCCATATTTTTATCCTCATGTATTTTGCCCTATTTTCTTGTTGAGATTCTTATTCTCAGTACACCTTGATGAGTTTTGCATTTTTCGACGATTTATTAAGACATTGTTATGTCATGGGCATAGTTAACGATTTTGAATCAGTTGAGACTGATATTTAGATTTTTCAGTAATTAATATTTTTTTTTGTAGTCACGATTTGACTGTAAGTTAATGATTTTTATGGCAGATTTCAATTCAGACAGCGTGTCCTTTTATTAAAGTAATTCTACCCCAGTTTAATTACTTTGACCAATTTTCTGTCATCATCAAGAAGGAAGAACATTTAAATGATTTTAGAGCGTTAAAATCTCTTACGTTGTCGACGATCTTGGAAATACTAGTCGTTATTTGAATTGATTGCAACACAGACATTTATCGTCAGTTATGAATGAACATTGCATTATAGACACTTTTGTGAAAGATTAACTTTAATAATGAATTATTGAATGCATTAAAGTCGAGAACTTTTGTTAGGAGTTTTTCTCAATTAGAGATTTATAGAACGATGTTTGCATTCCCCAGTCTAATTGGATTCTATTCGACTACTTTGCATTTTAGTCGCACTTTATTTGATGATAGTATTTTTATACTGCAATTTCTTTTAAGATGTTAATCTTAAATTTTGATAGACCAGACAGGCGTATATAAGCGTATTCACTATTAAATTTGTTTGTGATTGGCAAGTTTTGACTTCATTTCAGTTCATGAATGAAATCCACGAAGGTTAAATAGAAAAACAGTTTTGAAACAATTAATGATTATAAAAAATTTTAAGTGGAACTATGAATGTATAATCGCTAGTGCAGCGCGTGTTGAAAGTCGCTGAGATATAATGCCCTTGAATATGAAGGAAGTTCCCACAGGAATAAATGTTAAAGAATTATTTGTGGAAGTTTTGTAAGTTATGTGGAAGTTTTTAATGCCATATAGATTAATATATGATGATTTTGGGCATATTTTTAATGCAGATTGTGCATTAACTTGTTAGCGAAGGATTTTCCGCTGGAGTAAGATTGTCATAGTTCGTTGAAAATTAATCAAGTGATTTACTGTTATAATTAACACGAGTTTTGAAAGAATTTGAGATAAGATTTTGAATGAAGGTTGCCGTCACAAATCATTATTAAAACCTTTATTAAACCAGATTGTGACATTAACATGTATAACTAACCTTCATTGGTCGATTATATTAAACAGGATTATAAAATTATCAACCGAATGAACATGTGGTTAATGTATTTATTAAATTAATAATTTAAACAATTTAAATGTTAATATTGTAAATAATTGCTGTAAATATTTTTGAAAATAATGTAGAACGAGAGTGATGTTAAAGGCGTGCTTATAATATTTTTATTGCCTTTGACAAATATTATAAACAATTTCTAATTGTTATAAATTATTTATGTGATTTTGTTATAAACATTTAAGAGCTAATTAAACATTTGGATTGAAGTTAACAAGTTTAAGAAATTAACATAATGATCCAATAGGATGTGAGCAAAGTACTTGAAAGATTTGCGTAAATATAATGTGAGTTGTCTTGTAGACATTTAAAAGCTTGAGGGCGCAGGCTGTATTCTTACGTAACGTAGCATGTAAGAAGGGAGTCCATTTGACCAGTATGCAACAGGCTGGAGGGTAGACCGCAGCTGTGCCAACATATGGTTCTCAGAGAGTGAGGTCGTACACACTTTGGCCTTGCGACTATAAATACCATTCTCATGTTTATTAAAAGGAAACCAAATGCTCTATATATGTCACACCCTGACGTCCTTCTCCAATCCAATAGTGTTATGAATATTACGTTATTTGAAGCTCTTGGGAGCTAAAATGTTTTATATCATGTTGTATGATAATTTTTGCAAGTCCTACTGGAGGACGTAGTCAGATTGACTTGGGCTACTGATAGCCACGTTGTTTTTGTTGTGTTAGTAAAATCATTCCCTTTATTAGAAATAAAGCTTTTGTACAGTTCAAAGTCCTCGTCTTCGTTCTGGTTCATTTTTAAATGTCATGGTGGAGGTTATTGTGTGAACAGACTTTTAGTGATCCTGTTGTCAACTCAAACTCCGAGATAATTAAGAGGTAAGTAACGGTAAGTATGAACCCCCGTCTATTTTGGTGTGTTCCACAATGATTTCCTGTGAACTTCTGTGCTCTTATCTCGATAGTATCTGTCAGTGCCATTTTCATTGATGTAACTGTGCCGGTGCGATTGATATTTGGCAACCCGATTGAGGGGGCGGATATCTGACAGCCTACTATCCAGGTAAACGGGGACAGAAAGATTGGCGCCCAACGTGGGGCATGTTCAACAACACTGGATCACCAGGTTGAACAATAGAAAGATTGGCGCACCTAAAACGTTGGGGCTCGATTCAACATAACTGGATTACCAGGTTGAACGCCAGAAAGAGTGGCAAACCTAAAACGTGAGGTTCGATTAGACTCAAATAAAGAGGTTGATTCTTTGTTAGATGTCTAGGCCAATTGTAGAATTTAAGAGTGTGATTATATAGGAATTAAATGTTGTATTGTATTAGGAAAATTACACTCAGAAAAGATCAGATCTTATACAACTTGAGAAAGGTTAAATGGGCAGGAAACTTAGAAAAATCGCCTATAATCTGGAATCTTATTTTATTTGACCGGCTTATGACATTTCAGTCATATTAAAGATAAATTTAAATTATTTGGATTGTAAATGTAAATTATTTGTGTTAGGATATTTTAAAATGAGCCAAAGAAATTTGAACATGTGCTTGAGTTTGTTTCAACATGAAGTATCTTCGAAGGTTAATTATAAGGTAGTTATAAGTTAGATTTAAGACAGAAAATTGATCAAAATTATATATGGTGAAAAGTGTTGCTCAAATGTTGTTATTTTGCTCTTTTGATGTATGTCCCTACAGCAGTCCATTTTTGAATAATATTGTAATGGCAGATGAAAGTTTGAAGAAGATGTTAGAGGAGATGTCTGCTAACATGAATCGCAGTATGAATCAGATGCTGAATGAAAGCATGAAGGAGAATAATAGTAATTTGAATGCAAGAATGGAGGAGAATGCTAGTAATTTGTCTGCTAATTTGAATGCAAGAATGGAGGAGAATGCTAGTAATTTGAAAGCTAGCATGGGTGAAAGTTTGAAGGTTCTTCAGACTAGTGCTGCTAATTTGGAGGATAATATGTCGCGTTTACAGATTAATACCCTAGGAATTGAGAATACTGTAACGGACATGCGTACAGACGTGTCTAATGTCCATAAAGATGTGTCTATTGTGCATAAAAGTGTTGATGATGTTAAATTTGATGTGTCTAAGGTACAGAAAGACCTTACAATGTTAAATCTAGATGTAGCTAATGTCCGAGGGGATATTTCTTGTGCTAGAGCCGAAGTAGTTGTTGTCAAAAATGATGTAGCGACTGTCCAAGACAAGGTCGAGGAAGTCCAAAAAGAAATTCAAAAAGCTAGAACTGATGTATCCAATGTTCAGGTAGACATTAATAACATTCATGCGGATATAACTGAGGTGCAAAGTGACATAACTAAGATTCAGGTAGAGGTCAACACAGTTTTCGTAGATATCACTAAAGTCCAAACTGATGTAAATAAAGTCAGGGAAGAAATCGAAAACTCAAAAACTCTTTGTACGCGTAATATAACTGCATTAGCGACTAGACTAGTCGATGAATCAGTTAGAACAACAACGTCTTTAGCAGAGTTGAAGTATGATGTAGAGGTCATGAGAACCCAGGTATTAGACCACAATAGAGTATTAAAAGAGGATATCGAAGTAGACATAGCCGAAATGTTAACAGCAAACGTAGCGGTATGGAAAGACGAGTGGAATAAGTCAAGGGGGGAACATGTAACCCAAATTCAGGAAAGGATTGAAAGAAAACTTGCCAGTACGCAGATAGAAATTAACAATGAAGTAGTACAGATTAGGAAAGATTTAAGCGTCAGGATAAATTCGTTATCCGAAAAACAAGTTGACGATAGAACACAACTAGATCAGGATATGCAAACTTTAAAATCTACATTAGAGGATCAAATTCATAAAGTTGTCTCGGATGTAAATGAAACGACGAGTAAACTGAAAAATTTGAAGTTAGGAGAGGCTAGTTTAATGGAGAACTACAAAGAAGAGATAGTCAAGAAAGTCTTAACAGAAATCACCGACAAGGATACAGAAGGCTTAGCTTGCGAATTGAATAGGAATTATACTAGAAGACATAACCTAGATCCAGAAGAAAGAGACGTGACTCCTGAAGAACGTGTATCCAGATTCAGAGAGGAGGATGACGAGAGGAATATGGAACCTGAGTGGAATTATCGAGATAGTGGGAAAAACTATCCGGATTCATATCCGAGGAACGTGACGGTCATCAGGAATTTCGAAGACAAACCACAAAAATTCAGTAACACTGATAGTTTGACACCTATAGAGTATGTAAGGAATCTCAAAGATTATTTCATCGAAGCTCACATTCCCAGAGAGAGAGAGATGAAGATAGTAGAGAGATATCTGATTGGAGGACCCCTTGAATGGTTTTGCGCATTTAGATACACATTCAGTAACTTTGACGAGTTTGCAGAGGCATTAATCAAACGATTTTGGTCCATAGAAGCGCAGAATTCGTTAAGAGCGGAGGTGTATTCAAGAAAATACTCAGGTACTCTTCCAACGAGGTACGCTGATTTCTTTACGAGTCAGTTGTCCCGCTTGAGATTTTTGCAACCCCCATTGTCCACGGAGCAACTTATTGATGCGATTTCTCGTATGCTGCCAGTTGAGGTGAGGAGACTTATAATTTCGTCCAACATCAGGGATTTATCCAGTATGGATGAATTACTAAGAAGATTAGACTACACAAGTCCAATGCCTAACGTAGTCCAGAAAGGTCAAAGGCAGGAGTTTAAAGAAATCAATACGGTATATATGGACCAAGTCCAACAAACTGACAAGCCAGAAGAGGAGAAAACTGACAATGTAGGTCCTCACAGGAATAATCAGTTTAGAAATTACAGATCACAAGGTTACCGACCGTATCAACAGAGAAGAGGTTGGAACTACAACCGAGGAAACTACAATGGAAGAGGCAGATATTACAACAATAATGGGTATAACCGTAACTATAATAGGAATAACCAAAACCAAAATAGAAACCAGAATACTCAAGGTCAGGTTATGACACCCGATCAGTATCAGCAAAGAGAAAAGGAAAGCCAGCAATACTTAAAAGAATTAAGGGATAAAGAAGCTGACAATCAAAAGAAAAGGCAGGATGTTGTAATCGATCCTGGGCCTTCTACGAGCCAGCAGAATTTTGAGGTCGGTAACACAAAAAAAAACGCCGATTTCTCAACGTCAGTGAGAACCTGTAAATACATTGCCACACCACACCTGATTACGATTAATGAGATATACGAAGTTACCGATGAAGATTTACTAGAAGAGAGGGGTATTGTTAAAGAGGAAAGACCATGTGCATTACCTATTATTGCTGTACGGATAGATGGACAGCAGTACAAAGCCCTGATGGATACTGGTGCTATTATTTCCATCATTTCAGAGGAATGTTATCAAAGTATGCTAAGAGGAGAGAACATGACAGTTCTACCTGTTTCTACCGTCAAAGTGAGAGGGATATTCCAAGATAAGGCAGTGAAATGCAAGATTCAAGTGTTATTGAACTTTGAGATCAATGGAAGGAATTATGAACAGATCTTCATTGTGGTGAGCAAGATCAATTTTGATATGGTGCTTGGAATCGATTTTATATCGAAGGTCGGAGCTATTATTGACATGAAGAACAGAAGTATTAGCTTTAATGATGGGTACATAATCACAGAAGAGATAGAAGAACAGGACGTGAAAAACAGTCTGGAAATAGACCTTAGGGAAGAAATTTTGAATACAATAATTAATGAAATGGAAAATTTAGAAGAAATACCCAGTAGAAAAACTGAAGGATTTGAAGAAATTCAGGGGGAATTTGAGGATCTGATAAAGGAATTCCAAGATATTTTCGATGAAAAGCCTGGATTGATTAATGATTATAAGTACAAGATAAGACTGACAGATGAAACCCCTTACCAGAAGAGAATATACCCCATTCCTGAGAAATACTATCAAGAAGTACGAGGGTTAATCAGAAAAATGGAGGTAGACGGGATTATTAGAAAACAGGCGTCGTCTTATATAAACCCCATCACAGTAGTAAAGAAAAGTAATGGTCAGATACGTCTTTGTCTCGATGCCAGGACCATCAACTTGAAGATTCTTCCAGAAAATGACAGACCACCCAAGATTAGAGATCTGCTTCGGAAATTCAAAGGGAGAGCTTGTTTCAGCGTTCTTGACTTGACGTCTTCATTTTATCAAGTTCAACTAGAAGAGGATAGTATGCAGTACACTGGATTCCTATTTGACCAGACGTCATAGGTCTTTGCCAGAATGCCTTTTGGAATGGTTAACAGTGGACCAGCACTTATTCGAGCACTTGATAGTAAGCTCACTGACGAAGTGAAAGAAAATGTAATCTGCTACATTGACGATTTAATCGTATCTTCACCCAGCGCCGCAGAACATTTAGTGCACTTGAGAAAGTTGTTCGAGAATTTAAGGGAGGCCAATATAAAGGTGAACTTTGGAAAATGTCAATTTTTGAAGAAGGAGATAAATTATTTGGGGCATACTATTGATAAAGATGGATATCATCCAAACATGAAAAAAGTAGATGCGATCACGAGATTTCCAAAGCCAACTAAGGTAAAACAAGTCAGAGAATTTGTAGGTGCATGCCAATTTATTAGCAGCCACTGTCCAAGATACTCGGAAATTATGGCTCCTCTGTATGACTTACTCAAGAAGAACAACAGATGGAAATGGAGTACCGCTGCAGACGAGGCTTTTGAGAAAGCAAAAGAGATGCTCAGAAATAATGTGAAACTGGAGTACCCAGACTTTGAGAAGGTGTTCTATATTGAGTCTGATGCATCAAGAATAGGCATTAGTGTAGTCTTATACCAGAAAGACGAGGCAGGCAACAAGCACTACATTGCGTTCACTAGTCGGAAGTTGAAAAAGCACGAGGAAAACTACTTCACGACAGAGCTTGAAGCATTAGCTTTTGTGACAGCTTTACAAGCCTGGAAGAAAATCCTGCTGGGACATAAGGTCATCATTATTACTGACCATAAAGCACTACAGTTTATGTTGCAAACTGACATGTCGAGTGATAGATTGACACGTTGGGCTTTGTTCACCCAACAGTTTAACGCTACTATCGTCCACCAGCCTGGGAAAGATAACTTACTGGCTGATGCTCTATCACGTAACCCTATTAAAAATGTGCAGATACACCATGTACAATTGGAGCAAGAAGATGAAGAAACCGTTAGGAGGTTAGCCCGAATCGATGTGTCACAGAAGAGACACGCTCCAATAAGGAAAATGTACAGGTTCCTCAAGGGTTACATGGACAATACGGATGTTGACTATGAAGCTACACGGAGAAATTCACGACACTTTGTCTTGAGTGGAGACATCGTATGCAAGTATGCTGACTCTGCGCATACAAAACTCCGAATAGTCGTGCCACCTAAACTTGTTGTCAATTTAGTGTGGGTAGCTCATCATGCAACTGGACATGCCGGTTTAGATAAAACTCTTAATACACTTAAAGAGAGATTTATCTGGACTAACATGCGTTCCAGCATTGCCAAGGTCATTCGATCCTGTGACAAATGTCAAAGAGCAAAGTATGCTTCTGCTTTACTAAAGGGAAAACCGAAGGCGATGATTCCTTCTAAGCCAAACGAACTTATGGCGACGGATATATTTGGCCCCTGTCCGAAGGGATACCAGGGTAACCAGTACCTGTTGGTGACCGTGGATGTTTTCTCAAAATTTGTTACAATGAGTCCCATGCAGAAAGCTAACACGAGGAACGTAGTAAGCAGACTGGAAAATGCTGTATTTCCTAAAGCTGGTATACCGGAATATCTACTGTCAGATCATGGAACGCAGTTTACGTCCGTGGAATTTGCAGCGGATATGGAAAGGCTTGGCATTAAACACTTATTTTCAAGCGTGCGTTCCCCTGAATCGAATTCCTCAGAAAGATATATGGCTGAATTTTCGAAATTCTGTCGAATTTTCTGTCCAAATGATCATTCTGGTTGGGTGAGATTTGTACCCCTTATTGAGGAATGTCTGAACTCTACAGTGCAGGAGAACACAGGAGAAGTGCCAATGCGACTTCATCTAGGAAGAAACCCAGAAAGGCCGTGGGATAATCTTTTCAACCACATACCGAGAGATCCCGACATAGGAAGGCAGCAGAGGATTGACAAGGCAAAGGAACAACTCCAGAAAGCAGCAGAGAAACGATTGAAAAGAGTAGCTGGAAAACGTTTTGGTACACCCTTTCAAGTTGGAAATCTTGTATTATTACGCAGACCTGTCAAGGCTGATATGACCAAGAAAATCTACCCCAAGTTTGGATTAGTGTTCCTGGGGCCGTTTAGGATTACGAACGCTTATGGAAACAACTGTTACGAACTCTACGATGATGAGAATAATGTCGTTTACGGCAAGTTCAATGCTGGAAATTTAAAAAGATACTATCCTAGAGTAAGCCAGTAATAATTCAATTTCGTGTTCAAGAGAGTTGAGATACTTGTAACATTGGGTTTAAAAACAATTTGCAACTGTTTTTAAAACGTGGTGAGAGGAGAATGCCCCCGTAATTGAATTATGTAGAGACCACGGTGGCTATATTGAAATTATTAGGAAAGTTATGGTTGTCATAGTTATGACGTGGGTAGTCATGACGTAAGCACGGATGACGTAAATGTTATGCCAGCAGGCTACTTGAGCTGAGATTCTCAGTGACGTCAGCATTTAGTCGAGAATGTTCCAAGATTTACGACGCAGTCGCAGGAAACGAGGAATTCTGCTGAGGAAGAAACTATGCTATTGGAGGAGAGGCTTGAACCAATGAACGATAGTTTAAAGGAAGACGGAGATTGCTGAAACTATGGTATTTTTATTACTTTTGGAATGCAGAATTGTGGAAATCCATTTGCAGTAGAAGCATTGATTTGGAATTTTGGTGAAATTTATTTTCAGTTTTTGAATTTTGAAAATCCGTCATGTATTAACGAAGTTGGAAGTTTTAGCGATGACGCAGTATCTCGCTTTGGAAGGGATGGAAACGCCCCTCGAGAAGTTAATAAAAGGGCTTGCGCAGAAGAGAGGAGCCTCTTTCGTTCTCTGATCATTCTGAGATCTCATTCTCAGATCATCGAAGTCTATTGTGAAAGTTCTTTTCTTATACATTCATTATAGTGAGACGTCGAAGTGAACAGCAGTGAAAAGAATCGTCTTTATAACGCGTGGCGAGGCCACTATATTAACGAGATCCAAGTCAAACTAGGTGAAGTTGAAACGGACCTTAGAAAGCTTCTACAAGTTTAGCTTCGAACATTTAGCGGTCACCGATAAGCTAATTGTATTGTGCTGTGCTTCATAAAGTAATAGAGAAAAGCTGAACAATTTCGACCGATTAGTTTAAAAGATATTAACAGTTTTATACGACTGACAAAAGTGATTATATCGCCACTAGAGAAGCACTTTTGTATAGCCAGAATCAACGCAACGGCTGACGCTGCGAGTGGAATAGAAAGACTTCAGATTGCTTGGTTACAGAACGATACAGTATAATGGAGCAATTGAATACGGCAGTTTGTTCTTCTGACACTACAACCGAAGAGCAGATGGAAGGCTAAAAGGGCTTATTGCAATTGGGACATACTTCAACGGAGTAAGATAGCGACATGGAACTTCGCTAATTGCTATTCCACACAAGCGAACATGCGGTGAATACCATCTACACCCATGTTTCGTGATTAAAGGCTGAATACCATCGAACAGCCATAGAAACAATTTCATACTCTGTATATGAATAATTTCTTCGGAAATTTCTACAAAACTTCATGACGATTGTCTACTGGAACTTCAGGGAATTTTTCAAGAGAGGTCAGGGGTGTCCCGACTCACAAAGAAGATTATTGCCGGAAGGATGTCTATTCGTCTTCAAGGAGCAGAGCGATTTCCGGAGAAGGAAGCAGTTCGATTCTCCGAGGGTGCTATTTCCTATTTCGAGGATGGAGCTCAGCTTTAACGTGGTGAAATGGATCCATCAGCAGTCTTCTTTGGGGAATTTTCCTCTGGAACGTCAATCGGCAGATAAGGTAGTCGTGAACGTTTATTGTATTTGAGTTTACTAATGATGTTTGAGCAACTATTTTCCCCATATTTTTATCCTCATGTATTTTGCCCTATTTTCTTGTTGAGATTCTTATTCTCAGTACACCTTGACGAGTTTTGCATTTTTCGACGATTTATTAAGACATTGTTATGTCATGGGCATAGTTAACGATTTTGAATCAGTTGAGACTGATATTTAGATTTTTCAGTAATTAATATTTTTTTTTGTAGTCACGATTTGACTGTAAGTTAATGATTTTTATGGCAGATTTAAATTCAGACAGCGTGTCTTTTTATTAAAGTAATTCTACCCCAGTTTAATTACTTTGACCAATTTTCTGTCATCATCAAGAAGGAAGAACATTTAAATGATTTTAGAGCGTTAAAATCTCTTACGTTGTCGACGATCTTGGAAATACTAGTCGTTATTTGAATTGATTGCAACACAGACATTTATCGTCAGTTATGAATGAACATTGCATTATAGACACTTTTGTGAAAGATTAACTTTAATAATGAATTATTGAATGCATTAAAGTCGAGAACTTTTGTTAGGAGTTTTTCTCAATTAGAGATTTATAGAACGATGTTTGCATTCCCCAGTCTAATTGGATTCTATTCGACTACTTTGCATTTTAGTCGCACTTTATTTGATGATAGTATTTTTATACTGCAATTTCTTTTAAGATGTTAATCTTAAATTTTGATAGACCAGACAGGCGTATATAAGCGTATTCACTATTAAATTTGTTTGTGATTGGCAAGTTTTGACTTCATTTCAGTTCATGAATGAAATCCACGAAGGTTAAATAGAAAAACAGTTTTGAAACAATTAATGATTATAAAAATTTTTAAGTGGAACTATGAATGTATAATCGCTAGTGCAGCGCGTGTTGAAAGTCGCTGAGATATAATGCCCTTGAATATGAAGGAAGTTCCCACAGGAATAAATGTTAAAGAATTATTTGTGGAAGTTTTGTAAGTTATGTGGAAGTTTTTAATGCCATATAGATTAATATATGATGATTTTGGGCATATTTTTAATGCAGATTGTGCATTAACTTGTTAGCGAAGGATTTTCCGCTGGAGTAAGATTGTCATAGTTCGTTGAAAATTAATCAAGTGATTTACTGTTATAATTAACACGAGTTTTGAAAGAATTTGAGATAAGATTTTGAATGAAGGTTGCCGTCACAAATCATTATTAAAACCTTTATTAAACCAGATTGTGACATTAACATGTATAACTAACCTTCATTGGTCGATTATATTAAACAGGATTATAAAATTATCAACCGAATGAACATGTGGTTAATGTATTTATTAAATTAATAATTTAAACAATTTAAATGTTAATATTGTAAATAATTGCTGTAAATATTTTTGAAAATAATGTAGAACGAGAGTGATGTTAAAGGCGTGCTTATAATATTTTTATTGCCTTTGACAAATATTATAAACAATTTCTAATTGTTATAAATTATTTATGTGATTTTGTTATAAACATTTAAGAGCTAATTAAACATTTGGATTGAAGTTAACAAGTTTAAGAAATTAACATAATGATCCAATAGGATGTGAGCAAAGTACTTGAAAGATTTGCGTAAATATAATGTGAGTTGTCTTGTAGACATTTAAAAGCTTGAGGGCGCAGGCTGTATTCTTACGTAACGTAGCATGTAAGAAGGGAGTCCATTTGACCAGTATGCAACAGGCTGGAGGGTAGACCGCAGCTGTGCCAACATATGGTTCTCAGAGAGTGAGGTCGTACACACTTTGGCCTTGCGACTATAAATACCATTCTCATGTTTATTAAAAGGAAACCAAATGCTCTATATATGTCACACCCTGACGTCCTTCTCCAATCCAATAGTGTTATGAATATTACGTTATTTGAAGCTCTTGGGAGCTAAAATGTTTTATATCATGTTGTATGATAATTTTTGCAAGTCCTACTGGAGGACGTAGTCAGATTGACTTGGGCTACTGATAGCCACGTTGTTTTTGTTGTGTTAGTAAAATCATTCCCTTTATTAGAAATAAAGCTTTTGTACAGTTCAAAGTCCTCGTCTTCGTTCTGGTTCATTTTTAAATGTCATGGTGGAGGTTATTGTGTGAACAGACTTTTAGTGATCCTGTTGTCAACTCAAACCCCGAGATAATTAAGAGGTAAGTAACGGTAAGTATGAACCCCCGTCTATTTTGGTATGTTCCACAATGATTTCCTGTGAACTTCTGTGCTCTTATCTCGATAGTATCTGTCAGTGCCATTTTCATTGATGTAACTGTGCCGGTGCGATTGATATTTGGCAATCCGATTGAGGGGGCGGATATCTGACAGCCTACTATCCAGGTAAACGGGGACAGTAGGTAATGTTTTATTAGAGCATAAAACAATTAAAATGAATTTTGAACTTTTTGGACTCTATGTAAAAACTGGGAGCGAAGGTGAAATTGCGGATATCAAATCCTTTAATTCAAAAAACATAATTGTTAGTGAATCGACTAATATTAGTGATATATATCAAAATATTTCAAGTGCTATCATTGTGAAGAGTGACGAGTTCCAGGAAAGGGAGTCAGGCTGGGCGTTGGTTGAAGTACTTTATTTGGAAACCAACCTGAATAAATATAACCCCCTTCGAGCATCATCATACATTGATTTGCCAGAACGGATCAAACGAAAGAAATCTTGTGTAACCATTATGAATAGTGACCATGCATGTTTTGCGTGGGCTGTAACCTCAGCTCTCCATCCAGCAGTAAGGGATGTGGAGAGAACATCATCATATCCTCACTATTCTTCAGTGTTAGATTTAAAAGAAATAGAATTTCCTATGGTGATAAAAGACATTCAACGTTTTGAAGAGCTGAACAATGTAAGTATTAATGTTTATGGAATTGAAAATGGGTATAGTATAGAAGGTCCTCTATATTATACTCAGGAAAAAAAGAATGCTCATGTAAATTTACTGTACGTATCTGAAGGTGAAAATGCCCACTATTGCTGGATAAAACATTTAAGTAGACTTGTCAGTAGTCAGGTTTCAAAACACAATGGTAAAAAGTGGTTGTGTGATGGCTGTTTGCTACATTTCCAAAAAGAGGACCAACTAATTCAACATCAAAAATGGGGATGTAATCATGTTTGTACGATATTACCGACTCCTAAAAATAACATTCTAAAATTTAAGGATTATGAGAAACAGCTTCGAGTACCATTTGTTATATATGCTGACTTCGAGGCTTTGCTAAAACCATTTAATACATGTTCATCGAATCCAGCCCAACCTTTCACCAACTCTACTCACATTCATGAACCTTTTATCTTTGCATATTATATTAAATGTAGTTATGATGACTCTTTAAATAAGTTTGAGCTCTATAGAGGACCTGATGCACCTAAAGTTTTTATGGAAATGCTTGAGAAAGATGCCATCCGTATATCCTCTATTTTAAATACGATCATTCCAATGGAGCCACTAACTTCATCAGAGCAAATGAATTTTGAAACTGAAACTAATTGTTTTATATGTGGTGAATGTTTATATACAGACAGGGTTCGCGATCATGACCATTTAACAGGAAAATATCGTGGTGCTGCTCACCAAGAATGTAATTTAAATTATAGAGTAAGTAAATTCATTCCGGTCATTCTACATAACGGTAGCAAATACGATAACCACTTTATCGTTAAAGAATTTGGAGCTTCAGATGTGAAAATTGATGTGATTGCAAATAATAAGGAACAATACATATCGTTCACAAAATACATCAAAACTAGCAATATAAAACCATTAAACTGCGATTTTTAGATTCATTCCGCTTTATGCCGAGTAGTCTTGATAAGCTGGCTAGTAATTTAAAATCAGATCAGTTTCATGAAATTAACGTGTCTTTCCTAAAGAAGATGATTTTAATTTGATTCGTCAAAAGGGTACATTCCCTTATGAATATACTGTATTAACTGTGTGGAACGTCTTGAGGAGTGTTCTTTACAGCCGAAAGATGCATTTTACAGTTCCTTAAACACAAGTCATATTAGTGAGCAAGAATATTTACATGCACAACGTGTATGGACACAGTTCCACATTCAAACTTTAGGAGAATTTTCAGACATATATTTGAAGACAGATGTGTTATTATTAGCAGATGTTTTTGGAAATTTTCGGAATGTTTGTATGAAAACTTATGACCTTGATCCTTGTCAGTATTTCACTGCTCCTGGGTTAAGTTTCAGTTCAATGTTGAAAAAAAACGAAAGTAAATTTAGAATTAATGACTGATATAGACATGATCAATTTTATAAAATCATCAATTCGAGGTGGATTAAGCCAATGTAGTGGACGGTACTCTAAAGCGAATAATAAATACATGCCTAGCTACAACCCTTGTGAAGAGTCAAAGTATATTGTCTACCTCGATGCAAGTAACCAATATGGTTGGGCTATGAGCCAATATCTACCACTGAAAGATTTTCGCAGGCTGACACAACCTGAAATTGATGTCTTACATGTTGACACTCTTAATGATAACGATGATAAAGGATATATTTTAGAGGTAAATCTTGAGTACCCTAAATAGTTACATGATGATCATAATGATTTACCATTTTGTCCTGAGAATATGAAATCTCCATACGAACAAAAATGTTAATTGCTAATGTAAATGATAAATGTAAATATGTAATACATTATCAAAAGTTGAAACAGTGTCTACAGCATGGATTGAAATTAACTAAAATTCATCGCGTATTGCAATTTCATCAGTCAGCATGGCTCAAACCGTATATTAATCTAAACAATAATTTAAGAACACAGTCAACAAACGCGTTTGAAAAAGATTTTTATAAACTCATGAATAATAGTGTTTTTGGAAAGACTATGGAGAATGTTGATAAACGAGTTGATGTAAAGCTGATAACAAAGTGGGAGAATGATGGTAAAAGGTATGGTGTGAGCAACTTAATAAGCAAGCCTAACTTTCATAGCTGTTCAATTATTCATGAGGATTTAGTTGTAATACAAATGAATCGTCTTAAAGTAACTTACAAAAAACCCATATATGTGGGTTACACCATTCTGGAATTGTCAAAAACACTTATGTATGAATTTCACTATGATTATGTAAAGAAAAACTATCTTGATAATGCTAAATTACTCTACACAGACACAGATTCTTTTATTTATGAGTTTAAAACTGATGATTTTTATGGGGATATCAAAACTGAGCTAAATAGGTTTGATACAAGTGACTACCCCGAGGATAATATTTACCATTTACCTCTAGTAAACAAAAAGGTTCTTGGGAAATTTAAGGATGAATGTGTTGGTGTTATTATAGACACCTTTGTAGGCACAAAATCTAAATCATACAGCTATATGACAATTGATGATGTAGTAGTAAAAAAATTAAAAGGAGTGAAAAAGAATGTTGTTAGTAAAGAGTTAGATATAAGTGATTATAAAAACTGTATAGATAGTAACCCACCTGTATTATATAAGAAAATGTGTGTATTTAGTAGTAAAAATCATCAGCTACATACCAATTTGTTGAACAAAGTTGCTTTAAGTAATGAAGACAACAAACGATTCATTATACCCAACACATTTGATACTCTTGCTTGGGGAAACAGTCGCATTGACGACTATTACTTTACTTAAGTCTAATGATCACTATATTGTAATATTTGTAGTGTGTTTTATATTGTAATATTTTTTGTAAAAACTGTAAGTAGAATGTATAATGTTAGGCTACAGCAGTTTAGTAAAAATAAGATAAGTAATACATTTTAGTGTAAAATGTTTGCTTTTGTATATTACGAAAAAGATTTTTAAAAATTTACGGAATGTGTGAACTAAACAAGGGGAATGTAAAAAATGTACAGTGGAAATTGTAAATATCCATGTGTGAAAAAGTGTAATGGCTATCACCATTTTAAAATTAAAAAGACATTGTGATCTGGTAAACCGTGTTTTTTTATTTCACAACAAAAAAATGTACAGAATGTGTAAACTAAACAAGGGAATGTAAAAAAATGAAAAGTGGAAATTGTAAATAATCATGTGTGAAAAAAAATGAAATGGCTATCTCCATTTTTAAAAATTAAAAGATATAGTGATTTGGTGTACCTTATTTATATTTCACAAAAAAATGCACAGAATGTGTGAACTAAACAAGGGGAATGTAAAAATGTAAAGTGGAAATTGTAAATATTCATGTGTGAACAAATGAAAATGAATAAATGGCTATCACCATTTTTAGAATTAAAAGATATAGTGATCTGGTGAACCTTATTTTTATTTCACAACAAAAAAATGTACAGAATGTGTGAACTAAACAAGGGGAATGTAAAAAAGGGAAAGTGGAAATTGTAAATATTCATGTAAGAAAAAATGAAAATTAAGAAATAGCTATCACCATTTTTAAAATTAAAAGACATTGTGATCTTGTAAACCTTGTTTTTATTTCACAACAAATAGAGCTTTACAAAAATAGAATACAAAGAAATACCAATTCCTCAATCCTTTTCAATGTTCATGTCCACTCATCATTAACTTTCCTTATATAGCACTAATCACAATGAGGGCTGCCAACCTCTCTCCCACTGAGACATCACAGGGGGTCAAACGTTGTTTAGCTTTTCAACGATACTTTATCCGCTACACGTCTTAATGCAGGATGACTGTGGTGATAAGAAAGGTGCATGCTCGATCCAAAGGATTAATAGGTATATCACCACGCTGCAAAGGTTCTTCAAGATAAGTTCCAGGACCACACAAATAATAACCAGGTAGGTAGATTTTGAAAGTCAAGTATTGAATTACTTTGTCAATGACGCCATTGCCAGTACAGGTCTGGCATATCCTTTTCCATCGATGGTAAAAAGGTTTGATCTTCCTCCTCCTCTGTGGATGATGTTGTTTTTGTTGCTTCTTTCTCTCCATCACACACGTGGTATGAGGAAATAAAGTCTTTACACTGACTTTTATGACCGTGATACAGTTTGACCAGCTGGCAAGTAGCACACTGTCGCATAGAGGGTATTTTTGCCATAGCCACTTGCTTATGGTGATCATAATCCGTACCTGGTTGCAATTCACTTAACACAGGGTCTTGAGTCCATGATTTTGGTACATGTTGCCAGATTTCTTTCACGGCATTTGCTGCGACGTAATAAATGAATGATTTTGGAAGAGCCTATAATTCTTCTTGGGTAAAACTGTCTAGTTTCTTTGTGCACACAAAGAACTTTCCAATCGCTTTATCGGTAGCACCGCCTTTCTCCATGGTATCACGTTGATGTTTACACGTCGCTTGTAGAAATCTCACTGGTGGCATCCACAGGTAAACCTTCAGTTTCAATTTTATTTAACAACTCCCAGCAGGCATTGGTGGTTAGCCAATGAAACAATTGCCACACCTGTGCCAGAGCTTTATAGATAATGCTGTCACAGGGGTAGCGGTCCATGAGTGTTTGCAGCGAGGGACAGCCCATGTCCATTAAATCGATACATTGACAGTAAGACGCCAAAAATGGTTGTAGCCATTGACGTTTTACACTACCTTTCACAAATACTACATGGGCAGAAGACAAGTGGGCTTTCATGACCATGTCCAGGTGCTTATATGAAATGGTTCCTTGCTTCCAGTCTAGTTGCATATGAGTTTCAATCCACTGGGTTTGTTTACGGTCTTTATCACACAACAAATCAAACGCATAAGGTGGTTTAAACACCAAATGGGTAGCTTGCGATATCCAAAAAGTGGAACAATCGATAATGGCCACTTCTTCAAATATAAATTTGTTATCTCCAATTTTAAACCCTTGACAGTCGACAATTAGTGTACGCAACATGTTCACTCTTGTCTGGATCAAGTCCAACTGACCACATACTGACAATTGTTCATTAAGGTGTACTCATTGGTGTATTCTTTGGAATACACGGTAAGATAGAGCAAGCTTTTGCTTCTCTTTGCCATAGTTCATTCCTTCTTTTTTCTCAAACACCAACAGTGATCTTCTGATTTCTCCTTGTTGGTCATGTCTCTTATGTTACCTGTGAGTCAGTTCTAGATATATATCTTCCATGACCCGCCTAGCGTCATCTAGCAGCGAATCTCTGAAGTTCCTCAATTCTTCCCTGTACAAGAGGACTTCCTTATCAATCTAGCCACCAGATCTCGTCGCCATCGCCAGCTATCATCTCCGTGATCAAGAGAAATTCGTCTACTTTTTCACCCACAAGGCTGCGTTAGTGTCGCCTACTATCTACTCTTTGAAGACCTTTTCATCAAGAGAACATTTATTTCTGTTATGTTGCCTATTCTTATATGTGTTTCTTTGTCTCCTACCCCCACTCTTTTTTCCTTCCCTGGTCCCTCCGTGCTTCGCTGAGCGTGTCTCACTTGTACGTCGGAACTCGACTCAGTCAGTTGGAGCTTAACTAGAGCTCGCCTCCTCAACTCGAGAGGCAATCTTTTAAATTCAACGCCATGTTGGAATTTTAATATCAACCGTCAAAAGATCACCGCCTTCTACATGAAGCAAAGATAAGTACCGACTTCAGGTTTTAACCTCATTCTCATCGTCTTTTAATGGCTCAATGCTTTTATTTGGATTTATAGACAGTGAAAGTTGCTATGTGAAAATAACTGCTTTCAAGAGATCTTCTTGATCTTACTTAAACTATCAGGCCTAACTTTCAACATGAAAGATTTTCTGAGATGCTATCTCACATCGAGGGATATTTCCAAAATACCCACTGTCTATATAACCTAGCTTTCCGCCGAGGGATTCTCTACCCTATTTAAACAAGTCATCATTGCTCTGGAACCTTCCAGAACTTGCACTCTAACTACCGGTCATACTGTCATGTATATTCCACTCACATGTGGGAATACTTTTTCAAACTAAGGAATCTTCCTTTTGAACTACTAATCAATAACTAAATTTTCTTCCTCCGTTGGGATTTTCTCTGGCGCATTCAACTATAATCTACAACTTTCTCAAGAAATAGACTCTCGCAAATCTAGTGTAACTAGTTATTTTCCATCATTGGAATAACTTTCTTTGCCATAAACGTTTTCTGCTACTACAGTGAACTTTTCATCTATTTCAACAGACTATAGTGAAAACAGTGTTTGTTCAACATTTCATCCGCATCGCGTTCGACCGAATGCTACAAATACGGCCATGAACACTTATCCTCAATTCCATTTGATCTTTTCCAAACCCCTTACTAACAAACCAAAATAATAAAATTGTTACTTTAGGTCTTTTTTCAATGAGGTGTCACTCTCCATTAGTGCCCTCCCTTTTTTCTCTATGTACCACGAATTAATGTCTGTAAAACTTCGTGTCTAGTACACGCTTTAACTTATATTGTTTCTCCCTTCTAATTTGGGAATACAATTCTTTCAACTCATGTGAGTTATCTCTAGGTTTCACGAAAGGGAAACTTGCCCCATTTGTCTCGTGATTCCTACTTAAACATAGGAGTTCTAGAAACTTCCTTTCGATTGTTCTCTTCGGCTTTGACAATAAGTGACCTGCCCTATTTGCATAATCCAACCAAGTAATTCAGCATAAATATAAGAAGTTATAGAAACTTCTATTTTATTCTTCCTGCTTTTTGTTGTTGTTACTTTCGAAGTTGTTATTTTTTCTAAGATATTTACCTAGAAATTCCCAAAGTACACACCTTGTACTTGATTTATTGTCTAGCTTTAATTACGTTAGTTATCTTTAAATTTTTCACTTTATCTTCGACATTCCAAAATCTTACGAAGATTTTAAAGTATATAAAAGGTTTGAAACCAAAGAATTATCAATTGCCTGGCGCAAGCTTTAGATGTTTTTTGAGGTCTGCGACCCCAATTGTTTATATAAATAAAAATTATATTTGTTACAAAACTACTTCCTTTTGCATTGTTAAATAAATCAAATATTTTTTTCCGTTTCCTCATTTCTCTAACATAATGGTTAAGCAAGATCCTGTCTTCCTTGACTCTTCCCATTTAATGCAAATAAATCTATTGATAGGGCTTTCACCACTTGTTGCATTTGAGCAAAAACTCTTAGTTGGTAACTTGGTAGAGTCTCTCTTAGATTTAATAGCTAATTCTAACTGGCCAGTAAGGCAAGCATAGATCGCTACGCCAGCTTCCTGCTTGTGGAGATTCTCTCCAACACTTATGGTTGGTTTTTCAAAATATAAGTGTTTCTCATTGCCTAAACTCTTAGTCGGCTCCTTGCTGGGTAAAACCTTAGCCATTTCCAAATGCAACTATTGGTACACTTACCAAAAAATATTCCCAAAGGTATAATTGCTTCATCCCTATCCTTCTTGGAAGCATTTGGTCGCTCTTTAGAAATTCTACAATTTCAAAAACTAAAAATATCGAAACTGATTCAAATTATTGGCATTCTTCAAATTACTTGTTTAAAAAAACTCCTTTGAACAGATACACAATAAATCTGTTACTCTTTGTCTTGCCAGACCATCACCCTTCCCCATAGTAGGCATATGTATGCTTGAGAGGGAATACACTAAAGCAGCTTTCACGAGAACAGCCCAAGTTCTGGCTGCGTTTCCCTTTAGCTTTGCCCAGGTCCCTACCCACTTTAGGTATCGAAGAGCGGATTTGCAGTGGCAGCCGCCTTTGAGTACATTTAAAGTTAAAATTATAACTTTTTGGACTCTCGTCCTATTTCTCCATCCTTTTTCTCCAGTCCGAAACCCACTTCCTTTTTTTATCATCTTCCCTTGGGGGTTAGGTTATTTCCAAGCTAATAATCTACCCACTCATGTCATTTACTTACATTCCATTCTAGTAAAAGAAAATAAAAACATCGAGTAGTCACTATAGAGGTTAGGATATGACAGGGGGCATAAGAAATAATAATATAACAACAACCAATTTTTTATTATATTATTTTATTACCATAACAAGTTTTACATTCTTTTTTCATTCTAGGATAGAGGCGGTACCATCTCATACAACAAAAAAGTCTTTTGTGTTTATAGTGTCCATAACACCGATGATATTCTAATGTCTCTAAACTGGGTGTTTTTGACTGTGAGCTGCTCACTGAAGCACTGTTGACACCATAAAGTCCACACGTATCATAAATTTTTTCATCACTCAGAGGCATGAGTGAGGGGTAATTTGAATGACAGGGTATATTACCCACCTCCATTCTGCACAGGTAGGGGCAGGCAGGTGACCAGCGCTGATGTTCTTGCATGGGTTCATCGCTCTCTTGCCATTGGTCTAAGATGATGGGACAAAACACACATTTCACTTCATCTCTTGTTTTTAAATAGTAGAATCCAGCGGCCGCTAAGGCTTGAGGGTTTATAAAAGGCACCGGCCACGTTGTTCCTCAGATTTTAAATTCATGGATGTAACTTCTCTTCAGGCTTGAACGCAAGACATGACTGAGCGGTTTGATGTGGGTTGACCTGCTATTTATACACTTGTCACTTGGTTGGACAGTGGATAATAGTTGACTTGTTTGTGATGAATAATCAAATAGTAGGCCGTGGTATTGGCTGGAACATTGTCATGAGTTTCAAAATCTAGTCGAATGTCAATATTGGATGGTTTGACAGACTCTTCCAAGTAGGAACAGTCAAAGACAATCAGTGGCGCCCTTGTCTTAAAAGCTTGGGGTGACAACATTGGACAATTCTCTTTTTGATAATACGACCATCTAAATTTAGAAAACAAGTTGTACAGGGGCCAAACTTATTTTTTGAAAATCTAAATCTAGCCCTTCATAGGGAAACACAGCACCGTTGAGGAAAAGACGTGCATTTCTCAATTGCAGGGGATCAAATTGCGTGACATCTTTGGTTTGTTGATACTTGCGATTCGTTTGAAAACCCACAATCATGTAGAGAGGTCTCTCTGTATAGCGGGCTGTTTTTATAGACCAACTGTGTGTGTTGGTGGTGGGCAATAACGGGTACTCATGGAGTGCCCAGCTTCTAAATTCCATGGGTAGAGGTATATCTCTCTTTACCATCTTGAGTATGTCCAGATTTTTGCTATCGTTAAGGGTCACAGGAGGCACTTTCCATAGCAAGCGTTGTAGTTGAATTTTTGAATCAATGGGGGCATTGTCGGCTCCCTTGAGTGCATTATTATTACTCCTGTCTCTCACCAGATAAAGCACTTGCCTTGCGTTGACCACAATGCGCTGGTGATCTTCAGCAAAGCCTAAAATCAGTTTAAGAGGTAAATATCCAGTAAATGTGCCATCGGTGTGTACCATCCAGTCATTGATCGAGTCAGGGCACCAACCCGCCATGCAAAGTGTTTTAGCTTCTTCATCACTATAAGAGGGATATAGTTTCATGACACTGGAAATACCCACATTTCGAGTGCTATCCACCACGATATCGTTAATCACATAACGCACTTCAGAAAACAGGAAGGCGAAAGCATGGTTGGCTAACTTGGATGTAGTGGGTGTAGAGCCATCGGCTTTGGTGAGCCGACCTTCAATCTGAATAACACTTTCATGCGGTAGAGTGTAAATATCTTGGTTGTTGATAACAAATAGAATTTCATCATTGTTATTGAGTCCAGGTGTTTGAGCTTGATACGAATGCAGATCAATTCTTACCACTCCTGGTTGCTCCTCGATGTGGTTCGCTACCTCTAGGATAGAATTCATCGCGGGGGTTGATGTGGTAACCCAAATGCTGTAAAATCTGCTTGTTCGGAGATGTTAACGTGTATTCACGTGGTAAACAACTAACACCATTCCTAGACGGTGCTGTTGCTTTATATACAAACTTCATAGTGGCTTTAGCACCAACTTGTAAGTCACTGGTGTGGTAGAATCTAGATCAATGAGTTGTTGCTCTCTATTAATCAGTCTTAATGTTATATTACTAATACCATCGACAGCCACAGAATGAAAAAGCACCACTGGAGGGTTTTAACGAATAATATAGCCATTGGGCGATGTTACAATAAAGTCATAAAGCGAATGCGACGGTTCTTGATTGGTGTACACTTGAATAATAATATTACACGTCACTGACACATGATGGTCCTCAATGAATTTCACTTCACGGTCTGATTCATGTTTTTGTTGGGCTCCAACACGCGTGGTTTAAATCCTAGTAATGGACCAATGGAATCGGAGTGTGTTTTAAAGTCAATTTTGAATGTAGAAAAAATACTGCAGCGATGAGTGTTGGTATTTCCTACAAGTTCAAACTTGCGCGTTCCATCGAGAAATGACTTTAAACCATATTCATTGATCAACACCACATAAATGTGTTCATAAATGGCATCTATTGTGTATCCACCTGAGTTCAGGGTGAGCACAGAATCATCATAGTAAAACTTGTTGTTCACATTTTCACGTATGTTGTATATTCTATTGTACATTTCAAGCGAAACAAGTCCTAAACCATAGGGTTTTTCACTCAATTCGATAGGTGGGTAAAAGTCTAGGCTCACTTCAGGTCCACGTCCATGCAATGTAAACGTCTTACTTTCCACCAACATACTGTTGACGTTTTTGCTATGTTGCGTCTTATATAAAAAAAATAAACACAAACGTCCACACTGTTGGCTGTTAAACGTTTGCTCACGTTTCACATTATAATATATCTTGATCCTGTTTCCAAAATAGACCACTAGTTCCATGGGCGGGGGCAAATTCCCAAAACTGTCAAAGTACCATACAGTGGATCCCTCTTTGAAATAAGCTACATAATGTGTTCCAGGTCCTCGTTGATCATCCAAATTGACAACAGCACATTAATGTTTCCAGGGTCGTGAGGGTAATTGGTTTCGCATAAACACGCCTCGAAAATGAGAAAGCTTCAGTTGTTTAGCATAGCTTTCCACTTGTTGATGTGTCAGGGCATGTCTTGCTATGGCTGAGGTTAAAGATGTTTTTATTTTATTTCGAAAAGGTGAAATTCCAAATCCTTGTTGATAAAAGGCTGACTTCAAATTGACATTTCTAGCCCCCATAGCAATGGCTTCCATCGTTTCATTGTGTCGCCGACTTTCTATGAGTTGTTGCTTGCCCTGTTGCGCGGCTTTAATAGTTTTTTCCACTGCACTGGCGCCGCCTAAAAGTGAACCTAGAGCAGCCAGACCAGCGAATAATGCAGGTAAAAATCCCGCTCGTTTGGGGACGGGAATCACTCGCCCTAGTTTTGAACCCTGTCGCTGACGTTTTGGAATAACATGTCTCTGTGCTGCTCGAAGAGCTTTCCTTATGGTCAACACATTATTTCTTCTTTTTTCTTTCGCAAGGGCTTGTCCACGAATGTCTTAAGCCCAGGCTTTGCCAAGGACAGGGTCATATTTTTAGTCTTTCTCACCACATATCTTTGTTTCACCATGATGATGATGACCAACATCCTTTCACAAGAAAGTTTATGTCACAACTAACCTCAGATTGTTATTTCATGGCTGTATATTCCAATTCTACATAAAGTGGGAAATCGTTTATGGTTTTTCCAGCTTGCTCTTCATTCCATGTCAACATGAGATGAAAGGATAATTCGTCTCCTGCATTGACAATTTCATGGTTATGGACCAACATCCTATGACCATTTATCTCTATTTGTAAATGGTTCTCATCAGGTATGGCATATATGATGTGAATGGTTCCATCATAGTGTAGTCGATAGTGGCTTAAACCCGAAGCAAGCACATAGGTCAAGTGCTGGTCATGAACTAGCGGTATATGGTTTCTCTCATTCACAGGTTTTACATTTGTCAGATGCACTAAAAATACAGATGGGATAAATTTATAAAGCCTTTTCATTTCATAGGTCACGTATCGCTTGGTACAGATATCATCATCTTCTTGTGGGTCTTCCACGTGAATAATGCGGTGATGATTAGCGCTATAGCCATCCACCGTAAGCTGAGGCACTTTATCATAAAACTCATACACCTTGTTATCCACATACTTTTTTGTAGTAACGTCTGTATACACTTGAGGATGTTTTACATGGGTTAACCGCTTTCCTTTAAAGCCATAATCTCCTTGTTTTGTGCGTGGCACTACTGACCTATCCACATAGTGTTTATTAGCAGGATCTGTTTCTTGTTTAGGATCATGTATGGGAACAGACCTAGCTTTGACCATCAACGCACGTCCAAAGACATCCATCGTCAACCTGTAGTACGAGTCTACTGTTTCTATGACAAGGCTCGGTGCGATGTATATAGACAGCCTGCTAGCCTCTCTAAGCCTTAGTTGAAATGAAGCTAATTAAGCAGCAAGAGTCACTCCCCGTGAGGGACATGGTTTCCCATCTCTGCCCCACATCACGTGAACAACGCCATGGTTCACTGTTTCCATCTTCCTTTCGCTGCATCATTGTGGGACCTTCCGGCTGTGGAAAGACACTTATTACAGCGCCCAATGGTCTGTGTTTTCAAAATATTTATATTTTCGCAAAATCTCTCTACCAACCCCTCTACGTGTTTCTAGATCAAGTCATGTCTGGATTACAAAATGAGAATATAGGGTATTTTACATTTTCCACGCAAGAAAATGTTATTTCACCGGATGAGGTAAAGCCTGATTCACTCATGATTTTCGATGATGTATCCACTGAACGACAAGGCATCATTCAAAGCTATTTCAGCATGGGTCGACACAAACATATCGATTGCTTCTATCTTGGACAAACGTATTCTAAAATGTCCAAACAGTTGATTCGTGACAATGCCAATGTCATTGTTTTATTTCGCCAGGACGAGAGGAACAGTCGTCACATTTATAATGAACATGTGAATCCGGATATGACCTTTCAAATGTTTACAGAATTGTGTGGCAAGTGCTGGAACACACAACGTCATGCCTGTTTAGTGATTGACAAAGAAAGTGAACTCAACCAAGGGCGGTATCGCTTATGGTTTGATCATTTTATTGCTATTTAAGGCACTGTATCATTCCCTCTCAAGTCATTTGTCACGACACCATGGCGTTAGCAGAGAGTCAATTGAAAAAGCATATTATTAGAGCAAAAAATACTATTCGCCAAAAATTCCGTCAATTGAAACGATCACGTGCGGATCATGCTTTGTTTATTCAACAACATTTAGCCCCTCCGCTAAAAGCTAAGTTGAAACCCTCTTTCAAGCCATCTGAAACGCTACCCACCGTTTCACAAGCCACTCAGACACACCACGAGGACCCTGAGGAAGAGGAAGAGGAACAGGAACAGGAAGATTTAACTAGTGTTAGTGAAGTTGAGGATAATGAGGAACAAGTGTTTACGCCTCAAAAAAAAAGGCATCACCCCTTGCAGAGTTTTTAAGAAAAAAGAAATCCTTGGTCATGGTCGAAACACCTTGCCCTTCCAGATCGTCTCCATTTTCACAACTCTTGGCCACCCCTCAACATAAAGCTCAACTGAAAAACATTTTAATAAAATATTATGGATCAACACTGGAACCCTATTTCACCAATCTATTTATTGGAAACACAGGTACCACATATGGTGTTCGCTATGAGGATAATAGTTTTAAAATTGGTGATTCATCGATTAAATTTAATCGTACTAAAGCTATCATTAAAAAGATCAACTATAAATTAACACCAGGACTGTTAAAGCTACTATTCTCTCGGACTCCCTCATCCCAAGATTATACGCTAGAGGACCTTGATAAATATAAATCCATTTTATTGGACACCCATGCCCACAAAATACAGTATGATCCCACTCAACAAGTGAATGCCAATATATCTCAAAAATATAAAACCATCATTGCAAAAATGTTCCCCACTAGTCAAAGTGGTCGTCGTAAAGTATCCGCTTCAGGGGTGACATTTAAGCCATTAAAACCCCTTGTGGATGTTACCTACTGGCACAATCCCAATAAACTCGTCCAGCGACTACAGCTGTTGCATGCTTCACGTCAAGCCGGCCATACTGGTCATGATTGGGAAATTCAAGAAATTGAGGAAGAACTTCGAAATGCCAAAATTATTGTCTAAGCCCTCACCCATTAAAATGGGTATTGCTCACGAGTTGCATCGTCCAGCTAGACGTCACTATCAGTGACTCAAGGTGATTTCACAGGGTGTGGATGAACTTTGGCAAGCAGACTTGGTTAAAATGATTCCCTATGCTAGCGTTAACGATGGTGTACGCTATATGTTGACGGTCATTGATGTTTATTCCAAAATGGCGCTTGTTGAACCTGTGCGACGCAAGTCTGGTCCACTACTCACCAAGGCCTTTCAACATATTATTGAACAATCCAAACGTCAACCTCAGCTGCTACAAACCGATCAGGGAAAAGAATTTTTCAACAAGGATTTCTCCAGTTTTCTCAACTCTAAGGATATTCACCATTACTCCACATACAGCAATCTCAAAGCCAGCGTGGTCGAGCGGTTCAACCGAACATTGAAAACCCATATGTGGAAAGCGTTTACCGCTCAGGGCAATTATCGCTGGTTGGACTTGTTACCTGAGCTAGTGTCACGTTACAATGACACCAAACACAGAACCATTGGGACCAAGCCACGACTTGTGACCAAAAATATTCCACAACTGGATAAACTGTTTAACCCCATAAAAACAGCAGACCCTAAACGTCATCGCCTTAACATCGGGGACCATGTTCGTGTGAGAAAATTCAAGTCCGTCTTTGACAAGGGATACACACCAAATTGGGGGACTGAACTATTTCGAATTCGTCAAGTCAACCTGAACAGTCCAGTCACCTATTTACTAGAGGACCTCAACCATCAACCCATAAAAGGCAGGTTTCATCTCCAAGAACTCCAAAAGACAGCGTTTCCTAAACATTACCTTGTGGAAAAAGTGTTGAAACAAAAAGGAAATAAACTATATGTAAAATGGTTGGGATTTAGCTCAGCCTTTAATTCTTTGATCAATAAATTACATGTTGTGTGAACCTGTGTGCCTTGTATTTATTTATTCACTCATGTTGTACTTAACCTACAGTCCTATGTACAGTCCTCAGCTCCACATGTATTATGAGCAATACATATTTCTTTCTCTCTTCACCTGTGTTCTCTTTTACACCGACTCTCCCCCTCTCCTCCCCTTCACATCCCACCACTGTAAAAACAGGTTGTGACTTGTTAGCTCTTATCGTGCACGTGTACAGGTGAACACCTGTGTGTTAGGTCATATTACAAATGAACTTGCATTTTCACACGTATGAACCAAAACAGGATGTGACTTGTTTCACAAGGAGGATGCTAATAATGACATCTCACACGTGTTCACATGTATTTCATCACTTTCCTTTCATATCGTTATTACATTATAGTAGTGGGGGACTGGTGAACAACGTCAGTTCAACACACTGCTTTACATGCAAATTTGTAGTTAGGCCCTTTGACATAATTTAAATAAATTCATGGGCTAGTCCGTAGGCACCAGGCCAATGGGACCCGTCCAAAGGGATCAGTCCAAAGGGACTCATCAACAAGGACTCGTCCACAAGGACCTGTCAACAAGGACCTGTCCACAAGGACCTATCAACAAGGACTCGTCCACAAGGACCTGTCAACAAGGACTTGTCCACAAGGACCTGTCAACATGGACTTGTCCACAAGGACTCGTCCACAAGGACTCGTCAACAATGACCCGCCAACAATGACCCGTCAACAATAACCCGTCCACAGGGATCCGCTCCCCCACCCTATTACAAAAGCCATGAGTGGGCATGCGTAAAAAACAAAAACAAACATGTTAATTCATAGTGGCTATCCACCGTATACATGTCTCTTGTGTAGAACAACGTTTCATTCCTTATTGGCATTCAAACTCTCACATGTTGCAATTGGAAAGAGAGATTCTCTAAAAAATTACAATTTCACCCCCTAGTAGGGGTAGGTTTTATTTTGGGGTGGTAATATGTTGTCCATTGGAAAGGGGGTGTCAGCCCGAGTTCAATGACAACTCATTTGTCAAAATCCGACCATGCGTTCGAGAGATATCGCATCGCCGCTATCTTGTGAGGTGGGGAGGTGGAGGTGGCGCTAGAACTCTCACAAACACACTACTCATAGGTCATGAACCAAATGCTATTTAATATATCATTTGGAAAATCCATTTAATAAGCAGGAGAGATTTAATGGAAAAGACCGGGTGGGATATATGAAAATAGGCGAATTAGTTCTTCACGGAGCTACTTGCTTTACCTATTTTACTTAGCGGTTAGTAATAATCAAACGAAATATTTGTAATGCTAAAACGAAATTTTGCCAAAATCGTGGGTTCTATAACTAATGTTCGATAATGGTTTATCACTTCATACAAGTGTTTTATGGTTCTAATAAGAGCAAAGCGAAGTATTCCTGATAGGTTGTGAAGAGGAAAGACATGATCTGCTGTAACGGTCAGTATTATCTAGATATTTGGGAACAGTGCTATTTGATATATTAGGCTGATTCAGATGTGGAGATATTTCCACAGTTTAATTTAACTTAGGAATTTGGAAATATCTGAAAATATGTCCAGTTATTTAGAAAATCGGCCAACTAGATTAACATTACCATTTTAATGAACTGCTTGATTTTAATTTTTTCGAAACACGGGCATAGCACTATTTCTTTAACCTGTTTTAAGAACTGAACATTTTGACGATGAAACACAAAAGAAGAAAAGTGAACTTCTATGGACTAAAAATCTGAACTAAAAACGAAATATTCCTCCCATTCTTGCAATGAAGCAGCCAATGGTTGCAGTGCAGCCAAATAATGAATTTCACGAAGGAAGTAAGAAATGAAACGATAATGGAGGAGGAGGATTGGGGGGTGGGGGTGGGGGAGGGTGGTAACGGGTCTAGAGGGGAAGGGGGGTTTATGAATGTAAGTAATAAAAAGAAAAGAATTACATTCCCCCTCCCTGGAAAGAATCCTGTTGGTTCCCATGCTAGGCTGGGAAGATATTGTCCAAGGGGATTACTTTACCAACATTTATGTTGATTTTTTGGTCATCCAGAGGTTTATATTTTAATTTTACCAGGATTTGGAACTATTTCTCAAATTATTAGTCTAGAAAGTGGAAAAATGGAAGCATTTGGAAATTTAGGAATAATTTACGGTATACTTGCTATTGGTATTTTAGATTTGTGGCTTGGTTACAACATTCAAAGTGCAGTAAAGTAGACGCGTGTGGTCCAGTGGCTTGTTGCAAGTTTTCAAAATTTGGTTTGCACGTTAACAATACTGTTCCCGTATTATTATGGTGTTTGAAACCATTTTCAGTGTTGCCTTAGTAAACGAAAGCTTGATGCTTTTCAGTTGGTCAAAACGAATTTACCCAAATGAGATGGGTTATTCCCTAATCCTGAAAAAATTACATGAGATTGCATGAGTGTAATGCATCTAATGATGATCGCTTGACGGTTGAAACTGGTCATCTCAGTGTATTTATAAAACTCTTGTAAATTGTTTTTCAGGATTAGGGAATAACCCATCTCATTTGGGTACAATCGTGTTGGCCGACTTATTTATTTATTTATTTATTTATTTATTTATTTATCGTATGGCATTTAGTGCCGGGAGTGTCCGAGGACATGTTCGGCTCGCCTGAGTCTGTAGCTGCTTCCAGCGGACACCCTAAAGGGTGAGCTACAAGTTCCGTTCAATTTCAAGTAGTTCCAACTTTCGCCACCAGATATCAATGATACCTAGTGGTGAACGTTGGAACTTTGATAGAGCGTTCTGACGAAATCTAACCTAACAAATTTTGCTTTACACAAATTTAGTCTGTGAAAGGATATTTTACATGCCATAAATCTATGACATGGGACCGCCGGCTTTACTTCCCCACCGAAGGAAGGCATACTGAAGGATTTTTAACGCTCTTAAAAAATCCGACGACTTCGGCCGGGTTTGAACCCGCTATCTTGGGCATGTTACCGACTACGCCACCGAAGCCGCTTTGGCCGACTGAGAAGCATCAAACTCTTCTGTTCCAGTACCTCAAACCAGAAGTAACATCCTTCGCAGACCTGATAATGGAACCCGTGCCTCCGAGGTGGCATCCAGTTATGGTAACCCATGAGGGGTACAGTATTCGTGGCAAGGATTTATATGAAAAATCTCGTAACTCCTGCACCCTACTTGGACAAAATTTGGCGGCCACCTGGGGATGACATAACGGTCCTAAACTATACTGTCCCATTAATCAGATCAGGAAGCATTTTTTTTAAGAAATGATGAATATTGGAAGGAAATAAAGAGCAGTGATATGTGATAAATCCGGTTCATTGTCCTCTGCCCCTTATTGTATGAGGAAGTTCATTGGAATGAACTCATCAATATCTACGTGTGGTGACATATAATCAGTCATACTGACATTAATGAGCCATTATGACATTTCATGTAATTATACAATGTGACCAGTTGTTCGGGCTATCGTAGCGTCGGACCACTGCACTGGCCAGACAAGTTCAATGTCTGACGACTTCCGTATTAGGTAGATTTCATTAGAAAGCTAACTTTTGCAATGGGTCCCATGTTTCGACTTCCGGAAAATGTCGACATAACTTCGCGTTTCACATCCCCCAGACCCCAAAACCACCGTCAGTTCAAAAGTTTATATATAATTTATGTATGTATGTATATATATATATATATATATATATATATATATATATATATATGTATGTATATGTATATATATGTATATCAGTTTATTGTGGACACGAAAACTGTCGTAATTTTGCACCAATCACTTTGAATTTTTTACCGAATATGTATACCTATAAAATCTCGGTCGAGTTCGTTACTGGGCTAAATCGGTCGAAGGGGGTGAAAATGGGGGGCTTTTTTCGACAAAGTGAAATATTGCTATAACTCTCTTAATATGTGAAATATCGAATCCGTTCAATGTTCATACTATGTGTCGGATAAAGCCCAAAAATTTATGTTTGAAGAGTTTTTTATAGCACCAACCATTGACCAAAGGGGTGGGGAAAAGTGGGTTTTTCGGGAAACATTAATCATATCTCTCTTAATAGGCACAATATCAAAACCGTACAAAATGGACAATATTCCCCTAATAATTACCTAAAACTTTTGTCTGAAAGAATTTTTGATATGACCCACCATTACGCCAAGGGATGAGAAAAATGATTTCGGAATTATAAGAAAATGCCAAGAGCTATCAGAGGTTGCCATGGCAACACTACTAAATTGATGAGGGATGAGCCGTTGCCATGACAACGCACTTGCACGAGATCAGATTCAGTATTTCCCCGTGGTGTTGGGGCAGCGCGCCTGCCTCTCACCCGGAGGCCCCGGGTTCGATCCCCGGCTCCGTCAGGGATTTTAAAACTGACGTGAGGGTTGGAACGGGGTGCACTCAGCCTCGTGAGGACACTTGAGTAGCTGTCTGACAGTGAGACAGCACCCCGATCACGAATACCAATATTAACGGCCGAGGGGACCCGACGCGCTGATCACGCGTCACCCCAATATCTGCAGGCCAAATGGCTGGGCAGCGGTCGCTTGGTCGGCCTTAGCCCCTCATGGGCTGGATGGTGCCAGGGGTTGACTTTGACATCTGACTAAGTGGGAAGCGGCTTCGGTGACGTAACTGGTAGCATGCAGAATGTCTATGCCCAAGGTCGCGGTTTCAAAGCCGGCCGAAGTCGTCGGATTTTCTAAGAGCGCTCAAATCCCTCAGTATGCTTTCCTTTGGAGGGGAAGTTCCAACGTTCGTTACGAGTTGCTGGTTGGGTTGGCATCTAGTAGCCAAGTTCACAGCTAGGTGTCATTGACGGTAGTACCTGGTAGCAACATTAGGAACTACTGCTTGAAATTGACCGTCTGCAGTCCTTACCTGAATTACAGACTAATACATCCATTACAATTCACACCGTTTATCAGACAGATTCTACACTCACCCAAAGTACACGGGGTTAGATGACCGCGTTGTCGCAGCCCCTAAACTGAGGAACCAACCAGAGGTAGATTTCATTAGAAAGCTAACAATTGCAATGGGTACCATGCTTCGACTTCCGGAAAATTTCGACATATCTTCGCGTTTCACATCCCCCAGACCCCAAAACCACCGTCAGTTCAAAAGTTTATATGTATACCTATAAAATCTCGGTCGAGTTCGTTACTGGTCTAAATCGGTAGAAGGGGGTGAAAATGGGGGGCTTTTTTCGAAAAAGTGAAATATTGCTATAACTCTCTTAATATGTGAAATATCGAATCCGTTCAACGTTCATACTATGTGTCGGATAAAGCCCAAAAATTTATGTTTGAAGAGGTTTTTTATATCACCAACCATTAACCAAAAGGGGTGGGAAAAAGTGGGTTTTTCGGGAAACATTAATCATATCTCTCTTAATAGGCACAATATCAAAACCGTACAAAATGGACAATATTCCCCTAATAATTACCTAAAACTTTTGTCTGAAAGAATTTTTGATATGACCCACCATTATGCCAAGGGATGAGAAAAATGATTTCGGAATTATAAGAAAATGCCAAGAGCTATCAGAGGTTGCCATGGCAACACTACTAAATTGATGAGGGATGAGCCATCAGACGTTGCCATGACAACGCACTTGCACGAGATCAGATTCAGTATTTCCATCTAAGTGGGAAGCGGCTTCGGTGACGTAACTGGTAGCATGCAGAATGTCTATGCCCAAGGTCGCGGTTTCAAAGCCGGCCGAAGTCGTCAGATTTTCTAAGAGAGCTAAAATCCCTCAGTATGCTTTCCTTTGGAGGGGAAGTTCCAACGTTCGTTGCGAGTTACTGGTTGGGGTGGCATCTAGTAGCCAAGTTCACAGCTAGATGTCGTTGACGGTAGTACCTGGTAGCAACATTAGGAACTACTGCTTGAAATTGACCGTCTGCAGTCCTTACCTGAATTAAGACTACTACAGCCATTACAATTCACACCGTTTATCAGACAGATTCTACACTCACCCAAAGTACACGGGGTTAGATGACCGCGTTGTCGCAGCCCCTAAACTGAGGAACCAACCAGAGGTAGATTTCATTAGAAAGCTAACTATTGCAATGGGTACCATGTTTCGACTTCCGGAAAATGTCGACATATCTTCGCGTGTCACATCCCCCAGACCCCAAAACCACCGTCAGTTCATAAGTTTATATATAATTTATGTATGTATATGTGTATATATATATGCATATCAGTTTCTTGTGGACACGATAACTGCCGTAATTTTTCACCAATCACTTTGAATATTTTACCGAATATGTATACCTATAAAATCTCGGTCGAGTTCGATACTGGGCTAAATCGGTCGAAGGGGGTGAAAATGGGGGGCTTTTTTTTTTTCGAAAAAGAGAAATATTGCTATAACTCTCTTAATATGTGAAATATCGAATCCGTTCAACGTTCATACTATGTGTCGGATAAAGCCCAAAAATTTATGTTTGAAGAGATTTTTTATAGTACCAACCATTGACCAAAGGGGTGGAGAAAGTGGGTTTTTCGGGAAACATTAATCATATCTCTCTTAATAGGCACAATATCAAAGCCGTACAAAATGGACAATATACCCCCAATAATTACCTAAAATTTTGTCTGAAAGAATTTTTGATATCACCCACCATTATGCCAAGGGATGAGAAAAATAATTTCGGAATTATAAGAAAATGCCAAGAGCTATCAGTGGTTGCCATGGCAACACTACTAAATTGATGAGGGATGAGCCATCAGACGTTGCCAAGATAACGCACTTGCACGAGATCATATTCAGAATTCCATCTGACTAAGTGTGAAGCGGCTTCGGTGACGTAACTGGTAGCAAGCATGCTGAATGTCTATGCCCAAGGTCACGAGTTCATAGCCGGCCGAAGTCATCGGATTTTCTAAGAGCGCTAAAAAACCCTCAGTATGCTTTCCTTTGGAGGGGAAGTTTCAACGTTCGTTGCTAGTTGCTGGTTGCGGTGGCATCTAGTAGCCAAGTTCACAGGTAGGTGTCGTTGACGGTAGTACCTGGTAGCAACATTAGGAACTACTGCTTGAAATTGACCGTCTGCAGTCCTTACATGAATTACAGACTAATACAGCCATCCCTAAGTACACGGGGTTACATGACCGCGTTGTCGCAGCCCCTAAACTGAGGAACCAACCAAAATCTCTGCGGGAGATATAATTTTGCGTGAAGAAGTAACAGACCGTTACATAGTTACACATCAGTGTCGAAACCTTGCATAAGGACAGTGTGACCACGAGTATAAAAATGGACCCCAAATGACAAGAAGGTTACCGTGCCCATAAGACAATAAAATGTTTAAAATAAGCATAAAATGACGAAAAACAAAGTTAATTAAGCTCCAATTATAAAATACCTTCTCGCAATAAATGAGGTCTGATCCTTCTACGAAAACCTGCATATTCTGCCCATTTTCGCCTATCCCCAAGTTTGTCCGGTGAAATCTACCTCCGCCTTCCGGCGTGCCGAGATGACTTTTTGTATAATAGGTCATAGTGAGCACTTCCTTTGGAAACTATCTAGACGACTGCCCCTCGGCACGTGCCTTTTAAATTGTGAATATCGTTGCTTTGAATCCCAGAGTTATAAGCTGGACTCTACGAAATGAGGGATCTGCAACTTCACGGCATGCAGCTATTTATCCTCCTGAAACTTAGTCAAAAGTGTCAGTAATCACTCCTCTGCTTAAGGACCGTCCACATATTACGTGATCACAATGAGAGTGAGGGGGGTTCAAAGCTTCATTACGCTGATGACCTGTAGGGAGGGGGGGGGGGGCGGCAAACCAAATGATTTCCTCAAGTAGTTCCATGAAGAACTAAAGCCTATTTTCATATATCCTACTTATGTTAATTGCCACCATCAACATACACAATTTCAGTTTGGTGTAATAGATTCGTAGATATTGAGAACCGACTATATATTGCAGATCGTCGCCATGTTGGATTTAAGGTTTGTTCCAACACAGCGAATTATCGTTCGAGAACTGTCGACGCCTGCGCAGTAGCGGAGGAACCGTTCCAACAAACTTCACGAACGAGTTCTGAACTGCTAGTTCTCTATTTGCTCTGTTCCAACATGATCTGGAACTCGTTCGGAGCGAGTGAAATCAGTTCTCAGTCAAGAGCAGGAACTGGGAGTTCTGATCATGTGCACAAGCCATCTTCACAGCTGCTTCCGTTGTTGAATGTGAAAGAAGAAACATAACCCTTGCGCGCTCTTTTCAAAATACACTTAGGTAGTTCATGTTGTGTTATTAAAATGAGTGATTTCGAAGGTGACAGCGACCTCTATTATGATTCAAGCGCTGATGAAGACGATGATGACGTAGAATGGAATGTATTAAGAAGGAATACATTTCTTCTTCTAGTATATAAGTTAGTAGTTAGTTTTAGTCATATTTTATATTTCATTATCATCTTCACGATCACCCAGACCATTAGGGGCCGATAACCTAGACGTTAGGCCCCTTAAAACAACAATTATCATCATCATCATCATCATCATCATCATCATCATCATTAAGAAGGAAGAACGAGAAATATTTAGGTAATAAGCAATTTGTTGTTGATATTAATAATAATATAATTATAGCCTTTCAATTATCCTTCTATATTATTATTATTTAATCTCTTCGGTGGCGTAGTTGGTAGCATGCTGAACTGCTGTGCCCAAGATAGCGGGTTCAAACCCGGCCGAAGTTGTCGGATCGTTAAAATCCTTCAGTATGCCTTCCTTCAGAGGGGAAGTAAAACCGGCGGTCCCATGTCATAGATTTATGGCATGTAAAAGATCCTTCCACAGACTAAACTTGTATGGAGCTAAATTTCTAGGTTAAATTTCGTTGTAACGCTCTATAAAAGTTCCAACGTTCACAACTAGGTATCATTGATATCTGGTAGCGAAAGTTGGAACTACTTGAAATTGAATGAAACTTGTAGCTCACCCTAGTGGTGTCCGTTTGAAGTAGCTATAGCCTCTGGCTGGCCGAACATGTCCTCGGACACTCCCGGCACTAAAAGACATACGATAAATAAATAAAATTATTTAATTTGTTTTCACTATATATTATTATGAATATACAACTTTATTTTAGAACAAACAGTTCCTCAGTATGAAGATGATTGGTTCCTGCAACATTTTCGGGTTTCACGAGGAACTGTTCAAAATATTGCTCAGCAGTATGAAGGAAGTCAGCAGTATAAGAGGCACTCCGGGAAATACGGAAAAATCTCAGCTCTTAATCAGGTTGGCAATACTCTATAATACACTTGGAGAAAAGAATCGGAGGGAGTTACCTCCGCTGCGCTAGCTGGTGCAAGCTGTTGAAGCCAAACAGTAAACCCCCTTTGTGCTGCAAGCAAATGGTTCGTTCCTATGTTAATGGGGGGAGGTACAACTTTCAGGATAGTAGGAATATAAGAGCGGTTCTGGCGCAGGGGCTAATGGGCAAGATGGCCGCCGCGCGCAACCAGCCCTATGTTATTCTTATGGAGGGGCCATTCAGACATGGCGCAGTGGCTAATGGGAAAAATGGCCGCCACGGCCTCAGACCGTGGATGACGTCACAGGGAGAGGTCGGCCGTTTAGTTGCTAAATGGAATATTTATTATTATTATTATAATTATTATTATTATTATTATTATTATTATTATTAGGTAATTATCAATTGATCATGTGCAATCCTGACCAGCTTTATATTGTCCACCACTTGGTGTAGTGGCTAGCATTCTTAGCTGTTACTGCAAGGCCCGGGTTCGATTCCTGGCTCTGCCAAGAAATTTAATTTCTGGTCTCACGAGTGGAACGGGGTACACTCAGTCTTGTAAGGCAAAAGTGAGAAAAGGCGGGTTTTAATTCATACCTCTGCCATTCAGCCTAACCCAACTTCATTTAACCTCACCTAACCTAACCTAACCTCACCTAACCTAACCAAATCTAACCTAACTTCAAAGTGAGAGCAAATATGAGAGCAAATGTGAGAGCACACATAATAAACTAAGTTATAACATAACCTAACCTAACCTAACTTAACCTAACCTAACCTAACCTAACCAAACCTAACTTAAAAGTGCGAGCAAAACAAAATGAGAGCAAAAAGTGTGAGCAAAAAAGTGAGAGCAAATGTGAGAGCACAAATAATAAACTTAGTTATGACCTAACCACACATAACCTAACCTAACTTCACCTAACCTAACCTAACCTAACCTAACCCACAGAAACCTCATTTAAAGATTTTAGATTTTGCATTTTAACATTTTACATTTTAACATTTTAGATTTTTTCATTTTATATTTTTTTAGATTTTACATTTTTGATTTTTTTGTATTTTAGATTTTAGTTTTTTTAGATTTTACATTTTAAATTTAAGATTTTTTGATTTTAGATTTTACATTTTACATTTTCCGAAAAGAGTAAACTACAAGGTCACATACCTAACCTCACTAAACCTAACTTTACCAAACCTAACTTAAGCTAATCCAAAGGCTAATGCACATACACAAAGTATATAAGGGCTCATGCAACTATCCTTATGCTAGTCTTATAGGCTACTGTACAACATGATCACTACCCCAGCCGGTTTTTAATTCTTTCATTTTGTTGTTTTCTCATTTGTCAATTTTCTAATTTCCCATTTTCAGTTTTTTTTAAATGTCAGTTTTAAGTTTTTTCAATTTTATAATATGGAAACATGGAATTTGCATTTTGTTGTTTACACATTAGTCAATTTTCCAATTTCCCATTTTCGTTTTTTTTAATATCAGTTTTAAGTTTTTCAATTTCATAATATGGAAACATGGATTTTGCATTTTGTTGTTTACACATTTATTAATTTCACAATTTCCCATGTACAGCTTTTAAAATGTCAGTTTAAAGTTTTTCAATATTATGGTATAGAAACATGGATTTTCCAATTTGTTGTTATACATTATTTGTCAATTTACCAAATTCCCATTTACAGTTTTTAAATTTTCAGTTTAATGTTTTTTCTATTTTGTCAATATGGAAACATGGATTTTCCAATTTGTGTTTTACATGTTCATTTTGCATTAGGAGTGGAGAGAGGTGGGTAGTAATTAAAAATGTACAAGCAGTGTCCATACAATATTTTTTATTTTAAATACATGTACACTATTTACACATAATACATTTTTATATATATTCTTTTTTGTTATAAATTGTACAGTTGTTTTTATTTTGTTTTCTATTTATATTTATTTTTTGATTATGATTACCATTTTATTTTATTTTTGTAGTGTTATTGTTTTATTTCCTAAATTGTTTTATGTATTTGCTAGTTGCAGGCAGAAGATTTTGATATTCATAACTTAACTCTTTAAGCATGGTCAATGATTGAGTAATGACCATAGGCATGTGTACCTATACCATCAGCATCAATCACTCTTTTATCATCACCAGGACACAAAGCAATTTTGTTTAGTCTTATAGATGATATGTCATGTTGTTTAGAAGCGAAAATGTTCATTGGTATTCTTTTTACATTGTTTTTCATGACACAATCCTTATAATCTTGAAAGCTTATACAATTTTTGACAACAGCTTTGCTAATACCTTTAATCTTTTTGATTTCTTTACCAGTTATGTCTAAAGCGTACATTTTAGCTCTAAGTCCAACAAATGCTTTTATAATTTGTCCACAAGCCTCGTCTTTAAATTTCCCCAACGTTTTCTTGTTTGATGTAGAGTAACATATGTGATTAGTAGGATAATCTGATGTGTCCAGGTGTTCTAGGAAATCCAACTTGTCTTGATATACATCTGGGGTGTTAACCAAATAAATGAACGAGTCGGTATCCATATACATGAGTTTAAGATTGTGCATTCCATAATAGGGTAGCAGGACATCATAGTGGTGGGAATACATTAGAGTTTTTGAAATATCCAGTATACACATTCCAATATATATAGGCTTATTGAATACAATGTTACGTTTAGCCATGTGGAAAGCAGCTAGGTTAGGACCATAATGTTACGTGCCACCCCCCTAGTGGCACTTTTGTTAACTGGATTACGGTGGGGTACAAAGCACAACACCAATTACTGCTTAAAGAAATAATTAACTTTATTGTGGCCAGAAAATTACACGAATCAGCAAATACAAGCAATTAGGAGCCTTACTCCAGTTTCGTCAAGTCTCTTCCTTGAGCGCTCTTGGCCCTTCCACTTGTCAACAAACCACAGAAGTTAATCCTGCCGCTAATGAGCCTAGTGGCCTTGACAGAACTACATGCAACTTCTTTCTAATGTGCGCCTACTACAGTACTTACGAGCACTTGCTGCGCGCTGTTCACCAGCTGGGAGAAACAATGTCACTTAATTTCGACACCACAATATCTGACACTCAGTGAAAGCACACTTACTCAGAACACGGCAGTCCCCTGTATGTTCCTCACTTCGCCGCTACACTAGGGGTTTCGCAAGTCACCACACTCCTGTCGCTCAGAATAAACGCTCACACTAGCTCGTAAAACACAACCACAACTGCTTCACGGGTCACTCTTATATAGCAGGCCGGTGACTCAATAAATGGTTCTAGATCCATCCAGAGTCCACGGCTTCTCGAGGTTTCCACCGCTGGTCCAGTCACGAATCTTCTGGACTATCCCTTTGTCTGTAGTAGCCCTGTTGCATAAGGCGCGCGCAATACAGGAGGCAAGCCACAGCCCAGCCCCTGGGGCAGTTGTGACTCAAGCGGCGAGCGATGACACAAACTCACAGCCGTAACACCACCCCCTTCCTAAAAAGGCTGATCGTCCCGATCAATCATTGGTCCGTCTGTGTCCCTCCGTAGGCTGCCAGGCGATCTCGATGCACGATCTTCATCTTCGCCCTCGGGCTCCGCTGGATCCTGTAGACGACATCGTTGATCCGTTTCACGACTCGGTACGGGCCCTCCCAGGACTTCTGCAGTTTGGGTGACAGGCCTTTCTTCCGTAATGGGTTGAAGAGCCAGACCAGGTCGTCCTCGTGGAATCCGCCGGCATCCGTCTGCTGGTCGTATCGGGTCTTCATTCTGTCGGTCTCGATCCGCAGTTTCCTCCTCGCGAACGCGTGCACGTCCTCCAGTTGGTCGACCAGTTCTTGACAATACTGGCTTACCGGGATCGGATCATTCCCAGGTCGGCCAAAGGCAAGATCGACAGGTAGACTGAGCTCCCTCCCAAACATGGCCCGGGCTGGTGTGCACCCGGTGGCTTCATGCACGGCGGCGCGGTAGGCCAGGAGAAATAGTGGAAGATGTTTGTCCCAATCCCTCTGGTGCTCGCTGACGACTATTCGAAGATGGTTCTCGATGGTGCGATTGAATCGCTCTACCATCCCGTCGGACTGAGGGTGTAGTGGCGTTGTCCTTGTCTTCCGGATTCCCAGCAGCTGGCATAGGTTTTGGAACACCTGCGACTCGAAGTTCCTCCCTTGGTCGGAGTGCAGCTCCAGGGGTACTCCGTACCGGCTGACGAATTCCTTCACCAGGGTCTCTGCAATCGTCGCGGCTTCTTGGTTAGGGAGCGCATACGCCTCCGGCCATTTGGTAAAGTAGTCGCTGACGACTAATATGTAGCGGTTCCCTGCCTCGCTTAGCGGGAATGGCCCAGCAACATCGATGGCCACTCTCTCCATGGGGCCGCCCACGTTGTAGGTCTTCAGTGGACCCCGTCGTCTTCGTCCTGGGCCCTTGCTGGCTGCGCAATCGTGGCACCTCGCGCAGTGGTTCTCCACGTCTGTTCGGCATCCGATCCAGTAGAACCGCTCTCTCAGCTTCTCCAGGGTCTTCTTTATCCCTAGGTGTCCACCAGATGATCCTCCATGAACTTCCTTCAGGACTTCCTCCGTCATAGCCTTTGGAACGACGACTTGTTCCCGAGATGTCTTCCCGTCGGTGCTCTCCCAGGTACGGCAGATGAGGCCATCCCTTACAATCAGCGAGTCCCACTGTGCCCAGTAGGACTTAAACTTTGGGCTGCAGTCACTCACAATGTTCCACCCGGGTCTGGGGACACAGGCCCTCTTCCATTCGGCTATCAGTCCCAGGTCATCATCCTCTGCTTGTGCCCGCGTGAAAGATTCGCGGCTCCAGTTCCCTTGAAGTTCCACAGTAGTCCGTCGGCACAGTATCCCGGTGTTCTCCTCCCTTCGGGCACAGAAGGTGCAGTCTTCGGGGCACGGTCTTCGTGACAGGGCGTCGGCGTTAGAATGCAGCTGGCCTTTCCTGTGCTGAATCTCAAAGTTGTACTGTTGAAGTCTCTCTAACCACCGCGCGAGTTGACCCTCGGGCTGCTTGAAGTTCAGGAGCCACCGCAGGGATGCATGGTCGGTCCTGATGAGAAATTCTTGCCCGTACAGGTACTTGTGGAAGTGTTCAATGGTCTTCACGATGGCGAGCAGCTCCTTCCTGGTGACGCAGTAGTTCCTTTCTGGCTTTGACAAGGCCTTGCTGAAGTAGGCCACTACTCTCTCCTCGCCGTCCACTACTTGCGACAGGATCCCCCCTATGCCAAAGTCGCTGGCATCGGTATCGACGATGAACCTTGTTCCAGGTCTGGGGTAGGCCAGAATAGGCGCGGTGCACAGAGCCTGCTTGAGTTGTTCGAAGGCACTGTGGCATTCTGCTGTCCACGTGAAGAGTTGGTCCTTCTCAGTCAGTCGATGTAAAGGTTTGGCGATGTCGGCGAATCCTCTCACGAAGCGACGATAATAAGTGCAGAGTCCCAGGAAGCTTCGTAGTTGCGACTTGTCCTTCGGAACTGGCCACTCCCTCACAGCTGCGGTCTTCTCTGGGTCGGTGCGCACCCCTTCCTCGGAGACGATATGCCCAAGGTACTGGACCCGCTTCTGGAAGAGCTGACACTTCTTGGGGCTCAACTTCAGCTGGGCAGCCCGTAGCTTCAACAAGATCTCCTTCAGGTTGCTGTAGTGCTCCTTGAAGCTCCTCCCCAGAACGATGACGTCGTCTAGGTATACCAGGCAGGTCTTCCAGTGTAGTCCCCTCAGAATGGACTCCATTAGCCTTTCGAAGGTTGCAGGGGCGTTGCACAGACCGAATGGCATGACGGTGAACTGCCAGAGCCCGCTGCCCACAGAGAACGCCGTTTTCTCGCGATCCTTAGGGTGGACCTCCACCTGCCAGTAGCCACTCTTCAAATCCAAGGTGGAGAACCATCTTGATCCTGATATGGTGTCCAGCGTGTCGTCGATCCGGGGTAGAGGGTAGCTGTCCTTTTTCGTGACGTCGTTCATCCGCCTGTAGTCCACGCAGAACCTGGTGGAACCGTCCTTCTTCTTCACTAGCACGACCGGAGAACTCCAAGGACTATGTGATGGCTCGATCACCCCTTGCTCCTTCATCTCTTCTACCATCCGGTCGACTTCGGCTTGCTTGGCGAGCGGGACACGTCGGAATGGGGCCCTAATCGGTGCGCTGTCCCCAACGTCGATTCTGTGCTGGACCAAGCTTGTCCTGCCGAAGTCTTTGCTCCCCACGGAGAAGACATCCTGGAATTCGCGTAGCAGGTCCTGAAGTTGGCGTGATTGCTCTTCGTCTAGATGGTCCTGGGATCCTTGGTACAGCTTCTGTAGTTCTTCTGGCAGGGCGCGTCTTCTTCGGTTGTCCGTCTGCAGGTGTCCGTCCGTCGTATCTGTGATGCGGGCAATCCAGGTAACAGGCTCGCAGACTCCTAGGTTGGTGTCCCGGTGAACCGTAATGTCGTAGTCGTTCAGGTTGGACAGGCGGACGTACGGCCGAGACGTCGTGTTGATGAGAGTCTTGGCAACTAGCAATCCTTTTGTCTGGATGTCCTCATATTTTGGCTCGATGACAGCCGCCACACCCTCAGCAGTTCCGTCGACAATTACGGCAGCGCTGACTTCCGTCCTGGCGGGAACGATGACGTCCTCTCTCAGCCTTACTCGTCGTGCGGCGACGGCCTCGTGTGCTGGTTGCAAAGCAAGTTCCTCACTTCCGAAGTGCAGAGTGTTGGTACTCAGATCCAAGATGATGTTGTTCTGGTCCAGGAAGTCCAGTCCGATGATCACTTCATTTGATACGTCAGCCACAAGTACTGGATGCTTTATCGCCCGTCGACCAATGACGAACTCCAGTGATGCTTCGCCATGTACCGGTGCGGTCTCTCCGGTCGCGGTTATTAGCTGGAGGTTCCTTTGTGTGGGTTGCACTCTCCACTTCGGGATCACGGTGGGGCTGACGATGGTCCTCGATGCTCCCGTGTCGATTAGCATGGGCCAGCTCACTCCGTTGATAACTCCGTCGACCATCAGGCTGCTATTGTCCCTCCGTAACTTCGTCACACGGACTTGGACTGCCGGGGCTTGACGACTGTCACAAGCCAACCTTTGCCCCCCAAGGCTGGCTAATACTCGTTTCCCTGGGCCGCGCGGTTTTCAGACGACTGACTTCCCGTCGGATACCCTCGGCGGCGGCGATCACCGCAGTCCTTGCTCAGGTGGCCTTTCTTACCGCAGGTCCAGCAGGTCGGTAGTCCTCTTCCGGGCCGCCTCTCCGGTTGTCTTCCGGCTGTGTCGTTGCTGGTAGTGCCGCGACTATCGAAGAAACGGCTTAGCGCCTCCATCAACTCGTCGGCCAGGGGCTTGGTCTCGTTGGGTTTTGCTGGTTCGTCAACGTCCACTTGGCGCACCCGCGCGTGCATTCTAGATGCCTGTTTCGCCGTCTCAAACTCAAGTGCGTGGCTCAGCGCATCTGCCAGGGTCTTATTGCGCGCGAGTCGCAGCGCCTGTTGAGTGTCCGAGTCCCGTAGTCCGTCGGTGAAGGTTTGCGTCGCAATCTGCTCCAGAAAGTCGGCCGGCGCTGTTGGGTAGGCTAGCCTTACGAGGCGTGCGATGTCCATCTCGAACTCCTGCAGGGTTTCCGCGTTCTTTTGTACCCGGGTCCGGAGCTGCATCTGGTAGGCCTGCTGAAGATGGCTATCCCCATATCTGGACTCCATATGTGCGATCAGTGAAGCGTAGTCCTGGGATCCGGTCGGGATGGCCTGAAGGACGTTAAGGGCGTCCCCTCTCAGCGCTACAATGAGAGCTGTAGCCTTTTCCGTGCTGTTCCAGTTGTTTATGGAACAGGCTGCCTCGAACTGACGTAAATAGGTGCTCCACGGGACCTTTCCGTCGAAGGTTGGGGGCGTCACTCTGCTCTGTCCCGTTCCTGGTGTCCCCGGTGTACCTGTGGGCGGGCGTCGGCGCAGCTCGGCAACTTCCTCTTGAAGAGCGTTGACTTTCTCTTCCACCCCCGTGAGTGGGCGTTGGCGCAGTTCGGCTACTTCCTCTTGTAGGGCTTTGAATCTCTCATCCACCCCGGTCGGCGGGCGTCGACGCAGCTCGGCGACTTCCTCTTGTAGGGCTTTGAATCTATCTTCCATCCCTGTCGGCGGGTGTCGGCGCAGCTCAGCAAATTCCTTTTGTAGAGCGTTGAATCTCTCTTCCACCCCCATCAGCGGTCGTTGGCACAGCTCGGCAACTTCCACTTGCAAGGCGTTGAATTTCTCCTCCACCCCCATCAGCGGGCGTTGGCGCAGCTCGGCAACTTCCACTTGTAAGGCGTCGAACTTCTTTTCCACTGCCGTGACTTCCTCACGTAGGCCCTGTTCTAATTTCCTTTGGCTCTCCTCTAATTTCGTCAGCAGACACTCTTCCAGATTTTTCTGGCCATCCAGAAATTTGGCGGTTAGGTCCTCTGCTAACTTATTCTGGCCGTCTTCCATCTTCTTCTGGCCGTCTTCTAGTTTGGCAGTTAGGTCCTCGGCTAACTTCTTCTGGCCGTCCTCCATCTTCTTCTGGCCGTCCTCCATCTTCTTCAGGTCCTCCGCTAACTTCTTCTGGCCGTCTTCCATTTTGGCAGTTAGGTCCTTGGTTAAATTCTTCTGGCCGTCTTCTATGCCATTTAACTTTTCTAGCAATGCTGCCAATTGCGCCTCCATTTTAGTTGTTTGCCTTGTAAAGGGCATGCACTCACAGGAAAATTAGAGAAAATGACCTGCTCGGGTTTTGAAACCAGGACCGTCAGGTGTTGTGCTTGAGTTCGTAATCCCACTTCTGACACCAGTTGTTACGTGCCACCCCCCTAGTGGCACTTTTGTTAACTGGATTACGGTGGGGTACAAAGCACAACACCAATTACTGCTTAAAGAAATAATTAACTTTATTGTGGCCAGAAAATTACACGAATCAGCAAATACAAGCAATTAGGAGCCTTACTCCAGTTTCGTCAAGTCTCTTCCTTGAGCGCTCTTGGCCCTTCCACTTGTCAACAAACCACAGAAGTTAATCCTGCCGCTAATGAGCCTAGTGGCCTTGACAGAACTACATGCAACTTCTTTCTAATGTGCGCCTACTACAGTACTTACGAGCACTTGCTGCGCGCTGTTCACCAGCTGGGAGAAACAATGTCACTTAATTTCGACACCACAATATCTGACACTCAGTGAAAGCACACTTACTCAGAACACGGCAGTCCCCTGTATGTTCCTCACTTCGCCGCTACACTAGGGGTTTCGCAAGTCACCACACTCCTGTCGCTCAGAATAAACGCTCACACTAGCTCGTAAAACACAACCACAACTGCTTCACGGGTCACTCTTATATAGCAGGCCGGTGACTCAATAAATGGTTCTAGATCCATCCAGAGTCCACGGCTTCTCGAGGTTTCCACCGCTGGTCCAGTCACGAATCTTCTGGACTATCCCTTTGTCTGTAGTAGCCCTGTTGCATAAGGCGCGCGCAATACAGGAGGCAAGCCACAGCCCAGCCCCTGGGGCAGTTGTGACTCAAGCGGCGAGCGATGACACAAACTCACAGCCGTAACAATAAATTGTTCTGTCGATGAATGTTGGTTTAGCTATTAGCTTTTCTGCCTTTTTGCTGTCAGTCACAAGACGTATGTCTATTCTTTTACGGATATTTTCCATTGTTTTCCCCAAAATGGCATTGTTGAATAATTTGTACAGATTTTTCTCAAAATCATTTTTGGCTTTTTTTTCGAAGGTTGTTATTAAAATCAACGTATGCCTTTAACCAAGGTCTTTGTTTAAACTTTAACACACGATGAATTTTTATCAATTTTATTCCATGATCTAAAGCCTGTTTTAATGCCATGTAGTGAACAACATATCGCCTTCGATTTCCAAGATGAGGAATTAGTTTTTTCAGAGACGAATCCTTAGGTTGTGTACACTCTGGTAGGAAAGGTAAATCGTTGTGTAGATCATGAAGGTCAGATGGGTAATCAACATCAACGTCTTGAATGTATCCCACAGGATCGTCTTTCTTTAGTTTTTCTAGATCAACAGTATCTGGAGAAACCCACTGAAATCCACCATAAGGAAGGGAGTGGCACATAGCCCACCCGTATTGGTTGTTGGCATCATCATAGGTAATAAACTGCGATGGTTTCTCAGAATCATAGGTTTCCATGTATTTATTGTTAGCTTCAGCATACCGATGAGACACCTGGCATATGCCTCCACGTATTCCAGACTCGATTAAAAGAATCTGATCGTAATCCTGTAGCAATTCCAGTTCAATGCCTGTGTAAAGGAGCATTGCCTCGAAACTTAAACCAGGCGAAGTAAAGAAGTGTGCAGCATCCACTCGGTGTGTTTCTAGTGTTTTGTTTCTAAACGTTTCAAAGCTGTCTGCAAGAAGGAGTACATCTGATGTTAGGTAGAGGTCACTATATTCCCCTAGAGTTTTAATGTTGAACTGATTCTAGACATTTTTGGCATGTTCATAGTCTTCTTGACTAACATCTTCTTGACTTAATTTGTTAAAGAATGCCTCTTTTGGAGGTAAACACGTTTCACTTAACTTTTCCCATGAGTCAATGTAGTCATAACAAAATACCCCTTTACGAGTCATGAGCATTGCATTATCTTTTCCAAAGTACTTGTCTGTTTCAGGGTATGATGTTAAATTGGAAACTAAGATTTCCAAACTACTCGGCATTAACCGAAACGTATCCACAAATCTAAGCTTAATATTTCCTACATATTTGGTAAAGGAAATGTACTTTTCTTTGGAGTTAGCGATAACATCCACTCTCTCAGTAGTACACCCCAATAGCTTTACAATGAAATTTGCGTCGTAGCCACTCATATTATGTAGAAACACAGGAACGGGGTTTCGTGTTTTACACCTCAAATTACAGTTATTGTGAGCACTTCCACGGTATTCCCCTGTAATATGGCAGTGGTCTCGAACTTTCCAGTCCTGTTGGGTAAATGGTTTTTGACACAAATAACAGGTTTCAGAACATTGGAACTCTGCTTCTTGAGCCTGAGTTAAGGCCTTTGGAACATTTAAGCTGTAAAGGCGATCAATTTCATTAGCTATTGAGATCAAACAGTCCATAAACTTTTCTGCAGCGTCAGGCCCACGATAAATAACAGGTTGGCTTGAAAGATTTGTCTTTATGTGTTCCACAGCAGGTGAGGGTTTAACGTATATACCAAAGCTCATAGGAACATGACTCTGGTATGGCACTGTATAACTTGCCTCAGGATTAGGTAGACATGTTTGATAGGGTAAGAGTATACTTTCAAAATCTGCATAGATAACGTAAGGTATTCTCAGCATTTTTTCAACATTTAAGAATTTGACAATGGGCTTTTTAACAGGCATTTCAACCCTAGCAATGTCATGCTGGACACACAAAGCTCTATGTTCTTTCAATTTTTCCATTCCTTGTTGTCCATATCGATTATCAAAGTGTGTAAAACACCGTTTACACGTATATATTTTATGTTCATAGCGGGTAATCTGATGTCTTACTAGTTTATCAAAATCTTTGATAAAGACGTAGTGGTTCTGGCCGGATGATGAACTTAGCAAAAGGAGGTCGCAATGGTCTTGCAGCTCTTGATCCACAACCTTCAGAGGGAACAATTTGTTGTCTTGTTCCAATCCAAATACATTAATGGATATATCGTTGGCTTTTTCAAATTTGGGAATGTCAGCTAGTAATGTAGGAAATGATATTACGGAAAAATCATACTTGTTTTCCAGGTCCTTGTATTTACTAATGCGTTGAGCATCCTTTTTAACCAGTTTTGCTAAAATGGCATACATAAAACACTTTTCATCATTCAAATTTTCAGGATTAATGCTGGCTTTTCTTGCTTTTATAGCTGCTGGTAATGGAATATATATGCTGCCACGCAAGGGATTGTACTTATTTATTTTCAATCGTACTCCTTCCACTGCTAACAAAGCCCAATTACTGCCTTTTAGTTCAGATTCTTCCATTTCCGTAGTTAACTTTGTAAATTGTGTTTCCAAGAAACTACTCAAGTCTGTTTCCAAAAGTAGGGCCTGATTTCGTGTTTTAAAAGCACGATCTGTAATGTCATTGGTAGATGTATGAATGAATCTACATTCAGCCACAAGATTAACTTTTATCGACTTGTGCATTGCTAGTTCTTTCTGCATAGCTTGTATTATTTGCTGTTTGGACTCTTTAAGGTATGAATTTAAATCCTTGCACGTATCGCAACGAATGAAATAGGATTTAAGTCGACCTTGAAAAGATGTCTCATATTCAATAAGTCCATTTTTGTCAGGGACCAATGACAGTAGGTAATGTTTTGTAGGCTCAGATTTTTGTCTTTTAGCTGCCGACACAACATTACAACATTCTTCATGACGACGTCCATTGTAGGCATTGTTGAATTTATTGCCACACGTTTTACACTCATGAAATTCACCACACGATACTTCATGTCGCTTCCTATGATAGTCTCGAAGAAAAGTCTTTCCACACTCTTTACACATATAGCTAGGAATGACTTCTTCCATTATGAATGTTGATTTCTGCAAACAGCTGCTTACTGCGTATCACAAGGCTAGAGGTTGGTCGTTGAAACGGTCTTTCACGATGTGAACACCGTGAGAGGTAGTAGTCAACTGGTGATATTCTTGTAAATGGTCCTCTAATATACCCCTATTCTAGACCAACAGCTCTTTACAGCGTATGACAAGGCTGTATACTGGATAGTGAGACGGTCTTTCACGATGTGAACACTGTAACAAGTAGTAGTCAACTGATTATATACTTGCTAAGGGTTCTCTAATATACAATAGTCAAGACCAACAGCTACTTACTGAGTAGTACAAGGCTGTACCATAGTTGTTTTGACAGTCTTTCACGATGTGGTCACTGTGAATGGTGGTAGTCAACTGATGATATTCTTGATAAGGGTCCTCTAATGTACCCCTGGTTAAGGGTAACAGCTGCTCACTGCTTATGACAAGGCTAAAGACTGGTTGCTTCAACGGTCTTTCACAATGTAAACACTGTGACAGGTAGTAGTCAACTGAAAATATTCTTATGGCCTACTCAAGGTTATTAGGTACTTACTGCATATCAAAAGGCTGTACACTCATGTGTGTTAGGCACTCTTTCTTGCTAAGGACCCCAATATTCCCTACACAAGGCTATACATGTTAGTTCTAAACACTTAGTGGTTAATTGTATATTCAATTTTTGTACAAAACTTATACAAGCACGTTTTTTATGAGGTAACACTTTGTTAAATAGCTGCATGCGACACACAAAGTATGTTTCCGCTATCTAGCGGTGACTATGAGAACTACTTGAACGACCAGCATGCTACCTAACGCTCCATTTCAACACTCGCTCACTGAACGAACAGCATGCTATCTAGCGGTCGATATCAATACTCACTCAACTACCAGCCTGCTACCTATCGGTCAATATAACAACTCACTCAACTACCAGCATGCTACATGGCTTTTTTTTGTCAGATTTCTTTTGTTGGCTTTTTTGTTGGCCTTTGTTGGCTTTTGTTGGCTTTTGTATTAGCTCTTTCATATTTGCACTTGCTTGTGGGGGCTTATTTGGTCTTGGAAAGTATGTCAGTCCTTTTTTATGGCTGCAAAATGCTTACAGCTATGTTTGTAAGCAGCAACAACAACAACAACAACAACACACAAAATTCCAAAAAAAATCCAAAGTACTCTAAGGTTTATCAATGACTCTCAACTCTTACACTTACCTCTATCCCATGCATAGTCAAACAATTAGTCTATTTTTCAAATTTTTCAAAAAATATTTGGAAAGTAGGCTATGTCATTAATCTAAAAATCCTGAAAAGACATATGTTAACTCCAACACCTACCTCTATACCACTCTCAGTCCAAAAATAGTGTATTTTTCAAAATTTCCAAAACATATTTCCGAAATGGGTTATATTTCCCAAAATTAAAAAGTTTACAAAAACGTTTGTTTGACATAAACGAATGGCCTTTGTCCCCCTCTACCGTCGTACCAAGTCCCAGGTCTCTAGGACAACAAACATAAACATTTGAAAATGGGCTTATATTTCCAAAATTAGGAATTTTACATAAACGTTTGTCTGACGTAAATCAGTGGTCTTTACACCCTCTACCTGTAAACCAAGTCTCAGGTCTCTAGAACAACAAAAATAAAATTTTAATATTAGGCTATATTTCCAAAATTAGAAATTTTACAAAAACGTTTGTCTGACGTAAATCAATGGTCTTTACCCCCTCTATACCCATACCAAGTCTCAGGTCTCCAGGTCAACAAAAATAAAATTTAAAAAATGGGGCAATATTTCCAAAATTAGGATTTCTACAAAAAAGTTTGCTTCACATAAATCAATGGTCTTTACCCCCTCTATCCCCGTACCAAGTCTCAGGTCTCTAGGACAAAAGAAAATGAATTTTGAAAAATGGTCACTATTTTGGAAAGTAGGAATTTTACAAAAAGGTTTGTTTGACATAAATGAAAGGTCCCTATCCCCTATACATGCAAACCAAGTCCCAGGTCTGTATGACGAAAATTAAAAAAGTTCAATTTGGAAAGTAGGCGATTTTTCATAAAACCAAACATTCTAAAAAGTGTTCTATGGGCATAAAAGAATGGTCTCTATGTCCGTTATTTTTTATAATAAAACTTTTTTATTTTTTGAGTTTTTTTGAAAAAGTTCAATTTTGAAAATCCTATATTTTGGAAACTAGAAAGTTTACAAAAAAGTTTGTTTGACATAAATAAATGGACCTGACCCCTCTACCAACAAAATAAATTTCAAGTCTCTAGGACTAAAACTGTACAGTAGTGGAGTAAGGCCGATTCTACTTCACCCATTTTAACATGTACAGTCGGGTACAACCTAACATCAGATGTACTCCTTCTTGCAGACAGCTTTGAAACGTTTAGAAACAAAACACTAGAAACACACCGAGTGGATGCTGCACACTTCTTTACTTCGCCTGGTTTAAGTTTCGAGGCAATGCTCCTTTACACAGGCATTGAACTGGAATTGCTACAGGATTACGATCAGATTCTTTTAATCGAGTCTGGAATACGTGGAGGCATATGCCAGGTGTCTCATCGGTATGCTGAAGCTAACAATAAATACATGGAAACCTATGATTCTGAGAAACCATCGCAGTTTATTACCTATGATGATGCCAACAACCAATACGGGTGGGCTATGTGCCACTCCCTTCCTTATGGTGGATTTCAGTGGGTTTCTCCAGATACTGTTGATCTAGAAAAACTAAAGAAAGACGATCCTGTGGGATACATTCTAGACGTTGATGTTGATTACCCATCTGACCTTCATGATCTACACAACGATTTACCTTTCCTACCAGAGTGTACACAACCTAAGGATTCGTCTCTGAAAAAACTAATTCCTCATCTTGGAAATCGAAGGCGATATGTTGTTCACTACATGGCATTAAAACAGGCTTTAGATCATGGAATAAAATTGATAAAAATTCATCGTGTGTTAAAGTTTAAACAAAGACCTTGGTTAAAGGCATACGTTGATTTTAATAACAACCTTCGAAAAAAAAGCCAAAAATGATTTTGAGAAAAATCTGTACAAATTATTCAACAATGCCATTTTGGGGAAAACAATGGAAAATATCCGTAAAAGAATAGACATACGTCTTGTGACTGACAGCAAAAAGGCAGAAAAGCTAATAGCTAAACCAACATTCATCGACAGAACAATTTATGGTCCTAACCTAGCTGCTTTCCACATGGCTAAACGTAACATTGTATTCAATAAGCCTATATATATTGGAATGTGTATACTGGATATTTCAAAAACTCTAATGTATTCCCACCACTATGATGTCCTGCTACCCTATTATGGAATGAACAATCTTAAACTCATGTATATGGATACCGACTCGTTCATTTATTTGGTTAACACCCCAGATGTATATCAAGACAAGTTGGATTTCCTAGAACACCTGGACACATCAGATTATCCTACTAATCACATATGTTACTCTACATCAAACAAGAAAACGTTGGGGAAATTTAAAGACGAGGCTTGTGGACAAATTATAAAAGCATTTGTTGGACTTAGAGCTAAAATGTACGCTTCAGACATAAATGGTAAAGAAATCAAAAAGATTAAAGGTATTAGCAAAGGTGTTGTCAAAAATTGTATAAGCTTTCAAGATTATAAGGATTGTGTCATGAAAAACAATGTAAAAAGAATACCAATGAACATTTTCGCTTCTAAACAACATGACATATCATCTATAAGACTAAACAAAATTGCTTTGTGTCCAGGTGATGATAAAAGAGTGATTGATGCTGATGGTATAGGTACACATGCCTATGGTCATTACTCAATCATTGACCATGCTTAAAGAGTTAAGTTATGAATATCAAAATCTTCTGCCTGCAACTAGCAAATACATAAAACAATTTAGGAAATAAAACAATAACACTACAAAAATAAAATAAAATGGTAATCATAATCAAAAAATAAATATAAATAGAAAACAAAATAAAAACAACTGTACAATTTATAAGAAAAAAAGAATATATATATAAATGTATTATGTGTAAATAGTGTACATGTATTTAAAATAAAAAAATATTGTATGGACACTGCTTGTACATTTTTAATTACTACCCACCTCTCTCCACTCCTAATGCAAAATGAACATGTAAAACACAAATTGGAAAATCCATGTTTCTATATTGACAAAATAGAAAAAACATTAAACTGAAAATTTAAAAACTGTAGATGGGAATTTGGTAAATTGACAAATAATGTATAACAACAAATTGGAAAATCCATGTTTCTATATCATAATATTGAAAAACTTTAAACTGACATTTTAAAAACTGTACATGTGAAATTGTGAAATTAATAAATGTGTAAACAACAAAATGCAAAATCCATGTTTCCATATTATGAAATTGAAAAACTTAAAACTGATATTAAAAAAACGAAAATGGGAAATTGGAAAATTGACTAATGTGTAAACAACAAAATGCAAATTCCATGTTTCCATATTATGAAATTGAAAAAACTTAAAACTGACATTAAAAAAACTGAAAATGGGAAATTAGAAAATTGACAAATGAGAAAACAACAAAATGAAAGAAAAAAAAATACCCCGGCTGGGGTAGTGATCATGTTGTACAGTAGCCTATAAGACTAGCATAAGGATAGTTGCATGAGCCCTTATATACTTTGTGTATGTGCATTAGCCTTTGGATTAGCTTAAGTTAGGTTTGGTAAAGTTAGGTTTAGTGAGGTTAGGTATGTGACCTTGTAGTTTACTCTTTTCGGAAAATGTAAAATGTAAAATCTAAAATCAAAAAATCTTAAATTTAAAGTGTAAAATCTAAAAAAACTAAAATCTAAAATACAAAAAAATCAAAAATGTAAAATGTAAAACCTAAAAAATATAAAATGAAAAAATCTAAAATGTTAAAATGTAAAATGTTAAAATGCAAAATCTAAAATCTTTAAATGAGGTTTCTGTGGGTTAGGTTAGGTTAGGTTAGGTTAGGTGAAGTTAGGTTAGGTTATGTGTGGTTAGGTCATAACTAAGTTTATTATTTGTGCTCTCACATTTGCTCTCACTTTTTTGCTCACACTTTTTGCTCTCATTTTGTTTTGCTCGCACTTTTAAGTTAGGTTTGGTTAGGTTAGGTTAGTTTAAGTTAGGTTAGGTTAGGTTAGGTTATAACTTAGTTTATTATGTGTGCTCTCACATTTGCTCTCATATTTGCTCTCACTTTGAAGTTAGGTTAGATTTGGTTAGGTTAGGTGAGATTAGGTTAGGTTAGGTGAGGTTAAATGAAGTTGGGTTAGGCTGAATGGCAGAGGTATGAATTAAAACCCGCCTTTTCTCACTTTTGCCTTACAAGACTGAGTGTACCCCGTTCCACTCGTGAGACCAGAAATTAAATTTCTTGGCAGAGCCAGGAATCGAACCCGGGCCTTGCAGTAACAGCTAAGAATGCTAGCCACTACACCAAGTGGTGGACAATATAAAGCTGGTCAGGATTGCACATGATCAATTGATAATTACCTAATTATAATAATAATAATAATAATAAATATTCCATTTAGCAACTAAACGGCCGACCTCTCCCTGTGACGTCATCCACGGTCTGAGGCCGTGGCGGCCATTTTGCCCATTAGCCACTGCGCCATGTCTGAATGATCCCTCCATAAGAATAACATAGGGCTGGTTGCGCGCGGCGGCCATCTTGCCCATTAGCCCCTGCGCCAGAACCGCTCTTATATTCCTACTCAGGATCAAATAAATTAATACATTATTTGAATGACTAATCTTATATTTTCCATTTGGTGAAAGCAAAATTAAAATATCTTCAATACTTCCCCCAAATATTAGTTGCTGTCGCTTAAGTTGTCTCTTTAAATTCTACCCTTAGGTAAGTTTGAAGCCTGGTTCCCGAAACCTTTATTTTCGCACAGCGTTTACATGAAATCTCAAATACTAGTCAATATATCTCAATGAAATTTTGCATGATTGTGTATTCTACTAATATAAACAACATACACCAAGGTGTTTTGTGTATCAAGCATACTTCCCATTTAAGAGAATATCTTTTACCCAACAGAAGTAAAAATAAATATACATTTTAGAATAATAATATGAAAAAGAAAGAAATATTTCCTGAATATGTGTATCAATTACGTTGGTGTATCTTGTAGCAGTGAATATTACCAACAGCTCAAAAGAACATTCATGTAAATATTGTAAATTATGGGCTACTTATCATGTAATCGCTGTCCAACTGTACCACATACAGCTGAAACTTCGGTGGTATAATAATGCATGACTGCAAGCATACTATAAAATGTGTTTTGAGCATAACAATGAGTGAACTAAGTTTAATAATCCTAAATAGTTTATATTAGGGGCTGCGACATCGTGGTCACATAGCCCCGTGTATTTGGTGTGTGTGTGTGTGTGTGTAATTTGTGTGCTAACCTGTGTTATTGTGATGGTTGTATTAGTGTGTGCATTTGTAAATTGGGGATGGGATTGGGAAGGTGACGGCCGTGGCCTTAAGGTCGGAACTATCCCAGCATTTGCTTAGAGTAGAAGTGCGAAGCCACTGTAACCACTTCCAGGATGGCTGGGGTGGGAATCAAACCCTCCTTTTCTTAGTTTTGCCTCATGAGACTGCGTATACCTCGTTCCAGCCCTCACACCAGAATTAATGTTTCTTGGCAGAGCCGTGAATCGAATCTGGAGATCCGGGGCGCTGTCAAGAACGCAAGTCGCTTCACAACAAGGTGGTCAGCCAACCAATGCCAACAGAAAGAAAAGCACACAAAACTCGCACAGAGTAAAGAAAATAATCAAAGAATTTTAAGGCCTCCAAAGAGCCCTTTGCTCATGGCCTCCACAACTCCTAAGTGGCGTAGCGTCAAGATGGCGGCGCGTGCCTGCATCAAGGGAAGTGTGCTCCGTGTTATTTTAGTATTTTTAATGGTAAAATGTGCAGTGACTGTGGCAAGAAGTGTTCATTCTGTGACCGTTAATGGTGAACAGGATCTGAGGAATCAACCCCTTATGGAAAAACTTCTGGTGAGTGACAAATGCACAATACATTCCTGGACATGTTGTGGCAGTGAAGGTCTGGGGCTGGCCACCATTAGCCGGCCACGCCGAGCGGGAGGGGGAGATGTCGCAAGGCTACCTGCTACCGGGTTCTCGCTCTGCTGTCTAGCGCTTGCTCTAAGCGGCGACATAGAACTCAACCCTGGACCTTTGCAATGCGCAATATGTGAAAAAATCGGCCGAAAAAATTAGTTATATATTCAGTGCAGTAATTTTAACATGTCGAGTCACAGGACGTGTGCGAAAATCAGTACCTCTGAGTTCCGGTGCATTAAAAAAGGCACGCAAACGTGGACATGTTGGCAATGTGCTATGCCGCCGTTTACCGACTCGTTGTGCAACAATACCAGTGATATTCCCAGTGACTCTGTAAATAGTGTAAATAACCTGAATAGTTCACTTGTAAATAAACACTTATCACTGTTCGCCTTCAATGCCCGCAGCATCACGCGGCCGGGACGGAAACAAAACATTCATGCTACAGTAACCGCCCTAGATCCAAGTATCGTGTGTTGCAGTGAAACGTGGCTCTCTGGGGTGGTAGGTGATCGGGAGGTGTTACCAGACACATACCAGCTGTTCCGGAAGGACCGACTGCAGACTTCAGGGGGCGGGGTTCTCATTGCTGTGAAACCTGAGTACAATGCAACTCGCGTCCATCAGCTGGAAACTGACGCTGAAGCCGTGTGGGTGGAGGTTCAATGCAGTAACGGTAAATATCTGATCGGATCAGTCTATCGCTCTCCGAAATCTTCCCAGCTGATGAATGATGAGCTGATTCTCTCCCTAAAACGGGTGCAAAACGTTCAACAAAATTATGACGCTGTCTACATTGTTGGTGATTTCAACCTACAAATCACATGGAATAGAAATGCCGCTCCTATCCCAAATAATCCTATATCCAACAACTTCCTTACAGCATTCTATGATCTATTCCTCCATCAACTTATATTTGAAGCTACCCGTATCACTGAGACCTCCCGTTCAACCCTCGATCTCTTCCTAACAAACTCTCCATCCACAATTCAGTCACTACAAGTCATCCCTGGATTTTGTGATCACCAAGCCCTCCTAGCTATATTTACCCACAAAAAGAACAGTCCAAAATTACAAACCAGAACAGTTTACAATTACTCCCGTACCAACTGGAAACTCCTTTCTGAAATTTTACTTGACAGATTACCGGTCATTACACCTTCAGTCACCAACAGTGTAGATATAGATGGTACCTGGCATACTTGGAAGGAAATCTTTTTTCAGTGCGTCGATGAAGTGATCCCTAAGGTTACAATTAAAAATAAGAAAAAAACACCTTGGATCTCAAAGGACATACTATCCAAAATAAGAAAGAGAAATCAGCTCTATACCAAGTGGAAACAGTGCCCAAGTGACAGCAGGTGGGAAAAGTATAGGCTGGCTAGAAATAGTACCAAATCTGCAATTCGTGAAGCCTACAGTACGTATATGGACAAATTAAGCTTTAATCCCAAGGCAATGTGGACATTCATTCGGAGCAAAAGTGGCAACACCGCACCACAGAGCTTTAAACATAACGGACTTTCTATTTCCAACCCACTAGACATAGCCAACTCGTTCAACTGTAAATTCCAAAATAACTTCTCTCCACCTGACACCAGTGAAGGAATGTTCCTACCATGGACATCATCCCCTCTCTTTCCCCTAGCCAGTCTGTATTTCACACAACAGGAAGTTCGGGACAGCTTACGGAGAACTAGACCCCATGCCGCGACAGGACCAGACTTAATCCCTGCTCGGATCCTTCACTACTGTGCAGAGGCCCTAGCACCCTCATTGTGCGCACTTTTCAACCAGTCCATTAACACCGGGACTCTACCACAAGAGTGGAAACATGCTAACGTGGTCCCTGTGTTCAAAGATGGTGACAAGGAAGACATGGACAACTACCGCCCGATTCCTCTAACGTCTGGTATCTGTAAATGTATGGAGCGCCTGGTTGCTAAGAACATACTGGAATTCCTGAGTGAGCGAGGCCTGTTAAATCCAAGCCAACATGGCTTCGTTCCGGGGAGATCTTGTACAACTCTTTTGACAAAAGTGATTGATGACTGGCAGAACTCTTTGGATCAGACTAACGTCTCCCAAGTGGACTGTGTGGCCCTGGACTTAAGCAAAGCTTTTGATCAGGTGCCTCATCAAAGACTCTTGTTAAAGCTTGGCAAATATGGCATCGGAGGCAAACTGATTACATGGTTGACGTCATTCCTGGTAGGTCGAACGCAGTGTGTCGTGTTTGGCGGGGCCAAGTCACCGAACACAGTGGTAACTTCGGGAGTATCACAGGGGTCGGTGATTGGGCCTTTGTTGTACATGGTTTTTACCCTCGACCTTCCAAGCTGTGTGACGTCCACGATGGCGCAGTATGCAGACGACTCAATAATTTACAGAGCCATAAAAATAATGATGACGTCAAAGCACTACAGGAAGATCTGGACAGTGTGGCACTGTGGTGTGATGTAAATAAGATGACCTTGAATGTAAACAAGTGTAAATATATTCGGCTAAGTAGGACCAGACAGCCTATTGCACATAGCCTTTCACTGATCGGCAAAGTTCTTCCCATGTGCAATTCACTGCGAATGCTGGGAATATACATTTCCAGCAATTTGAACTGGAATGTACACGTTGAAGAATCTAGGTGTAAGGCATTTAGAATTCTAGGATTTGCAAGACGTAATCTTCTGGGATTCAGAAGCCGTGCACTCCGAGCGGTGTATCTCTCCACGATACGGCCCATTCTTCTGTATGGACTTCCTGCCTGGCATCCCACTACCGAGGAAAACATGAGGAAGTTAAGTGCAGTCCAACGTCGAGCAGAGCGACTCATTTACAATCAGGGCAACCAAGTTTTGACAAAACCATTAACATCCATCAATGACATATGTAGCCAAATAGACCTCACCTTTCTCCGAAAATCTCTAGCTGGCACCATTATACTCTACCCATTTCACCGCCTTCAGCTGTCATATCGTTCAGTCCGTAGAGCACAGGGTGTCACCCTTGTTCCTCCATTCGCTAGGACGACAGATTATCAATCTGGATTCTACAATCGCTCTGCTCGACTTTGGAATGACCTGCCTCGTGAAATAAAAGACCTTCCTCCACGACAATTTTGCCGCAAAGTGAAGGCTCTAAAGGGACTAAAACCCCATGTAAATTGAATTTATATACTGTATAATGTAACTTTGTGAGTGATTGGGAGTGTGCGCGTGCGTGTATGTATGTATGTATGTATGTATGTATGTATGCGTGTGTGAGCGTGTATATGTGTGCGTGCATGCCTGTGTCTTCCCTTTTATTCATGAATTGTATGATATAGACGTCATGTACAGCAGATTATGTGTATATAGCAAATGTAAAGGTGTAAATTGTATAATGTAACATTTGAGATTTGTTTAGATTTAATGAACGGAGATGGAGACACTGCTGTGTATGTGGGGCTTGCCCTTTCTCTATCTGACGTCCATAAATTGTAGGCACAATTTTTGTTAAATAAATAATAATAATAGTAAGTGGCGTTGTTTACGCAGGTTAAAAGAAAACACACTACCAAAGTGTTCAAACAACCAAAATCCCGAACTAGTTCCGTATTCGTTCTCAATTGATGCCAGCGCATTAAACAAAGGTGGTACCAGTTCGGAATGCGTTCAGAACTTCGTGTTGGAACAAACTTATATGTAGGTCTTAGAGTTATGTACTGTTACATGAAGATATTTTTTTTAAATTCCTATTTATTTATTGTCGCTTTAACTCGTAGAGTCATATCGCGACATACAGAATTTTGTACATAGCTATAACAATGTTGGATACAAACATTTACTTAAGGTGCGGTTTTACAAAAGTTGTTACAGAGGTTATATATCTTGGTACATATTCGTCAGTTTTAAAAAATTAATTATGTTTTTGAAATGGATGTGTTCATTTAAGATCTCACTTAGGCTTCTTCTCTGATGGAGGTTGCATAGAGTTCTTTGTTGATCGTACAAAGGGCATTTTAGTAGTATGTGGTTAACCGTTTTCCGTTCTTGACAGTTCTCGCATACCGGTGGAGATGTCTTGCAGAAGATGTGTGCGTGGGTCATTTTGGTATGACCTATTCGTATTCTGGTAATGAGGACTTATTCTCGGCGTGGAAGGAGCGGGGTGTCGAATTTATTTGTAGAATCATTCCGGACGTCATGAAGCTTTGAGTGTGGGGACCGGATCCAGTCGGTTAACCACTGTTTGTGGATTTTTGGTTTAAGAGAAGAGGCCACATCATTGTAGGGGGTGGGTAAGTTTGGATCTAGAGGGGAGAGACGAGTTGCTTCTTTGGCTGCTATGTCTGCTTGTTCGTTGCCTTTTATCCCCTTGTGTGAGGGAATCCACATAATGTAAATTTGCTGACAATTATTTGTTGCCGTGGTATATGACTCCAGTATATTTTGGGCTAAGGAGTTGGAAGGCGATGAATCTTGAAGGGAGTTTATTGTAGATAAGGAGTCACAGAAGATTAAAAAGATTTCTCTTTTTGTGTAATTCTTGATGGATTCTATAGCTTTTAGAATGGCGTATTGTTCACATGTGAATATAGAGCATATTTTTGGTAATGTATACTTTATCGTATGATCTGGATATACAATAGCGCAGCCGCTACCATATTCTGTCTTTGATCCATCTGTGTAGATTGCGGTAAAGGTGGGAAATCTTTTGGTTTTCTCTATAATGAGTGTCTTGAAGGTGCTACTGTCAGTTGATTCTTTATTAATTTCATATAAGTCTAAAATAGTTGGTGGAGTTTTAATTCTCCATGGCGGAATTGACATATTTGTTGTAGTTCTCGGAGCAATTGGGGGAAAATGAGAGTGGACATCATGTAGGAGTCGTGAAAGTCTAATGTGGATAGGAAGATGTCTTCTTTGCTGCGTGGGGTAGCGAAGAGATTGATTATTTGGGAAAACATAGGTGTAAGTTTTGGAGTGCGGAGACGCTGCGAACTTTGTTGCATAATTGATAGTCAGTAGTTTTCTGCGAGATTGGAGCGGAGGTTCATAAGCTTCCATTAGTAGACTGGAGATCGGACTGGTTCTAAAAGCTCCTAAGATGATCCTTAGATATGTGTTTTGAATAGGGTCAAGTAATTTAAGCGCTGATGCTGGGGCTAAATTGTATATAATGGAGCCATAGTCTAGCTTAGAACAGATGACTGCTTTGTACGTGGACATTAATACATGAGCGTTAGCTCCCCAGTTGTTAGCTGCTAATGATTTGAGAACATTAATTCGACGTAGGCAGTCGTTTCTTAAAGTTTTAAGATGGGAGTTCCATGTTAGTTTGCTGTCAAAGGTCATTCCCAGTATTTTTATTTCTTTTTCCACTTCGATTTTATTTCCCTTGAGATATAATTCTGGTTGTTCATTCTGTCTTCTCTGTTTGGAAAATAGAATGCATTTGGTTTTGGTTGCAGAGAAAATGAAGCCTGTAAAATTCTCCCAATTGGCAAGATTGTCGAGGGATTTTTGTATTATTTCTTGGGTTGTTGATAGATTACGGCCTTTGCAGAAAATGGTCATGTCATCCGCAAAGAGGCAAGAGTTTACTGGGAGGTTGATGCAGGAAGTTATGCCATTTATGGCTACTAAGAAAAGGGTTACACCAATGACTGAACCCTGTGGGACTCCTTTCTCTAATCTGATTTCTTGAGATAGGGCACCATTAACTCGAACTTGGATGCTTCTGTTCTGTAGAAAATTGTATATGAATCCAATGATATTTCCCTTGATATTGTGTTGTTTTAGGGTTTCTATGACTTGAGTTTTGCGTATCGTATCATATACTTTATGTATGTCTAAACTGACTGCTAGGAGATGGAGTCCATGTCGAAAAGCATCTAGAATTTCTGATTCTAAGGTTATTAAGGTATCAGTTGTTGAGTGAAATTGTCTGAAACCACATTGCTCTTGCGTAAAGAAATTCTGCTGCTCTAGTATCCATTTTAGTCTTTTATTAATAATTTTTTCCATTAATTTGTACATAGTACATGTTAGAGCTATTGGTCGATAATTATCAGGAATCATGTGGTCCTTTCCTGGTTTGGGTATAGGAATCACTATGGCTTTCCTCCAAGCATCTGGAAATACTTTCTGAGTCCGAATGAAGTTGAACATTTCGGTGAGATATTCTAATCCGTCTGGGGGAAGTTCTTTCAAGAATTCATATATTATATCATCAGGGCCAGGACTAGAGTTTCGGCAGTCGTTGAGTTCTTGAGATATTTCGTTTATGCTAATTTTATCATTGTAACTATCATTGGTATTATCAAAGAGGTCTGAGAGTGAGTTATTGTCAGGTCCACGGAAATTTGAGAGTACTTGTTCATTATTGGAATTACTTGATATTTTTGCAAAGTTTCTGGGTAAGGTATTGGCAATGTCTAGATGGTTGGTTATTGTTGATCCAGATTTTGTTGAGAGAGTTATTGTTTTTGAGGGATTTTGGATTCCTTTAATTTTCCGTTAGTATTCCCAAACAGAGTTCTGAGGGGTCTGATTGGAAAGAGAGGACACGTATTTTATCCAGGAATTTCGTTTGCTTTCTTTGATAACTTTTCGTGCTTTTGCTCGACTTCTTTGAAAATTTAATTTATTCTCAAGAGTAGGGTGTCGTTTGTATTTGTAAAAAGCTTGATTGTTGATTTTGATCGCTTCTTTACATGTGTTGTTCCACCAAGGAATTACTCCTTTGTGGGTTACATTGTTAATTCTAGGGACTGATTTTTCTGCGGATTTGAGTATTGCCTTAGTGAATTCGTTTACAATATAGTTGATATTGAAATTTTTGATGAGGTAAGATGGCGGTAGTCTGTTGAGCTCAGTCTTGATATTTTCTCTGTATTGACTCCAGTTAGCATGTTTTGAGTTCCATTTCTTAGGATTAATTTGAGGGTGAAGTTTGTTGTTTTTATTAATTGATATAGAGAAGTGATCACTTCCATAGAGGATTTTACTAGCGTTCGATGTGAATGTTGCTGCTATGTCTGCAGTGCATAAACATAGATCAATTGTGCTGAACGTTCCGTGCTGTATGTCCCAGTGTGTAGGACCATTGGAGTCTAGTAGGATTAAATTTTCAGAATCTATTAGTGTTTCAATTATTTTTCCTCTTTTATTTGTATAGTCATTGTTCCAAACGGTGCTGTGGGAGTTGAAATCACCCAAGAGAATAAATGGTTTGGGAAGTTGGTTTGTTAGATCTACTAGGTCTTGCAGGTCTATTTTCTGGCTAGAGGGGAGATATATATTGCAGATACAGAAGGAAAGTGAAAGGAAGATCATAGATGCTACTGCTTCCAATTTTGTATTTAGTGGAATTTCTTTTTGAGGAACTTTATTGCTAATGTAGGTGGTAACTCCTCCGCTTGCGTAAGTAGGATTGTTGCGGTTTTTGTAGTATGCTGTATAATGATTAATATTAGCCACATTGTGGTCTCGAAAGTTGGTTTCTTGTAAGCAGATTATTTGAGGTTGATGTTCATTGGCTAAAATTTTCAAGTATTCGTTTTGGGGGTAATACCCGTTTATATTCCACTGTAATATATTGGGATTCATGAAGATTATTTAAATAGAAGGATTATTGGCTTGGGTTCATTTCTGTTTGAGGAGTTATAGGAGAAGAGGAGTTGCTGTCATTATTAAGTGCATTGAGTAGTTTCTTGATAAGTCGAATGTTACTATTCTTGATGTTCTTGTCTTGATAGTAGGGATGTAGTTTGCGCATAGTCTCGATGAGTTCTTCAATATTAGATGTGTAAGATAGTGCAATGGATAAGGCATTAGGTGCTGATGCACCTTTAGTATTCTCAAAAAGACTGTTTAGTTGTAAAAAGTCAAGTGAAAAGTTAGAGGGATCAGCTTCTATCACTTCTTTCACAGGGAGGAGTTGATTTTCTAAGTTGAAGGAATTCGGTTTCATTTTTTTTTCTTGGGTTGGATTATGTCTGGTGTTTTTTTTTGGAGCCCAGAGTAGGGAATTCATCATCTGTTTTATCATCTCCCGATACAGAGAGGTCATCACAGAAGGACTTGATGTCAGCTCTGGAAGAGATATCTGAGGAGTCACTTGGAAGTAAAGGTCGTTTTATTCCATGGTGTGTGGTGGTAGACGTTTCTTTGTTGATTTCAGGTAGCTGTAGTTGTCCATTCAAGGACGTTTCCATTAGAGGAGTGTTTTGATAAGTAGGAAGGGAGTCGGTATTATGTTCAATAGTTTGAAGAGGATTCTTATCCTGTTCATGCTCCAAAGTATTGCCGGCTGGATTGGATGGTTGCTCCTTGGAAGGGGTTGGAGGTAGGTTGAAAGGTTGGTTTTCTTCGTCTGAAGGATTAGTTAGCAATGGACATGCACGGGCCAAGTGGCCTTCTTCTTTGCAAGTAAAGCAGGTTGGGATATCAGAGGAGGTGTATATCCAATAACTCGTTCCTTCGTTGCATATCTGGAATGAATGTGGTAGTTTATTAAAGTCACAGGGTTTAACATAGAGTTGTCGGCGGAAGCTGGGTATATGTGCAAAACCTGGGATATTAATTCCAGCCTTGAGGTTAGATATGGAGGACATTGGTTTGATATTCAGTTGTTGAAGGTAGTCTGTAATGACTGAGTTAGGTAAAATAGGACAGACATTTGATAATATCACTCGTTTGTTTGGAACTATTAGTGGACGTAGGGAAAGGTCAAAGTTGTTGATGTTGATTACAGGGTGGTTTAAGGATAATTCTTGAACAAGATTTTTATTCGATAGGAATATACAGATTCTCGAATTAGAAATGCGAGATACATATCGTATGTTATCAGGACTAGTTATTTTACCAACAGTGAGGATATAATCCTTTAATGGGATTCGGTCATGTGCGTCTATGATAATTGCTTGTTCTTTACTTGGAGTTGATTGAATTGCGAATGCGTAACTTGGAAGGGATTTCTTTGGTACATTGTAGAACGAACTATGAGTAGGGTTATGTAATGTTTCGATGCCATTACTAGTAGCCATTCTTGGGTAGCGAAGGGCTTTGGACAAGCCTCGCTGAATTGCGTTATTCAATTGTCAACTTTTGTTGATTTGATCTGGCACTCGTAAAACATAAAATGATATTTTTTCACTCTATATTAACAGTGTATCACAGTCCTGTGTTCAATTACATGAGTAGACTCGTTGTACTCACAATTAACCTGGAAAACTTCCCAATTGAAATCCTGCAACCAATCAATTCGAGAATAAATCAGCACACTTAATCACAGTATAGATACCAATACAGTATGGACACTTTGGCAAAACCGGAAGAACGGATTTTCAAAAAAACAATTGATAAGGGGGAGCACCAATACACCTGTAAGCCGCTAGGTAGCACCACTTATGGACAACCACATGATAAACAGCTGATTGATGAATGTATATTTTATGTCATTTATTTATCTCTATTTCAACACACTAGCTCTCTTTATAATCAGATAGTTTAAGAAAATAAATAACAAGAAAATAGAAAGTGTTAATACTACTGTGTTTTAATTCTAAGAAGTGTGGAATTTAATGTTTAACACCACATTCCTCCTCCAGTCCTGTGGTGTCGCATTGTGATTGCATCGTAACGATGAAAGGTTATGATATATTTTTAATGATTAAATTAACACACGATATATTGAAAAGTGTGGAGGAAATGTGGATTTTGTTTCTTAAACTTTTGTAGTCTGAGATAATGCAATTCAAGTTTTCTACAGTAACTGTAAATAAGTGTTAATTTTTAATGTTCTTAGCTTCCTAACGTAAATACCCGGGAATTTATTTAGTCAATAAAAAAGTCATGTTGATGGGTGGGGACAGCCTTATTATGCAGTGTTATTTTCACATTTCATGATATGCCTAGGCTACTTCTTACTCCTCATTTCTTAGCCTACTCACACTTCCGTTCATTATCTTGTGTTCCAAGAAGAATTCAATACCGGTACTGTAAGTCATGTGCTAAGGAATCTCTTTTCATTACCTTTATTAGTTCCACGTCTTTGTATGGCTATTATAGTTGGTCTTGATAGGAGCAACAAGTAGCTTTCAGACTCAACAAATAGACTATACATTTACTGGTAGATTGTTTTGTTTAGCCTACAGATGGCCTAAAAATAAGTAAAGTAAAGCTGAAATACAAGCTCAGGGCTTACAGTAAGTAAACCGGCCAACCACCCTTCGTACAGAGGCCTGCTTCTTTAATCCTAGAAGCCAAGGTCACACCCATTCGGAGATCCTAAAGTCGTCATATTATAGTTTTGGACTGGGTTTTGATTCTTGGTTGATGCATGTTAGAATTCCAGAGTTGCATCCAGTGGTTCAAATTCCAAATATAAAAAAGAAAGGTTCTGTGGCTTATGATCACGAGAGCCACGTGAAGCTACAAGTTTGCTTTGCTTTCTGTCGCTAGTGAATGTAATAAAGTAATATAACTGGTAAATAACACTATGTGCAATGGTGTCGACAATCAATCAAGTAAAACGCTCAGTCCTAAACTTGCTCTAACCATAGCTTAACACCAATCAGACCTAACATTATCCTCGTCACGACTAATAAGTTGCCATCTATCCGCACCGCACTTTTTACTTGTCAGTGGTATGTCAACTCCTTATTCTCCCCATTCTGCAGAAATGGAGATAATGTAGGATGAGTTTTCCATGCGATGGATGGTTTTTACACCTGGATGAGAGAAATGTTAGGCTCATAATGCTGTGTTGCTTTTGGAGAGGCCTGGGGCAGGTCTTTCCAGTTGGTACCTGTAAGCGACATGTACATCATAGCAGAATTAATACTGGTCATTAGGAGGCCTAACTACATGCCATAGCTTCAGTTACTAGGCCCAAGAGTTAACAAAGGGCTATCATGGTGTTATCAGTTCACACTCTGCGCAGAGTGCTGGGATTCGGTTTCAAGTCGTAACAGCAGTCTTATTTTAAACACTAAAGTTTCAAAGTATGTATAATTTTATTAATGTAGCCAATGGCCATGTACTTATCTTTTCAGGACGGGTCAGGGAAGGGATATTGGAGGGAAATTGGCCGTGGATTTATTGAAAGGAACCGTCCCGGCATTTGCCTGGTAGTGAAAATGGGAAACCACGAAAACCATTTTCAGGACGGTAGAGGTGGGATTCGAACTCACGCTCTCCCGATGCCAGCGAGGCACGAGGTAGCACATTAGCGCCACCAAGGCCGGTTCAAAGTAGGCCTATGTATGCCTCTTGGTAAGCTATAATCTGGAGTCATTTATATAACCATATTTTTTGACATACCGGTACTGTATATATTATTATAGTTCCAATTAGGACCTCTTTGGTCTATGACCCGTGTACTTGTGTGTGCATGGTATTTGATAATCAGTGTTGTGGTGAATGTAACGTAATTGTTGTTTTAAGGGGCAGAACTTCGAGGTCATCTGCCCCTAGAGTGTTATGGTGACTAGCAGTGTTTGTAACTTGAACAGTACTCAAAAAAAGGTTTTGCATATTGCGATTTAGTGTTTTGCTATGTGTACTATCCTACCAGCGAATTGTTACCGGTGGCGGAAATCGGAACTAATGCGCTCCGCCCAGCCACACTCCTGCGATAGACGTGCAGTTGTCACCAGCGAAACCTCATCGCATGTCATTTGTGTGAATGATTCGTGCTGGGTCGTGCGCTGTGCGGTGTGTTCTCATTGTACGACTGTGCATGCGTTCCCCCTCTTGCCCAGCAACCGCTCGCGGCAGCCATAGCGAGGCGAGCTGACGTAATGTATACACAACAGCCGTGCTCCACGTCTAGCAGTAACAATTCCCTGGTAAGGTAGTATGTAATGGCATACAAAGAAAAACAACTCACAATATGTTGTGCAAAAGAGACAAACACTAAATGCTTAACAAAAGTGGCAATCTTTTTCTAGTTGGGGCATATCAATACCATGTATGGCCACCACGAGCCCTAAGGCATGCTTGCCGACAAAGAGGCATACCGTACTGAGAACCAAGGAACCAACCTGGTTTTGGGGCAGATTATCCCACTCTTGGAAAGCAGCTTCAATCAGTTGCTGAATGTTTGTTTGTTTGTTAGAGGATTGGGACAGTGCGAAACTGCACTCTTAATCTTTTCCCATGCATGTTCGATACTGTTCATGTCCGCAGAATATGCAGGCCACTCCATTCTCCGTATGCCTTGCATCTGAAGGAACTGATGACCACCCTAGCTCGATGGGCATTATCGTCCACTAGTGTAAAGCCCTCACCCATTGTGGCAGCGAATCCTGTAACGACAGGTTTGAGGATGTTGTCTCTGTATACCAGACCGGTCATGTTACCGTGGATAGGAATTAGAGGCGTACGTCGACCAAACATGATCCCACCACAAAACATGACATTTTCCTTGCTGTTGGAGGCGTTCCTGGATGAAGAGCTTGTGAAATCTCTCACCCACCCGTTGCCACACTCGATTGCTCCTGTTGTATGGGTTTCTTCTCACGCCCAAGTACACAGGGCTGACGACCATGATGTACAACCTCCTACATGAAACAACAAGCATTAGCATAGCCACCTGGCTATGGCTTCATGAGACAGTGACGGCAGAGAATCCCAATCTTCGTGCTCCAATAGAGGAACAGTTCGACTATGGTATAATGCGCCGGATGTTACAGCCATTCCAATAGACCAAGAGGCACTAAGGAGCAATCTGGCCACCATGTTAGACAACTTCTGTACATCGACTGCAATCTGTTGTTTCATTTCAGGGACCTGGACATCGTGGTCATTTAGCCCCGTGTACTTGGGCGAGTGTGGAATTTTGATTGATAACCTGTGTTATTGTGATGCCTGTCTGAGTATGTGTATTTGCAATTCCGGTGAGGATTGGTAAGGAGGCGGCATTGGCTTTAATTTAGGAACCATCACAGCATTTGCCTGCAGAAGAAGTGGGAAATCTCGGAAGACCACTTCCAAGATGGCTGAGGTGGGAATCAAACCCTCCTCTTCTCAGTTGTGCCTCACGAGACTGAGTGTGCCCTGTTGCAGCCCTCAGACCAGAATTACATTTCTTGGCAGAGCCGGGAATCAAACCCAGACCTCTGGGGCAACAGCCAAGAATGGTAGTCACTACGCCACAAGGTGGTCCATGACTGCAATCTAGATCCGCTGTAAATATTCTCAGAATTGCTCATTAACATCACACATAGTATGGATAGTTATTGTTGTTTAAGGGGCGGAACAGCAAGGTCATCTGTCCCTCTTAACACAAAATAATACAAATTTTAGTTGAGTTAAAGTTTATAGGTGGATGCCTAATATTAATTTAAAAAACAAAAATAATATGTATGGAGTAAAAATTCAGAAAAGAAAAAGTTCTTTGAGCAAATGCACATACAGGTAAGGTATTTTTCTCACCAAGATACGATGAACTATATTATTAGTAGGGCCATGATTCTTATGCAAGATATGTTTACGTAATAGTAATAATGTGTGAGTCCTCCAGAGAGATTCGTGCGGGTATTTTTAAAGTTAACACCCATATACTGTACATTCTAAGAAGACTATTGAAACCGTAGTCGCCGAACTGCCATTAAAACGAAACAAACAACAAACCCCGTGGCACTACAGTCCATGAAGGGCCTAGGCCTACCAAGCGATCGCCACCCAGCCATTTGGCCTGCAGATTATGTGGTGACGCGTGGTGAGCGCCTCGGGACCCCTCGGCCGTTAATCTTGGTCTCCATGAGCGTGGCGCTGCCTCATTGTCAGACAGCTATTCAATTGTCCTTGCGAGGCTGTGTACACCCAGTTCCAGCCCTCACGCCGGTTTCTGAAATCCCTGACGGAGCCTGGAATCGAACCCGAGGTCTCCTGGTGCGAGGCAGGCGCGCTACCCCAACACCACCCGAGCTATATTACTCCATTTAATTGGGCATGCAAAATAATTTGAAGATGGAATGTTTGGTGCATGGAGCATTCTGGGAGGGGGGAAGGGGAATTAGAAACCATAGAAATTCACTTCTATTAGGACCAAGAGGTGGATTAGAATCCATCCCTTTTCACTTAGATCACCTCGTGGTGTAGCAACTAGCATTCTGGTCTGAGGGCTGGAACGGGATACACTCAGCTTTGTGAGGCAAAACTGAGAAGAGGTGATTTTGATTCCCATCTCGGCCATCTTGTAAGCGGTTTTCCTTGGTTTCCCACTTCTACTGCAGGTAAATGCCGAGACGGTAAGCTACCCCTAACGTAAGGCCATAGTCGTCTCCTTCCCTATCCTCACCTAAAATTATAAATGCATACACTAATACAGCCATCACAATAAGGCAGTTTATGAGACAAATGATACACACATCCAAGTACACATGACTACAGGCCAAAATTTAAATTCTCCTTGGCAAAACCAGGATTCAAAACTGGGCCAACCAGTTAGAAGGCAGCTATGCTTACTTCTAGACCATGGCAGTAGCTGTGGAAACAATGGGCTTATATGTTTGGCTATTTTTATTTCTTGGATATGAATATTTCTTTTATCCCCTTACTTCACTCCCAAAGTCTTTTTCATCCTAATTGACAGTGTCATGGAGCCCTTTCATTCTAGAGAAAAGGATCATCCATGCAGCCTCAACGTAGATGGAAAGTAGAAGGCTAAGAAAGGAATGGGGAAGTTGACTGTGGTCTATGGGAAAGCCACCATCTCAGCATTTTGAGATGAGAAACAAGGAAGCTAACTTGAAATGACAGGTGAAGGGACATGCACCAACTTATTTCAGAAACCAGGTCTTCGGTGTGGTGATGTGATTTGCAGTTAATGTTGTACAACATCCTTAGGTCTCAAACCCCAATCCTTCCATTTTCTAACGGGATGGGATAACCCAGAAAATGGATCGTTGCACCTGTCTAAAACCATGGAGGATTATGTTAAGTCCTTTGGCTTTCCAACAATAAAATTGTAAGTTATTTTTATTTAGAAGTTATTGCTTTATGAGATTACTTCCAAATCCTTTGTTGTAATGCAATAAACAAACATTCCTGATATCGCCATGCCATGATCTCAAATCACTGATTTGATTTCTGATAGAGAGAGTCAGTTTTTGAAATAATGAACTGCTTCAGACCTGTCTATCACATTTGTTGACAACAAGACAAAACTATAGTTATCAGTCACAGAAGCTGCAGGTTATCTGACATGAATTCTAGTTTCTCTACTAAAAGGTAGCGATAAACAATATGTTGGTTTTTGGTGTAAAGATCTGCCTAGGTAGCTCCATTCGAAAATTGCACATTACTTTTCTTAGTAGGTAGCTAAAACCTTGCAGGTATAGTATTATTAAATTTCTTTCGTGTTAGACCAACTTAAATGTTACAGTATTTAGGAAGTTAAATTTGCTCCTCAATGACAATGCCAGGGCATTAGAAATCACTATTGAGAAAACCTCTTTACGATTAAACACTCGCTACCATATTTTATATACTCGAGGCTTCTAGGCCAACCAACTTCAGGATATAGTCCCAAAATTGGTGAGCTTCACCTCTGAAAATTGAAAACAGGAAAAAATAATGTTTCTTAAAAAAAGTCAAATGTTTCCATGAAAATATATCAGAATACCCAAACATTTGCAGAAAAATATGCCTGTTTGAGTTGGAATGTTTAGGCTTTCATGGCCAGAAAATAAATTACTGCAAATTCTTCTAGGTACGGTACTATGGATATGATGGGGCACAGACATGGCATAATACCTAGAAGAATTCACTGTAATATTTGTACGAGTTGATTCTACATAAACCATGTAAACAAGTAAGTAATACTGTAATGCAGAAAAAATGTGCGATTGCAAGCAGAAGTTTGTTCTTGACACTTTTCATTCTCTCTGTGGAGTTACTTCAGGAAGAATGTAGTGGTCGTAACCAGATGTGGCTGGTTGAACAATATAGGGGAAATCTGCCGGGACCTTTTCTTTTAATAGGTCACAGGCTTTTCCAGTACCTTGCCCAGTTTCATTCATCTCTAATTAACTCTGATGAGTATAATATTTCTTGAATTGTAATCTTCTGTAAATCTTTCTGCCTAATCAACCCTTAAATGAATAAATAATGTGCAAATAGTAGGACATGTTCTGGATATTAATTACATCCTTCATCAGCCATTACAATTTTAGTATGTCATTATAAAGACACACCACTCTGTCCTTCACACATCCTTAAAAAGAAAGGAGACAACTTTTCCTAAGCATCACTTCACAAACCATACGATTCCTGACCCCCACATTAATATGAATAATCAAACGGTAGAAATTAAAATTGATTCACATTCTGAAATTTATACCGTACCACATACTATGACAAGTGTAGCAAGCACAATGCCTATGTAACATTGACATAGAGGTACTGGTACTGGATACTTGAGATAAACATTTATACCAAATTCTACACCTTTAGCTTGTATCACATGAAACCTTGGCCATGTTTACAGCTAGTATTAAACAAATTATTTCTGCAATGATAAGAATCAAGTCCTTGCCCAACAATAGAATAGGATGTGAGTTGCAGCTTGACATTATCTGACGAATTTCCGACATCCCTGAACAGGTTTGAACAATGTGGCTCAATGTAAACATTGAAATCTGTAAATTTTAAAACCATTGAGCTTTAAAATGGTATATGAAACTTAAATTTATGAAAATGTTTGGATAGGCAGTAGGCTATTTTCATGTAGATTTATATAGCCTATATTTATGACCAAGACATTACATTTTCGCGAGACCACCTCGTGGTGCAGCTGATAGCTTTCTTGGCTGTCACCCCCGTAGGTCTGGGTTTGACTCCCGGCTTTGCCAAGAAATGTTGATTCTGGCCTTAGGGCTGGAATGGGTTACAGTCAGCCTCGTGAGGCAAAACTGAGAAGAGGAGGGTTCGATTCCCACCTCGGCCATCCTAGAAGTGGTTTCTCTACTCAAGGCAAATGCTGGGATGGTTGTTAACTTAAGGACACAGCCACCTCCTTCCCAATCCTATCCCCTATTTACAAATACACACACTAGTACAGCCACCACAGTAACACAGATTATCACACAATAAGCCCACCCAATTTCTCAATTCCCGAGTGATATAAGTGTAAGGCTTGTTGACACCCAGAGTTTGGTGTTACATCTCCTCACTTATGCAAGGCTCCACTCTTGTATGATTATTATGTACCGGTATTCATTTTCAAATAACATGGACCTATACAGTATTGCTTTAGTGGCACCATGTTCTGCATGTGACATAGTGAAGAAAAATCATCCCTAGGATCGTTGCTGAAAGTATAGAAGTATCAAGGAATTTGATTAGTGTGTATCGAAGATACAGTTGTTGTTGCTTATTTTAAGGGCTGAGACATCGTGGTCATATATCCCCGTGTATTTGGGCGTGTGTGGAATGAGAGGGAGGTATCACTTGAGAAGAAATTGGGTGGGCTTATCATTTACATGGGTGGGCAAACTTTTAGTGGTCTCACAGAATTAAATAAAATTAAGGGCATTGTGATATGTCTATGAGGTAGGAACATCAAGGTTTACAGCCCTGGTTTTTAAGTCACACTGCCTTAATGCCATGCAGAGCGTAGTGAGGGGTTGCTAACCTCAATAGTTTGTCTCTGAAAGCAACACTATTTACAATTTTGAGGGACTGGAGTACCTTCAGTCATTTCATGGGATTGTAGCTTTGGGTACACGACAATCCAAACTTCTCCAGAACTCTTCAGGAATAGCACAAAGTCCCATAGGTGAGGGAGAAAATGTTAAATCTGATTTGCATTGTAGCTTGTAATTAAAGCACTTAATTCACTGTAAAGGGCTGCAGCTTAACAAATTACAGTTAATAAAACACATCAACTAACTTCAGTCAGGAAACCATTTGCCTCCGAGGCTAAGTGGGGTTATAAAACGGACACTTTAAAGGAGACAATAGCTTCTCTAGGGCGGAGATTTAATGTTTGTTGGGCATTATTACCTAATCTCAGCCTAGCACTGCCCTCCTTGTGGTTTAAAACACTTCCTTTGAGAAATAAAGGCTACATACCCTATATGTGACAGACAGTTGGCAACAGTTATTTTTGTTTTTTGTGAGAAAAGAAGGACAAGGAACAGTGCATCCAAGATGGAGTCTTTTGAGTGTTATTTGTAATGTGTGTGCATTTTTCTTGTGAATAAATATCTTTTCATTTTCCCGAATAAGTACGAAGTGACGTTTCTGTTCGTAACATCTGGCGACCGTGACAGGACATAGAAAGGAAAATGAGCGATATTCGAAGTTTGATAAGAAAACTGTAGCTTCACTTCAAGTTTTGTTGGAGAAAGAAATAAAGGACATAGTCGCTATCCGAGGAGATTACGCCTTAGTGGAAGAGAAGGCTAACCTCATAAGTAATCTGGACCAGGAGATCTTCCAACACCTCATGGAAGATGTGGTGTCAGAAGAAGACCTGATCACAGAAGTAGACGGAGTAGATGACTATAAACGCAAGTTTCATATGTTATCAGCGGCTGTTTCCGATGCTCTTGCAATGGAAAGAAAACGTGAAGACGAAGTCCAGTCAACAGTAAGCACCAGTAACACTCATAACCTAAAAAGTAAATATCGCCTTCCAAAGATCGAATTCCGAAAATTTGGTGGAAATCTACGAGATTGGTTAGGTTTCTGGAATCAATTTCAAAAGATTGATGAAGATGAAGGGTTAGATAATGCCGATAAATACGAATATCTTATCCAAGCAACATTGCCAAACTCCAAAGCTCGCGACATCGTTGTTAGTTTTCCAGCCACAAGTGGAAATTACCCTAAAGCAATACAGAAACTTAAATCACGTTTTGGCAAAGATTCTTTGTTGGTGGAAGTCTACACTAGATAACTATTGACAATGATGAATTCTTGTAGTAGTCTTGACATCTCATCATTATATGACAGACTCGAAACTCAACTTGGTGCTTTGGAGAGCCTAGGTGTAACTTCCGAGAAATATGCAGCAATGTTATTTCCTATGATTGAATCATGCTTGTCTATAGATGTGTTACGTGCCTGGCAGAGGAGTGGCGGTGGGAAGGAATGTGAACCTAGTGAACGTCTTAAAGGTTTGATGAAATTCCTGGAGAATGAAGTAGAGAGTGAGGAAAGGATCAAACTGGCCATCCCAAGTAAAGGTAACATCAATGTGAATCCTGACAAGTCAAAAGGTACGAAGAAAATTGACATTTACAGTGAATCGCCACCTACCGCAGCTGCACTTGTGGATTGTAATCTTAATCTAAACTGTATATTTTGTGCTAGGTCCCATGCTAGTTCAAACTGCTCCGTGGCAAAGCAGATGGCTTTAAAGGAGAGAGTCTCAATTTTGAAGAATAAGAGAGCATGCTTTCTCTGTCTGAAGAAAGGACATGTTTCAAAGATGTGCAGAAGTCAGTTAAAATGTGATTCCTGTAGCAAAAAACATAACAGCCTAATATGCCTAGGCTCAACACATTCCTCTGAAGCTACCAATGAGAAACTTCAGTCTCATTCTTTGATTTCAAATGAAGAACGTAGTGGTGTGCAAGGTGTTATTTTGCAAACATTAAAGGTGAAGGTCATAGGAGAATCCTCTGCAATGGAGGTAAGGGCTCTACTGGATACTGGCAGTCAGAGATCTTATATGCTTGAATCAGTGGCACAGAAGTTAGGTTACAGTAGTCATCGCACAGAAATGCTACGCCATTCACTATTTGGTGGGGTAGTCACCGAAGAGAGCCAGCATATGTGCTATAGGATCTACATAGAGAGTTTAGGAAAGCCTTATGCCTGCAATTTTGAAGTCTTAGGGCAACAAGTAATTACAGGGTACAATACTATGTTAAAGGGCCCATGGTTGCAAGAACTAAGAGCAAAGGGGATACAGAATTATGATACTGAAGGTCCCATTGAACTATTAATAGGCGCTGATGTCGCTGGAAAGTTAATGACTGGACAAACGTGTACACTAAGCAATGGTCTTGTATGTAATGAGACTCTGCTGGGGTGGACTGTGATGGGTAAAGTAGTTTCCGGAGATCAATCAAGCATGACCAACCTCGTCATTTCTCTCTTTATCAGAGATGCTTCAGTTGAAAATCTGTGGGAACTGGACGTGCTAGGTATCAGCGATCCTGCCGTAAAGAAAACTAAAACTGAAGAAAACTTTGCAACAATGGAGCACTTTCAGAAAACCGTATCTATTAATGGAGAATTTAGGTATGAAGTCCATTTACCCTGGAAAGAAAACAAATCATTTCTTGTATCTAACAGGGTCATGGCTGAGAAGAGGTTAGTCAACACAAGGAAGAAAGTGGAACATTTTGGACTAGGCGAGACGTATGAAAATATTTTCACCAAGTGGGAAAGGAGTGGTGTTATTGAACCGGTTCAGGAGGATGAAAACTTCAGACACTATCTACCGCATTGAGCTGTTGTGAAGGAAAGTAGTTCAACGACACCTGTTCGTCCTGTATTTGACGCCTCAGCGAAGGAAGCAGGAACCCCTGCTTTGAACGATTGTTTGTATGATGGCCCCAACCTGATTGAGCTAATCCCTGCTATTCTTCTTAGATTCCGAGAGAGGAAAGTAGGAATTATTGCAGACATTGAGAAGGCCTTCCTTCAGATAAGCATACGGAAAGAAGATCGAAACTATATCTGCTTCCTGATGTGGCAGGACGTTGGGAATAATTACAAGATCTTCAAGCATGCCAGGCTGGTTTTCGGCTTAACTTGTAGTCCGTTTCTCCTGGTGGCTGTCTTGGAGTATCACCTGAAGAAGTACTTGGAAAACCCGCAATTCAATCCCCTATTCATCGAGAGACTTCTACAGAGCTTCTACGTGGACAACGTTGTCACTAGCCTTGACAGGGAATCGGAGGTGGGCGAGTTTATCAATCAAGCTAGTAGGGTATTATCAGAAGGCAGTTTTAATTTGAGGGGATGGCAGTTCTCTCAGGATGATGACCAGTCTGCTACCCTTTCATCTGTTTTGGGACTGTTATGGGATCGACAGGAGGATACACTTACTTTAAATTTGCATTGGTTGAATAGCCTTCAGGTGAGAGAAGTGACGAAAAGGACAATTCTGTCACTCGCACATCGAATTTTTGATCCAGTTGGTGTGACATGTCCTGTCACCCTTTGTGTTAAACTGTTGATTCAAAGGACCTGGAAGACTCATATAAGATGGGATAGTGCAGTTGATGAGAAGTCCAGAGACGAGTTTCTGGCCTGGGTAAAGGATCTACCTCACCTGGTAGAAATTAAGATTCCTCGATGGTTTGGAAGAAGTGACCATGTGCAAATTCATGTCTTCTGTGATGCCAGCCAACTTGCATACGCAGCAGTAGTCTTCATAAGATGCGATTCCAACAATCAAGTGAGTGTACAGTTATGTGATGCAAGATCTCGTGTGGCCCCCCTCAAGGAAGTGACAATCCCCAGATTGGAATTGCTGGCTGCTACAATTGGTGCACGGTTGCTTAAATGTGTGTTGGAATCTATTTCACTGGAAGTTCATGAGTTTTTTCTCTGGTCTGACTCGTCCACAGTTCTAGCATGGATCTGCAGGACTGAGAACTGGTCGGTGTTTGTCCGCAATCGTGTGAATGAGATCAGGAATTTGACCAATTTAAACTGCTGGCGACATGTTCCAGGTTCATTGAATCCAGCTGTTCTGCTTCGCAATTAGTAGCCTCTCGATGGTGGGAGGGACCTGCCTGGTTGTACGAATCTCCAGATTGTTGGCCTCAAACAAAAGTGGTGTATGACGAAGAGAGTATCGCAAAGGAAATGAAGAAAAACCCTGTGAATTCTATGACTGTAACCAATGAAGGTCCCCTCTGGTATGCCAGGTATTTTTCCAGCTATCACAGAATAGTTCATCTAATCGCATGGATTCTTCGTTTCTGTAAGAATTGTCTTAGACGTGAGAGGATCTCGCAAGAAAATCTGCATGTTGAAGAGTTAGAAAGGGCTGAAATTAGACTCATTTCTATAATTCAACGAGAAAGCTTCCACGGATTAGTTGATAAACGTCTATCTTCACTACATCCATTCCTGGAAGATGGTGTTCTCAGAGTTAAAACGAGACTACTACTGCGAGAAGATTTGAAGCAATTCAGGTTCCCAATGATTCTCCCGGCGAACCATGTCATCACCTCTCGCTTGATTATGGATGAGCACGTGAAAGAAAATCACATTGGAGTACAACTTCTTCTTAATCATCTGAGACAACGCTTCTGGATCATCGGTGGAAGGAGGACAGTTAGAAAAATTATAATAAAATGTGTCAAGTGCCGGAGGCATGATGGACAACATACCGAAATCGCTCAGGCCCCTCTTCCCCTGGACCGCATACGGGAAGCCTGTGTATTTGAAGTGATAGGAGTGGACTTGGCAGGTCCGGTGTTCCTGAGGGATGAAAGTAAAGCTTGGATTGTAGTTTTCACATGTGCGGTGTATCGCGCTGTTCATCTCGAAATGGTTACTTCTCTCTCCACAGAGGCGTTTGTGCAAGCGTTCCGGCGGTTTGTAGCAAGAAGAGGACGCCCCTCTGTGATTTACTCAGACATTGGTACAAATTTCACGGGTACAGATAACGCGTTTCAAAGTGTTGACTGGGAGAATATTTCCAAACACCATTCGGTTGAACGTATTACTTGGGGATTTAATCCCCCTAGTGCTCCTTGGTGGGGAGGCTTCTGGGAAAGGTTAATACGTCTAATTAAACAGCTTCTGAAACGAGTTTCGGGTAAAGCCTGTCTAACTTACCAAGAAATGCTTACCCTTCTCTGCAGTATAGAAGCCACCATAAATGCAAGACCGCTAACATATCTGACCGATGGATGTGAAGATATAAGTCCACTCACCCCTGCCTGCTTTCTACAAGAAATTAAGACAACTGGAGTTCCAGAATGTGATGCATTGGATGCTATAACCCTGAATCAAAGAAATCGTCATCTTCTGAACCTAAGAATGGCATTGAAAAAAAGATTCCAGCAGGAATATCTGGGACTTTTGGCACTCGGTAAACCGAGTTGTAAACCAACTCTTTTGTTCAAGAGAGGTGACATTGTCCTAGTTGGATCAGATGGCACTAAGAGGATAGATTGGCCCCTTGGAAAAATTGTGGACTTGTTCCCTGGAACTGATGGTAATACAAGACTTGCAAGGGTTGTTACATCTAAAGGAGAACTCTTGAGACCGATACAGCGACTCTACCCACTAGAAGTACCTGATGAAGACAGCACACCTTTAAGGACTGGCTTGAATAAGAAAACGGCTACTGCTTTAGGAGAGCCGACTGGAACTGGTGTTCAACCCCCAAAGACTACACGTTCGGGTAGAACTGTCAATGTTCCTGCAAGATATGTGGAGTAGTTGAGGATGTCTTGTTGAGGATGTCTTTCCTCAACGGTGGGAGGATGTGACAGACAGTTGGCAACAGTTATTTCTTTTTTGTGAGAAAAGAAGGACAAGGAACAGTGCATCCAAGATGGAGTCTTTTGAGTGTTATTTGTAATGTGTGTGCATTTTTCTTGTGAATAAATATCTTTTCATTTTCCCGAATAAGTACGAAGTGACGTTTCTGTTCGTAACACTATATATTGGCGTGTAGATTTGCCACGTATGCCAGTAAATCCTCCTGATTACAGGCCTTTATCCAGTCATTATATCTGGATTAGGAATGAGGAATTTGTGAATTAATGGATAGGTGTTTGAGGGACTGGCATCTCATGGATATTAAAACCAGAATTATTCGATGAAACGTGTGATATTTGTATTTACCGCTCCAATGCACGAGGAAACCGGAATGCTGTTATGTCCAGTGTGACAAGAACTGCGCAAAAAATTACCGCAAAGATGTTGGTTTCCCACATTTCTGCCATTGGTTAAAATGCAAAATTATATTTCTGAGTTGATTTTAATAATTACAAACAATGTTTTCTTCAGACAAAATCGACAGGCCGCACTCAATGAATACGGGTAGACTGCTCTCTCGCGGATACATGGTTAACCGTCGCCGCCATGCGTGCGTGCGTGCGGTGCATCCGGAACCGGCCGATTCAAAACCATGACGAAAAATTTACATGGTAAAGGCAAGACCAACTACAATCCTCAGACCTTAATGTAGAAAAAACATGGCGGTGATGGTTGCCCTATCAATAGCTAAGATCATGTCATCGGGCTTGTCACAGTTCGTGTAAATTATTATTTTTACTCACCTAAGAGCATAAAAGATATCACAAGACGAGACTAGGTTCCGAAGAAATATGCATCAATAATTTAGACTTACCTGAATTAATTTATCTATATAGTGCTGGCCTCGAATTACAGGTTTCTTCATCTTCACCCAAGGGGCAGCTACAATAGTCTCACTGTTTCTGTGGTTGAATAAGAAGCTTTTTGGCGAGTTATCACGATTTGTATTTAAGTTCAGTAATTATAGATTAATATTATTAGCATAAAATCAAACAGATTCTGAAGTAGGAGAGAAGAAAGTACCCGGTTACTGAAGTGCTATCCCAGCACATGCAGAGTATTTGTGTATACAATCGGAATGAGAATAAGTAGTGTGTTTTGATCGGTTCAAAACCCTCCACCTCCACACCCTCCACACAAGATGGCGGCGGTGCGATATCTCTCGAACTTATGGTTGGATTTTAACAAATGAGGTGTCATTGAACTCGGGCTGACACCCCCTTTCCAATGGACAACATATTTCCACCCCAAAAATAAAACCTACCCTACTAAGGGGTGAAATTGATTTTTTTTTAGAGAATCTCTCTTTCCAATTGCAACATGTGAGAGTTTGAATGCCGATATGGAATGTAACGTTGTTCTGCAAACCAATAATCAAAGAGGGGCATGTTAGGCCTTGAGGTGAGAGCCCCTGTTATTGTTGACGAGCCCCCTGCTGTCGGGCCCGTGTTGATGGGTTATTGTTGACAGGTCCTTGTGGACGAGTCCTTGTGGACAAGTCCTTGTGGACAAGTCCTTGTGGACAGGTCCTTGTGGACGAGTCCTTGTCCCTTTGGACTGATCCCTTTGGACGGGTCCCTTTGGCCTGGTTCCTACGGACTAGCCCATGAATTTATCTAAATTATGTCAAAGGGCCTAACTACATTTGTGTGTGTTGAATTGACGTTGTTCACCACTACTATAATGGAATAACGATATGAAAGGAAAGTGACGAAATACATGTGAACACGTGTGAAATGACCTTATTACCGTCCTCCTTGTGAAACAAGTCACATCCTGTTTTGCTTCATACGTGAGAAAATGTGAGTTCGAACCCGTGGTCGGATTTTGACGAATGAGTTGTCATTGAACTCGGGCTGATACCCCCTTTCCAATGAACAACATATTTCCACTCCAAAATAAAACCTACCCCTACTAGGGGGTGAAATTGTAATTTTTTTTAGAGAATCTCTCTTTCCAATTGCAACATGTGAGAGTTTGAATGCCGATATGGAATAAAACGTTGTTCCACACAAGAGACATGTGTTTGGTGGATAGCCACTATGAATTAACATGCTAGTTTTTGTTTTTTGTTTTTTACGCATGCCCACTCATAGCTTTTGTAAGAGGGAAGGCTTTTTAAAAGATGGCCGCTGTAGTGTAACCTAACCTAACCCAACCCACGAGTGGTGATCAAAAAGTATTTTAAGTGACGCTTGTCGATTGGCAAACCAATAATCAAAGAGGGATGTCAGGCCTTGAGGTGATAGCCCCTTTTGATTGATCCCTGTTGATTGATCTCTGTTGATTTGTCCCTTTGGACTGGTCTCTGTTGACTAGCCCCTTTTGGACGGGTCCTTTTTGACAGGGGGTCATTTTTGATGGATCCTTTTTGACAGGTGCTTTTCGACGGGTCCCTGTTGACGAGTCATTGCTGACGGGTCCTTGTTGATGAGTCCCTGTGGACGGGTCATTGTTGACGGGTCCCTATTGACAGGTCATTGTTGACAGGTCATTGATGACAGGTCATTGTTGACGGGTCATTGTTGATGGGTCCTTGCTGACAAGTCCCTGTTGATGGGTCCCTGTGGAAGGGTCTCTTTAGACCGGCCCCTTTGGACTGGTCCCTATGGACCGGCCCATGAAATTTATCCAAATTATGTCAAAGGGCCTAACTACATTTATGTGTAAAGCAGTGTGTTGAACTGACGTTGTTCACCAGTCCTTACTACTACAATTGGATAACGATATGAAAGGAATTGATTAACTAGACATGAGTTAACTACCAACGAAACACTTTGGCGACTCTGCTTGTTATTGACCAATGAGTAGGGTTTTAGAAAAACTGTTTGCTATTTTGGGTTATATACAAAAAATGCTTAGACCTTTTGAGTGACTATGTTTGCTAAACAAGACATTATACCAGACACGATTAGGATTCTTATGTAGCTCAGACAAGGAAAGAATTTCTACAGAATCTGTTGACATTGAATATAGATTTAGGTATTAGGAAGTCATTTTGAAGGCCTTTGTCTGGAGCGTGGCACTCTATGAAAGTAAAACTTAGACAATTGGTGTAGCAGAAAAGTGGAGAATTGAAGTGTTTGAAATGTGGTGTTACAGGAGAATGATGAAGATTAGATGGGTAAATAGGGTTACTAACAAAGAGGTATTAAGACGAGTGGGGGAGAAGAGATGTATCTGGCGACTGTTAATGAAGTAAAGAGATAGGTTGGTAGAACACGTACTAAGACACCCAAGAATAGCAAACTTAGTTAAGGAAGAAAGGTTCGAGGACGAGAACTGTAGGGGTAGACCAAGTTTAGAATATGTTAAACAGATAGCCTTGAATGTAGGGTGTGGTAGCTATATAGAGATGAAACGATTAGCTCGGGACAGATAGGCGCTGAGATCTGCATCAAACCAGTCAAAGGACTAAAGACTCAAACAACAACATGTAAGTTCACTAAAATAATGTTGTGTAACGGTATATGTTAGTCAACGAACAGTAATGCATTACTAAAACCCATGACACGATACCTAAGAGCTTTTCTAAAATGATTTTAAAATGCCTTTAAGCCTATATTGAACACCCAGTTCACAAGACTCATAACTGCAATGTTATGGTAAAACAAAACAAAATCTATATTTCAAAACAAGCAAGTGGTTTAGTCAATGTATACTGGAAAAAGTTTTGTAAACACTCAAGTCCTCAAGACTAATTAAATTAGTAACTGTCAGGTTGACCGAGTGGTTAAGGTGTTTGACTTAAGATCAAATTTTCTGTATAAGGAAGCATGGGTTCGAATCCCTTACCTGACATAACTATTGCCTTGACATGGCTTGGCCACACTGCATTATTATGACACTCGGTACACAAACCATAGATATAGTGTATTGTTTAAGGCCACTCTCTTTCTGAACATAGTCAGAGACTGTTGATGGTTAACAATTGTATTAATAGTGGGACATGGGGATAGTAATTAAGAAAAACAGACAATACCCATACAATATTTTTATTAAATTCATTTTATAATAGTTACACACTGAATTCAAGTCTATCTCTTTACCATTGTTCTATATAGATTTTTAAACACAACGCTTGTTGTAGATCCTTTTACAACTTTCTCCAGGTACTCTTGCTCTTAAAAACTGGGGAAGCCGCAATGGTTTTATAAACATAAAACCCTCATCCTCTTCTTTTTCATAATTATCATCATCATCATCATCATCATCATTATGAATATTATCATCAAAATTATTATAGTCATTGTCACCATCATTATCATCATCATCATCATTCTCAACATCACTAGAACTATCCAATTCCTCTTGTTTGTTTTCCACAGGGACCTCGTGTAGAGTCTGCGTTGCTTTTGATAGTGTTAAGGGTTTTTTGAACGATGGTATTTGTCCTAACATGTCTTTTTGAGGTGATGATGAATGCTTTTTAACAAACAATGCACTATCTTGAGCAGCAATATATTTTTCTTGGACTTGCTTTTTTACCTGGGTTAGAGTATTTTGCGTATTTAAATGTGAATTAATTTGAGATTCACAATGATGTTCTTTTGAAGTAAGTACGTTGGAGTCTTTTGTTTTAATCATTCCTCGACACTTTTTGGATCGTTGTTTTGAACATCGCCAAATAACAGTTCCATCTTTATTGGTTGTTTTTACAATATATGTATATCCTTTATAGAAGACACATGGCTTGCCATGACTGGTTGTTGAGACTTCCATATCAACTAATACATATGAATTAAATTTTAGTAAAGTCACATGAACGATCTTTAGATTACAAGTGATTTACACACACACACACACACTTTCCTAAATGTCAAGATTTATGGATGTTGTTTTCCGCCAACAGCTGCTTACTGCGTATGACAAGGCTGGAGACTGGTAGCTGAGACGGTCTTTCACGATGTGAACACTGTAACAGGCAGTAGTCAACTGACAATATTCTTATACCCTAGTCAAGGTTAACAGGTACTTACTGCGTATGACAAGACCGTACACTCGTAGGTTAGACCGTATTTCTTGTTTGTTGCTAAGGATCCCATATATACCCTAGACATGTTAGTTCTGAACACTTAGTGGTTAATTGTATATATTGAATTTAAATATACAGCTCATACAAGCACGTTTTGCGGATGGGAGTGGTGAGAGGCTGGCAAAAAAGGAAATGTTTTAGTTTAATGAAACGTCATGTCCTAGTAGGCGTGATTTATAGTAGACGCAATTGATAGTAGACGTAATTGATAGTAGGTGTAATCGATACTAGACGTGATTAATAGTAGACGCAATTGATACTAGGCGTGATTGATAGTAGGCGTGATTTGTAGTAAGCGCGATTTATAGTAGACGCAAATGATAGTAGGCGCGATTGATAGTAGGCGTGTTTGATAGTAGACGCGATTGATAGTAGGCGCAATTTGACATGGGCGCGACTCAGATCATTTTTGATATCATAAAGTTACAGTGTCAATGTTTATACAAAGTACAAGGTAGAGGGTATTTTAAGACATAACCTCAGCTCACTTAACATAACCTAACTTTACCTAACCTAACTTTGTCACGTGACATGTTCTACAAGTTTAGACTTGCTTTAAGACTGATTATGACGTCATAGATTGATGGGAGGGGTGAGAGGCTGACAAAAAAGGAAATGTTCTGGTTTAATGAAACGTCATGTCCTAGTAGGCGCGATTTATAGTAGACGCAATTGATAGTAGGCGCGATTAATAGTAGACGCAATTGATAGTAGACGTGATTGATAGTAAGCGTGATTTGACATGAGCGCGATTTATAGTAGACGCGAAAGATAGTAGGCGCGATTGATAGTAGGCGTAACTAGACATGGACGAGATTTATACTAGATGCAATTGATAGTAGGCGCGATTGATAGTAGGTGTAATTGGTAGTAGGCGCGATTTGACATGAGCGCGATTTATAGTAGACGCAAATGATAGTAGGCGTGATTGATAGTAGACGCAATTGATACTAGGCGTGATTGATAGTAGGCGTGATTTGTAGTAAGCGCATTTCATAGTAGGCTCAATTGATAGTAGATGCAATTGATAGTAGACGTGATTGATAGTAGGCGCGATTGATAGTAGACGTGATTGATATGGACGTGACTTAGATCATTTTTGATATTACAAAGTTACAGTGTCAATGTTTATACAAAGTACAAGGCAGAGAGGGGGTATTTTAAGACTTAACCTCAGCTCACCTAACATAACCTAACTTTACCTAACCTAACTTTGTCACGTGACATGTTCTACAAGTTTAGACTTGCTTTAAGGCTGACTATGACTATGACGTCATAGATTGATGAGAGGGGTGGGAGGCTGACAAAAAAGGAAATGTTTTGGTTTAATGAAAAGTCATGTCCTAGCAGGCGCGATTGGTAGTAGACGCAATTGATAGTAGACGCGATTAATGGTAGGCGCAATTGATAGTAGGTGTGATCAGGTACTTACTGCATATCAAAAGGCTGTACACTCGTGTGTTAGACACTCTATCTTGTTAAGGACCCCTATATATTCCCTATATAAGGCTATACATGTTAGTTCTAAACACTTAGTGGTTATTTGTATTTTAAATTTATATACACCGGTTATACAAGCACGTTTTTTCACACAGTAAAACTTTGTCAAATAGCCACATGCGACACGCAAAGTATGTTTCCGCTATCTAGCGGTGACTATGGAAACTACCTGAACATATCCTAATCTAATCCTAGCTAACTTCACCTGACGTGACCATACCGGTTTGTAAGCAACAACAACAACACACTAAGATTCCATGAATTCCAGAGTACTTTTAGATTAATTATCGACTCTCAACTCTTATAACTATGTCTATCCCACTCTGTCAAAAACACGATTTTTTTAAAAATTTTTTGCTTGATGTCAATACTAAAGTGATAATGGGTTTTCCGATTCTATCACTATAAATTCATTACCCCCACTCTTATCTCGGTCTCGACAACAACCATGCCTATTTTTATTATGTCAGATGATGTAATGTTCGAGTGCAAAGTGGGTGTAAAAGTGAGTGCAAAGTGAGTGCAAAAGTGAGTGCAAAGTAAGTGTAAAAGTAGTTGTAAAAGTGAGTGCAAAGTGAGTGCAAAAGTGAGTGCAAAAGTGGGGTGTAAAAGTGGTACCCTATTTGTAATGGCTTATTTGACAAGTTATTTTGTGGTACCCTATTCGAAATGGCTTATTTCACAAGTTGTTTTTGTCAATGTATTTAGAGGATATTTCTCTTGTTCATGGAAAGTATCTCAGCCCTTTTTATGATAGCATAATGCTTACCGTCATGTTTGTAAGCAACAACAACACGCTAAAATTCCAAGAATCCAAACTACTCTAAGGTTAATGATGGTCTCTCAACTCCATTCCACGCCTAGTCAAAAACATTATACATTTCAATTTTTTCAAAAAAGGTAAATTGAGAAAGTAGACTATATATTTAAACTAAAAAATCATATGCTAACTCCAACACCTACGTCTATCCCATTCTCAATCAAAAAAAATATATATATTCTTTAAATTTTTCCAAAAAATATTTGGAAAGTAGGCTATAATTTGAAAACTAATCATCCTAAAAAGTCATATATAGACTCAAACCAATGGCTTTTATGTCCTTAATCGTTAGAACAAAACATGGAATTGGACATTTTTCCAAATATTGATCATTTTTAAAAATGGGCTATATTTTGTAAACTATGAATTACACAAAAAAATGTGTTTGACATAAAAATGACAGGTATTTACCCCCTCTACCCACAAACCAAGACCCAGGTCTCTGGGACAAAATCCAAAAAGGTTCAATATTGAAAGTAGACGATATTTTGAAAACTAATCATTCTAAAAAGTCATATATAGACTCAAACAAATGTCCTTTAAGTCCCTTAACGTTAGAACAAAACTTAACATTTTTTTCATTTTTTCAAAAAAAAAGTCCAATTTTCAAAATTGCCTATATTTTGGAAACTAAGAATTAGTTCCAAAATGGCGGTCGTAGCTTAACTCAACCTAACCTAACCCTACGAGGTGTGATCAAAAAGTTCCAAAATGGCTGCCGAAGCTCAACTTAACCTTTGATTGATCCCTGTTGATTGACCCCTTTTGATTGATCTCTGTTGATGTATCCCTTTGGACTGGTCCCTGTTGACTAGCCCCTTTGGACGGGTCCTTTTTAAAGGGGGAGTCATTTTTTACGGGTCCCGGAGGACGGGTCCTTGTTGACGGGTCCCTGTGGGCGGGCCCCTTTGATATAATTTGGATAAAATGCACGGGCCAGTCCATAAGGATCAGTCCAAAGGAACCGCCCACAGGGACCCGTCAACAAGGACCCGTCCTCCGGGACCCGTAAAAAAAAGACTCCTCCTTTAAATAGGACCCGTCCAAAGGGGCTAGTCAACAGGGACCAGTCCAAAGGGATACATCAACAGAGATCAATCAGAAGGGGTCAATCAACAGGGATCAATCAAAGGTTAAGTTAAGCTACGGCAGCAATTTTGGAACTTTTTTATCACACCTCGTAGGGTTAGGTTAGGTTGAGTTAAGCTACGACCGCCATTTTGGAACTAATTCTTAGTTTCCAAAATATAGGCAATTTTGAAAATTGGACTTTTTTTTTTGAAAAAATGAAAAAAATGTTAAGTTTTGTTCTAAAGTTAAGGGACTTAAAGGACATTTGTTTGAGTCTATATATGACTTTTTAGAATGATTAGTTTTCAAAATATCGTCTACTTTCAAAATTGAACCTTTTTGGATTTTGTCCCAGAGACCTGGGACTTGGTTTGTGGGTAGAGGGGGTAAATACCTGTCATTTTTATGTCAAACACATTTTTTTGTGTAATTCATAGTTTACAAAATATAGCCCATTTTTAAAAATGTTCAATATTTGGAAAAATGTCAAATTCCATGTTTTGTTCTAACGATTAAGGACATAAAAGCCATTGGTTTGAGTCTATATATGACTTTTTAGGATGATTAGTTTTCAAATTATAGCCTACTTTCCAAATATTTTTTGGAAAAATTTAAAGAATATATATATTATTTTTGACTGAGAATGGGATAGACGTAGGTGTTGGAGTTAGCATATGATTTTTTAGTTTAAATATATAGTCTACTTTCTCAATTTACCTTTTTTGAAAAATTTGAAATGTATAATGTTTTTGACAAGACGTGGAATGGAGTTGAGAGACCATCATTAACCTTAGAGTAGTTTGGATTCTTGGAATTTTAGTGTGTTGTTGTTGCTTACAAACATGACGGTAAGCATTATGCTATCATAAAAAGGGCTGAGATACTTTCCATGAACAAGAGAAATATCCTCTAAATACATTGACAAAAACAACTTGTGAAATAAGCCATTACGAATAGGGTACCACAAAATAACTTGTCAAATAAGCCATTACAAATAGGGTACCACTTTTACACCCCACTTTTGCACTCACTTTTGCACTCACTTTTGCACTCACTTTGCACTCACTTTTACAACTACTTTTACACTTACTTTGCACTCACTTTTGCACTCACTTTGCACTCACTTTTACACCCACTTTGCACTCGAACATTACATCATCTGATATAATAAAAATAGGCATGGTTGTTGTCGAGACCGAGATAAGAGTGGGGGTAATGAATTTATAGTGATAGAATCGGAAAACCCATTATCACTTTAGTATTGACATCAAGCAAAAATTTTAAAAAAAATCGTGTTTTTGACAGAGTGGGATGGACATAGTTATAAGAGTTGCGAGTCGATAATTAATCTAAAAGTACTCTGGAATTCATGGAATCTTAGTGTGTTGTTGTTGTTGCTTACAAACCGGTATGGTCGTGTCAGGTGAAGTTAGCTAGGATTAGATTAGGATATGTTCAGGTAGTTTCCATAGTCACCGCTAGATAGAGGAAACATACTTTGCGTGTCGCATGTGGCTATTTGACAAAGTTTTACTGTGTGAAAAAACGTGCTTGTATAACCTGTGTATATAAATTTAAAATACAAATAACCACTAAGTGTTTAGAACTAACATGTATAGCCTTGTATAGGGAATATATAGGGGTCCTTAACAAGATAGAGTGTCTAACACACGAGTGTACAGCCTTTTGATATGCAGTAAGTACCTGATCACACCTACTATCAATTGCGCCTACCATTAATCGCGTCTACTATCAATTGCGTCTACTACCAATCGCGCCTGCTAGGACATGACTTTTCATTAAACCAAAACATTTCCTTTTTTGTCAGCCTCCCACCCCTCTCATCAATCTATGACGTCATAGTCACAGTCAGTCTTAAAGCAAGTCTAAACTTGTAGAACATGTCACGTGACAAAGTTAGGTTAGGTTAAGTTAGGTTATGTTAGGTGAGCTGAGGTTAAGTCTTAAAATACCCCCTCTCTGCCTTGTACTTTGTATAAACATTGACACTGTAACTTTGTAATATCAAAAATGATCTAAGTCGCGTCCATATCAATCACGTCTACTATCAATCGCGCCTACTATCAATCACGTCTACTATCAATTGCATCTACTATCAATTGAGCCTACTATGAAATGCGCTTACTACAAATCACGCCTACTATCAATCACGCCTAGTATCAATTGCGTCTACTATCAATCACGCCTACTATCATTTGCGTCTACTATAAATCGCGCTCATGTCAAATCGCGCCTACTACCAATTACACCTACTATCAATCGCGCCTACTATCAATTGCATCTAGTATTAATCTCGCCCATGTCTAATTACGCCTACTATCAATCGCGCCTACTATCTTTCGCGTCTACTATAAATCGCGCTCATATCAAATCACGCCTACTATCAATCACGTCTACTATCAATTGCGTCTACTATTAATTGCGCCTACTATCAATTGCGTCTACTATAAATCGCGCCTACTAGGACATGACGTTTCATTAAAACAGAACATTTCCTTTTTTGTCAGCCTCTCACCCCTCCCATCAATCTATGACGTCATAATCAGTCTTAAAGCAACTCTAAACTTGTAGAACATGTCACGTGACAAAGTTAGGTTAGGTAAAGTTAGGTTATGTTAAGTGAGCTGAGGTTATGTCTTAAAATACCCTCTACCTTGTACTTTGTATAAACATTGACACTGTAACTTTATGATATCAAAAATGATCTGAGTCGCGCCCATGTCAAATTGCGCCTACTATCAATCGCGTCTACTATCAATCACGCCTACTATCAATCGCGCCTACTATCATTTGCGTCTACTATAAATCGCGCTTACTACAAATCACGCCTACTATCAATCACGCCTAGTATCAATTGCGTCTACTATTAATCACGTCTAGTATCGATTACACCTACTATCAATTACGTCTACTATCAATTGCGTCTACTATAAATCACGCCTACTAGGACATGACGTTTCATTAAACTAAAACTTTTCCTTTTTTGCCAGCCTCTCACCACTCCCATCCGCAAAACGTGCTTGTATGAGCTGTGTATTTAAATTCAATATATACAATTAACCACTAAGTGTTCAGAACTAACATGTCTAGGGTATATATGGGATCCTTGGCAACAAACAAAAAATACGGTCTAACCTACGAGTGTACGGTCTTGTCATACGCAGTAAGTACCTGTTAACCTTGACTAGGGTATAAGAATATTGTCAGTTGACTACTGCCTGTTACAGTGTTCACATCGTGAAAGACCGTCTCAGCTACCAGTCTCCAGCCTTGTCATACGCAGTAAGCAGCTGTTGGCGGAAAACAACATCCATAAATCTTGACATTTAGGAAAGTGTGTGTGTGTGTGTAAATCACTTGTAATCTAAAGATCGTTCATGTGACTTTACTAAAATTTAATTCATATGTATTAGTTGATATGGAAGTCTCAACAACCAGTCATGGCAAGCCATGTGTCTTCTATAAAGGATATACATATATTGTAAAAACAATCAATAAAGATGGAACTGTTATTTGGCGATGTTCAAAACAACGATCCAAAAAGTGTCGAGGAATGATTAAAACAAAAGACTCCAACGTACTTACTTCAAAAGAACATCATTGTGAATCTCAAATTAATACACATTTAAATACGCAAAATACTCTAACCCAGGTAAAAAAGCAAGTCCAAGAAAAATATATTGCTGCTCAAGATAGTGCATTGTTTGTTAAAAAGCATTCATCATCACCTCAAAAAGACATGTTAGGACAAATACCATCGTTCAAAAAACCCTTAACACTATCAAAAGCAACGCAGACTCTACAAGAGGTCCCTGTGGAAAACAAACAAGAGGAATTGGATAGTTCTAGTGATGTTGAGAATGATGATGATGATGATAATGATGGTGACAATGACTATAATAATTTTGATGATAATATTCATAATGATGATGATGATGATGATGATGATGATAATTATGAAAAAGAAGAGGATGAGGGTTTTATGTTTATAAAACCATTGCGGCTTCCCCAGTTTTTAAGAGCAAGAGTACCTGGAGAAAGTTGTAAAAGGATCTACATCAAGCGTTGTGTTTAAAAATCTATATAGAACAATGGTAAAGAGATAGACTTGAATTCAGTGTGTAACTATTATAAAATGAATTTAATAAAAATATTGTATGGGTATTGTCTGTTTTTCTTAATTACTATCCCCATGTCCCACTATTAATACAATTGTTAACCATCAACAGTCTCTGACTATGTTCAGAAAGAGAGTGGCCTTAAACAATACACTATATCTATGGTTTGTGTACCGAGTATCATAATAATGCAGTGTGGCCAAGCCATGTCAAGGCAATAGTTATGTCAGGTAAGGGATTCGAACCCATGCTTCCTTATACAGAAAATTTGATCTTAAGTCAAACACCTTAACCACTCGGTCAACCTGACAGTTACTAATTTAATTAGTCTTGAGGACTTGAGTGTTTACAAAACTTTTTCCAGTATACATTGACTAAACCACTTGCTTGTTTTGAAATATAGATTTTGTTTTGTTTTACCATAACATTGCAGTTATGAGTCTTGTGAACTGGGTGTTCAATATAGGCTTAAAGGCATTTTAAAATCATTTTAGAAAAGCTCTTAGGTATCGTGTCATGGGTTTTAGTAATGCATTACTGTTCGTTGACTAACATATACCGTTACACAACATTATTTTAGTGAACTTACATGTTGTTGTTTGAGTCTTTAGTCCTTTGACTGGTTTGATGCAGATCTCAGCGCCTATCTGTCCCGAGCTAATCGTTTCATCTCTATATAGCTACCACACCCTACATTCAAGGCTATCTGTTTAACATATTCTAAACTTGGTCTACTCCTACAGTTCTCGTCCTCGAACCTTTCTTCCTTAACTAAGTTTGCTATTCTTGGGTGTCTTAGTACGTGTTCTACCAACCTATCTCTTTACTTCATTAACAGTCGCCAGATACATCTCTTCTCCCCCACTCGTCTTAATACCTCTTTGTTAGTAACCCTATTTACCCATCTAATCTTCATCATTCTCCTGTAACACCACATTTCAAACACTTCAATTCTCCACTTTTCTGCTACACCAATTGTCTAAGTTTTACTTTCATAGAGTGCCACGCTCCAGACAAAGGCCTTCAAAATGACTTCCTAATACCTAAATCTATATTCAATGTCAACAGATTCTGTAGAAATTCTTTCCTTGTCTGAGCTACATAAGAATCCTAATCGTGTCTGGTATAATGTCTTGTTTAGCAAACATAGTCACTCAAAAGGTCTAAGCATTTTTTGTATATAACCCAAAATAGCAAACAGTTTTTCTAAAACCCTACTCATTGGTCAATAACAAGCAGAGTCGCCAAAGTGTTTCGTTGGTAGTTAACTCATGTCTAGTTAATCAATTCCTTTCATATCGTTATCCAATTGTAGTAGTAAGCACTGGTGAACAACGTCAGTTCAACAAACTGCTTTACACATAAATGTAGTTAGGCCCTTTGACATAATTTGGATACATTTCATGGGCCGGTCCATAGGGACCAGTCCAAAGGGGCCGGTCTAAAGAGACCCTTCCACAGGGACCCATCAACAGGGACTTGTCAGCAAGGACCCATCAACAATGACCTGTCAACAATGACCTGTCATCAATGACCTGTCAACAATGACCTGTCAATAGGGACCCGTCAACAATGACCCGTCCACAGGGACTCATCAACAAGGACCCGTCAGCAATGACTCGTCAACAGGGACCCGTCGAAAAGCACCTGTCAAAAAGGATCCATCAAAAATGACCCCCTGTCAAAAAGGGCCCGTCCAAAAGGGGCTAGTCAACAGAGACCAGTCCAAAGGGACAAATCAACAGAGATCAGTCAACAGGGATCAATCAAAAGGGGCTATCACCTCAAGGCCTGACATATCCCTCTTTGATTATTGGTTTGCCAATCGACAAGCGTCACTTAAAATACTTTTTGATCACCACTCGTGGGTTGGGTTAGGTTAGGTTACACTACAGCGGCCATCTTTTAAAAAGCCTGCCCTCTTACAAAAGCTATGAGTGGGCATGCGTAAAAACAAAAAACAAAAACAAGCATGTTAATTCATAGTGGCTATCCACCAAACACATGTCTCTTGTGTGGAACAACGTTTTATTCCATATAGGCATTCAAACTCTCACATGTTGCAATTGGAAAGAGAGATTCTCTAAAACAAAATACAATTTCACCCCCTAGTAGGGGTAGGTTTTATTTTGGAGTGGAAATATGTTGTTCATTGGAAAGGGGGTATCAGCCCGAGTTCAATGACAACTCATTCGTCAAAATCCGACCACGGGTTCGAACTCACATTTTCTCACGTATGAAGCAAAACAGGATGTGACTTGTTTCACAAGGAGGACGGTAATAAGGTCATTTCACACGTGTTCACATGTATTTCGTCACTTTCCTTTCATATCGTTATTCCATTATAGTAGTGGTGAACAACGTCAATTCAACACACACAAATGTAGTTAGGCCCTTTGACATAATTTAAATAAATTCATGGGCTAGTCCGTAGGAACCAGGCCAAAGGGACCCGTCCAAAGGGATCAGTCCAAAGGGACAAGGACTCGTCCACAAGGACCTGTCCACAAGGACCTGTCAACAAGGACTTGTCCACAAGGACTCGTCCACAAGGACTCGTCCACAAGGACCTGTCAACAATAACCCATCAACACGGGCCCGACAGCCGGGGGCTCGTCAACAATAACAGGGGCTCTCACCTCAAGGCCTAACATGCCCCTCTTTGATTATTGGTTTGCAGAACAACGTTACATTCCATATCGGCATTCAAACTCTCACATGTTGCAATTGGAAAGGGAGATTCTCTAAAAAATTCAATTTCACCCCTTAGTAGGGTAGGTTTTATTTTTGGGGTGGAAATATGTTGTCCATTGGAAAGGGGGTGTCAGCCCGAGTTCAATGACACCTCATTTGTTAAAATCCAACCATAAGTTAGAGAGATATCGCACCGCCGCCATCTTGTGTGGAGGGTGTGGAGGTGGAGGGTTTTGAACCGATCAAAACACACTACTAGAATAGTTGCCTGAAATAATCGAACCAACGCTACCGAGATACAATTCAATTAAGACCTCTCGTGGAATTGTCTAAAATCCCGACTAAAACATCACACCGAATTAGTTGATTGAACTATGCAAAGAAGTCGTCGTGTGGATATCTGAACATAATTATAGAGATTACCACACACAAAGGACACGATAATATGTTACCATCTAACCTATTAAACATTCGCTGTTACCGTTTGGAATAGGTGTACGCTGGAAATATTAGATTTAGTAAATGTAGGTAGGAAACCACCATCTCCCTCTTACGGAATTATCGCGGCACACCATCTCGTAATATAAGTACATAATTGGCTAGTTACTCACAACACTTTATTACACACATCATAATAAAAAATAACTTGCAAGCTGTAAGCATCACAAAAGTATGAATAATGACGGAACACAATGAGTTCAATGTTTGGCACGGGGGAAACATCTTCCTTAACCAATAAAACAGAAGTTCTCTGTAATATTTGGCGTGTATACAAGGCAGTGTAGAACATCTGCTAGACTGGTAAGAATTTACGGAGGCACATGAAGCTGAGCGTTCAAGATAACTTCAACGGTTTGGTCTTGCCATAGATGCTCATTGCGTTTTCCCTTTACGTACTTAAGTTCCACACTACCGGTACGTGTACTAAGGTATTATTATATTGTCACAAAAACTAGCAAATCATTGCGGTGTATATTCTTGAGACACTTCTATTAATGCTTTAGTCTTAGGTACTTCAACAACTGCAGTAAATGACACAATGCCATCGGTCGACTGAACAATCTTCACACAATCGAACCAGTCCATAATAAGCGTATTATCACATATTTACACACGATTGCAGTACATTAACGCGTACATGACTTAACAGACATACTGAAGACAATAAAAATTACAGATGAGCAATAGTTTATCCCAACTTTCATCAAACGAAGCTAATCAAAGCTAATATTGTATCCCAGCAACGAATGTAAACAAACAATATCTCGGGCTTCCGCTTACGCCATTTTCACACTTTCGATACCTGCATTAAGGTCTGAGTATTGTAGTTGGTCTTGGTAAAGGCCTGATGTGTCCTTACTGTATTGATATCTATACTGTGACTTAATCAACACGACTGAACTCGTTCATTGCCACTTGGATTCTCCTCCGTGAAGATTATTGTGTACGTGTAGTATTCAAACTTCAATCGCATGATTAGGACACAAGAAGTAAAAACGAGATTTTAAAATTTCGCACAGCTGCCTTCTTGTGGGGTATGGAAACAATTGAAATAAATTAGATGCCAATGGATTAACATTTGTATAAGGATTTACTGTACCAAGTTTTACTGCACTCGGATGGTTCAATTGCGAGAAACGTCCATGTGAATATTTATACTTCGCGTCGCCGCCATGTTGGATTTGTGATCACCAGGTTATTGAAAGCTCTATAGGTGAACTTACGTTCATCGCCCCTATGAACATAAAAAAAAACAGTTTGATTTCTGTAATAGATTCGTAGATATTGAGAACCGTCTAAATATTTCGGATAGTCGCCATGTTGGATTGTTAAATGTATAGGCCATAGAGTCATGTACCATTTAAGGAAAATTATTGCTTAGGTTCATTATTCAAACTTTCACTTCGATCGCATGATTACGAAACAAGAAATAAAAAAGATACGAGCCTTACAGTAGTCGCATACGATGTGTAACATCTGACATGCTACCCCACTATGAAATTGAGATGAAATATATATGAAGTCAATGTATTGGTCATATTATTGTTCGAATATATTCTAAGCATGGAAATATAAGTAATTCTGAATATTTTGCTGTCTGGTACTACTCATTAGTCTTCATTAACACATTTATTATAGTTTGATATAGTCTGAACATTTAGACATGTTAAACAATTTGTGACGAGTGTCTGATAGTGACTGATAATGTAGATGTTAGGCCCCTTATAACAATCATCATGATCATTCATAACTGTAATACTGTATAAACTAACTGTGCAGGCCTGTGAAATTTATAACGTAAGTGAGCTGGTGGTTCTTAGGGCAGGCCACAAAGGTTATGATAGTTATAATTAGGTTAATGGATCCGATCGGGTGATTATCGGCCAACATTCTTGATTTATAAAGCATAACCAGCATGATAAGATAAGATAAGAAAGAAGGAAAAGGAGTAATCAAAGTAGGAGATAAGGAATTGGAAGTAGTGAAACACTTCAAATACTTGGGAAGTGAACTGACTGAAGATGGAAGACTAGATTTGGAAATTAGCAGAAGAATACAACTCGGGAGTGCTTTCTACCAACATGTACGGGGACTAGTATGGAACAAGGATATACCAATTAAGGCTAAAGAAGTTTTGTACAAAGCATATTATGTTCCTATAATGACATATGCAGCAGAGACTTGGACAATGACTATGAGGGATGAGATCAGAGTACAGGCAGCTGAGATGAGATTCCTGAGAAGTATGGTCCAGAAAACGAGGAGGTACAGAGTGATAAATGAAGATATACGGAAAGAACTGGGAGTACAAAAACTAAATGACAAACTGGAGCAAAACAGATTGAGATGGTTTGGACATGTCAAACGGATGAATGAAATAAGGCTACCAAGACGAGCACTGGAACGACGGATGACAGGGAAGAGAGGACGAGGAAGACCAAGAATGCGTTGGATGGACTCGGTGGAGAATAGTATTAGAAAACGGTACCTGGATTGGAACACTGTGTCGGAAGAGGAATGGTGGAACGACAGTATAAAGCGGAGAGGAACCATATTTGCCCCACCCAGTGTCAACTAGAAAAGGGGAAATGAAAATGATGATCATGAACCAGTATAATAGAGTCATATATGTTACTAGTAGGCCTATGCTTCGTCGAGTTTATTACAGTTCAAAATTACTCGTAAAATATTGTATTCACCGTCTTATCATTTCCTAACCATGTACACAATCACCATTTTATGCATTCAAACACTGATATGTCAACTCACCAAAATATCGCATATAGTGATGATACTTCACACTTTTCATTAAAAAAACATCAATATTCAGAAGGAATTGTATTTAACGCCATCTTCAACAGGAACAGTCGGTTAATCACAAGGAATACGCTTGAAGCGGGATTTAAAGTCACTTCATAATGCTATTCTTATGAGAGACAACTTTGTTTTGTCCAACATCAGCTGATTTTATTTTGGCCCCACTGAAATGTTATATTTACTGAAATCGTGCAGGCAGTTATATATCTGTATTTGGTTAACTTCATATTCTTTGTGATTGTGGTGAAAGGTTGAACTAGATTGCTAGTTTTTGGAAGCAAAATGGTTAGCGCAGGTTGGAGCGCTTGTATGGTTGTAAGTTGAACTAGTGGAATAGGAGTGCTTACTCTAAAAAATTCCAGAGAAAGAGAGGGACAATGAGAGTTAAACAAAAAAGAGGGGAGGTTAGAGGTTATTGGCGTTGATAAAAGAAAGCTATTGTATGAAAGATAAACGTGAAGGAAGTTATAGATTGAATCATTCTGTCTTCTTTATTGCATCGTAATGGTTATATGACGATACTTTCTAAAATAAATTGTTCTAAGAAGAGAAACCAGAATAAAATGAGTATTTGATTTATTTTAGAGTATGGCTTTTACTGCCGGGAGTGTCCGAGGACATGTTCGGCTCGCCAGGTTGTAGCTGCTTCGAGACGGACACCCAATGGGTGAGCTACAAGTACCGTTGGGGTGGAAAGTTGGATTGGAAGGACGAGGAGTTGGAAGGTAGCGGCTGTGGCCTATAGTTAGGGACCAACCCCGGCAGTTGCCTGGAAGGAAGATGGGAAACCACAGAAGACCATCTTCAAGGTTGCCGGCGTGGGGATTCGAACCTCCTCGCCTCCCGGATGTGAGCGACTACCAGCAGTCATGCCGTAACGACCACGGCTAACTCACCCGGTAGTATTTGAATGATGATATGAAACTGGAAATTGTATCTTGTTGTGACGGCACTATTGATACAATTTATATTTACATCCCTTGGTGCCACAAAATAGTAAGTGGCATTACGATGAATTGTGGTTATGTTACAGCCTACATTAATCTACCTTGTTTACTGTAGTGTCCTGGTTGGTGTCGGAGACACGTCACGCCTAAAGAGTATTCTCGTGCAACATATTAAAATATTTGTCATAGTGTATAACCTATGAAATGGCGCCCTCCCGCATTATATCTTCTTAGAGATATCTATTTAATTTTTAAAACATTACACCACGGTCGGCCGGTAGAAGCATAGCGGGCGCACTCTCTGTCCTATTGTATGCTCGAAGCATTCCACAGCAAAAGTATAAATGAGAATGTAATGGAAACTTACCAAAAAATACTGATATCAAAACAGTTCTGTAGGAATACTATGAAAGCTTTTAATACCTGGGATATTCCGGCGCTGACATACACGTTTGATCTACTAAGACGGCCAAAGACAGTACCGAATGACACTGATATAAATACAAGAATAACAAAGAGCAAATGCTGAGTCTTTCGTCGGAAATCTACAATTGGGTCAGCGATATTTCCTCAATTTCATAGACACCAGAGTTCGCATGAGCGTTTACCGTTCAGTATGTCATATACATTCCTCATTGTTTCCTCTTACCACTGGCAGTGGTAGATCGAACGAAAGTACAAGAAGCACACTTCCATTCGATCCACCACTGCCAGCGGGCACACTTCCGTTTGATCCACCACTGCCAGCTAGATCGTTCCGATCCATTTCCGTCCATTTTTCAAAATCACTCCCACAAACATATCCAGCAACCGAGTGGAAATATGTTACACATCAAAAATTTAATTTTAAAGTTCGCACAGCCGCCATCTCGAGGTTATGTAAACACTTGAACTAAATTAGATACCAGTGCATTACAATGTGTATAAACATTTTCTGTACCAAGTTTCATTGCGTTTGGATCTTTAAATCGCGAGAAAAGTCTATTTAAAACTTTCAAAGTCACTTGGCCGCCATGTTCGTTTTGTAGCTAACCGTTTTTTGAATGTCTCATAGATAAACTTCCAGTAGTGCCCTTTATCTCCGTACAAAATTTCAGGGTGATACCGGTAATAGTTTCAGAGATATAGAATGCCGGTGAAATATTTCGCACAGCCACCATCTTGAGGTTATGTAAACAATTGAATGAAGTTAGATGTCGGTGCATTACAATGTGTATAAACATATACTGTACCAAGTTTCATTGCGTTTGGTTGGTTAAATCGCGAGAAACGTCTATTTGAAAGTCGCAACTTCGCTTGGCCGCCATGTTGGTTTTGTAGTTACCAGTTTTTTAAAAGTCACATAGGTGAACTTCTAGTAGTTCCCTTGATCACCGTAAAAAATTCCAGGGTGATATCGGTAACAGTTTCTGAGATATTGAATGCTGGTGAAATATTTCGCACAGCCGCCATGTCGGATTGGTGAGACGTAACAAAATTTGAAGAGCACGATCGGGGTCGTCCGGAATAGTGCTATGAACTTACCGGGTTTCATTGAAATCGCTCCAGTCGTTTAGATTTTATTAGGTGGACACACACACACGAATCACATACATACGCACACACACAGAGAGACAGACATACGAACAAAAGGTGATCTCATAAGCCTATTTTTTTCATAAATGAAAATAGGCTAATCAACTCATTTTACGCTCTACGTGGCTTTCCAACTGCTCTGACGGAAGGCGCGAGCGAAACCAAAGATCATAAAGAGGTTCAAAACATATTTTTGATGAAAATATTAAGTTACCAGTCATTAATAATATAATATAATAATAAAAAAATTCAGGGCTCCTTCAACGGAACAATGTTTTGACGGTGAGCTTATGATCAAGCATAAAATTCCTGATTTCCTCAGTCGCGTTGAGTTCAGTATCTATATGTAACCAACAAGAGCCTGTAAGAATCTGTAAGAATCCATCATTTATCTGAATTCAAGTACCTCCCACTTGTTCTTACCCATGTTCCTTTCTCTCTTTCTGTTCTCTCCCGACATCCGGACCTACAGCAGTTTTCCCACGCAATCTGTTTTCACGTGTGTTTTGTTTCAGTGATCAACTACACCCCCGCTGTCTAGATACTCAAACATACTGCACATAGCTCTCCTCCGACTTGTCTAAGCCGTCTATGGCCACGCCACTTTATGGATTGTTGTAATAATACCATATTAATGCATCCTAAGGCCATGGTGAAATAAATATACAATAATTACCACCAAAGAAACAGAAACTAACATTTAACATTGGTACTTTGGTCCCAGCACTATGAGATTGCGTTATTTTACCTTCGGTATCTTAGTTATTCCCATGATCATTCCGAATATGGTGTAAGTGCAGACTGTATATATGTGTACATAATTGTGCACTTCCAAAAAGCACCATCCGTCATTGATAATTATAATTCGTAATAATAATAATGTATGCATGTCTACCCCTTAATAATCCTGTTTTCAACGGGGTTGGAGATTAGATGCGATGAATGTCTATATGACGGTAGGTTTTACGGCTGGATGTTTTACGCCAACCTCATGAGAGGAAATAGTGAGATGAAATGTATGACGATGTGTGAAACTGGACAATGATGTGGAAGGAAGCAGTCGTGGCCTGTTAGAAGATACCGACTCAGCAGAGGTGGAAATGAGAAACCACGGAAATACACCCCAAGGATGGTCGACTATGGGGTTCGAATCCACGTCTACCAAGTCCACAGATAGTTTGTCCCCATGGCCTAGCGCTCCGCGCTTGTGAGCGTAGCTACTGCTGTCGGTATTAGTAATGAAAATCTACATCCTGCTTCCAGTTGATTGACCGGGTCAGGGAATGGAATGAATGAAGCCCCCATCTAGCGGCGGGGATATGAACTGTGCCGGCTGCCGAAGCCTGTCGCACTCCCCTGAGGCAATGATTAAATGGATGGCAGATGAAATGAAATGACAGTGGAGTGTGTTCTGGAATTAAATTTGAAACAGGGAAAACCGAAGTACCCGAAGAAAAACCTGTCTGCCTCCGCTTGTGTCCAGCACAAATCTTACATGGAGTGACCGGGATTTGAACTACGGAAAAAGCGGTGAGAGGCCGGCGGCGTGCTGCCACCTAGGGCAAGGAGGCTTGGTCTATGTGTTATTGGGGTGTAATTAAGTGTATGGCCGGTCGTAGTTGTCAGTTTCGTTACTGTTTGACTATCATGGGCGTGGCATGCTACTCCATAAGAGTGCGACCGTGGCCACAGCTTGAGGTAGGCATGCTTTTATGGTTGGTAGAGGTTGGGCATTATAAGTCTGGCTGTTGTAGCATGTCTCTTGTTATTGTTGATTCGTTGTAGAGGGGTGAGACATCTTTTGTCATCAGTCCCGGTGTGTTGAATATGTGTGATAAACTGTGTTTCTATGCTAACTCTATTAGTGTGTGTAGCTGGAATTGTTAGAGTTAGGGATGTGGTAGGTGCCCTGGGGCTTGAAATAATGTGCTATCCCGGCAATTTCCTTGAGGGAATGTGGAAAATACCAGGGTAAACCACACTCAGGATAGTCGCTGACGGCACTGGGATTAGATCCTCTGATCTCCGGTCTTGATGCAGCTGCCCATTGCAGTCGTGGTGAGTGATTTAACGTGCACGACAACGCCGCGGGACGAATAAGCAGGAATAGTTGTATAACGTCATCTTATACATTCTCAAGGTATATGGAGATAAGGAGCATTAAATAGTGGAAATGAATGGAGACAAACAACATACTTATTTTAAATCGCTTATCGTCCACCTCGGCTTCACTCGCGGACTGAGTGAGGTATCATTCCTCTACCGTCTGAACAAACTTCGTCAACAGATACAGCTGGGGATGATGACAGGCCGACAGCTAACTTGGGTCTAATTATGGAAGGGTCAGGGAAGTCATTTTGGGAGGAAGTCAGCCGTGAACGTGTTGAAAGGAACCATCCCGGCATTTGCCTGGTGGTAGAAGTGGGAAAACCACGAAAACCATTTTCAGGACGGCCGAGGTGGATTCGAACCCACGTTCTCCCGTTGCCATTGCGGCATGAGTTTGTACGTTAGCGCTCTCGGCCCCCACGGTCGGTTTAATATGCGAGTTCAAGAATAAATCATTGGGTGAATTTCGAAATAACATGAAATACGTGGGATCATTACAATGTCCTATGCTGCTGTTCATGTCAACAAAGAAGGACAAACTGTGTTACCGACGAAAACTTATAAAGAACCCAATAAATCAGAGCATAATTCCACTAATCCTTTGTTGGTGCTCTTTGTGAACAAAATAGCTACGGTAAGCGAAAAGGAGGGTATGACAAGAGCTCAGTGATAACAGGTGTGGTACTTTGTTACAGAATTGCACCACTATAATTGGCTGATTTTAATTAAGTTCTCAAAGATTGTTCAAAGATTATTAAGACAACTTGTCAAATTTCACACATGACCAAATAGATGTGGCTGATGTCCATAATGTCTCAAAACCCTTAATTAAATTACAACCTGTAATCACAGCAATGCAGGATATCAGAAAAGTTCAATACACATCCAACTACACGGGGCTGATGACCAAGATATTCCAAGCCCCTCAAATGAATTAACATCAACTACGACATAAATTTAACTGAACAACAAATACTACTGTGCTTGACCAGTGCTGATTGGTACGATTATTATGCAGAGCTGCCATCTGTTGAATGCACTGTAAACGTCCACTTCCCCGGCGCCATCTGGTAGTGTGTTGTTGCGACATGGCAACATAGCGCTAGTATCGCGGCTCGAGTCGAGCAGTCTGTAACACAGAACAATATGGTCTGTAAGCCCGATAGGTCTGTACTTAGCCTCCAATAATAGAAAGCCTACTCAATCGCGGCGTTCTCTGCAACAACAGTGTCCTCCACTGCAGCGCTGATTCCCCACCCAACATTAGCATGTAATGGCATTGCTATCGCAAGGTAATACCAGCATAAATTAATATATAGACTATGTTTGCAGTACATGAACATAAGTTGTTGAGTAGAATGGAGTAAAATATAAGTGATGTTCATCTTTTACTAGTAGGAGTTCGTTTCATCTTCGGATTTCCCTTATATAGCACGCACAACTAACGAAACTAATGTCTGATTTGCACAAGAGTACGGTACGGTTGCACTGAATACTTTTACTGGCGTCCCATAGACCTAGGGGTTCAGTGAAAAGGAACGACTTTAACAATTTTTCTTGATTCTCTTTTCAAATAATTTGTTCTTCTTCTCAAGAAGTAGTCTCGGCGAAACTCATCTGTCATGTCTTAACATTGAGGATGGTGAACCATTTGTTAACTAGCTTCAAGAACTCGATAGTGCCTTCAGCATCCTGAAATTCTTTTATTCCGAACTGAGACCCATATTGCCTCAAGAACTCAAGGGCTGAAATAACATCCGAAGAGAAAATATCGACAGCTCTGCCCACATGCAATTTCTCAAAGGTTGTCGGGTAGATATGTTTGTGTGTCAGTCTTCTAACTAGTTTCACTTTCAAATCCTTTTGCAGGTCGTACAACTTTCTGATGAACCAACCAGATATGGGTTTCCCACTCGGTAGACGCGTGGATTCAAGCCCCACCGTCGGCTGTCCTTGAAATGGTTTTCCGTGGTTTCCCATTTTCAACACCAGGCAAATGCTGGGACAGTACCTTCTGACAGGCCACGGCCGCTACCTTCCACATTCGTGCCCAGTTTCATTCATCTTCATCCATTCCATCTCTCATCCCGACGCGCAGGTCGCCCACGGGCGTCGACTAGAAAGACCTGCACTCGGCCTCTCAGGAGGCTACACGAAAAAAAAATCCTTAAATAACGGCTTCTTCACGTCCAGTAATGCATTCCTTAAATTTTTCAATATATGGCATTGGTCATAAGACAGAAATAAATTGCGTGAACTGTCCAAGGGATGTGGCACGACAGGTAGAGGTGTGCTACCTCCAGAAATTAAGCGGAATAATTTCACATTTGTAGAATGATTATCTGCCACCACACGTACAGTACAACAATAAATGATGCCTTTTCCACTTTATCAATAACTTCAATAGTAAGTTGATGAAGTACTTCAGCTTTTAGGTCCCGAGTAAAAAAGTATGCCACAGGAATTTTAAAATGCGAAGCAAGTCCAACGAACACAAAGCACAGCAGTTTTGTTGTGATTTCTTTTTCTAGGCCTAAATCTTTTTCCAGTCCACCCATTGACACAAGTCCCTGTACTTCATCAGCTGCTTTACAGTAAAGCGCGCATGGTTGGATAGCCATCTCATCTACAATAACTGAGCCAAATGTATTTATTCCCTCAGTAAATTTTGCTTCTTCGTGGAGTCTCTTCACTATTAAACTTGACACCATTACACCAGTAGTGCTTCCAACATAACGTTTGATGGTAGATTTAGAAGGCAAGCTTAACAGTTCGCTACTTCGTATAAATCGGTAACCTGCCGGGAACTTACTGTGCCAGATAATGCAATACCTGATAGTTGAGTCACTCCATCTAGGCTTCTTCTGTAGAAATACTTTAAGCTGTTCTTGTAGAAATTTTGCTTTTAAATTTCCTTCAGCACTCGAAACCTCAATTGCGTCCAAATTATAGACAACCATATTTTTCTCTAGCCTGCTGATTCGTTGCTTGAGTTGCTCTTGGCGACCTTTAAGTGCAGATATTTTTGTCTTGCACGCCTTAGTGACCTACGCAGTGTTCGTAGTATCCTATTCCGTGAGTTCAATTGTCTCATATTTACTTTTGTTTGTGTAGACGCATCTTTCTTGACTAAATCATTAACATTTGAGATGGCAGGTGGGGGAACACCATCCAAAGCACAAGATTCAACCGCAACAAAGCCTGACTTGGGGGATTTTGTACATTTTAATGATACAGTTGATTTGACAATATTTCTTCTTGGCACTCACAGTTTAAGTTTCTTACTTGGTGGGTAGTCACTGAAAACGCTGGGCACCGCATCAGGTTTCAACCGCTTTACCTTTAATTCTGGTCTGTAGTCACATTCGACGAAGTGATTACTACACACGACGGAGCGGTCATTAGGGTTTCATAACTTATGCTTGGTATCACCTACACAATAGAAACATTGTTTGTTGTTCTATCATTAGTGGGGCTTGGACATATTGGTCATTTAGCTCCGTGGACTTGGGTATTGTAGAATCTGTGCCATAACCTGTGTAATTGAGGTGTCTGTAGTAGTGGGTGTATTTGTAATTCAGGTGATGATTGGGAAGTAGGTGGCCGCGGCCTTAAATTAGGAACAATCCGGGTATTTGACTGGAGTAGAGGTGGGAAACCACGGAAAACCACTTCCAGGATGGATGAGATGGGAATTGAACCCACCTCATCTCGGTTTTACGTCATGAAGTTGAGTGTTCCCCGTTCCAGCCCTCAGACCTGAGTTAAATTTCTTGGCAGAGCCGGGAATCCAACCCGGACCTCTGGGCCGACAGACAAGAATGCTAGCCTCTACACGACAAGGTGGTCAGGAGATTATCATCATCATCATCAGAACTGGAGCAATAATAGAAAGTAACGTAATTTTCAGTCACATGGTCAACTTATGCTACAGTACATACCTTGTCTGCTTATTGCTTTAATCCATAATTTCTTTGTCAGCTCTCGACTAGGAAATTCATGAAAACTCGTTCCAGGAACATTATTTCTAGAGCCTTGTTTACAGAACGGAACGCAACAGTATACCATCTTAATAAAGTGGCCTTATTTCAGCTGGTACAATGTGTGTAAATACCGCCAAGTGAACGGATCGTGTGGAGGGTATGCAGCGCCTCTAGCGGCAAACATAGCATCTGCAGGGGGACAGCTCCCAGAGGCCATTGGGCAGGCTTTTTATTATTGGAGGCTAAGGTCTGTATAACACACTACTGCAAATACGCGCTGCGAGAAATGTGGAACTCGATCAACTGTACCCAGCAGCTTAGCTGAACGCTACAGGGCTGCATAGGGAAGCTGCAGTTTGGAGATTAGATTTTCGAATCCCGGCGCTTACAGTGGCCACCCTGAGTGGGTTTCTCTTGCCTTTTCGATACACGCTTCTGGTGAATACCTGAGTAGTATCTTATTTAAAGATTCGGGGCACCTACCTCTATTCTCAACCCTAATCAATACAATTGAAGGGATCGTACCAAAAAACAGGCGAGTCCAAAAATTGACTTTTTGAGATAAATACATCTTCTTCTTCTTCAAGGCCAGCTCTACTTATAGATATTATTGCTGTCTCTAAAAAGCAGACATGTCGGGTTATATAAACCCCTGGCACTACGGCCCATGAAGGGCCTAGGCCTATCAAGCGACCGCTGCCCAGCCATTTGGCCTGCAGATATTGGGGTGACATGTGGTCTGCGCATCCGGTCTCCTCGCCCGTTTTATTTGGTTTCCGTGACCGGGGCGCCGCCTCACTGTCAGACAGCTACTCAATTGTCCTCACGAGGCTGAGTGCACCCCGTTCCAGCCCTCACGCCAGTTTCTAAAATCCCTGACGGAGTCGGGAATCTAACCCGGGGCCTCCGGGTGAGAGGCTGGCGGCGCTATCCCAACACCACGGGGCTGGCGTCGGGTTAGATACGAGTGTGAAATATTGGAGATTCTACAAAAATAAGACAAGTCGAATGCTTTTCCAAGATAATTAATTACCTGGAATGTTCGGCATTCAATAATGATTTGTACTTTGTTAGAATTTACATAACGAATAATCGTGTTTGAGGAGTAAAACGTTTCTCATTTTTGTGTTCAACTAAGATATTTGCAAGAAACGAGGTTTTTATAGGATTTCTCAACTATCCTCATCAAATATATATTTCCTTTATGTGCAATGTAAAGCTCTTAGTGAGACAACGGCAGATCTAAAAGTAATTTTTATTTCATTCAGCACAAATAAAGCTATACTGTTTTTTTTTTAGTTTCTTAACAATTTAATTTTTGGACTTGTCTGGTTCTTGGAATGCACCCTTCAATTGCACATAATGCTGCAGACACCGAAGAAGCACAGGTTGCCAGACAATTTCTATACTCACACAAGTACAGAGGGCAGCTGACCAACATGTTCAAAGGCTCTATAATAATACAACATCAACGAACTTCCTTTGCATCTCTGTCTGTCAACAACACTTTTCTCTTTCTTCACCGATCGTTTATTGCAAATAGACTTTGAAGATTTGGTGCTCCATTATTCTGCCCTTTGCGTGAAGCAGTGATGTGGCACGACATTCAACACAAGCTAACACCAACGCACTGTACTACAGTCCCTTGTTAGGCACAATACCAAAAATTGAATATTAATGACCACATTGATGACCAAGGAGTGGAACAAGTATAGATTGCGATTCCTAAATAAAATGGTGGCATGGACAACACTAAAGAGATAACGATTCATAGGTACGTGTTAAATTCCATGTGTTAATAATCTTTAAATACAGACACAAATCTAACCTGGGGCTTATGCTGCAGAACTCCTTCCTTGTAGTACAAGTAGTAATTTCCGTCCAGACAGTGGTCAGTGGTTCACCTACACCGTCGTCTAACCTAGTATCACGATGGATTTAGAAGAGTTCAGTGGAATCTTTCAATGAAATTGGACAACTAAAAGTAATTTATTAAACAATCGTAAGTCATGATCGAACCTCCCAGGTAGTTGGATATATGTGGCATCGCATTGTTACAAACCTCATACCAACATAAAAGAATTTTAACAAAAAAACATCAGTTTCATAGCGGCAATTCTAAGCAATACATGAAACAAACGAACATTCACGTCCGTACATCATACATGACGTCGTCGAATACACTAAACAATTCCCCTAGACACGTAGGAATCGCGGTACGCCCTTGAACTCAAGTAGGTGACCACCTCGTGGTGCAGGGGTTCGAGTTCGATTTCCGGCTCGGGCAAGAAATTGAATTCTGATCTACGGAGTGGAGCGGGATACACTCAGCCTCGTGGGGCAGAACAGAGATAAGGTTGGTTCGGATTCCATCTCAGTCAACCTATAGGTGGTTCTCCGTGGTTTCCCACTTCTACTTCACGCGAGTGTGGAAACAGTTCCTAACGTCACGGCCTCCTCCTACGCAATCCTAACCCCAATTACAATTACACACACTACAACAGTCTTCACAGTGTCACAGGTTATCATATAAGTTCCACACGTAAACACCCAAGTACATGTGCTACTTGACTACGATGTCACATAGCTTCTAAGTCTATATGAATGGACCGTATAAACGATGGTCAAGGAATCAAACCATATTGATGTAAGGCAGAGATTTAGATCAACATGATGGAGATATCACAAACACTCGTCCCCAAGTCAGAGGAATTAACCATCCATCAAAGCCAAAGAATGCCGGTCAATCCTACACCCGACATGATATTTTAACAATCTACATGCACCTTATATCTACAGTATATGGCTTGTAATGAATGTGCACATCACGATCTAATAGATATAAGTCTTCTTGGTCATATATTTGGGCAGAGAAATTATTTTAAAATGTAATATATTCTATAGAACTGCAATCTATATATACAAAACACAATGTTGGTTTGTTTGTTTGTTTGTCTGTTATTTATACAAATCTACACCGTTTCACCGATCTGCAACATATTTTGTATACTTACACTTTGGAACCCAGCGGGTAACACTGTCCACTTTAAATTTCGGACAGACCACTCCATTCCCTGCATTTAGGCCCTTTTGCACAAATTTACACAATTTCACAGATCTAATAACTTGAAGGACATATTGTCGCTAGGTGACAACGAGTAACACTATATCATCATATTCAACGCCGCACCATTGATGGACAGGTTGTCACTAGGCAACAACGATTTACTCTGTATCATGATAGTCAGGTAAGATTTGCCAAAGGACACATGAGAAAACTGACCGATGTAATGCTGTCCTGTCAGAGAAACATAGTGGCATACATTCCTACATTCATCTATCAGTATTATGCAGTTTTCATGTGTAGACAGTTGTTATTTCACTTGCGGGGCTTACACATCGTGGTCAAGTTGCCCCGTGTACATGGATGTGTGTGAAGAATTTTTGTGATAACCTTGCGTTGTTGTGATTGTTGCACTAGCATGTGTAAATTGGAGATAGGATATGGTATTTGAAGAAGCCTCCGTGGCTTAGGCGGCAGCACGCCGGCCTCACACCGCTGGGTCAGTGGTTCAAATCCCGGTCACTCCATGTGAGATCTGTACTGGACAGAACGGAGGCAGACAGGTTTTTCTCCGGGTACTCCGGTTTTCCCTGTCAAAATTTCATTCCAGCAACACTCTCCACTATCATTTCATTTCATCTGTCATTCATTTAATCATTGCCCCAGAAGAGTGCGTCAGGCCTCGGCAGCCGGCACAGTTCATTTCCTCGCCGTTAGATGGGGGCTTCATTCATTCCATTCCTGACCCGGTCGGAGACTGGAAGCAGGCTGTGGATTTTCATTTTCATATGGTATTTGAAGCCATTTCTCAGTGTTGCTCAAGGATTTATTGAAATGTAGTTTTCTCTATGCATTCGTATACCCTGCGTGTTACACTGTCTACTTTAAATTTCGGACAGACCACTCCATTCCCTGCATTTAGGCCCTTTGTCTCAAATCTACACCGTTTCACCGATATCAACCAAAAATTGTATACCTACCCTTTGGGACCCTGAGAGTGTTACCACTGTCTACATGCAATTTCGGACAGACCACTCCATTCTCTGCATTTAGGCCCTTTGGCACAAATCTACACCGTTTCACCGATCTGAACCAAAATTTGTATAATTACCCTTTGGAAACCGCGAGTAACACAATCTACATGAAATTTCGGACACACCACTCCATTCCCTGTATTTAGGCACTTTGGTGCAAATCTACACCGTTTCACCGATCTGAACTTAAATTTTAATACTTCCCCCATTGGAAACCGACGAGTAACACTGTCTGCATGAAATTTCGGACAGATCACTCCATTCCCTGCGTTTAGGTTCTTGGCACAAATCTACATTGTTTCACCGATTTGAATGAAATTTTGTATTCTTACCCTTTGGAACGCTCTGGGTAACAATGCCCACTTGAATTTTCGTACTGACCACTCCATTCCCTGCACAAATCTACACCGTTTCACTTAATTGCACCAAATCTTACATTCTTACCCTTTGAAATCCTGCTGGTACCACTATCCACTTGATAGTTTGGAAAACCCTCTCCATTCCCTACATTTAGAAAACAGACAAAATGAACTTGAAAACCACGTTTTAGGCCCTAGAAAATGTCCGTAGTAGTGTGCCTCTAAGAATATTTTAATAAGTCTATTGTTGGCTGGTAATTCGGGCTACATCTCGTCGCCCCTACCAGTGTTCTGGTGCAGAATTGCGAAAATAGTTACATCTTGCACTACTTATAAATTGCAGTCACGAGGAATAATTAGTGCAAAAAGATTTCTTAGGCCCCTCAAAACAGTTGTCAGTATGAATGTTATGCCTCCGTATAAGTGCGATGGTGTTGGTGCAGTACATTGAGGTTTTCAGCTGCAATAAGCGATGGTGCTTTCAAATTTACTTTCGTTTATTCCGATCCTTATCCTTGAGTGCTATGTGCCGATAAATGACACTATTGCTGCCTCAGGAGCTTGGGACAGCCAAGTGCTCTGGTTATTTTCCTACGGCGCTATGCGACAAAAGGCGACACTATTGGTCTCTATTTTCCTAACAGCCAATGAGATATAAGCCCTAGACAGTGTCTCTTACTTCACTTACTCCTCTTTCTGATCATATTTTTCAATTCGTTTGTAAATTGCATGTGTCAGTACTGTAGTTAGTAAATAGGAGTTTCCCTAATCATTATTACCGTTATCATTACGGAAAAATGTCCTGAATTTTACGTCCATTATACTGTACTACTTATCACCCCCACGACCGCCACAAAAAGTTATATTTTTTTATTTCTGTAATTTTAAATATCTTTTGCCAGTTCTGTAGTAGTAATCATTGTCATCCATAAAACAAATGAATCCACCGGGCGAAGCCGGGCACTACTGCTAGTCTTCAATATAAATAAAACTCAATGTTGGTTTGTTTGTTTGTCTGTTATTTATACAAATCTACACCGTTTCACCGATCTGCACCAAATTGTGTATACTTACCCTTTGGAACCCAGCGGGTAACACTGTCCACTTTAAATTTCGGACAAACCACTCCATTCGCTGTATTTAGGCCCTTTTGCACAAATTTACACCATTTTACCGATCTAATAACTTGACGGACATATTGTCGCTAGGCGACAACGACTAACACTATAAATCATGATAGTCAACGCCGCACCATTGATGGACAGGTTGTCACTAGGCAACAACGATTTACTCTGTACCATGATAGTCCGGTAAAATTTGCCAAAAGACACATGAGAAAACTGACCGATGTAATGCTATCCCGTCAGAGAAACATAGTGGCATACATTTCTACATTCACCTATCACCATTTTGCAGTTTTCATGTGTAGACAGTTGCTATTTCAATTGCAGGGCGTAGACAGCGTGGCCATGTTGCCCTGTGTACATTCAATAATGATTTGTACTTTGTTAGGATTTACATAATAATTAATTGTGTTTGAGGAGTAAAACATTTCTCATTTTTGTGTTCAACTAAGATATTAGCAAGAAACGAGGTTTTTATAGGATTTCTCAACTATCCTCATCAAATATACATTTCCTTTATGTGCAATGTAAAGCTCTTAGTGAGACAACGGCAGATCTAAAAGTAATTTTTATTTCATTCAGCAGAAATGAGCTATACTGTTCTTTTTATTTTCTTAACAATTTAATTTTGGACTTGTCTGGTTCTTGGAATGCACCCTTCAATTGCACACAATGCTGCTGACAACGAAGAAGCACAGGTTGCCAGACAATTTCTATACTCACACAAGTACAGAGGGCTGCTGACCAACATGTCCAAAGGCTCTATAGTAATACAACATCAACGAACTTCCTTTGTATCTCTGTCTGTCAACAACACTTTTCTCTTTCTTCACCGATCTTTTATTGCAAAGAGACTTTGAAGATTTGGTGCTCCATGATTCTGCCCTTTACGTGAAGCAGTGATGTGGCACGACATTCAACACAAGCTAACACCAACGCACTGTACTACAGTCCCTTGTTAGGCACAATTCCAAAAATTGATTATTAATGACCACATTGATGACCAAGGAGTGGAACAAGTATAGATTGCGATTCCTAAATAAAATGGTGGCATGGACTACACTAAAGATATAACGATTCATAGGTACGTGTTAAATTCCATGTGTTAATAATCTTTAAATACAGACACAAATCTAACCTGGGGCTTATGCTGCAGAACTCCTTCCTTGTAGTACAAGTAGTAATTTCCGTCCAGACAGTGGTCAGTGGTTCACCTACACCGTCGTCTAACCTAGTATCACGATGGATTTAGAAGAGTTCAGTGGAATCCTTCAATGAAATTGGACAACTAAAAGTAATTTATAAACAATCGTAAGTCATGATCGAACCTCCCAGGTAGTTGGATATATGTGGCATCGCATTGTTACAAACATCATACCAACATAAAAGAATTAAAACAAAAAACATCAGTTTCATAGCGGCAATTCTAGGCAATACATGAAACAAACGAACATTCACGTCCGTACATCATACATGACGTCGTCGAATACACTAAACAATTCCCCTAGACGCGTAGGAATCGCGGTACGCCCTTGAACTCAAGTAACTGACCACCTCGTGGTGCAGGGGTTCGAGTTCGATTTCCGGATCGGCCAAGAAATTGAATTCTGATCTAGGGAGTGGAACGGGATACACTCAGCCTCGTGAGGCAGAACAGAGAGAAGGTTGGTTCGGATTCCATCTCAGTCATCCTATAGATGGTTCTCCGTGGATTCCCATTTCTACTTCACGCGAGTGTGGAAACAGTTCCTAACGTCACGGCCTCCTCCTACGCAATCCTAACCCCAATTACAATTTCACACACTACAACAGTCTTCACAGTGTCACAGGTTATCATATAAGTTCCACACGTAAACACCCAAGTACATGGGGCTACTTGACTAAGATGTCACATAGCTTCTAAGTCTATATGAATGGACCGTATAAACGATGGTCAAGGAATCAAACCATATTGATGTACGGCAGAGATTAGATCAACGTGATGGAGATATCACAAACACTCGTCCCCAAGTCAGAGGAATTAACCATCCATCAAAGCCAAAGAATGCCGGTCAATCCTACACCCGACATGATATTTTAACAATATACATGCACCTTATATCTACAGTATATGGCTTGTAATGAATGTGCACATCACGATCTAATTGATATAAGTCTTCTTGGTCATTTATTTGGGCTGAGAAATTATTTTAAAATGTAATATATTCATGTCGCCTCCGTAGCGTAGCGGTCAGCATGGTTACCTGCCGCCCCGGAGGTCCTGGGTTCGATTTCCGGCTCTGCCACGAAATTTGAAAAGTGGTACGAGGACTGGAACGGGGTCTACTCAGCCTCGGGTGGTCCAAATGAGTAGAGGGGGTTCGATTCCCCCTCAGCCATCCTCGAAGTGGTTTTCCGTGGTTTACCACTTCGTCTTCGGGCAAATGCCGGGATGGTACTGCCCCCGTAATTGAATTATATAGAGACCACGGTGGCTATTTTGGAAATTATAGCGAAAGTTATGGCTGTCATAGTTATGACGTGGGTAGTCATGACGTAAGCACGGATGACGCAGAACGTTATGCCAGCAGGCTACTTGAGCTGAGATTCTCAGTGACGTCAGCATTTATTCGAGAAGGATCCGAGATCTACGACGCAGTCGCGAGAAACGTGGAATTCTGCTGAGGAAGAAATTATGCTATTGGAGGGGAGGCTCTAACCAATGAACGATAGTCTAAAGGAAGACGGAGATTGCTGAAACTATGGTATTTTTATTACTTTTTGGAATGCAGAATTGTGGAAATCCATTTGCAGTAGAGGCATTGATCTGGAATTTTGGTGAAATTTATTTTCAGTTTTTGAATTATGAAAATCCGTCATGTATTGACGAAGTTGGAACTTCTAGCGATGACGCAGTAACACGCGATGGAAGGGATAGATACGCCCCTCATGAAGTTCATAAAAGGCCTTGCGCAGAAGAGAGGAGCCTCATTCCTCATTCTCAGATTATAAATCAATCGTCAGATTTCAAATAAGCATTTCAGTGAAACATCGAGTGAATCAGTAGTGAAAAAGTCGTCTTTGTAACGCGTGGCGAAGCCACTAGTCGAACATACAAGCAGTGCAGGTTTACTGTGAAGTAAATCTAGGTGAAGTTGAAACGACACTTATAACGCTTCTACAAGATTAGCTGTGAACAGTTAGCGGTCGCCTATTAGCTAATTCTCTTGTGCATTGCTACAGTAAGGACTGTAGAAAAGCTGAACAATTTCGAGGAAGTATTTTGGAAGATATTGACAATATTAGACGACTGACAAAAGTGATTTTCTCGCCACAGAAGAAACACTTTGTATAGCCAGACTCTACGCTACGGCTGACAGGGCTAGTGAAATAGGGAGACTTCAGATTGCTTTTGTGACACAACGCTACAATATAATGGAGCAATTTAATAAGGCAGTTTGTTCTTCTAATACTACAACCGAAGAGAACATGGAAGGCTAAAAGACTTAATGCAATTGGGACATATTTCAACGGAGTAAGATAGCGACATGGAACTTCGCTAATTGCTATTCCATACAAGCGAACATGTGGTAAATAACCATCTACACCCATGTTTCGTGAGTAAAGGCTGAATACTATCAAACAGCAATAGAAATGATTTCATACTTTCTGAATATGAATATTTCTTCGGAAATTTATACAAAAACTTCATGGCGACTTTCAACTGGAACTTCAGGGATTTTTCAAGAGAGGTCAGGGTTGTCCCGACTCACAAAGAAGATTATTGCCGGAAGGATGTCGTTCGTCTTCGTGAAGCAGTTCGATTCTCCGATGGTGCTGTTTCTGGTTTCGAGGATGGAGCTCAGCTTTAACTTGGTGAAATGGATCCATCAACAGTCTTCTTTGGGGAATTTTCCTCTGGAACGTCAATCGGCAGATAAGGTAGTCGTGAACGTTTATTGTATTTGAGTTTCTTAGCAATGTTTGAGCAACTATTTTTCCCATATTTTTGTCCTCATGTATTTTGCCCGATATTCTTGTTTGAGATTCCTATTCTCAGTACACCTTGATGAGTTATACCTTTTTCGACGTTTTATTAAGACATTGTTATGTCATGGGCATAGTTAAATGATTTTGAATCAGTTGAGACTGATATTTAGATTTTTCAGTAATTTGCTTATTTTTGTAGTCTCGATTTGACTGTAAGTTAATGATTTTTATGGCAGATTTAAATTCAGACAGCGTGTCACTTTATTAAAGTAATTCTACCCCAGTTTAATTACTTTGACCAATTTTCTGTCATCATCAAGAAGGAAGAACATTTAAATGATTTTAGAGCGTTAAAATCCAGTACGTTGTCGACGATCTTGGAAATACTAGTCGTTATTTGAATTGATTGCAGCACAGACATTTATCGTCAGTAATGAACGACCATTGCATCTTAGGCAATTTTGTGAAAGATGAACATTAATTATGAATTATTGAATGCATTAAATTCGTGAAACTTGTGTTAGGTTTTTCTCATATAGAGATTTATATAACGATGTTTGCATTCCCCAGTCTAATTGGATTCTATTCGACTATTGTGCAGTTAGTCGCACTTTGTTTGATGATAGTATTTTTATACTACAATTCTTTGAAGATGTTAATCTTAAATTTTGATAGACCAGACAGGCGTATATAAGCGTATTCACTATTAAATTTGTTTGTGATTGGCAAATTTTTATTTCAATTCGATTCATGAATGAAATCCACGAAGTTTAAATGACAACAGTTTTGAAACAATAATTGATATAAGAATTTTTGAGTGGAACTATGAATGTATAATCGATAGTGCAGCGGACATGTTGAAAGTCGCTGACGTATAATGCCCGTAAATAAATGAAGGAGATTCCCACAGTAATTAATGATGATAAAGATTGTATTAGGGGAGTTTTTTGTAAATGCTGTGGATGATTTTAATGCCATATAGATTAATATATGATGAATTTTGGGCTATTTTGAATGCAGTTTGTGCATTATTTTGTAAGCGAAGTATTTTCCGCTAGAGTGTATTGTCATAGTTCGTTGAAAATTAATCAAGTGAATTTACTGTTATAATTAACAAGAGTTTGAAAGAATTTGAGATAAGATTTTGAATGAAGATTGCCGTCACAAATAATTAAATTTATTACAACCTTTATTAAACCAGATTGTGACATTTACATGTATAACTAACCTTCATTGGTCGATTATATTAAACACGATTATGAATTTACCAACCGAATAAAACATGTGGTTCAATGTATTTCTTAAATTATTAATTTAAATAATTTAAATGTTGATATTGTAAATAATAAATGTAAATATCTTTGACAATAATGTGGAACGAAAGTAATGTTAAAGGCGTGTTTAAAAATTTTTGTAATTATTTTCGACAATATTATAAACAATTTCTAATTGTTATAAATAATGTATGTGATTTTGTTATAAACATTTAAGAGTGTGTTTGATACTCTAAACTATGCTGATTAAACATTTGGATGATAACTTAACAAGTTTAAGGATAGTTAAAATAATCCAGTGGGATGGAAGTTAAGCATTTGAAAGATTTGCGTCAATATGTATGAGTTGTCTTGTAGACATTTAAAGCTTTAAAAGGAGCTGAATTCTTACGCAAGTGTGGGGAGAGGAGTGCGCCCCATTTGACAGGTGTGAGCCAGGTTAAAGAGTAGACCAGCCGGCCAGACATCTGGTTACAAGCAGGCGAGGTCGATACTCCGGCCTTGTGCCTATTTATACAAGTGCAATGTTTATTAAAGGAAACCAAATGCTCTATATATGTCGTACCCTGACTTCCTCATCCAATCCAAATGTGTATTAAAATGTTACGTTATTTTGAGCTCATGGGAGCTAACATACTGTTAGATAACTTTGCAAGTCCTTTAGGAGGACGTAGTCAGATTGACATAGGCTACTGATAGCCACGTTTATTTTGTTGAGTTGTGAAAATCATACTCTTTATTTGAAAATAAAGCTTTTGTACAGTTCAAAGTTCTCGTCTTCGGTCTGGTTCATTTTTAAATGTCATGGTGAAGGTTATTGTGAGAGCATACTTTAAGGATCCTGTTGTCAACCCAATCCCCGAGATATTTATAAGAGGTAAGTAAGAGTAAGTATGAAACCCCGTCTATTTTGGTGTGTTCCACAATAATTTCTTCTTGCTAACTTCTGTGTTCAAACCTCGATAGTATCTGTCAGTGCCATTTTCATTGATGTAGCTGAGCTGGTGCGATTGATTGTTGGCAATCCGATTGAGGGGGCGGATATCTGACAGCCTACTATTCGGGTAAACGGGGACAGAAGGATTGGCGACCCAAGAACGTGGGGCTGAGTCAATAGAAGGATTGGCGCACCTAAAACGTTGGGGCTCGATTCAACATAACTGGATCACCAGATTGAATGCCAGAAGGATTGGCAAACCTAAAACGTGTGGTTCGATTAGACTCAAATAAAGAGGTTGATTCTTTGTTAGATGTCTTAGCCAATTGTAGAATTTAAGAGTGTGATTATATAGGAATTAAATGTTGTATTGTAGTAGGAAAATTACACTCAGAAAAGATCAGATCTTATACAACTTGGGAAAGGTTAAAATGGGCTGGAAACTTAGAAAAATCGCCTATGATCTGGAATCTTATTTTATTTGACCGGCTTATGACATTTCAGTCATATTAAAGATAAAATTAAATTATTTGGATTGTAAATGTAAAATTATTTGTGTTAGGATATTTTAAAATGAGCCAGGGAAATTTGAACATGTGCTTGAGTTTGTTTCAACATAGAGTGTCTTCGAAAGTTAATTATAAGGTAGTTATAAGTTAGATTTAAGACAGAAAATTGATCAAATTTATATATGGTGAAAAGTGTTGCTCAAATGTTGTTATTTTGCTCTTTTGTTGTATGTCCCTACAGCAGTCTAATTTTTGAATAATATTGTAATGGCAGATGAAAGTTTGAAGATGATGTTAGCGGTGATGTCTGCTAATATGAAGCAGATGAGTGAAAGCATGAAGGAGATGGAAGCTAGGAATACTAGTCGAATGGAGGAGAATGCTAGTAATTTGTCTGCTAATTTGAAAGCTAGCATAGATGAAAGTTTGAAGGGTCTTCAGACCAGTTCTGTTAACTTAGAGGATAATATGTCGCGTTTACAGATTAATACCCAAGGAATTGAGAATACTGTAACTGACATCCGCTCAGACGTGTCCAATGTTAAAATAGATGTGTCTAATATGCATAAAAATGTTGCTGATGTTAAAATAGATGTTGCTAATGTGCATAAAGATCTTACAATGTTGAATTTAGATGTTGCTAATGTCCGTAGTGATATTTCTTGTGCTAGGGCTGAGGTAGTTGTTGTCAAAAATGATGTTGCGACTGTCCAAGACAAGGTTGAGGAAGTCCAAAGAGGAATCCAAAATGTTAGAACTGATGTGTCCAATGTTCAGGTTGATATTAATAACATTCATTCGGATGTAAACGAGATGCAAAGTGACATAAATAAAATCCAAGTAGAGGTCAACACAGTTTTCGTAGACGTTGCTAAAGTCCAAACTGATGTAAATAAAGTCAGGGAAGAGATAGAAAATTCAAAAACTCTTTGTACACGTAATATAAGTGCATTAACGACTAGGCTAGTTGATGAGTCAGTTAGAACGACAGCATCTTTAGAAGGTTTAAAGTTTGATGTAGAGGTCATGAGAACCCAAGTATTAGACCATAATAAAGTATTGAAAGAGGATATTGAATTAGACATAGCAGAAATGTTAACGGAAAATGTAGCAATATGGAAAGAAGAGTGGATTAGGTCAAGTGGGGAACATGTAACCCAAATTCAGGATCGTATTGAAAGGAAACTTGCCAGTACTCAAATTGATATTAACAATGAAGTAGTACAGATTAGGAAAGATTTAAGCGTCAGGATGGATTCGCTATCCGAAAGACAAGTTGAAGATAGGACAAAATTAGATCAGGAGGTGCAAACATTAAAATCTGCATTAGAGGAACAGATTCATAAGGTTGTCTCTGATGTGAATGAAACGACGAGTAAACTACAGAATTTGAAGTTAGGAGAGGCTAATTTAATGGAGACCTACAAAGAAGAGTTAATCAAGAAAGTCTTAACGGAAATCACTGACAAGGATACACAAGGCTTGGCTTGCGAAACCAGTAGGAATTATGCCAGAAGATATAACCTAGATCCAGAAGAGAGAGACGTGACTCCTGAAGAACGTATATCCAGATTCAGGGAGGAAGATGACGAGAGGAATATGGAACCTGAGTGGAACTATAGAGATAGTGGGAAAAACTACCCGGATTCATATCCGAGGAACGTAACGGTCATTAGGAATTTTGAAGATAAACCGCAAAAATTCAGTAACACGGATAGTTTGACACCTATCGAATATGTAAGGAACCTCAAAGATTATTTCATCGAAGCTCACATTCCCAGAGAGAGAGAGATGAAGATAGTGGAGAGATATTTGATTGGAGGACCCCTCGAATGGTTTCGCGCATTTAGATACACATTCAGTAACTTTGACGAGTTTGCAGAGGCATTGATCAAACGATTTTGGTCCATAGAAGCGCAGAATTCGTTAAGGGCGGAGGTGTATTCAAGAAAATACTCCGGTACTCTTCCAACGCGGTACGCTGATTTCTTTACGAGTCAATTATCCCGCTTGAGATTCTTACAACCCCCATTGTCCACGGAGCAACTTATTGATGCGATTTCTCGTATGCTGCCAGTTGAGGTGAGAAGACTAATAATTTCGTCCAACATCAGGGATTTAACCAGCATGGATGAATTACTGAGGAGGTTAGACTACACGAGTCCAATGCCTAACGTGGTGCAGAAAGGTCAAAGGCAGGAGTATAAAGAAATAAATACTGTATATATGGACCAAGTCCAACAAACTGACAAGCCAGATGAGGAGAAAACTGACAATGTAGGTCCTCAAAGGAATAATCAGTTTCGAAATAACAGATCGCAAGGTTACCGACCGTATCAACAGAGAAGAGGCTGGAACTATAACCGAGGAAAATACAATGGAAGAGGCAGATATTATAACAATAATGGTTATAACCGAAATTATAACAGGAATAACCAGAGCCAAACAGAAATCAGAATACTCAAGGTCAGGTTATGACACCCGATCAGTATCAGGAAAGAGAGAAGGAAAGCCAGCAATACCTGAAAGAATTACGGGAAAAAGAAGCCGACAACCAAAAGAAAAGGCAGGATGTTGTAATCGATCCTGGGCCTTCTACGAGCCAGCAGAACTTAGAAAATAGAAATACTGGACAGAAGAGAAATTAGAGAGGAGAGAATACATTAACCACACAACCCAGATTTATGATTAAGGAACATAGAGGAAATATCATACTAGAGTAAGCCAGTAATAATTCAATTTCGTGTTCAAGAGAGTTGAGGTACTTGTAACACTGAGTTTAAAAACAATTTGCAACTGTTTTTAAAACGTGGTGAGAGGAGAATGCCCCCGTAATTGAATTATATAGAGACCACGGTGGCTATTTTGGAAATTATAGCGAAAGTTATGGCTGTCATAGTTATGACGTGGGTAGTCATGACGTAAGCACGGATGACGCAGAACGTTATGCCAGCAGGCTACTTGAGCTGAGATTCTCAGTGACGTCAGCATTTATTCGAGAAGGATCCGAGATCTACGACGCAGTCGCGAGAAACGTGGAATTCTGCTGAGGAAGAAATTATGCTATTGGAGGGGAGGCTCTAACCAATGAACGATAGTCTAAAGGAAGACGGAGATTGCTGAAACTATGGTATTTTTATTACTTTTTGGAATGCAGAATTGTGGAAATCCATTTGCAGTAGAGGCATTGATCTGGAATTTTGGTGAAATTTATTTTCAGTTTTTGAATTATGAAAATCCGTCATGTATTGACGAAGTTGGAACTTCTAGCGATGACGCAGTAACACGCGATGGAAGGGATAGATACGCCCCTCATGAAGTTCATAAAAGGCCTTGCGCAGAAGAGAGGAGCCTCATTCCTCATTCTCAGATTATAAATCAATCGTCAGATTTCAAATAAGCATTTCAGTGAAACATCGAGTGAATCAGTAGTGAAAAAGTCGTCTTTGTAACGCGAGGCGAAGCCACTAGTCGAACATACAAGCAGTGCAGGTTTACTGTGAAGTAAATCTAGGTGAAGTTGAAACGACACTTATAACGCTTCTACAAGATTAGCTGTGAACAGTTAGCGGTCGCCTATTAGCTAATTCTCTTGTGCATTGCTACAGTAAGGACTGTAGAAAAGCTGAACAATTTCGAGGAAGTATTTTGGAAGTTATTGACAATATTAGACGACTGACAAAAGTGATTTTCTCGCCACAGAAGAAACACTTTGTATAGCCAGACTCTACGCTACGGCTGACAGGGCTAGTGAAATAGGGAGACTTCAGATTGCTTTTGTGACACAACGCTACAATATAATGGAGCAATTTAATAAGGCAGTTTGTTCTTCTAATACTACAACCGAAGAGAACATGGAAGGCTAAAAGACTTAATGCAATTGGGACATATTTCAACGGAGTAAGATAGCGACATGGAACTTCGCTAATTGCTATTCCATACAAGCGAACATGTGGTAAATAACCATCTACACCCATGTTTCGTGAGTAAAGGCTGAATACTATCAAACAGCAATAGAAATGATTTCATACTTTCTGAATATGAATATTTCTTCGGAAATTTATACAAAAACTTCATGGCGACTTTCAACTGGAACTTCAGGGATTTTTCAAGAGAGGTCAGGGTTGTCCCGACTCACAAAGAAGATTATTGCCGGAAGGATGTCGTTCGTCTTCGTGAAGCAGTTCGATTCTCCGATGGTGCTGTTTCTGGTTTCGAGGATGGAGCTCAGCTTTAACTTGGTGAAATGGATCCATCAACAGTCTTCTTTGGGGAATTTTCCTCTGGAACGTCAATCGGCAGATAAGGTAGTCGTGAACGTTTATTGTATTTGAGTTTCTTAGCAATGTTTGAGCAACTATTTTTCCCATATTTTTGTCCTCATGTATTTTGCCCGATATTCTTGTTTGAGATTCCTATTCTCAGTACACCTTGATGAGTTATACCTTTTTCGACGTTTTATTAAGACATTGTTATGTCATGGGCATAGTTAAATGATTTTGAATCAGTTGAGACTGATATTTAGATTTTTCAGTAATTTGCTTATTTTTGTAGTCTCGATTTGACTGTAAGTTAATGATTTTTATGGCAGATTTAAATTCAGACAGCGTGTCACTTTATTAAAGTAATTCTACCCCAGTTTAATTACTTTGACCAATTTTCTGTCATCATCAAGAAGGAAGAACATTTAAATGATTTTAGAGCGTTAAAATCCAGTACGTTGTCGACGATCTTGGAAATACTAGTCGTTATTTGAATTGATTGCAGCACAGACATTTATCGTCAGTAATGAACGACCATTGCATCTTAGGCAATTTTGTGAAAGATGAACATTAATTATGAATTATTGAATGCATTAAATTCGTGAAACTTGTGTTAGGTTTTTCTCATATAGAGATTTATATAACGATGTTTGCATTCCCCAGTCTAATTGGATTCTATTCGACTATTGTGCAGTTAGTCGCACTTTGTTTGATGATAGTATTTTTATACTACAATTCTTTGAAGATGTTAATCTTAAATTTTGATAGACCAGACAGGCGTATATAAGCGTATTCACTGTTAAATTTGTTTGTGATTGGTAAATTTTTATTTCATTTCGATTCATGAATGAAATCCACGAAGTTTAAATGACAACAGTTTTGAAACAATAATTGATATAAGAATTTTTGAGTGGAACTATGAATGTATAATCGATAGTGCAGCGGACATGTTGAAAGTCGCTGACGTATAATGCCCGTAAATAAATGAATGAGATTCCCACAGTAATTAATGATGATAAAGATTGTATTAGGGGAGTTTTTTGTAAATGCTGTGGATGATTTTAATGCCATATAGATTAATATATGATGAATTTTGGGCTATTTTGAATGCAGTTTGTGCATTATTTTGTAAGCGAAGTATTTTCCGCTAGAGTGTATTGTCATAGTTCGTTGAAAATTAATCAAGTGAATTTACTGTTATAATTAACAAGAGTTTGAAAGAATTTGAGATAAGATTTTGAATGAAGATTGCCGTCACAAATAATTAAATTCATTACAACCTTTATTAAACCAGATTGTGACATTTACATGTATAACTAACCTTCATTGGTCGATTATATTAAACACGATTATGAATTTACCAACCGAATAAAACATGTGGTTCAATGTATTTCTTAAATTATTAATTTAAATAATTTAAATGTTGATATTGTAAATAATAAATGTAAATATCTTTGACAATAATGTGGAACGAAAGTAATGTTAAAGGCGTGTTTAAAATTTTTTGTAATTATTTTCGACAATATTATAAACAATTTCTAATTGTTATAAATAATTTATGTGATTTTGTTATAAACATTTAAGAGTGTGTTTGATACTCTAAACTATGCTGATTAAACATTTGGATGATAACTTAACAAGTTTAAGGATAGTTAAAATAATCCAGTGGGATGGAAGTTAAGCATTTGAAAGATTTGCGTCAATATGTATGAGTTGTCTTGTAGACATTTAAAGCTTTAAAAGGAGCTGAATTCTTACGCAAGTGTGGGGAGAGGAGTGCGCCCCATTTGACAGGTGTGAGCCAGGTTAAAGAGTAGACCAGCCGGCCAGACATCTGGTTACAAGCAGGCGAGGTCGATACTCCGGCCTTGTGCCTATTTATACAAGTGCAATGTTTATTAAAGGAAACCAAATGCTCTATATATGTCGTACCCTGACTTCCTCATCCAATCCAAATGTGTATTAAAATGTTACGTTATTTTGAGCTCATGGGAGCTAACATACTGTTAGATAACTTTGCAAGTCCTTTAGGAGGACGTAGTCAGATTGACATAGGCTACTGATAGCCACGTTTATTTTGTTGAGTTGTGAAAATCATACTCTTTATTTGAAAATAAAGCTTTTGTACAGTTCAAAGTTCTCGTCTTCGGTCTGGTTCATTTTTAAATGTCATGGTGAAGGTTATTGTGAGAGCATACTTTAAGGATCCTGTTGTCAACCCAATCCCCGAGATATTTATAAGAGGTAAGTAAGAGTAAGTATGAAACCCCGTCTATTTTGGTGTGTTCCACAATAATTTCTTCTTGCTAACTTCTGTGTTCAAACCTCGATAGTATCTGTCAGTGCCATTTTCATTGATGTAGCTGAGCTGGTGCGATTGATTGTTGGCAATCCGATTGAGGGGGCGGATATCTGACAGCCTACTATTCGGGTAAACGGGGACAGTACCTTCTTCAAGGCCACGGCCGCCTCCTTCCCTCATCAATGCCTATCCATCCTAACCATCCCTTACCTTCCCTCATGAGGCCCCTGTTCGCTTTGCAGGTGAGGCCGCCTGGGCGAGGTGCCAATCCCACCTCACCAGTTGTATCCCTTCCGATTCGATGTTCCCAGCTCTAGGACACTGCCCGTAGAGGCGGTAGTGGTGAGTTCCCTCGCTGAGTCCGTGGGTTCCACCAACCTGGAGGGTAAACGACTAAAAAAAAAAATATTTATATATATTCTATAGAACTGCAATCTATATATACAAAACTCAATGTTGGTTTGTTTGTTTGTTTGTTTGTTTGTCTGTTATTTATACAAATCTACACCGTTTCACCGATCTGCAACATATTTTGTATACTTACAGTTTGGAACCCAGTGGGTAACACTGTAACGTTCCCGGTCCTTCTAAGTGACCAAAGGTTACGTTCCTGGCGGGGCTCCAATATTGCGTTCTCCTGGAGTACAGTAGAAGAATCGCAACAAGAACAAGCACCGCTTTACTCACACCACCATTAGCATACTTACCTCTTACCTGTTCATTAGCAATGATTATAATCAGCTCTTGTGGGCGCCAGGACATCTAACACTTACTTTAGATGTGCCAAAGTATTTAATTAAAATAGTGATAGAGCACTCGAAACGTCTTTCTCTCAAGCCGTGGTATAGCTGAGCCATTAACCAATTGTCTTATCGCTACTGGGAGAAGGTATGCATTATGTCTAAAGCAAGCTACTGGAAATGAAAGTCCTACCATTACTTAAGAACAAAATTTAATTGATCAAAATTTAAAGCAGCAAAAGACGTAAAAAGAGAAACAAATGAATTTTAAAAAAATCTGGAAGTTATATTAAATTGGCGAGAGTTACAAAATGGAATATGAATTAAATTTAAACAAAAGCTGGATTCTAATTTGCCATAAACAGAATTACAGAGACTTGATTGGATTTAGTAAAGGAACTCCCGGCCGTCTTCTTCATAGTGGTAGTCTGATTTTCCCTCTGATCTTGCTGGCGGATGTTGTTTGGTTCTGCCTCAATATTGTATAGATCCTTATCTTGATACGGGCAGGGAACCAATTTGTCCCGTCTCCCGACTGACATATGTGAATAGCTTTGCTCCAAAATTCACTTTTGTGAATATGATCAAGGACACGACCATATTCACGTCAGTAGTATTAATTTTAAAACTTCTTGAACTGATAAGTTGCGATCTCGCAGCGAAGATGTCTGATAGACGTGAAGATTCAGAAAATCTCAGAAGATTGGGGGCTTGAGAGTAGATGACCATTGGTTTTTATGGAAGATGAACTTCCCCACTCTGCAGTATTTCTCGACCAATCAATTAGGTATCCTGATGACGTAGCTCCCCACTCCAGATCCCTAAATTCTCATCATGCCTCTTCACTAGTTGGGTTAACCACGTGGGGTTGCTTCTGAAGTAATTTTAAATCAGCGTCCTGATGCGGTGTTCTTCCGAGAATTCGTGACGTCAGCGCTAACTGACCAACTTGCTTTGTCTTGAAGTCTCGCGTCCCCGGAATGTTTGTACATATATCTCGAAAGTCATGTCTATTTTTGGCGGACTACCCGTGGCGAAACTGACGACACGTTGAACGAAATATTTCCCAATCAAGCCTTGTATAAAATATAACCTATAATGAATCTAACTAAAATCTCCATTTTATAACTTCCGCCAAACAATAATTAAACCCCTTATATATATATATATAAAGAAATTATGGAATAAATCTAGAAACGATATGATAATTAAAATATACATAATAATAATAATAAATTAATTTTGCTGCTTATAAAACATATAAATTAAGGCGAAGTATTCGGACTGTTACAACACTGTCAACTTTAAATTTCGGACAGACCACTCCATTCCCTGCATTTAGGCCCTTTTGCACAAATTTACACAATTTCACAGATCTAATAACTTGAAGGACATATTGTCGCTAGGCGACAACGAGTAACACTATATCATCATATTCAACGCCGCACCATTGATGGACAGGTTGTCACTAGGCAACAACGATTTACTCTGTATCATGATAGTCAGGTAAGATTTGCCAAAGGACACATGAGAAAACTGACCGATGTAATGCTGTCCTGTCAGAGAAACATAGTGGCATATATTCCTACATTCACCTATCAGTATTATGCAGTTTTCATGTGTAGACAGTTGTTATTTCACTTGCGGGGCTTACACATCGTGGTCATGTTGCCCCGTGTACATGGATGTGTGTGTAGAATTTTTGTGATAACCTTGCGATATTGTGATTGTTGCACTAGCATGTGTAAATTGGAGATAGGATATGGTATTTGAAGAAGCCTCCGTGGCTTAGGCGGCAGCACGCCGGCCTCACACCGCTGGATCCGTGGTTCAAATCCCGGTCACTCCATGAGAGATCTGTACTGGACAGAACGGAGGCAGACAGGTTTTTCTCCGGGTACTCCGGTTTACCCTGTCAAAATTTCATTCCAGCAACACTCTTCACTATCATTTCATTTCATCTGTCATTCATTTAATCATTGCCCCAGAGGAGTGCGTCAGGCCTCGGCAGCCGGCACAGTTCATATCCTCGCCGCTAGATGGGGGCTTCATTCATTCCATTCCTGACCCGGTCGGAGACTGGAAGCAGACTGTGGATTTTCATTTTCATTATGGTATTTGAAGCCATTTCTCAGTGTTACTCAAGGATTTATTGAACTGTAGTTTTCTCTATGCATTCGTATACCCTGCGTGTAACACTGTCTACTTTAAATTTCGGACAGACCACTCCATTCCCTGCATTTAGGCCCTTTGTCTCAAATCTACACCGTTTCACCGATATCAACCAAAAATTGTATACCTACCCTTTGGGACCCTGAGAGTGTTACCACTGTCTACATGAAATTTCGGGCAGACCACTCCATTCTCTACATTTAGGCCCTTTGGCACTAATCTACACCGTTTCACCGATCTGAACCTAAATTTTAATACTTCCCCCATTGGAAACCGACGAGTAACACTGTCTGCATGAAATTTCGGACAGATCACTCCATTCCCTGCGTTTAGGTTCTTGGCAATAATCTACATTGATTCACCGATTTGAATGAAATTTTGTATACTTACCCTTTGGAACCCTCTGGGTAACAATGTCCACTTGAATTTTCGTACTGACCACTCCATTCCCTGCAAAAAATCTACACCGTTTCACCAAATTTTACATACTTACCCTTTGAAATCCTGCTGGTACCACTGTCCACTTTATAGTTTGGAAAACCCTCTCCATTCCCTACATTTAGAAAACAGACAAAATGAACTTGAAAACCACGTTTTTAGGCCCTAGAAAATATCCGTAGTAGTGTACCTCTAAGAATATTTTAATAAGGCTATTGTTGGCTGGTAATTCGGGCTACATCTCGTCGCCCCTACCAGTGTTCTGGTGCAGAATTGCGAAAATAGTTACATCTTGCACTACTTATAAATTGCAGTCACGAGGAATAATTAGTGCAAAAAGATTTCTTAGGCCCCTCAAAACAGTTGTCAGTATGAATGTTATGCCTCCGTATAAGTGCGATGGTGTTGGTGCAGTACATTGAGGTTTTCAGCTGAAATAAGCGATGGTGCTTTCAAATTTACTTTCGATTATTCCGATCCTTATCCTTGAGTGCTATGTGCCGATAAATGACACTATTGCTGCCTCAGGAGCTTCGGACAGCCAAGTGCTCTGGTTATTTTCCTACGGCGCTATGCGACAAAAGACGACACTATTGGTCTCTATTTTCCTAACAGCCAATGAGATATAAGCCCTAGACAGTGTCTCTTACTTCACTTACTCCTCTTTCTGATCATATTTTTCAATTCGTTTGTAAATTGCATGTGTCAGTACTGTAGTTAGTAAATAGGAGTTTCCCTAATCATTATTACCATTATCATTACGGAAAAATGTCCTGAATTTTACGTCCATTATACTGTACTACTTATCACCCCCACTACCACGACCGCCAAAAAAGTTATATTTTTTTATTTCTGTTATTTTAAATATCTTTTGCCAGTTCTGTAGTAGTAATCATTGTCATCCATAATACAAATGAATCCACCGGGCGAAGCCGGGTACTACTGCTAGTCTTCTATATAAATAAAACTCAATGTTGGTTTGTTTGTTTGTCTGTTATTTATACAAATCTACTCGGTTTCACCGATCTGCACCAAATTTTGTATACTTACCCTTTGGAACCCAGCGGGTAACACTGTCCACTTTAAATTTCGGACAAACCACTCCAATTCGCTTCATTTAGGCCCTTATGCACAAATTCACACCATTTCACCGATCTAATAACTTGACGGACATATTGTCGCTAGGCGACAACGACTAACACTATAAATCATGATAGACAACGCCGCACCATTGATGGACAGGTTGTCACTAGGCAACAACGATTTACTCTGTACCATGATAGTCCGGTAAAATTTGCCAAAAGACACATGAGAAAACTGACCGATGTAATGCTATCCCGTCAGAGAAACATAGTGGCATACATTTCTACATTCACCTATCACCATTTTGCAGTTTTCATGTGTAGACAGTTGCTATTTCATTTGCGGGGCGTGGACATCGTGGCCATGTTGCCCTGTGTACATTCAATAATGATTTGTACTTTGTTAGGATTTACATAATAAATAATTGTGTTTGAGGAGTAAAACTTTTCCCATATTTGTGTTCAACTAAGATATTAGCAAGAAACGAGGTTTTTATAGGATTTCTCAACTATCCTCATCAAATATACATTTCTTTTATGTGCAATGTAAAGCTCTTAGTGAGACAACGGCAGGTCTAAAAGTAATTTTTATTTCATTCAGCAGTAATGAGCTATACTGTCTTTTTTAGTTTCCTAACAATTTAATTTTTGGACTTGTCTGGTTCTTGGAATGCACCCTTCAATTGCACACAATGCTGCTGACACCGAAGAAGCACAGGTTGCCAGACAATTTCTATACTCACACAAGTACAGAGGGCTGCTGACCAACATGTCCAAAGGCTCTATAGTAATACAACATCAACGAACTTCCTTTGTATCTCTGTCTGTCAACAACACTTTTCTCTTTCTTCACCGATCGTTTATTGCAAAGAGACTTCGAAGATTAGGTGCTCCATGATTCTGCCCTTTACGTGAAGCAGTGATGTGGCACGACATTCAACACAAGCTAACACCAACGCACTGTACTACAGTCCCTTGTTAGGCACAACTCCAAATATTGATTATTAATGACCACATTGATGACCAAGGAGTGGAACAAGTATAGATTGCGATTCCTAAATAAAATGGTGGCATGGACTACACTAAAGATATAACGATTCATAGGTACGTGTTAAATTCCATGTGTTAATAATCTTTAAATACAGACACAAATCTAACCTGGGGCTTATGCTGCAGAACTCCTTCCTTGTAGTACAAGTAGTAATTTCCGTCCAGACAGTGGTCAGTGGTTCACCTACACCGTCGTCTAACCTAGTATCACGATGGATTTAGAGGAGTTCAGTGGAATCTTTCAATGAAATTGGACAACTAAAAGTAATTTATAAACAATCGTAAGTCATGATCGAACCTCCCAGGTAGTTGGATATATGTGGCAACGCATTGTTACAAACCTCATACCAACATAAAAGAATTAAAACATAAAACATCAGTTTCATAGCGGCAATTCTAGGCAATACATGAAACAAACGAACATTCACGTCCGTATATCATACATGACGTTGTCGAATACACTAAACAATTCCCCTATACGCGTAGGAATCGCGGTACGCCCTTGAACTCAAGTAGCTGACCACCTCGTGGTGCAGGGGTTCGAGTTCGATTTCTGGCTCGGCCAAGAAATTGAATTCTGATCTAGGGAGTGGAGCGGGATACACTCAGCCACGTGAGGCAGAACAGAGAGAAGGTTGGTTCGGATTCCATCTCAGTCAACCTATAGGTGGCTCTCTGTGGTTTCTCACTTCTACTTCACGCGAGTGTGGAAACAGTTCCTAGCGTCACGGCCTCCTCCTACGCAATCCTAACCCCAATTACAATTACACACACTACAACAGTCTTCACAGTGTCACAGGTTATCATATAAGTTCCGCACGTAAACACCCAAGTACATGGGGCTACTTGACTACGATGTCACATGGCTTCTAAGTCTAAATGAATGGACCGTATTATCGATGGTCAAGGAATCAAACCATATTGATGTACGGCAGAGATTTAGATCAACGTGATGGAGATATCACAAACACTCGTCCCCAAGTCAGAGGAATTAACCATCCATCAAAGCCAAAGAATGCCGGTCAATCCTACACCCGACATGATATTTTAACAATATACATGCACCTTATATCTACAGTATATGGCTTGTAATGAATGTGCACATCACGATCTAATAGATATAAGTCTTCTTGGTCATATATTTGGTCATGTTATATTATATTATTTGACTCCCGTACACATCGACCAAATGAAAAGGATGGTTCCAAGACTGTTCACCATATTTTTGTGTGTGTTCATAGGTCTGTCCCGTGCAGCCCGTCAAATCGCAGCTAGACCAAATGCAGCTTTGGCAAGATGCAGTAGGCTACCAGTTCACGGTCTTGTCTTGGTGTATTGGTCTGTGTAATGTTTAAATAAAGATTGTTTTTTCTTTAATGTCCTGCCACTAGTGATATTTCAATTGTTTTCTTTGCAATAGGACACTGGGACTATTCTCAATTTTGAAGCTATTATATGGTACACAATTCATCCAGAATTTATCCAATTTCGCAAACAGTTCGAATTAACGCCGATATTTCATATTTCACATTGCTAGATCCCTCCACTTTCTATTCGCCTTCGTGGCAAAGTTGATAGAACAGTAGCATTTGGTCCTAAGAGCCCGGTTTCGATTCCTGATTAAGTTGTGGGACTTTAACTCTTGATTGTCAATTCTTCTGACTTGGGGTACGCGTGATAACTTTGTGACACCTTATCATGGCACGTAGGTCACGTATGGTCATCATCTTGAAAGACCTACACCAGACCTCTACTAAGGCCACACGCCAGTACATTATCATTATTATTAGTCCATTTAGTACGGTACGGCTTCGGTGGCGTAGTCAGTAGCATGTTGACTTGCTATGCCCAAGATCGTGGGTTCAAACCCGGTTGTAGTTGTTGGATTTTTATGAGCGTTAAAATCCTTCAGTATGCCTTCCTTCGGAGGGGAAGTAAAACCACCGGGCCCATGTCATAGATTTATGGCACGTAAAGGAACCCACCACTGCAAATTGGTTCTATGTAGCAAATTTTGTAGGTTATATTTGGTTAGTTAGAAACGCTCTATCAAGTTCCAACGTTCGCCGCTAGGTGTTAGTGACAGTAGCAACTGGTAGCAAAAGTTGGAACTACTTGAAATTGAACTTGTTGGGAGTCCATCGGCTGCAACTCATTATTAAGATTTATGTGTTGTTGCGGACTATTAAAGAAGAAGAAGAAAACTAAGGGATGACACGTTTCCAGTAATTGGAATGATTTTTGTGTTGATCGACTGAAGGCTACAATGTTAATTGTTAAACAACAACAACAACAACAACAACAACACTGAAAAAATGGCTTCAGAGCTATCATCAAAATAATTTAATCCAACCACATTTTAAACATTAGCAGGCAGGCGTACACAACCTGCTGGCACATTCCTATCTATGCGTGATGAGTAGAGAACCATAGCACAACTTAGAAAACATCTTACTCCAAACTGGCTTTTGGCATATTCTAGAGGCCTCAATTGTAAATTTCTGTCGTAGTTTTTGCGAATATATAGTCAAAATAGCTGTCATACATTTAATCTTTCTTAAGGAAGTTAGTGAAAACATCTTCAACCTCGTTGGAGAAGACCGTGCGAGTGCATCACAGTCATGGAGAGAGAAATGGACAAATATACAAGCAGTGAACACTGAACTCGCTAGTGTGGCCAACATGAAACATTGAAGAGGATAAAGCCAAAGGAAAGAAAATGTGAGTCAGCTAATACTATTATCGTGTTGGAAGCCATTCTTCAGAGTTGCCTTAGGAATCAGCATCAATGGTTTTCAGTCGGTCAACACTATTGTACCCAATTGTAATGGGTGTTTCCCTAAACCTTAATATATTTACATGGTTCATGTCCGTCATTCAACAGACCAAAATCCCCGAGTCTCCGGTATGTGTTCAGTTTTTCTATTAACATGTGTTTCTTTAGTGACTGATACCGTACTTAAAGTAAATTTGTGCTTTCTTTATTACTTCCCAACTAATGGGCTGCTTACCATGGCAAAGTTGTCATGTTACAAAGCGAAACAAAATATTTATTGCTTTAAGAATTATGATGCAGGAAACTTATCATGTTGTGGGTTCCAGAACTTGAAATACGGTAGCATTTCTATATTTACCTGGAAGAGTGTGGAAAACAATGAGAGAACCACACTCAGGATGGGCGCCGGGATTCAAATCTCCCAGCTCCGAACTCACTGGTTATCCTCATTACGACATTGCATGCCCCCAACTAAATATAAATGCTGGTTACCAATCAAATTGTAATATATTTGAAACGTCGCCTCGTTGAGGTGTAACGTCCTTCTGCACCAAACAATGGTGTCAGAGTGATCAGCTCTTCCACATATCACCCACCTGTTAACATGATGTGGTAGCAACGTTTGGATATAAGTCAAGGGACAGACATTATATAATGTAAAAAAATTATTGGAGTTTTTATTTCATCATTTTAAAATGCAGTGTTCACAGCGTACCTTCAAACAACGAAGGTTATTATTTTCTTATAAAATAAAACATGAACAAATAACATCTGTAACAATATTATTCTTAAAAAACAATCTTCCCTTCTAGAGGGAATTGGTTCATCAATATAAACCCTTACTCTCTCAAACTCACGACACTTCTCAGAGTGGAGGTTCCGCACAGCTACAATTTAACCTAGCAAAACTATTTATGTAGTGATGTAAAAGACTACAACTTTCAATAGTATGGTTGGGCTTGGTTCAGGGATATCAGCTTTACTCCTTAGTCTCCACAGAATCAAAATTATGTTTAATATGTTCTGTCCATATAAATTACTAAAATTTAAATTTATGTCCCCACTTCAACTCGGACTTCAGAATACCAATAATATTCATTTCAAATTTCTGTTCTTTACGAAATGGTCATAATATTTGTAGGGTACAATTTATGCAAAATTTATGAGTTAGTAATTTTAATCTTTGAGCGTAGATATTTCCATTAAAATGAATTTGAGATTTCTATATTACTTTCCAACTATTGAGCTGCCCACTTTGGCAAAGTATACCATTATAAAAGAACGTGGGTAGTCATGACACAAAGCGATAAAAGTATACCTTTTTAAATAATTGAAGATGTATTAAACTCATTGGATTTTAAAATTTGCTAATATACGAGTAAAGCAAATATTTGAGGAATTAAAAATGGATTATACAAATCATTGCACTATAAATGAATTGATACCTTAAGAGTAAAAACTGATGTTTAAAAAAAACTCGTCAAAGTATTACAATTTTTTGGAATGGTTCCTCTTGTGCAATGTTAGCAATGTGGTATGCGTTCATAAAATACTACCATCGGCTTGTAGATACTACACTTGTATTTATATAAGATCTTTTGTCTGGTATAATCTTACAGAGTGACCTTTTCTACAGTTAATGCGTTCTCTAGATCCTGATGGTCCCTGGATTTCCCATCTACTCCTTTGGGAACCTCTACTCCAGAGCATATAACACACAGGGTATATGATATGTTTTACAGATATACAGTACTTATAAAGCACAATTATGAAGCTATCAATAAACGGTAGTGTTCTCTTTAGACATATAACAGACAGACTTCTAATCTTTGTACATTATATATAGAACATATTAAAATTATTCAATCAATCAGTGAAGAATGCTGCGTGACTTCAACGAAATATCTGACATTCAATTCCTGTTTAAGTTCAAAATACTGAGCAAAATGGCATTACGAGATTACAACTTTTACCTTGAAGAACACACTGGACTTAACGTCTAGACACCGTCTATAGTTTTGAGTCAATTTTATATTTCAGGGCTTTAATTCTTCTAACCTATCGACGAAATATTACATTGTTACTTGTATGCATGGCATGTTCAAAACGTTCGGGGAATGGTGCGATGTCTACGGCAACTTGGGCCTGGTACGTGTGTATGCTCATAGCTATCCAGAGCCGTGTCTAGAATTGCCACCTAGCCTAGTGGTTGTCAGAATAAACCACTGCGAGTCATTGAACATAATCAATGCAATGGATCAACGAGTGAACATTACGTTTTGTTGCAAATCGGGCAGATCGGTGACGGAAACCCATGAGATGTTGGTGCAAGTGTGCGGGGTGGAACTCGTGAGCAGAACATTTTACGATTTGTTCATATGCTTTCATATTTTGGAACAAAACGACGGAAGTTGAGTCACATTTGAGCCGGTCGTCTACACATGTGAGGGTGACACATGCTGGCAAGAAGAATTAAAATGAATTTATTCCATCCATTCTGTTGCATGAAAGATACGTTTTTGAATGCGATGGCAATCCAAGATTGAATGCTATCGGTTCTGCGAGCGATTCGTAAAAAGAGTCCTTGCTGACAATTTGCACATGCTTTAGGGCCGTTTGCAATAGTATGTTGTAACTAATGGCGACTATTTCGAAGATCAATAAAGGATTCTCTTTGTATTTTCTGTTTCATTTGTCTTCTGATACCATTCACCGAACAATTAGGACATACAGCGTATTTCATAGATAAAGTTAGCAACTGCCTTTTGTCTTACTTCATAGTATCTTTCTAATTTCATACATTACATTTTTATAATTCAACATGCATTGTTGAGCCTATTTTAAGTTTTCTGTTTGTATATTTGATCTCTAATTATCGGGAGTGCGCGGCTCATGGTCTTCCAGAAAATAGCTTATATTTATTTTAGTTTCAAACGTGCGGAAATCAGTATATTGCGAGGTTCCACTCTTTTGCTCTACACAATCCAGAAAACTTCTATCAACAGACAACAAGCGTTGTATTTGAAACATTGAGCAAGGTATTTAAATCACCGTCTCACGAGATATTGATCAAATTGTTTTAGTAACGTTTCCAAAAGTAATCACATAGCACATCTCCACTGAAGTTATATATTCATAATTAACTATTTACAAATGATTTATGTGGCAGGTTTATTTTGACAACGTCTATCTGAGAGAAGATAAAACAGAACTATAGCACAGGCCCTTAAATCACGTACACGATGAGCTGATTCTCGGAAATGTCTTATAATACATTTAATGGTTGTACTATGAACACAAACGCAAATGACAACATTTAACTTGCAAGCAGAAATGACACGAAGAAACGTGTAACAATACACTGTAGTAAACTTCGGGGTATCCTTGGATTTGAATGACACCATTAATTTTGAAAGAATCCTTTGCAGCTTTAATTGTGATCAATTTCAGCTTTCATATCATACAATCTTTATCAGAAACATCTACGACAACAAAATGCTTTATATAAATGCACTCAGATTTGAATAGTGATATGATGGGTGGGTCATGAAACTTTCTAAGTTTTAAATAGGTGAATTTTTGTTCTCGTGGGTGTGGGAAAGTATAGAAATCTCACAAACTAAGAAACACTGTGTATCAGTGCCTAGCCGGAAGCACCATTCCATGACCGTAACGCAATGACAGAGAGACTACTTGGTTTGCAGCTTTCTTCTATTCAAGTGTAGATTCATGACATTAATTTATTTTATTTACAACACACACACACACTACAGGTTTTCCGTCCATTTTACGAACCATTCTTATTTAATTAAAAATTAAATATGTGCTGCGTGAAGAAAAACTCTAGCAACATTTCATGTTCTGTTTGTTGTTCTCTTAAAACACCTGTGACTCATGATCGCATGATTGACGGTCACGTAAACTACAAGCTTCCTTCCTTCCTTCTCTTAAAACACGTAGCACAAAATCACCGAACATCAGAGATGACACAACGTAACATGTTTCAGTCAATACAATTCCACTCTTGTCATGTCTGCATTTCAAGCCAAGCACACTGCATACTAAATAAAAGATCACCATCATTGAGACATACATGACACAGGTCCCATCTCATACAATATACATTCGTATGATTTGTCAGAATCCGCTATTTATAACCAGTCTTCTTATCAGTTGAAGAGAAATATTCATCTTAAAACTAAAGTCACTGTTCATAGCACGCTTTGTAATCACATAACTGGCACATGTCATATAGTGCTCGAGCTCTTCAGAACATCTTCAATCATGAGTAAGTCTTCTGGAAAGCTACCAGAAGTATAAAACATTTATAAATTGTGTATCCAAAGTTGAGGATGAAAACCCTTAAATAAGAACATTTACTTCCTTATATTTTCTGTTCCTTTCAACTTCTCAATACTACCTGTGACCTAAATTCAGTTTAGTTTCTTTGAATTCCTTATGCATCAGGAAACATATTTGCCAGTCGTGAATTGCTCTTACAAATTAACACAATAATCAACACAGTTTGGAAATGTTTCTGTTTTCGAGAAAGAAAATGGTCTTTTCGAATGTTTTATAAAAGAGGTTGGAGAGTAACAACCTGTGAAGATTGGCTTCAAGATATGAAATCTATTTATATGAATTTAGACTACTACCATAAAACATATAAACTGGTCTAATGACAGAGATACGGTCTCAATGCAAAAGTTTGGATTTAATTCAGTTCAATGTTTGCTTATGCGAAGTCACATTTGTATATTCTAAATCTTATTGTTTGGAGAACATATTGACAACAATCACGTAGTTATTATGAAACAATTTTTGCCAAACGCTGACAAATATTTGCTCTTCCTGAAAAACAGAAATATTTATTACATCTACCAGAACAAATTTACGTGTTCTTTCTTTGGTGAAATAAGCTGAAGGATTATTGAAAATTGCACACGAAGTCTGTTCCTCATTGATTACCGAACGCTAAAGCTTCGACACCAATGCGACGGCACATGCGACTGAAAGACCTTACTATCTGACTAGGATGACGGGAATGGCACGTGAACTCTGTGGAGCCTGTAGTCTGCTACAAGGGCTCCATCACTAGTCTGTCTGTTCTGGCAGCAGTCTGGTTACGCTGGGTCACGAACCGCCGACATGCGCACCGCAGAAGGATGAGGAGAGCCACGATTGTCACCACCAGTAGCCCATACTTGAGGCCCATTTCGTACGAGAGGGTGGTGAATGTTGCTCGGTAAAACACGTCCTGGAGTTGAGAGGGTAGTTCATCTACGCCCTGAAACAAAAACCACATTAGCCTTTAAGAAAACCATCAAATAAGTCACTATTATCTTCCAGAAGGCATGTCCACACTACCAAATTAAAGCAAAGCCAACTCCGTACAGGCCATGGAGGCCCTGTGAGTAGTGGAAGGTAGAGGTTTCCACTTTTTGTGACAACAGCACTAGATGAGATGGAGTTGTCAGCTCCATGCCCGTCTGTCTTTGCTCCCAGGAATTACCCTGGTACTCATTTCTGGTGTAGGCTGAGTGAATCCCTGGGCTATTTACGTTTACGAATGTGATAGTATTGTTTCTAAAATCCACTACCTGGGTGGGGATCGAACCATCTCCCTTTCAGTAAGAAGCTCAGTGCCTCTACCGACTGCGCCACGCAGCCCCTTCACACTACCAAATAGTTACAGTTATTAAAGACCAGTTTGGTTTCAGGAGAAATGTAGGAACAAGGGAAGCTGTACTAAGTCTTAGGCTGATTTTGGAAGGTAGAATAAGGAAAGATAAGAGAACATTCATGGCATTTGTAGACTTAGAAAAGGCTTTTGACAACGTTGATTGGACTGAATTGTTTGACATTTTGAAATCTATTGGAATAAAGTACAGGGATAGGAGGGTAATCTACAATCTATACAGAAACCAGACAGGAGACATTCGAGCTGAAGGGCATGAGAGAGAAGCTGATATTCAGAAAGGTGTTAGGCAAGGCTGCAACTTATCACCCATACTTTTCAATCTTTACATTGAACAAGCAATGAAGGAAATTACAGAAAAATTTAAAGTGGGAGTGAAGATTCAAGGAGAAATAATTTCAACTCTGAGATTTGCTGATGACATCGTCATCTTGGCCGACAAGCCTGAGGATTTGAATGAGTTTTTGAATGGTATGGACTCCGTCTTACAGAAAGAATTCATGATGAAAATTAATAAATGTAAAACAAAAATACTGGAATGCAGCCGAAATAAATCAGAAACCTCTATGGAGATCAAATTGGCAGGTGAAAAGCTGAAGGAAGTAGGAGACTTCTGTAACTTAGGAAGCAGAGTAACCAGTGATGGACGAAGCAAAGAGGATATAAAAAGTAGATTGGCTCAGGCAAAGAAAGCATTTATACAAAAAAGGAATCTGTTGACATCGAATATAGATTTAGGTATTAGGAAGTCATTTTTGAAAGCCTTTGTCTGGAGCGTGGCGCTCTATGGAAGTGAAACTTAGACTATTGGTGAAGCAGAAAAGAGGAGAATTGAAGCATTTGAAATGTGGTGCTACAGGAGAATGATGAAGATCAGATGGGTAGATAGGGTTACAAACAATGAGGTATTAAGACGAGTGGGAGAGGAGAGATATTTCTGGCGACTGCTAATGAAGAGAAGAGATACGTTAGTAGGACACATACTAAGACACCCAGGAATAGCAAGCTTAGTTATGGAAGGAAGGGTCGAGGACAAGAACTGTAGGGGTAGACCAAGGTTAGAATATGTTAAACAGATTGCCTCGGATGTAGAGTGTGGTAGCTATGTAGAGATGAAACGATTAGCTCAGGACAGGGAGATATGGAGAGCTGCATCAAACCAGTCAAAAGACTGAAGACTCAAACAACAACATTAAAAACAAAAGTACATACGAACATACTGTATGTACAAACAATGTTTCATGCGTTCAATCATAACCTTCAAATAGTCGCAAATAAAAGGAATATTCAAGCCAAGAAATTGCTAACTTAATCTTTCTTGTTTAGGATAAATGTGAAGTTACGAACTTACCACAAATTACCACTAATTTCACATATGAAAATGAAAATCCACAGCCTGCTTCCAGTCGACCGACCGGGTCAGGGAATGGAATGAATGAAGCACCCATCTAGCGGTGAGGATATGAACTGTGCCGGCTGCCGAAGCCTGTCGCACTCCCCTGGGGCAATGATTATATGAATGCCAAATGAAATGAAATGATAGTGGAGAGTGGTGCTGGAATGAAATTTGTGACAGGGAAAACCGGAGTACCCGGAGATAAACCTGTCTGCCTCCCCTTTGTCCAGCACAAATCTCACATGGAGTGTCCGGGATTTGAACAATGGACCCAGCGGTGAGAGGCCGGCGTGCTGCCGCCTAAGCCATGGAGGCTCACACTAATTCCACATATACGGGTATTAAATAATGTTATTAGTTTTACATCCCCTTTAACTGCTGTGGCTTTTAGAGACGCCAGGGAACTGAAATTTTGTCCCGAAGGGGATCTTTAACGTGCCAGTAAATCTACTGACACTGCTCCCTCGCACTTGCGCACCCTCAAATGCCAACTGACTGCACCAGGATTCAATCCTGCAACCTTGAGATCAGCATGCGAGAACGTTACCGCTGAGCCACACAGCCAATTTTTCACATGTAAGGGTCTAATTGAAATTAGCATTTAATGAACAAAAATCTAAATTGCTTTGTTTGAAATTGTGTGGTTGCAGAGTTGTGATTAGCGGAAATGATCGTATCTACTATATTCTAAGACTATTCTAAGACTATGCACAACAATAAACAACATTTCGAAAACTAAACCTTGCATTGCTATATGTGCTGATGAGAAATCGTCAGATATAGTTCTATCTGTGAAAGGAAGAACTGTTGCTTTACGTGGGTTCTCTGCAGCAGTAGACTTGTACGAGTATAGTTACTGAATATAAAGGTTGGTTATTTTTTGATGTTCTGTTTATCCTTCTCCCTAAAAACCTGTCAAGCTTCTTGTAGTACTGTGGCCATCATTTTCTGAAATCGATGAATTCCATGCTATCGACTTTGCAAACAGTACAATTCGAAGTTGCTGTTCGATTCAGATACAGCACTAATGTACAGATATACAGAGTAAAACGAATGATTTCTAACTTTGTTTAAGTATCTACAGAGTATTTTCAGTTGTTATCATTGATTACTGTGATATTCCTGATGTTTGACCTATTTCATGTACTATGGAATGGAAAACAGCCTTGTCAAACACTATAGAATGCAGATTATTAATGATTACACGTACATGTTTCGGTGCACAATGACACCCTAGTCAGCGTGGATTGAATACTAAATTAATCTTAATCAACAGTATGTTTACAAAGACAAAAGTGAAAATGAATATCCTTACAAAATCAATTAGAAATATAAATTAAAAAAGATCACTAACGAGAATTAGAAAACATATACAGTGGAACTTGGATAATTCGAACCTCAAGGGACCAGTAGAAAAATTCAAATTATCCAAAAATTTGAATTAAGAAAGTTCTTTGAAAAAGGGTAGAGAAAATATATTGTGTTACGTTTACATACCGGTAATGATTTTCGTTCGACAAAGCAGATTAACAGACAACGGTAATTTATAATCACTGTATCGTGAATAACCTCAAAAGTTTCAAATGAAAAATAAAACCAAAATGTACTATTCAGTTATTTAAGACAGTAGTAATCCAGAAATCTAGTTAAGTCTTAGAGAAATCTACTGTTTTTCAAAAATGTTTGAGATTTTTACCTTTTTTCTACAATGAAGTCTCTCGGTCATCTCAAAAGAATCTAACAAATTTAAGGAACGGAAAACAGAATCACTTACGTCATTTCTACTAAAAAAACGCGTAAGTTCTGTTGTGTGGTTTGTTGCTTGGGCTGCACTCGGAACAGTTTTTTCGGGAATTGTCCCAACTGTTTGGCCCCCGATCGGCTTTTTACACTAAAAACTTCGAATTAACCACCAATTTTTTAGCATTGATTGTATATAAAATGCTAGGGACAAAGGGAAAATTCTAATTAAAGAATATTTCGAATTATAGAAGTTCGAATTAGCCACGTTCCACTGTAATATAAATAAGAATAGAGTGAATATAAATCTACCATAGTAGACTACCTGTATCACAATCCTTCAGTGCGGTTTAAATACTACTAGCATTACCCGTCGCAGCTTCGCCCGTGAATATTCTAGTTGTAAAGAGTACACTTAGCAAAATCTCAATCATGAAGGCTATGACTGATTTATCCTTGGAATGAATAATCAGACATTATCAATTCAGCTACTGGTGCAGTGGTTAGGGGTTTGTCATTCCTTCATAGGTATATCAGAGTGAAGTTAGTTTTCTGGGAATATCACAGACACTGTTAATTTAAGGGCCTTTAAATGTCGTTTTCGGAGACCCTTTATGGTCGGGTGAAAAAGACCTTTCGTACCACACTCACACGTGAAAATTGCGTGAAAAAATTCTAGAGTTCCCCTTGACCCCCTTAAGCGCATTATACTGTATGTATTGATGAATTTTACAGCTTAATTTGGTTCAATGATAACCTTATATCCGTCTGGAAACTTTCGCAGTAATGCAATAATTGGAATTACATTGCGTCTTACAGAAATAGATGAACCTTTGAGATTCTGTTACCATGGTTACCATGTTGCATTCTTTCATTATTTCATTGTAAATATACATGTTTTATTCATTGTAAATATACATGTTTTAAGGTATTTATTTAATTGTGTGGCATTTAAAGATTAAGTGAGTGCGTTTCGCTTACGCATTGGGTTATGCTGAACCTGTAGGTACCCCATATGTGTAGATTGGTGTTATTGGGACCTTATTTGCGGTACAAAACTGGAATGGGACCTTAGCAGAATAATATAGGGAGAGATAGTTAATCGGACGCCACAAACCTACAATATGGTTCAAATATAGTGAATCAGACGTCGCTGCTATAGGATGTAGCTTCCAGTTACAGTGATTTGGCAAATACGTAATAATTTGAAGGAAATAGTTATCTAACCTTGAAAATATTCCAGTTGAAACATGCTTGTCATTTATTCGATGTTGTTTACAGATTGGTGAAAGTCATAACATTTTTGATGGTATAAAATTATCTAACCTTGAAGTAAACCAGAAGATTCCTACTTGTTGGATGAACCAGAAGATTTTTACTTGTTGGATCGTTCTGTTGAATTAGCTGTACAAATGCAATACATAGCTTAACCCAACTGACTAAGTATTTTATATATAAGTCGTATGACCTATTTGGATATTGCCAAGCCAAAATGTAATGTATTGATAAGTTGAGAATAAACTCAACCAAATACATTCATGAAACAGTGGGCAACAAATTGGAACATGCAAATGTAATATATTGTGACAAAAACGAGTATGCAAAGTGAATACAAGAAAGAATTGAAAGAACGATCTAAGAAGCCGGATGGGAGCAAAAGTTATAAAGATAAAACCATATATGTTGTAGTTGTCTTGGTAATCGTTTTTGAGCTGTTACAAGTCGTGAATCGCCACATGTATAAAGAAAACGACATACTTTGTTACATATCGTGCGTTAATAGTACATTATGCAACGAGCCTACAATGGCAATAATTAAGACACGAGTATGTTTATAAAACGAGCGTATGCGAGTTTTATAATTTCCATATGGGTGTCTTAATTACTATTATAGGCGAGTTGCATACGACTGTTTATGTTCGACGATGATTATTATAACTATTTTATGTTCGAACATAAATATTCATAAATATCTGTCGAGATTTCGCCAGTTTTATGTACCGAACAGAGCGCATGAGACGCAGAGAATGCCTTGTATTTGACCATGGCCTCCTCGATTACCCTACTTTGACACTAGGCCAGGCAGTGAAATTTAAATTAGAAGGCCGTGGAACTCAGCGTATCTATTTATCTAATTGGTCAAACAACTGTTTCTTGAGCTCTGATTGGTTGGAGAAACTGTTTCATAATGAAAAATAGTGTTATAATGAGCCTCATTATAGTACAGTTTTAGGTAGATTTCATTAGAAAGCTAACTATTGCAATGGGTCCCATGATTCGACTTCCGGAAAATTTCGACATATCTTCGCGCTTCACATCCCCCAGACCCCAAAACCACCGTCAGTTCAAAAGTTTATATATAATTTATGTACGTATAAGTAGTAGTATAGGCGTAGGTATGGGACAGCCAATTAAGTGTGGTACAAAAGTGACCATTAAAATTCTATTAAAAATAATGGATAAAGTAACCATTGAAATTTTATTTAAAAAGATAATGGATAAAGTGACCATTAAAATTCTATTAAAAAAATAATGGATAAAGTGACCTTAAACATCATTAAAAAATTATCGATCAAACATATGGTTACAAGTAACCATTACAAATCTTCCAAACAATTATGGTTACAAGTAACCATAAAATTCAACCATAATATTATGGTTGAAATTAACCATAAAAGGTAAACAATATTTCGTATTACTTTATGGCAGAACGTAACCATAAAAAACAATTAAAATTATGGTTAAAAATAACCTCTAACTTGCCAGAATTTTTTTCTAAATTCTGGTTAAAAGTAACCATTAAACTTAACAAAAAATTAACCATGATAATTATGGTTAAAGGTAACCATAAAACACAATTAAAAGAATTGCCAGAATTTTTTTCTAAATTCTGGTTAAAAGTAACCATTAAACTTAACAAAAAATTAACCAAGATAATTATGGTTAAACAAAATCAAAAGTTATGGATAACGTATCCATAAAATTACCAATGTTATGTTTTATAAAATATGGTTAAAAGTAACCATAAAAATGACTCTAAAATGTAAATGACAAAATTATGGTTACCTTTACCTATAAAACGTAACACAAATTGATCCTACAGACACCTAAAATAATGGCTAAATTTTTAATTACTTTTTCAATAAGAATGGTTAAAATAATGGCTGTAAATTCTGACGACTTTTTTGCAAATTTGATTTTTCTTATGGATGTACGCTCTCCATTACATATACCGTTATTTTTATGGCTTTTCTTATGGCTCGAACACCCTCCCCCACTTTTTGGTAAATGCGCCTAAAATCCCCCAGGGTACCCCCTTCGTAAATGTCTCCCCACTTTTTTGAAAAAGGTGACAAAAAACCCTAGAGTACCCCTCTCGTTCACAATGACTTTTATAAAACAGTGACGAAATGAAAAAAGTGGCTAAATCAAACAGTGACTAAATTAAAAAGTAACGAAATGAAAAAGTGTCTAAATTTAACAGTGACGAAATCAAAGAGCGCTTTAATGAGAAAGTGAAGAAATGAAACAGTGAGTGAGTTAAGCAGTTCTGTCCGTTCCACATACTGTGACAGTTGCAAGGGGTTGCATTTTAATAAGCCAAAGCCTATTAAAATAACTTAAAAATAATATGCCAATTTTAAATGTAACTATACCGTTGAAACTTAAATTTATAAGACATCCTTGTTAAATTTTATATCATTTTATGTATGATTTTGTCGACTTGATTTTCTAATTCTTCGAAGGCTATACCGATTTCCCGACAATCATCAGCATCTACACATTCTAAGATTGTTAGTTGTAAGTTCTGCAGGGCTCGTTGGTAATGGAAGACTATACCCTTAAGATGATTAGGAATGTTTATTCTTAGTGGATTAGTGGACGCATCGCCCCCCTTTAAAATATTTGTTAAGCTGCAAGGCATGAGTTCCATATTTTAGTAACTGTTTTCATATCTTTAAGTAATATAAAACATTACCCTCAGGATTTTTTTTGGAAAACTCCGATTGTAACGGAGAAACCCCTAGGGTGTTTCGAAGCCAGCGCTGGTTTTCTAATTTATCTTCGTCGAAACCCTAGGGGTTTTTTCTACTTCATCCTTCTCCGTTTTTTTTCTTTCTTATTGCTTTCCACTTTTTCTTTTGAGTGGCCACTCCTCTCCACTTTGCATCTCTCAGAATGCCTCTAATAGACCCTGGAGAGCACTCTCACGTTGTTAAAACTCAGTTATTTTTTCGAAAGGAGTGACTGGGATTCGAACCATAGAGAACGGGGCGCCTCCGTCTCTAAGCGAACAAACCTCAACATTCCCAACACTTATCCTCCTGAGCTACGAGGAAAGCGATGGGAAGCTTAGTTTGAACGCCTTATGAATTGCAATCTGTGTATAAGTGGTGCAATTGCTTGAGTTTAATTATACGCTAATAGAGGTCACACTTAGAATCTTTCCTCGTTGGCTTTAGTCATACACTACTAGATAGCGCTTTAGCTGGTGAGGCGGAAATGTGCTGCGATAATCAGTCCACTATGTGGTAATAGTGAGTCATTATCATTGCGAGCAAGCCAAGTTCACCCGAACCTTGGCCTTAAGAGATAACTGCAATTAACTATTTTAGATACATAAGCGAGTAATTTGTCTCTGTTTATTTCATTTTAAATGCTGACTTTAATGGCTAAAATCCATAATATTAATATAGGTACGGCATTTTAAAAGTTTTCAGTAACTATTCCATGCTTAGCATCATAGGTTAAATTCTTTTTACCGTACATAATTATATAAGCAAGCGTATTTTCAGGTATATTGGCATTAAATGTTGCTACCAATTTCATACTGGTTTTCTGAGGTGTCACTACATTTCTACGCCGACTTATATTGATAACATAAATAGGATAAGAAGCAATGAACTCTGTGGGGGTTACAACAACATCATACTTCAGCTCAGTTATACGCTTAAAGTCCCTAAAAGCATAATAGGCATTTAGATAAGTATTAGGAGGATTGATATTCCACATTTCTTCCGGAAACATTTCGTTTCTTCCGTTTTTCATGTAAATATTTTGAAGCTGAACATGATCAAATTTGGAACTATTCATATCTTGGTTACCTTTTTTATTAGTTTGAAACACAACAAAAATAAAATATGGCAGATCAAACTCCATTGAATTGTAGTAATTAGTAATATCTATTTCAAAATTCCTTTTCCCACTTAGGCCTGAAATTTCTTGAGTTTGAAGGTCAAAGAATGATATAGGTATTCGTGGTTCTTGCAGTATTTCTTCTCTCAGTTCAAGCTCATAATTTGGTTCGTATTTAACAACAGGAATTTTTATCTCCATTGACTTTACGGTAACTTTTCCTTCCTCCGGGAGAGTTCCAGGTGCATTGCCCCCATCGGGATTCTTAGTCCACCATCTATACAAAGCATCGTTTGCATTTTGACTCCATGTAAATGTAACAGTTAAATCTCCTTCCCACATAATTTCTTTAAAATCCTTAAAAAAGCCACCAAGAAGACTTAAAGGGTACCTTAACTCATTTGATTTTTTCTGCAATTTACCATTATTAAGAAAATTACCTGAATATATCATTTTATCACTATAAGAGGCTGTTAAATTAAACAGAACCGTTGAAGATATATTTGGATGGTCAATTCGATAGATAGTGTGTCCTCGTTTTTTCACGGTTATAGTGCTCCAAAATTGAGTGGGGTAATTGTCAATTAGCTTTACATTTGATTTTCCTTCATAGTTAGTGTAATCAGTTCCATCAGCATGAGTTACATCGAAAGTAATATACAGGTGCGCATTATTATCAATCCAACCATCACCAACTTTAATATCTATTTCCACGTCCTTGTTTGGCAAATTTAAATTGTTTTTAGTCTTTTCATTTACAGGAAAAGACTGCCACTGGTAACTTTCTACTTTGTTCATTTATTATAAGAAAAATAATAGAAAATTAAATGAAGAGGAAATAATTAACTCATCTCTAAAATTACAGTAACTGTTGCGCCGTTGAAATCTATTACTTCGTCATTCTCATTGGTCACAGTAATTTTTAAATTCTGAATTTTATCGAAAACTGGGCAAAATACAGGATAATTCGGATCATAAATTATTGGAGCACTAAATTCTAGGGCTGGTTTAAATGATGCAATAATATTCGTTTCACGGTGAAAATGCTCAGAGTCTTTTACAAACATTCCATCCGCTAAATTGAAATGAACGCGGATATTTTCGAACGGAATTATTTTAGGTAAGTTCCGAGCAAGTGTTTTGGTTTTTGGTTCTACAATTTGATTATTAAAACCTAAAACTGAACCAATACTTTCTTCTTGGTCAAAATATATTCTATAATCACTAATTATTTCCAATCTGTTTAGAATTTTATTTTGTTCAATATTAATCTTAGGTTCTTGACTTTGAATAGCTTTTTGTAAATTTTCTACATTATATTGACCTGGTGGAATAAACATTTCAGTTATCGTACCTGATACTTTTTCATAGTGTACTTTATTGTTTTTTGTTGTAATATTTGGTGTTAGGAAGGTTGAGTAAAACCCTATTAATCCAACTTTTCTAAATTCATCTCGCAATGGAACATTTAACCTTTTCTCTAAAACCGAAGTTTTACCACTTAGTTCAAAAATTCTCTTCATTTATTAATTCATTCATTCATTCATTAATTAACAAAATAAACGAAAATGAGTAAACGAAATGTTGTAGATTAGGACCCACAAGTAAGACTTGTAGAAAAGCAAGTAAAGAACAAACATGGCAAATTATTACCGAATTCCATTCGTTGTGCTATAATAGGCCCCAGTAATTGTGGTAAAACAACCTTAATGATAGACAATTATATTTTGGCACCTGGATGGTTAAACTGGGAAAAAATAAACAACCTTTACATCTTCTCTAAAAGTTTAGATCAATCTAAGTATCAACAGTTTATGGAAAAATGTAATAAAATCGAAGAGAAGTTAGGAAAGTCCATTGCACAATTTATTCATGACGATGAAAGCATAATGCCGCTGGATAAATGTGAAGATAGGTCAGTTGTAATTTTCGACGATTTCATACTGGAAAACCAAGACATAGTTCGAGAATATTTTACACGAGGAAGACATAAAGGGATTGACTGTTTTTACTTACGGTAGCTCAAACGTATTCAAAAATACCAAAACAATTAGTTCGTGATAACTTAAATTTCTTAAACATATTTAGGCAACATAATACCAATTTAAATCATATTTATCAAGAATTTGTTGGTGGCGATATGAAATTTGAAGACTTTAAGAATATTTGCAGCAAATGTTGGAATGAGGAGTTTGGTTTTATTACTATTGATATGAATCGCAAAGCTAACGATGGTAAATATAGGAATAAAATTAAAACGTTTCTAAATGTTGGGTAACTACTCCAGGGGTATTGGCAGGTTTTAGGTTGAGCATTCTAACACCAACATCGTTAGCGTACAACGTCAGCGTCAACGTACAACGTTAAAGTACAGCGTACAACGTCAGCGTTAACGTTCAGCGTTAACGTCAGCGTACAACGTACAGCGTCAATGTCAGCGTCAACGTACAGCGTACAACGTACGCGTCAATGTCAGCGTCAAATGTCAAACGTCAATGTTAGCATCAAACGTCATTTTTTAAAATTTCACCTATAATAAAGATGTTTGCGAAATACGATCATAAGGTAGTTCAACAAGCAAGAAGGAATAGGAAGAAATTTGAAGAATTAAAATACGAATTTCGAATATGGAAGAAGCAGCCTATAACTGAATACGAGAAGTATAAAAAAGAAGATCAACCTGTTATCGATGCTGCTAATGTTTTAGGCAACAAGTTAAATGACATCGGTGAAAATGTTATTAAAGCTATAGAAGAAAATAGAGAAGTGGAGAAGCAATTAATTCCTTACAGAATTGACTATAAAGAAGACTTTCCTTCAGATTCCGAAGGTTCCCATTTCTTGGATGAATATGATGTCACTGATGAGCAAAAAGAAGCTTTAAAATCGGCAAGAAAGGTCAGAAAGAATTTAGAGTCGCAACTTCAGAAAGAAAAGGGGGAGAGTTTATTTCAAGAGGCCGATGAAGAGTATGATAAAAGTGAAGAAAATGTTAAGAGGAAAGGCATAACTGATTATTCTACGGTCCACTTAGGGGTAATAATTTCAAAATATTTACCTAGAAGTAGTGACCCTAAATTTGGAATAAGGTATGATAAGAACTATCAGGGTTATTATATAGGTGACTCAAAAGTTGAATTCAGTAATGACGATATTATAATTAAGGGTAAGAATTTTAAAGCTACAAAGGGTTTAATGCTATTTTTAACCTTAAATGATATACCTAACGATGATGAGTATACAGACGAAGACCGCAGCCCATATAAGACTATTTTAAAAATTACAAATGCTATGTATCAAAACAATGACCCAAATAGCACTAAACCTAAAAGTAGTGTTGGCAAAAAATATAATACGTTGATAAAGGATATATGGCTTTCAGAAAAAGTTAGTAGAAAAGAAACAGCTGCATCTCTAACCACTCCTCCTAAATCAGGATTTGGTTTTGTAAAAAAATATTCAAAAGGACCGATTGAATATGTGTGGATGGATGATGTAAGGGAATTAATAGACAGATTAATGGTAATTCATGGCGAAGAAAATGCTGGAAACAACGTCTATCACAATGAAAAGGTTGGAATAACGAAGATGCTTACGAGTAAGTTTAATGACATCATTGTTAATAACCCTAAAGGTATTCCATATCTAATTAGGTTTTTAAATAACATTCCCCATACATTCTGGGAATCTGGAAAACATGGAAAAGGATTAGTTAATTGGATGATTAATAAAATAGGTGAAAATAATATTGACTTAACACTCCCGGGATATAAATTTTGTGGTCCTGGTAATCCATTAGACAAGCAACTAGCCGAAGGTGTTCAGGGTTCTAACCCATTAGACGAAGCATGTAAATTACATGATATAGCATACCGCGACCATACAAAATTAGAGCACAGACATCAAGCAGATAAAGAATTACAAAAGGCTGCAAAAGAGAGAATATTCAGTAAAGATGATAACTTGAGTGAGAGACTAGCAGCTACTGCCGTTACTGGAATAATGTATGGAAAAAGAAAAATGGGAATGGGGTTAGATGAAAATGGTTGGGGCGTCTGAGTATAAATTTGTAACATTTTTGTTTATATTTTTTTTCATTAAATAAATGAAAGGATTTAGTATTGATTACAACGTTTCCCAAAAAGGGAAACTAAAACCCAAAGCTATTAAAATAAAACTCTCCAACGAAGATCTGAAAAAGCATGACTATCTAGATGAGTACTTGACAGATACACAAAAAAAGCAGAAAGCAAGAAAAATTCAAAAAGGTGGGAGCTTACTTATAAGTTTGTCCATTCCAATTGTAAAGAAAATATTCGAATATCTCAGTAGGAAGAAAGAAGGTTCTGGAATTAATGAACACCAAGGAGGATTTTTGCCATTAATATTAGCTGCATTGGGTGCCATTGGTTCGCTGGCAGGTGGCGCTGCAGCCATTACAAGCGCTGTTCATAAAAAGCAAAAAGAAGATGCGGAATTGGCTGAACAAATTAGACATAATCTGGTGATCGAAAAAAAGACTGGACAAGGTTGTTTGGGAATAACTAAAATTAAAAAAAAAGAGAAATTTCATCGATATTGAGTGATATACTTTCCAACTATAAGCACCCTTAAGTAATTTCGATATACATAAAATAATACACGAAATGAACATAAAGCATTTTCGAAATGTTTTATGATTGATGAACTGCCTACAAAACCTAATGATTGTGAATCAGGAATTGTAAACTTGGATACGTCGGATCATGCAGGTACTCATTGGATTTGTTACTTTAAAAAGGGTAATCAAAAATTCGTCTTTGACTCATTTGGTGGAGATGTTCCTGATAAACTAGTAAATTATTTGGGAGCTAGCAACCTATTTTATAACGCCGAAAGAATTCAAATGTTTGATGAATATATATGTGGTCATTTATGTGTCCTTGTTTTAAAGTTGTTTTCGAATTTGGGTTCCCCAAATCCCGCTCATTTTAACGAAATTATAGATTTAATAAATGGACATATTTGGAAATAAAATTATAAACGGAGAGAGTAGTTCATTAAATATTAAAGCTATCACAAAGGATGATTTAGAAAAACGATTTTCAAGGCTAGTTACGGCTCTAAATAAACGCCTTAGTGAGCTTTTTTTTTTTTGTTTCAAAAACATGGATTGATTTTCAAGGTAAAAGGATAGCGAATATTGAAGATCCAATCAACAATAAAGATGTCGTTAATAAGCAATATCTCTTAGAAAAGCTCAAACCATTTACTACTGAAGGGGATTTTCCTAAAGATAACTACTTCACGAAAGGAGAAATAGAAAAATTGTTCTCGGAATATGCCACTACTTGTCTTGCACCAGTATCAACATTAACAGAAAAGGTTGACAACTTAGAAAGAAAGGTGTTTGATAGGATAATATTACAAAAGGACCTTTTTGCAGAGAAGGATAAAATTAAGCATATTTTTACATACAACGCAACGATTAGGAACATTTTTGCTCGTATCGTAGACCCAGATAAAGTATTTACTTCACATACAGATGACGCTATTAAAACAGTATTAGACGTTTATATTGCACGTTCCAAAGAAGAAAAAATTATGGTAGATACTAGTAAGCCCTTTAACGTTAAATCTGGTGATACTTTATGCTTTAAAAATAAAATGGACAGCGTAATTTTAAAACTTCCAATAAATGTTAGTGTGACGATGTTTGGTGAAGTAATACTTGATGCATATGAACCTCATCCTGATGAATCGGTCGAATAACACTAATGTTAAAATGTTTTAGTTTTTAATCGAGAAAATATCCATTAAAAACAGTCTAATGTAACAGGTTTTTATACAACATCTCTATTGTTCCTTTAAGAAGATCAGGAGTAAATGGAATATTGAAATGGTTTCCCGAATAGCTAATTTTTATTTGTTCTTTCATAAGCACATACAACCTTACGCTATTAGGATCATTATATTTTTCATAAACTATCTCACAATCGGGGTGCCGCCTGCATATTTTTTTGATTGCTTGATTCACCTGTTGTCTCTGCGCCCTTATTGCATAGTACCTGTACTTTTCGTTTGGTTCATGCTTATCTATAATAAGCAGACAATTATTCTTACTAGTTTTAAGTGCAAGAGGTGTGGCTAGTGGGGTAAGAGATTCGTTTTCTGCTTTCTTTATTTGAAGTTTCTGCATTAACCCAACTAGTTGGTTCTTATATTCTTCTTTAATTTTGTATTCTCCGTACTTTCGAATTGATGGAAGGACTTCTTTCGTTACCCATTTCTTAAATTTTTTAGCTTCCTCTTTTTTAGATGATAAAATAAGCGAATGCAAACCAGATTCATTAATAAATATGGTTTGAGGATGTATATTTTTTAACCCCGCCAAAACGGCGGGGTTATTTAAGGTATCGAATGTACCTTTGTCTTCAATTGCAACGTGTTTTCGAATTGCTTTATCTGTATCTCTATACTCCAATATTAAAGCAATATCTTTAGCTTTAAACCATGAATCGTTATTTTCATCAATAGCAATAACCACTTGTTTGCTATTATAGACAAGTTTGCTGTTCAGAACATCGGTAATTGATTCCATTTATTATACATAAAATATAAATATAAAAAAGTTAATTTCCTCAACAAAGGGTAGACCCTTGTTTCCTGTAAGTTAGTTTGCGTTCTTCAATGTTGGGTGTCTGAGTAAACCAATGCTTATCTTATAATTAATTTTAATTAATTAATTAGTTAATAAATGAATAATCACATTTGGTGTTTAAAGTGCAAAACGTTTACTCAAACACTGCATCCTCACACACTTTCGACAAAAAATGGTCGAACTAGAATCGAAGGTTTATGTTCCGAGTGTGGGAGTAAGAAAAGCCGGTTTTAAAAAAAGTTAATGAGAGTGTAGAAATAGGGGGTTCTACCCAAATTAGAGAGCCACCCGTTAGCATTCGGGAGGAAATTATAAACGAAATTCATAAGCCCATGAGGAAGAATTTTCCGAGAAGGAGGGTTACAACTCACGGCATTGATGACATTTGGCAAGCGGATTTGGTAGAAATGGACTCGGGAAAAATAAAGGGGATATCGAAGCTTAATAAAGGCTACAAGTATTTGTTAACAGTCATTGATGTATTTTCAAAGTATGCCTGGGGTGTACCAGTCAAAGATAAAACGGGTAAAAGTGTTGCTGAAGCGTTTGATGGTATTTTAAAAAACAGAAAACCCAAAAATCTTCAAACAGACAACGGTAAAGAATTTTACAATAAAGATTTTTCAAAATTGATGAAAACATTTAATATCAATCATTATTCGACTTTTACTGAAGTAAAAGCTTCAGTTGTAGAACGATTCAATAGAACCTTAAAAGAGAAAATGTGGAAGCAGTTTGATATTCAAGGAAACTACTGCTGGGTTGGCATTTTACCAAAGTTAATTAATGGCTACAATGATACGACGCACACAACTATAAATATGAAGCCAAAAAACGTAAACAAAGCTAATGAAGAACATTTGTTGAAAACTGTTTACACTGTAAGCATAGGAGCGAAAGAAAAAGCGAAATTTAAAGTTGGCGATCAAGTCAGAATTAGTAAACTAAAAGGTATATTCGAAAAAGGATACACAGGAAATTGGTCGACTGAAATATTTGAAATAAAAGATATCGTTTATTCCGACCCTATTACGTACAAATTGAAAGATGTAAATGCGGAAGGAATAAAGGGGAACTTTTATGAGCGAGAATTACAGAAAACAAAGTATCCAGAGGCATATCATGTTGAAAAAGTTTTAAGAAAGAAAGGAAATCGGGTATATGTCAAATAGTTGGGTTTTGATAATTCTCACAATAGCTGGGTTAATAAAGAAAATGTTATATTATAATATTTCTGTATAAATAAATGGACGCCCGAGTAAAGCGAATAACCCTTTCTTTCTTCCTGTTTTTACTACATCCTACTGAAGATGTAGAAGTATTTATAAATCAGTTGTCTGAGGATAGTATAGATTATCTTTTTGAACTTAATGGTGATGACATAGCTAGCTGTTACAATTTTCATAAAGCTACGAAGGAATTCTTAATTTTACGTTAATTCTGGTATTTGATTTTAATGGTTAGTAACCATTAAAACCATAAATTTTCTACTAAAAATTTGTCGGGGTGTTACGAAAATTTAAGATTTTTTTAAAAAGAATTCAAGATTGTGCGCTTTGCAACCACCATAGACTTCTTTTGTGCCTTTATATATCATTTTCAGGCCTATCATTTTCTTTTTTTCCTTTCCACAACTTAGCACCTTGTTGTATTTGTCAGGCAATATAACCTTAAATTCACTATCAAGTTCTAGAAAAGTTTTATTTCCATATTTTGTGTTTATACCTTTTACATTCGTTATAAGGTATTCGTTCCCTATTTCTAACTCACTGAGCTTTTTAAACGTCTTTTGTTCGTTGATGCTGTTGAGCGTCTTGAGAAATTGATTTACTTCCATTTATTACCTATATAAAAAAATAGTCAAGTATCCAAAATTACGCAGATAGTTGATAGCAAATTGATTCTGATTTTCATGAGATAATATTTTTAATTGAACCTTTGTTAGGGTAACAATTATAATGCAAAATGTAATTATTCTGTTCATTTATTTATATAAATATTTTACTATCATTTCTCTCGAGTAATGTCTTATAATTATTTTTATTAAAAAAATGAAAATTTTAATTAAAAAAAGTTATATAATAAATGGATTTAAAAAAAATATTAAGCGCCAAACAGGTGCAACTGTAAAGGAACTAAGGGTTCTGGCAACGGAACTCAACCTAAAAGGAGCATACAAGATGAAGAAGGCTGCTCTTCTTGAAGCTGTAAGCAGTGCTTGGAGTAATGCCGGAGATAGTGCTTTGTTTACGTATCAAGAATCAGAGCTGCCTAAGAAGAGCGTTCGTGAACTAAAACAAGTCGCCAGAGAAAACAAAATTAAGGGCTACTCAGTAATTCATTCAAAGAAAGGGTTGCTAAATTTGATAGCGGAAGAAAAGGAACGTTTGGACAAAATCAGGCATTTTGGATTTGATCAAGACCTCTTTGAAATTAAAAAGGAACCAAAACCTGTACAATCTAAGGACTTAAAAATTGTGAAGCAAAAATTGGGCCAAATTTTTCCTTTTAAGAAAAAAATATTTAATGAAACAGTAGCTAAAAAGTCACCTTTCGAAATTCATCAAGGTGTTCGTACTGTGCTGCACAAAAAGTTTAACGTATGGCAGACAGCTTATACTATACACATAAAAGATTTGCAAGGAAAACCAATAGAACAAATGAAAGCGGTCAGAAAAGGTGTGCATGCAGCCATAAAAGAAGTAAGAAAACTAACTGATTTTAAGCCAGGTGATCAGATGAAAGTAGTTGCAGAAAATAATGATTTTAACCATATGATTTCATCAAAAAGAAAAAGAAAAGTTAATGCTTCACATCTACTTGACCAGATTGAAAGAATAATAACATCTGATGAAAATGTAGATATCAACAATACCACTTTTCACTTCGAGGTTTACAAAATACCCAGAGGGAAAGGAGCAAAGGGTAAGAAAATAGTCAATATTGCTAAAGATGTTATGGCTAAAAGAAGCATAAACAAAATAACCAACACCGATAACCTGTGCGGGGCAAGAGCAATAATCACAGCCCTAACCTATAAAACTAGAAATATACTTGACAGGACATTAACTGATAATGAAATTACCTACATTAGGAAAGGACGTGGCCTGCAGGAAGAATTAGCAAAAGAGTTATGCACAAGATTCGGAATGAACTGTGAAGATGGGTTTAGTTTAGACGATATTAGAAGTGTTGCATATCTCTTGAATGTTCGGATTAAAGTTGTTTCGGCTGCCCATTTTAACAAGGTAATCCAGGCCTCAGGTGTAAATGACGCGATAACAATTTATTTGTACTTGCATAACGACCATTATGATTCCATTAATAATATACGAGATTTTTATGGAAGTTCATATTACTGCAAAAAATGTGATATACCTTACGATCATCAGGACAAACACTCGTGTAAAAAAGATGTGTGTAATTTGTGTTTGTGCCCAAAACATGATTTCCCAGAAGGTATGCGACCCCGAGTATACTGTAAAAAGTGCAATAGATATTGTTTTGGTAAAGATTGCGTTGATAACCATGAGCGAGTGTGTGAGGTAGTCTACAAGTGCAATATCTGCAACAAAATATGTCCGAGGATAAATATCAAACATTTAGGTGGCTCCTTTGCCCAATGTGGGAAATGTGAAACATTTGTAGAATACGAAGTCGAATTGAAGTGCACAGAATGTAAAAGCGAGTGCAAAAAAGAAAATGAAAACACGTTTTACTACAACAACCTACACGAAACTGTACTTACTGAATGTGAGAAATGTGCAAAGGAAGTTGCCTGTTTAATAAAACTCAAGTGTCTAACATGTAATGGTAAATGTAATAAAATAAACAAGCACAGGTGTGGGTACTCTATGTGTTGGAATTGCCAACAGTACGATAAGTCAGCTCAGCACCAATGTTATACGCAAGAAAGGAAAAACCGTGGGGGATATTGTATGGAAGATTGTATTTGTAATGGAGCGGCAGAAAAGCAACATAAAAAATGCACTTACACAGAAAAATACTACTTTTTCGATTACGAAGCTGAACAAGACACCGGCGTACACACGCCAAACTTTGTATCCGTTTATGACTTTAATGGTGTTAGGCGGGCTTTCCGAAAAAATTACGAATTTTGTCAGTGGCTAATATCAGACAACCACAAAGGTTTTACGTGTATAGCACACAATGCAAAAGGTTATGATGCACATTTCATTTTACAATATTGCCTCAATAATGGCATTAATATTAAAAATATTTACCAAGGGTCTAAAATTATGGAGCTCAAAATACCAGCCCTAAGCCTCAGAATAATTGACAGCATAAACTTTATCCAAGGAGGCCTTGGATCCTTTCCCAAAACATTTGGACTAAAAGAACTAAAAAAGGGGTATTTTCCACACTACTTCAATAAGAAAGAAAATCAAAATTACGTAGGGTCCATTCCAGCTACTAAATATTATGGTGTTGATACAATGAAACCTGATAGCAGAAAAGCATTCCTGGAATGGCACGCTGAGAAAGTAAAGGAAAATTACGTGTTTGACTTTAAGAAGGAATTAGCCGAATATTGTCATTCAGATGTCGATATATTACGGCGAGGTTGCCTCGCCTTTAGACAGTCATTTTTAGAAATAGCAAATATAGACCCCTTCCAATACATAACTATAGCCAGTGTTTGTATGGCAATTTACAGGTCAAAATTTCTTAAAGAAGACACGATTGCTGTAGTCAAAGAGCAAAAAAAGGAAATGTTCAGTAAGGAGTCTATAGCATGGTTAAGTTCGTTCCCTAATGTTCGACACGCATTAAAAGGTGGCGAGGTCACAATTTGTAGAGTCAAAGTCGATGGGTACGACTATATGACTAAAACTGTGTACCAATATCATGGTTGTTTTTGGCATGGTTGTCCCGACTGTTACTCAGGCGATACTATCAACAATGTAAACAATGAAACTATGGATGACTTGCTTACAAAAACTATAGAGCGAACACAAGCTCTTAAAAATGCCGGGTACAAGGTTGTTGAAATGTGGAACTGTAAATGGAAAAATTCTAAAGACTACAAAAGGAGTTTAGATAAAACCATAGATGTTGTGGAACCTTTAAACCCCAGAGACGCATTCTTCGGTGGTAGGACAAACGCCTCAAAGTTAAAAGTTTCTGGAAAAAAGCTGAGATATATAGATATATGCAGTTTATACCCAACAGTCATGTTTTACGACATGTACCCTGTAGGGCACCCTACTAAAATATTTAAGCCAGAAAAATACAATACCGACTGGTTTGGTTTAGTTAAATGTAAAGTTCTTCCTACAAGAGGTCTTTATCATCCAGTCCTTCCTGTAAAGTTAGATAAGCTGATGTTCTCTCTGTGTGGGAAATGGGCGAAAGAAAAGGTAGGAACTTGTAACCACAGTGATAAAGAAAGGGCGCTTCTTGGAACTTGGACTACAATCGAACTTAATAAAGCTCTAGAGAAAGGCTACAAAATATTAAAAGTTTATGAAGTATGGAATTTTAAAAAGAAAAGTAATAAGCTTTTCAGGGACTACATTAAAACGTTTATGAAAATTAAGCTAGAAACTAGCCCTTGGGATGATGATTACAAGTCCAAAAAAGAATACGCAAGGGTTATCAAGAAAAAGCAAGGCATCAAGCTTGATATAGATAATATAACTCCTAATTCAGGTAAGCGAGCTGTTGCTAAAATATGCTTAAATTCTCTTGGGGGAAAGTTCGGTCAGAGGCAAAACATGTCACAAACAGAGTTCATTGATGACCCTAAGAGGTGGTACAAATTGTTATTAGATGATAAGATAGAAATAACTAATGTGGTTTATATCAATGATGAAGTAATTGAGGTAACATACCACTACAATGATTTCTATGTGGAAAACAGCACAAATACCAACATATTTATATCAGCCTTCACCACTTCCAATGCGAGAATAAGGTTATACAACATGCTTGATAGATTAGGTAAGGCAGTAGTTTATTATGACACTGATAGTATTGTTTACATAGATGATGGAACAAATACTGTAGAGACCGGATGTATGCTCGGCGAATGGACTGAAGAATTTGGCAAAGATGATCATGGTACTGATTGGATAAGCACAGGTCCTAAGAGTTATGCGTACGAAACATATAAAGACAAACAGGTTACCAAAATTAAAGGATTTACTCTCAACCACACGAATGCTAAAAAACTCAACATAAACACAATGAAAGAATTAATAGGAGGTTTTAAAGATAATGTTGTTATAAGCAATAAGATGATAACAAGAGACAAGAAAACAAAAAGCCTTGTAAATAAAAATATTGCCAAAGAATTTAAAGTCGACTACGACAAGCGTAGGATCCTGGAAGAAGAAGACAACATAATTGATACACTTCCTTGGGGGTACTAAATATAATAGTGTACATATTTTTATAGCTATTTACACCCTTGTTTTAACCATTATTTTATCCTTAATTCGTTAAAAAGTTACTAATAATTTTAGCCTTAATTTTAGCCATTATTCTGTCCATTGTTTCTAAAATAAGTTATTAGAAATTTTAGCCTTAACTTTAGCCCTTGTTTTATCCCTAATTTCTAAAAATGTTACTGATAATTTTAGCCTTGTTTTAACCATTATTTTTGAAAAACATTGTTAGAATTTTCAATGGTTAATTTTAGCCATTATTTTAGGTGTCTGTAGGATCAATTTGTGTTACGTTTTATAGGTAAAGGTAACCATAATTTTGTCATTTACATTTTAGAGTCATTTTTATGGTTACTTTTAACCATATTTTATTAAACATAACATTGGTAATTTTATGGATACGTTATCCATAACTTTTGATTTTGTTTGATGGTTACCTTTAACCATAATTATCTTGGTTAATTTTTTTGTTAAGTTTAATGGTTACTTTTAACCAGAATTTAGAAAAAAATTCTGGCAATTCTTTTAATTGTGTTTTATGGTTACCTTTAACCATAATTATCATGGTTAATTTTTTGTTAAGTTTAATGGTTACTTTTAACCAGATTTTAGAAAAAAATTCTGGCAAGTTAGAGGTTATTTTTAACCATAATTTTAATTGTTTTTATGGTTACGTTCTGCCATAAAGTAATACGAAATATTGTTTACCTTTTATGGTTAATTTCAACCATAATATTATGGTTGAATTTTATGGTTACTTGTAACCATAATTGTTTGGAAGATTTGTAATGGTTACTTGTAACCATATGTTTGATCGATAATTTTTTAATGATGTTTAAGGTCACTTTATCCATTATTTTTTTAATAGAATTTTAATGGTCACTTTATCCATTATCTTTTAAATAAAATTTCAATAGTTACTTTAACCATTATTTTTAATAGAATTTTAATGGTCACTTTTGTACCACACTTAATTGGCTGTCCCATACCTACGCCTATACTACTCGTATATATATTTATGTATATATGTATATCAGTTTCTTGTGGACACGATAACTGCCGTAATTTTTCACCAATCACTTTGAATTTTTTACATAATATGTATCCCCTTAAAATCTCGGTCGAGTTCGTTAATGGGCTAAATCGGTAAAAGGGGGGTGAATATGGGAGGCTTTTTTTCGAAAAATTGAAATATCGCTATAACTCTCTTAATATCTGAAATATTGAATCCATTCCAAGTTCATACTATGTGTTGGATAAGGCCCTAAAATTTATGTTTGAAAAGTTTTTTTATAGCACCAACCATTGACCAAAGGGGTGGGAAAAAGTGGGTTTTTCGGGAAACATTAATCATATCTCTGTTAATAGGCACCATATCAAAACCGAACAAAATAGACAATATTCCTCCAATAATTACCTAAAACTTTTGTCTGAAAGAATTTTCGATATAACCAACCATTACGCCACGGGGTGAGCAAAATGATTTAAATTATAAGAAAATGCCAAGTGCCAAGAGAGGTTGCAATGACAACTTTACTTTTAATTGATAAGGGATGAGCCATCAGCAGTTGCTATGACAACGCCACTGCATCACATTCAGTTTTCATATGTCTGTGGGAAGCGACTTCGGTATCGGAACTGGTAGCATGCTGAACTTCTATGCCCAAGGTCGCGGGTTAAACCCGGCTGAAGTCGTCGGTTTTACTAAGAGTGCCAAAAAACCCTGAGTATGCTTTCCTTCGGAGGGGAAGTTCCAACGTTCGTTGCGAGTTGATGGTTCCGGTGGCATCTAGTAGCCAAGTTCACAGCTAGGTGTCGTTGATGGTAGTATTTTTAATTATGTAGCCTATTTTAGGTAGATTTCATCAGAAAGCTAACTATTGCAATGGGTGCCATGTTTCGACTTCCGGAAAATTTCGACATATCTTCGCGTTTCACATCCCTCAGACCCCCAAACCACCGTCAGTTCAAAAGTTTATACCCTATATGTGTGTGTATATCTCTCTATATATAAGAATGAAAGTTTGTCTGTTTTTTCTGAATTTCCACGGAAATTTGCGATATTTGCGCGTTTCAGACTGTTTTATGATGAATGCGCGCAAAAATATTTTTTTTTGTCTGTCTGTCTGTTTGTTTGTTTGTCTGTGGACAATTTTTTGTGTCCTTATAATTCGAGAACGGCTGGGTGGATCAACGTAAAATTTGATACAGATATCCTTCAGAGGCACGACACTAATCATTGATGTAACTCTCCTCCGTACCTCTCATAAAAGGGGCCCTACCCCCTTAAAATACATGCTGAAATAGGCGTAGAAGGGTGAAACAAAGCTCATTTTCAGCCCCTCAATGTGAGAAGCGAAACTCGGGGGCCCTTCGAAAACCACATTTTAAGGCCCTAAAACCAACAGTTTTTGAGATATTCCCAGACTAATTTCACTTAATAAATTAATGAAAGAATACATGCCGGTAACCATGGCAACTGAATCTCAGAGGTCCATCTATTTCTGTAAGACGCAATGCAATTCCGTTTATTACATTACTGTGAAGGTTTGCAAACGGCTATAAGGTTATAACGGATCCAAATTAAGCTGAAATATTCATCAATACATACAATGCGCTTAAGGGGTCAAGGAGTACTCTAGAATTTTTTCACGCGATTTACACGTGCGGGTGTGGTACAGAAGGTCTATTATATCCCTTCTCTATTATATAAAAATGAATGTTTGTCTGTTTTTTCTGAATTTCCACGGAAATTTGCGATATTTGCGCGTTTCAGACTGTTTTATGATGGAAGCACGCAAAAATATTTTTTGTCTGTCTGTCTGTCTGTTTGTCTGTGGACAATATTTTGTGTCTTTATAACTCGAGAACGGCTGGGTGGATTAACGTAAAATATGATGCCGATAGCCATCAGAGGCACGATACTAATCATTGATGTAACTCTTCTCCGTACCTGTCATAACAGGGGGCCTACCCCCTTAAAATACATGCTGAAATAAGCGTAGAAGGGTGAGACAAAGCTCATTTTCAGTCCCTCAATGTGAGAAACAAAACTCGGGGGCCCTAAAAGAACCCCGTAAACCACACTTTATGGCCCTAAAACCAACATTTTTCGAGATATTCCCAAAAAACTAATTTCACTTAATAAATTAATGAAGGAATGCATGCCGGTAACAATGGCAACAGAATCTCAGAGGTAAGACGCAATGCAATTCCATTTATTACATTACTGTGAAGGTTTGCAAACGACAATAAGGTTATAACGGATCCAAATTAAGCTGAAATATTCATCAATACATATAATGGGCTTAAGGGGTCAAGGGGTACTGTAGAATTTTTTAACGCGATTTACACGTGAGGGTATGGTACGGAAGGTCTATTATATCCCTATCCCTATGTGTTATATTATTATTATTACTATTATTTTAATTATTATCATTATTATGGCGTACAACGACGAGACAATCTCATTTTCAAACCCTTGGTGTCAGAAACAAAACTCGGGGCCCCTCAAGAGCCGTAAAGGGTCCCCCAAAACTATATTTTAAGGCTCTAAACTCAACAGTTTCTTAGATATTCCCAGAAAACGAATTTCATTTAATAAACTAAACAAGGAATGCAAGCCACTAACCATGACAGCAGTATCTCAAGAGGTGGCATCCAACTTTTCATCTATTTCTGGAATAAGTAATGCCACTCCATTTATTACATTTCTGTTAAAGGTTGCAAATTGCTATAAGGTTATCACGGAACCAACTAAAACTGTAAAATTCATCAATGCGCTTAAGGGGTTCAAAGAGTACCCTAGATTTTTTTCACACGACTTACACTTGCGATATGTCGTACAGAAGGTCTATTATATCTCCAAACAGCAACATTATTTTCAAAAATTCCTGATTTGAAATAGTAGACTGTTTTTTGCTGATTTTAGGAATTTAGGCCATTGAAGGCTAAAGAAAACTGAATTTTCATGCACCACAAGCATTTATAATAATTTATAAAAGGGGTCTTTCTGTAGTTGGGCACTTGACACAACGGTTAGGGTCAGTTCGTATGTGACGTGTATTGCGATTCGTCTACGAGGTTTTCAATTTTATTTTCACGCCAGGAAGAACACATTAGGTAAATTTAGTTTGAGAGCACATTTTAGCTAATCATTTTCTTTGCCAACAAACAGGTTCCAAGCCCCTAAACATTGCAACAGTAGATCAATTGATAACATCTGGTTATTAATACAGAAGACCGTTCGAAGAATGGGTACTTCTGCTAGTATATGCATATATATCAGTTTCTTGTGGACACGATAACTGCCGTAATTTTACACCAATCACTTTGAATGTTTTACATAATATGTAACCCCTTAAAATATCGGTCGAGTTCGTTAATGGGCAAAATCGGTTGAAGGGGGGTGAAAATGGGGGGGGGGGTCTTTTTTTTCTTCGAAAAAGTGAAATATCGCTATAACTCTCTTAATACGTAAAATATCATATCCATTCAAAGTTCATAATATGTGTCGGATAAGTGCCAAAAATTTATGTTTGAAAAGTTTTTGATGGCACCAAACATTGACCAAAGGGGTTGAAAAAAGTGTTTTTTTCGGGAAACATTAATCATATCTCTCTTAATAGGCACAATATCAAAACTGTACAAAATGGAAAATATTCCCCTAATAATTACCTAAAACTTTGTCTGAAAGAATTTTTGATTTGACCTATCATTACGCCAAGGGATGAGAAAAATGATTTCGGAATTAAAGAAAATGCCAAGTGCCATCAGAGGTTACCATGACAACGCTTCTTAATTGATGAGGGATGAGCTATCAGAGGTTGCCAAGACAACGCCATTGCACGAGATCACATTCATTTTTCCATCTGACTGTGGGAAGCGGCTAACTGGTAGCATGCTGAACTTATATGCCCAAGGTCGCTGGTTCAAAGCCGGCCAAAGTCGTCGGATTTTCTAAGAGCGCTAAAAATCCCTCAGCATGCTTTCCTTTGGAGGAGATGTTCCAACGTTCGTTGCAAGTTGCTGGTTGCGGTGGCATCTAGTAGCCAAGTTCACAGCTAGGTGTCGCTGACGTTAGTATATGGTACAAAATTAGGACCTACTACTTAAAATTGACCGTCTGCAGACCTTACCTGAATTACAGACTAATACAGTCATCACAATTAACACCGTTTATCAGATTCTACACACACCTAATGTACACGGGGTTACATGACCACGTTGTCGCAGCCCCTAAACTGAGGAACCAACAAAAATCTCTGCGGGAGATAAAATTTTGCGTGAAGAAGTAACGGACTGTCAGATAGTTACACATCAGTTCCAAACCTTGCATAAGGACAGTGTGATCACAAGTATAAAAATGAACCCCAAATGGCAAGAAGGTTACCATCCCCATAAGACAATAAAATGATAAAAATATGCATACAAAAACAAAACAAAAAGTTAATTAACTTCTAAATGTAAAATACTTTCTTGCAATCAATGAGGTCTGATCCTCCTACGAAAACCTGCATATTTTGCCTATTATAGCCTATCCCCTAGTTTGCCCGGTGAAATCCACCTCTGCCTTCCGGCGTGCCGAGAGGATTTTTTTTACATATAATAGTCAGGGTCGAACATAAAATATAGAGCATGTTGTTGAAATTTGGTTACAAATGTGGGTTTTAATGAAATGGATTGATAATAAGTATTTATTGAGGTATAGGTAGTGTATTAGGGTTAAAATATAAATAACATGTAGTGTGCAATATTATAAGTCAACAGTGGTTTCTTCAATGAAGCAAATATCAGGGTTCAATCCCTTATCTAGTCAAGAAACTATTTCTCTTAATCAAGGCTTCCATTGAACTCGATTTAAAGTTATTAATTTTGTTCAAACGCACATGTGTGTGTTATAGTGTTATATCACTTCAAAAATTCACTATTACTGCTGAATTGCACAGCAATAAACTAAATAATTCCAATTTTGTTCTCTGTTGCTACATACCTCTAGCCCAATATCCCACTATTTTTTCAGTCTAATTGTTTCACAGTGTAGTTATTTTGACAAAGCTTATGCTTCATACGATCTCCCGTATGGAAAAGTTTAGGGCAAAACTTCCTCCAAACAGTGTTCTATGCCACCAACTCACGAAAAATATAAATGCAGATACATTACATGGTGGCAGTGTCTGATTTATTAACTTAATGGTTTTGAATTGCTATTGTTTATTTCCATGTTGGTATATCTTTAAATACATTCCTTGATATGTTTGGTATATTAAGGTGTCCATATATGCCATAAAAGGATGGTAAATACTCAAACGAATTGTAATGAAATATAAATTTGGGTAAAATAAACACAATATAATTCAAATGTCACAACTTGCGATTTCTAAATAATTGACTCGCTTGTTTTCTAGAGAATCTTTTCCTAACGGTTTAGTCCTATGGTAATATGAGACTAAATAAGGAAAATTCATAAACAATACTATGTGGGCTGGACCGTCACAAAGGACAGAAAGCAACACGAGAAAAGCACGTTTACACACATAAGTTCACACACAAAAAAAAAACGCTCATTAGCTCTAGAAAAGCTCTGTATCAAACTAGTGACGGTTTTAAACCTATGCCAGTAGAGAGTACTCAGTCAAGTTATAAAACTAAATTATTAATTAAACAGAATTACAATCCCTTATTCACTGTCTCAAAGGACCCATTCCAGTACCAGTCGATCATAATGTTACTCACAATCTCAAACCAGGCAACAGGCAGAATGCTATCTTCTACCAGGAAGTCATCTAGTGACAGTCCGTCAGTCTTATGTATCTGGAGGTTGAACTGGAACCGGCTTTGGCCGCCCATCGGCACTCCAAGCATCTGAAAACACAGTAAGAACAGTGAATCACCTACATGGTCAGCACAAAATAAGTTACATTGCGAGACAGGCAGGAATGTGGGGAAAGACCAAGGACGGGACAGAGGTAACGAGGGAGCAGCCTGCTCAAGGAAATATCCTTCTATTTTAGTGTAGACAATGTTGGTAGCAGGTACACGAGAACGGGTACCACATCGCTCAAACAACCAGTAAAATTTCTTAATCCATGACTATACAAACACCAACCTGACCATTCACTAGACTATCACAGATATAGCACTATACAAGTTAACAGCTAAGAAGTACTTCAACCTGGATGTCAGAGGGAAGAGACCTAGGAGACGATGGATAGAGAAGTTCGATCAGAGGTGGAGAAGAATGGTTTTAACTGGGACGATGTCCAAGAACAAATGATGTACCAAGATCGGGCAAGATGGAGAGCGCTTGTTTGCCACACCCGGGAAACTGGAGATGGAAAATGATGATGATAAGTAAACTTGAAGGTCAATAACCACTAACAATATCGTAACAAAAATCACATATAACTAATCTTGACAAAACTCAGCAATGTTTCTAGGTTTATGCCATGTCTTGTGAGAGGTTTCGCCTACGAACACCAAGATAGATTCATCAGCGGGCTCTTGGTGTCCGTGCCTGGACCCCCACAGGAGTTCTACCTTCCTTTTTATGAAGCGCACCTGCGCCTCTTTACTGCGAGGTACTGAGCCAGCTTGATGTTCCTAGGCGAAATCCCACACAAGACACGGCATAAACCTAGAGAAATTGCTGAGTTTTAATTCTCTGGCCGTGAAAGCCAATACACCATCTTTTTGGAAGCCTTCATAGGGAGGTTATGGCTGCTTGAGCTTTTAGTTCTCGCAGTATAGAGGCGCAGGTGCGCTTCATAAAAAGGGAGGTAGTGCGCAGTTCGCTACTCCTGTGGGGGTACGGGCACGGACACCAAGAACTCGCTGTCGAGCCAGCTTGGTGTTCCTAGGCGAAACCCCACACAAGACACGGCACAAACCTAGAAAAAATGCTGAGTTTTAATTCACTGGCCATGAAAGCCAATATACCAAATCCTGACACGTTGAGTAAGTTCTGCTGCAACGAAGTAAATGTATAGGGCTATATGGTAGTAAATACCATTACCACATACTTGTAGACATATTTAACGGCATGATTGTAAGGATCTGATGATGGTCGCTTGACGTTTGAAACTGGTTATCTTCAGCGAATTTATTAATTCCATTAACTCATTTTTAGTTTAGACAAACACCCATTACAATTGGGTACAACCATATTGACCGACTGAAAAGCATTAAATCGAGATAAATGTATGAATATGGTATATCAAATATTAACAAGGGGGGAAATTTTTACGGAATTCAACATGCATGTCAAAAATAATTAACTTCGGTTGAAATAAAGAAACACGTGTAATTTACACATGAAAATAATAAGTATGACATTTTATTAAAGAAGGCTTTCCAGTCAACACAAATATCTGTGTTGACCGAGTAGAAAGCTTCCATTAATAGAATTAGACAACACGGAAAAAATGGCTTCTGTAGCTTATATGTTATGACATTTTGTTCCATTTTGTGTGAATTGGCATTGAATGGCTTAACTTTACAGGCAGTTAGCATGAAAGCCAAGAAGCAGTTTATCTTCAGTAGAAAGCAATGAGCTAATATTTACCGGATGTAGGTTAAGGTACATGGCATGCTTCTTCTCGTCCGGCTGCAAACCTTCAACGTTTTCAAAGAGAGCAGGATCTCCCAAATAGAAGTGAGGGAACGATACAAGGACAGGAGCACCTGGAAAACAAGATGTTCTATTAGGAACTAAACAGTCTATTTTGCACTTTAACAAGTTGTTAAATACTGTATTTCAACGTTCCCATCGATTTTCTTGGCAAATCATTTCAGGCGACATCAAAAATTACGCCCTTTGCATACAGTATGAACTTCAAGATGGGTAAAAATCATATCCTCTCTTAATTTCAATTTTCGATTTCTTACAGTGATGACACTCTACTGTAACAGAGTACCAGTACTTAAAAGATTACAATATATTTGCTTCTTGTGCAGACCTTTGTAGCACTTAGAACACCTAAAACATCACCAGATGTGTGTTAATGAGGTGCTTTCTTCTTATTACAAACACTATATTATTAGCACGCATTACTCATAAGTGACACAACAGAAACTACTCAAAACTCTACAAATCATATTCTTCTATTGGTTACTTCGATTGTAGCCTGAAAATTGGATTCGTTTTGGAAGATGTATTCAAGGATGCAGTAACTGTAGAGTTGAAACTATGTATTACTCATGGTTGGCAGCAATGGATTTTAGAAATCCTTTGTACATAAACGTTGACATGTTCGTACTATGTTGGCGTGCAATTGATGAATTCCTATAATAATTAAACTATTAATAACAGTTGGCACAACTGGAACTACTTGAAGCTCGGTATATTACACGCTACTTATGCGTGATTTGTTGGTACAACATTTAGTTGAAGATGAACAAGTTACGTATTTCAGAACTATTCAAGATTAATTTTAAATTTAGTAATACCCATAAATTATGGTAGAACGCACTGGAATTGCACAAACGGTTACACCTGATAGTTACTAATGTACTTTGTACGTATTTTTTACCAGGTCTGGTTACAATATATTTAGTCTTACACACGCTATTCAAGAGTAACTGCGAAGTTAGTACTGCCTCTTTCATACAGATGGTACTATTTACGTCAACGAAAAATTAAAAAGCCGTACCAAATGTTCAAGTACAATTGAACCAACAAGACTAATTTCTTGAAAATCGGAGAAGCCATTTGAAGCTAGGAAGGGTGTCACATAGACTGTTAGACAAACGTTTATTTTGCCCCTTGGGTGATCTTCCTTCTCATCTTTAATATGGAAAGTCGACTGCATTAACGAATGTACTCTATTTGAACATTGATCTTGAATACTTCTGAAGTTACTGAATTACTTTAAAATACACAAATAATACACTTCACTAAATCAAATAATAAGTAATGTTTCGTTCTTCATGCGGTCATCTTCAAGTCTGAATATCTAGTCTGCAGCAACAATCACGTCACTGCAAGGCATATTATGCAGTTAACAATTTAGTTGCTGTGAAGGAGATATTCAGTTTTTTTTTTCAAGATACATTTTTACTATCATCTCGATTTCTTCTAATGTGATCAGTTTGTATACTGTTGTTTGCCAAATGTTTGCGGTTTACTATTAGACTTGGGCTGAAAGTCTGCCTGAAATTAGCGTTACCAATTACCTTTCGACACCATGGTAACCATGGCAACCAACATTCGTGATTATGTATACTACACACATCAAAAAAAGTTTTGCATCACCTCGGTTCCAAGAGTTCCGGAACCGTTAAATACAAAGGGAATAGAGATCAACACAAACAACATTTCAGCTCGTTTTATTGCTCATGAGACCCACACATTGCATGTTGTACCATCATACAGCTAGACTTTCAGCATTTGTGGTCCAGATTGCAGTACACACCACTACCTCTAATACCCAGTAGCACGTCCTCTTGCATTGATGCATGCCTGTATTCGCCGTGGCATACTATCCACAAGTTCATCAAGACACTGTTGGTCCAAATTGTCCCACTCCTCAACGACAATTCGGCGTAAATCTCTCAGAGTGGTTGGTGGGTCAAGACGTCCATAAACAGCCCTTTTCAACATATCCCAGGCATGTTCGATAGGGTTCATGTCTGGCGAACATGCTGGCCACTGTAGTCGAGCGATGTCGTTATCTTGAAGGAACGCATTCACAAGATGTGCACGATGAGGTCGAGAATTGTCGTCCATGAAGACAAATGCCTCTCCAATATTCTGCCGATATGGTTGCACTATGGGTCGGAGGATGTCATTCAGGTATCGTAAAGCCGTTTCGGAGCCTTCCATGACCACCAGTGGCGTACGTCGGCCCCACATAATGCCACCCCAAAACATCAGGGAACCACCACCTTGCTGCACTCGCTGGACAGTGTGTCTAAGACGTTCAGCCTGACCAGGGTGCCTCCAAACACGTCTCCGACGATTGTCTGGTTGAAGGCATATGCGACACTCATCGGTGAAGAGAACGTGATGCCAATTCCGTGGGGTCCATTCAGCATGTTGTTGGGCCCATCTGTACCGCGCTGCATGGTGTCGGGGTTGCAAAGCTGGACCTCGCCATGGACGTCGGGAGTGAAGTTGCGCATCATGCAGCCTATTGCGCACAGTTTGAGTTGAAACACGACGTCCTGTGGCTGAACGAAACGCATTATTCAACATGGTGGCATTGCTGTCAGGGTTCCTCCGAGCGGCAATCCGTAAGTAGCGGTCATCCACTACAGTAGTAGCCCTTGGGCGGCCTGAGCGAGGCCTGTCATCGACAGTTCCTGTATCTCTGTACCTCCTCCATGTCCGAACAACATCGCTTTGGTTCACTCTGAGACGCCTGGAAACTTCCCTTGTTGAGAGCCCTTCTTGACACAAAGTAACAATGCGGACGCGATCGAACTGCGGTATTGACCTTCTAGGCATGGTAGAACTACAGACAACATGAGCAGCGTACCTTCGTCCTGGTGGAATGACTGGAACTGATCGGCTGTCGTACCCCCTCCGTCTAATAGGCCCTGCTCATGCATGGTTGTTTACATCTTTGAGCAGTTTTAGTGACATCTATGAACAGTCAAAGGGACTGTATCTTGGATACAATATACACAGTCAACGTCTATATGCCGGAGATCTGGGAACCGAGGTGATGCAAAACTTTTTTTGATGTGTGTATATTGTGTTGACAGACTGAAAAGTTCAAATATCAATTATCAATAAGGCAGTACTGAAAAATTGCTTCAAAGATACGCCAATAGCGTCATTTATACGTTGCTATAAGAACACAAGCTTTTAGTTACGTGTTATTTGTTTTGTTACGAATGAATCTTTATTTGTTTTATATAATGCTGCACGCTGAAAAGTATAAATAATATCGCAAACGGAAACTTGCTCAGAAGGAACAAAATTAGTTTCAAAAAATTTATTCTCGACACGCCATTCTCCTCTAAGGAAAACCTATACAGAAAAGTACAAAGCGTTTCAATGTCTTACAGCAGCTCAGTATTGAGAAAATTGTAAACATCCATTATTGCATGCGTTTCCATGTAGTGGAGAAATTTGTTATGATACTGTTGTTTGTTAACTGTTTGCGGTTCAGTTATAGTTTGTTCTGTAACCACTTCAACACCCTATGTCCTCGTATCTTCGTTAAGCTTAACTTTTTCACACAAATGCAGTTATTTAATAGGTGTAGGAACCAAATGTTACTCTGTATTTAGGTTTATGAGAGTCTCTCGCAAATCTCTCCCCTCTGAGGTTGGGCCAAAGGGTATTCTATCTACTGAAGATATTGCCACTTACCAAATGTGCAAGGAGATATGCTGAATACGCCTCCTAGGGCACACTTCTCCGTCAACTTCTTTCCCTCGGTACAAAAGCAATCGTTCTCAGGGTTTTCCTCTGGAGGACCAAACACATTGTCGGGCGGACCGTAGCGATACGCTGGTATACCTCCCTTGATCTGAAACATTTTCAAGACACCATCAATGAATAGGACAGGCCAATACATGGATGTTCAGGCAAGAACTTCTACTGTGTACCACCCCGTTTCTAACCAGAAGAAAATACTGTTAGTGTTGTTGATGTTAATCCTGTTGAGTAAGAATTGAAAATGAAACCGCAGTCGGATTTCAACTGGAATTTCCTGCTTTCAGGACGGCTGGCGGGGTTAGCCACTCCTTACGTCCTCCCCAGTCCCTACTAACTCCCATTGTGTGAGTGTTAATGGTGTAAGTAGAGAATGCAACCTGCTGGAGATTAGGGTTCAAATCCCGACTGCGCTCAGATTTTCAATTTTTATTCAACTGATATGTAGAAGGCAACAACATTTACCATGATAGGCAATGCAAGATATGTTCCATACTGACTAATAGATTCCTCTTATATATATAAGGTGCGTTCAAAATGTAATGAGCCGGAGGCATAATTACAGAAACCAGTACCTTTATGTTAGCAGTATTGGCCCTGGCTGTTGAGGCACTTGTCCCACTGTGACACGAGGCGGTGAACGGCTGTCCCATAAAATTCCCTGGGCTGCGATGTGAACCAGTTCCGCACGTACACCTGGACATCGGCGTCCGAGGTGAATCGTTGGCCCCGCAGAGCCCATTTCAGGGGACCAGACATGGCGTGATCACAGGAAGAGAGGTCTGGACTGTATGGAGGGTGGCCGAGAACCTCCCATTTGAATTTCTTCAGGAGTGCCGCGACTGTGTTGGCCGTATGAGGTCGTGCATTGTCGTGGAGCAGAATGACCCCACGGGTGAGATTGCCTGGTCGTTTTGTTTTGATCGCTTTGCGATGGTTTGTCAAGGTTTGCGAGTAACGCTGGGCATTCACTGTGTCCCGTGTGGCATGAAGTGTATCAGAAGGGGGCCACCTTGGTCAAAGAAGAACGTCAGCATTATTGGCAGCGTTGGACGATTGATGCATGCTGCTGCTGGTGGTGGTCGCTTTGTATCGTCACGTGACGTGAACGCGTGCCCTCTAGCGACGGGCTGTGACCTTCCACGCTCTGGTCAGAACCACACCTCGTTACACACGCCACGATTAGCCGATGCCGTCACCGGTTTGCGCATTCCAGCCTCCGGCTCGTTACTTTTTGAACGCACTTATAATACGCCTATCAATACAATTCATGAAACACCTATTAATATGTACACGTTTCGACCCTTCAATGGAGTTTTCTTCAGCTTAAATCAAATTTAACATCTATTCTAATTAAAACTTAGAGTGAAAATAAATTAATAAAAAAATAAGTAAACAAATAAATATACTTACAAAAACATTAAATTCAAACCGTCCAACCGTCCGATTACGGATAGCAATGCCCGGTATCTATTACAGTGGTATTAACAACGTTGCCATTGGACTGTGGTGCAGAGGAAGAAGATGATATGCAGTGATACGTCATGGTAGGCATGGCAGTGGATGCCTGGGACACGGTATTTACCAAATATTTGATTTGTGCTATTGGTTGATAGTAGCAGTCAGGACTTGTTCCATTAGGATTAATGAAATAAGGCTTATGCTGAGACATTTTACACCAGTGATTGGCAGGATGGGTCCCGTGAGAGTCATCACTGCCTTTCTTTAACTATGCAGCGTTATGACATGGAGCATTATCTGCAAAACGCGGCTGCGCGATGTTATTAATAACATGATTTAGAGGGGGCACCTCCGAGCCCCAGCCGCTCTTGGTCAGTACATAGTCGACTTGACGATCAACAGTGAAACAGATTTTTAACAGACGTTATTATGTTTCATCACCCTAATATTCCAATGCACCAGCAAAGTTAACCTCTTAATTTATCTCTCCTCCCCCATTCCCTTTGCTACTTCTAGTAGGCCTACTGCATCCATGTGTCCTGATCACTTCGTTTCAATGCCCTGCGATTCTTTATCATCTACTCTTTGGAATTTCTCACAATTATTTCTATGTATTTCTGCGTAAGTTCCTTATCCTCTAGATTTTCAACCCTAATCCGTCTGCACATAGCCCTCACTTTCTGCACTGTAGGTCTAACTATGCTTATTTCATACCGGAACAGTTTGTGGTCTGTTTCATCAAAGAAACCCCTGAATACCCTACAATTCCTTATCAATTTACTAAATTCAAAGTCGATAATGATATAGTCTATTATTGATCTGGTTCTTCTACCCTCCCACGATCTGTGAATCACTTTATGCTTCGAGAATGAGTATCGCAACAGATAAACGCATGCTAGCACAGAAGCCCAGAAAGCATTTCCCATTGGTGTTCGCTTCCCTATCCTCACCCCACTTACACATTACCTTCTCAAGCCCCTCAGTTCTCTTTTCTATCCTAGTATTGAAATTCCCCAACAGTATCACACTATCTTTATTGTTAACTCTCACTACCACATCACACACTGCCTCATAAAATCGGTCTACTTATTCCTGATCCAACCCCCTTCACATGGAGCGTACACTGAAACAATCCTGACCAGATTTCCTGACATTTCCAAATCTAGCCACATTAATCCTTCATTTACGTACCGTACCTCACAGAAACTATATTACCCTAATGTTCGCTTGACATACAGCCCTACTCCCCGCTTTGTCCTGCCTCGGTATCAACTGACAGGTACAGTATACCTTGTAATCTCCAACTTCCTCCCCTCTATATCCCTTAACTCAACTTCACTAATACCTAGAATAACTAACCCCTCATACCTTATCACTCAGCTAACTGTACTTTCTTCCTTCCATAAGCACCCTCGATATTAATAACAGCCCATCGAATACAATTTCGATTGCCTGTTCGTTTCCAAGTCCCTGACCTGTCAGATGGCAGTGAGACTTCATCACTCCCATAAGCCCGAGGCTTGCTCAAGACATTTTTAGCAGGTTTAGGAAGTACAAATGAAGCAGGTTGATAGCCTTACTTACGCAGGATCTCTGAGTTTTACCTCAAGGAACACAATGATTCCAACAAAATATATTTGGCATAATGTGGAGAATCGGATGCGGGCCAGTTCAACAACAATACCTACACTGGTCAGCACTCTTTAGGAAGAATGAGTTTCGCCAACTTTACGTAAAACGTATCCCTATTGTGATCGCTCTAACCCGTAAACAAATGCTATTGGCGCCACTCATTTCCACAATGAGAAAGAAATACAGAACACATAAGACTCTTCTCCCGGGCAGCAGGACAATAAGCTTGCTTATGGCAAAACACTCTTCCCCCCTCTTGTAGAAATAATATGTATAAAGAGTAAATATGGAAATGACCAAATAAACACTACTGAGAATAATGATATGAAGGAAAGTATAATCTTTAATAAATCAATCTATATCTTACTAACCGGAAAGTGCCGTGCATTACATATCCATTTTGCTACCTAGGCTTACTTGTGATTTGGGGTATAACGTGTATACAGGTGTTCTTTATTTTTCAGAAACTTGCGATATATCTGATTCATCTAAAAAGGATCATTTCACGGATACTTCTCCGTTATTTAAAGATATGAATCTTCTCTATTAAACAATTACATTCTCTAGGACATGTAGAATCTCGTCGTATTTTATAACAACCGCATCCATTCGATACCAAACAATAATATAATAAAATAATTTTAACCAAAGCGTGTATATATATCCAGTCACCTCCACCTAGATCCTTGTCTGTTTCTTAACACTGCGTTAGTTCGACGTTATACCGTGTCGCTCCTAAGTAGGTTTCGCTTCATATAGAACACAAGGCCATCAGGCAACAGCCTGGTTACTAACTTCCACTCTACAAATGGGCACTTTTCGATAAAATTTACATAAGATACAACTATACGTGACAATAAACAATGATGAGGAATGTCTGTGCAGATCCAAGATCTGTCACACTATGTGTAAACCTGGTTGTAAAATCAAAGTGAGATCTGATATGGTCTTAGTTAGATTTCTGGCGCCTGTGAAACGCACAGTGTCATGCAGTGTATATCCTTGCCCAATTTGAGACTTGTAGAAACCAGAAATGACAATTTTATGGAAATAATTTAGGCACATATTTATATTTAGAAGAACATAATTTTAAAACAGCTTGAGATTCGTAATTTCTTTTACAGATACAAATTACTGCAAACGCATTAATACTGCACATGGCACCTCCACAATAAACCATGATTTTAAAATATAAACCAAATTCTACTAATACCGTTCTTGTTTTCACCCATTCAGTATCCCTCTTACCTCAATCTCCTTCTTGAACTCGAGTGGAAGACGACGGCACATGTCCTTGTTGAAGAGATGGAGACGCTCCTTCTTCTGGACAAGTCGCGGTGGGAACATGGAGCCGTCACTGCCATCTATTCGGCTGCAATTGGTATCGCCCCACGCATTCAGCCGGTCCTTACCATCCACCTCCGTGATGATTCCAAGGCGATCTATGTCCCTGGCACCCGTCTCCACTGTGACGGTGGCGCGAGAGATACCATCCCGCTGAGAAGCCACAGAGACCTGTGAGGGTGGCCACATACCCAGCGCACACACACACACACAGTACACGAACATACACACCACAGTACAACCAGTGACAAATGTTTAGCATCAGGGTTTCACACAGTACATTACAACCAATGATGAGTGTTCAGTATCAAGGTTTCACACAGTACATTACAACCAGTGACAAATGTTTAGCATCAGGGTTTCACACAGTACATTACAACCAATGATGAGTGTTCAGTATCAAGGTTTCACACAGTACATTACAACCAATGATGAGTGTTCAGTATCAGGGGTTTAGATAGTACATTACAACCAATGATGAGTGTTCAGTATCAAGGTTTCACACAGTACATTACAACCAATGATGAGTGTTCAGTATCAGGGGTTTAGATAGTACATTACAACCAATGATGAGTATTCAGTATCAAGGTTTCACACAGTACATTACAACCAATGATGAGTGTTCAGTATCAGGGGTTTAGATAGTACATTACAACCAATGATGAGTATTCAGTATCAAGGTTTCACACAGTACATTACAACCAATGATGAGTGTTCAGTATCAAGGTTTCACACAGTACATTACAACCAATGATGAGTGTTCAGTATCAGGGGTTTAGATAGTACATTACAACCAATGATGAGTGTTCAGTATCAAGGTTTCACACAGTACATTACAACCAATGATGAGTGTTCAGTATCAGGGGTTTAGATAGTACATTACAACCAATGATGAGTATTCAGTATCAAGGTTTCACACAGTACATTACAACCAATGATGAGTCTTCAGTATCAGGGGTTTAGATAGTACATTACAACCAATGATGAGTGTTCAGTATCAATGTTTCACACAGTACATTACAACCAATGATGAGTGTTCAGTATCAAGGTTTCACACAGTACATTACAACCAATGATGAGTATTCAGTATCAAGGTTTCACACAGTACATTACAACCAATGATGAGTGTTCAGTATCAGGGGTTTAGATAGTACATTACAACCAATGATGAGTGTTCAGTATCAAGGTTTCACACAGTACATTACAACCAATGATGAGTGTTCAGTATCAAGGTTTCACACAGTACATTATACCAATGATGAGTGGTTTAGATAGTACATTACAACCAATGATGAGTGTTCAGTATCAGTGGTTTAGACAGTACAAGTACAGTCAAGACCAGGCACAGCAATACAAATATTGGTATATGATAGGAACGTTAGAGGTGATGAAGTAAGATCAAGTAATGAGACAAGGACAATACAAATAGTAACAAGAGGATTTAGAGATGTGAGAATTTGATAAAAATAATATGTTGTAAGCAATTTAGTGTTGAATACAGGAGTAATATGAAACATGAAAGTAAATGAATAAGAAGGTGCAGTTAGAGATGTTTTAAAGATGTTATGCGATAAGGTATCATGTTCGGACACACAATATTAGGCATGATAAAACACAGTGACACAGTATAGCACATATGATGTAGACCAGACAGCAAGCGTTAGCAAGCACAGAGGGGAACGAGAGAGAAAACGAAGAGAAATAGAAAAGGATGAGCGTTATGTACACAAGCTTTATAAACTAAAGGTATGTCTTGGATGCTAGGTGGAGTGAGGACGGGAGCATGCAACAGGTAAGAGGATTTCCACGTAAAGGATTTACAGCTGGAGGACCATTAAGATGGAACATTGTATTTTGTCAATACTTACGGAACTGTCATAGAACATGGTAAAATGTCATGGGACCTATAAATTGGGTGTGATTACTCTTCGTTTAAAAAAACTGAGTGTGTGAAGAAAATGATAAAGAAATATGCTAGACTATGCGGCTTTCATACAACTGGTATTGAGGAAGAAGACAAATAATTGAAAATTGAAGAAACTTACGCATGATACGAATATTCATTAGGCTGAGGATTTGGGACAACACGGATACTCTGGGAGTTCTGACTGGGGTTATAACTAAAGGTCATATTTGTATCTTTAGTCGAGTGAATGAGAGCAGTGTGCAGCAAAGCGGACGAATTCTCCCCCTCTCAGAAGAACAGGGATGAGACTCCGAAAGCGATTGGTCTTCAATGTAGGAATAGCAATCCCCAATAATATTGTGTTGTTTTTCACGACATCTTTGGTACCAATTGGGGCTTTTCAGCTGTCAGGTCATTTTGTGAAAAAGAAGTACAAGTCATATATAGGCGTCAACCAGAAAACTTGTCGTGGCCTGAACTCGACTGTATAGCTTCAGCTCCAACCATAAGACCAATACTGGTTAAAAACAAGTGATATTTATGTATTTATACACTCAAATATTTATTTATTTAATCATTAATTCATTCATTCATTCATTAATTAATTCATTCATTCATTCAATTATTTAATTATTTATTTGTTTACTTATTCATTCATTTATATATTAATTAATTAATTTATTAATTCATCTATTCACTAAGTTATTTATTCATTCATGTATTCATTATTTTATTTATTCATGTATTCATTCATTCATTAATTCATTTATTCATTCATTTATTCAAGTATTCATTCATTCATTCATTCATTCATTTATTCAAGTATCCATTTATTCATTCATTTATTTATTCATGTAATCATTCATTCACTTATTTATTTATTCAAGTATTCATTCAGTCATTTATTTATTCAAGTATTCATTCATTCATTCATTCATTCATTTATTCATTCAAGTATTCATTCATTTATTTATTAATTCATGTATTCATTCATTTATTTATTTATTTATTCAAGTACTCATTCATTCATTTATTCAAGTATTCATTCATTAATTCATTTATTTATTCAAGTATTCATTCATTCATTCATTCAATCACTCATTAATTCATTCATTCATTCATTCATTTATTCAAGTATCCATTTATTCATTCATTTTTATTCAAGTATTCATTCATTCATTTATTTATTCAAGCATTCATTCATTCATTCATTTATTTATTCAAGTATTCATTTATTCATTCAAGTATTCATTCATTTATTTGTTCATTCATTTATTTATTCAAGTATTCATTCATTCATTTATTTATTCATGTATTCATTCATTCATTTATTTATTCACGTATTCATTCATTCATTCATTCAAGTATCCATTTATTCATTCATTTATTTATTCAAGTATTCATTCATTCATTCATTCATTTATTCAAGTATTCATTACTTCATTTATTTATTCAAGTATTCAATCATTTATTTATTCAAGTATTTATTCATTCATTTATTTATTCAAGTATTCATTCATTTATTTATTCATTCATTTATTTATTCAAGTATTCATTCATTTATTTATTCATTCATGTATTCATTCATTTATTTATTCAAGTATTCATTCATTTATTTATTCAAGTATTCATTCATTCATGTATTCGTTCATTTATTCATGCATGTATTCATTCATTTATTTATTCAAGTACTCATTCATTCATTTATTTATTCAAGTACTCATTCATTCATTCATTCATTCATTTATTTATTCATGCATTCATTCATTCATTTATTTATTCACGTATTCATTCATTCATTCATTTATTCAAGTATCCATTTATTCATTCATTGATTTATTCAAGTATTCATTCATTCATTCATTCACTTATTCAAGTATTCATTACTTCATTTATTTATTCAAGTATTCAATCATTTATTTATTCAAGTATTTATTCATTCATTTATTTATTCAAGTATTCATTCATTTATTCATTCATTTATTTATTCAAGTATTCATTCATTTAGTTATTCATTCAAGTATTCATTCATTTATTCAAGTATTCATTCATTCATTTATTCATTCAAGTATTCATTCATTCATTTATTCATTCGAGTATTCATTCATTTATTTATTCATTCATGTATACATTCATTTATTTATTCATTCATGTATTCATTCATTTATTTATTTATTTATTTATTTATTCAAGTATTGATTCATTCATTTATTTATTCAAGTATTCATTCATTTATTCATTCAAGTATTCATTCATTTATTTATTCATTCATGTATTCATTCATTCATTCATTTATTTATTCAAGTATTCATTCATTCATTCATTTATTTATTCAAGTATTCATTCATTTATTTATTCATTCATGTATTCATTCATTTATTTATTCAAGTATTCATTACTTCATTTATTTATTCAAGTATTCATTCATGTATTCATTCATTTATTTACTCATGTATTTATTCATTCATTTATTTATTCAAGTATTCATTCATTTATTTATTCAAGTATTCATTCATTCATTTATTTATTTATTTATTCAAGTATTCATTCATTTATTTATTCAAGTATTTATTCATTCATTTATTTATTCAAGTATTTATTCATTCATTTATTTATTCAAGTATTCATTCATTCATTTATTGATTCAAGTGTTCATTCATTTATTTATTCATTCGTTTATTCATTCACTTATTTATTTATTGTCTTTTGAGTGGCAAAGTACTCTCTCTCACTTAACCACATATTGTGTTATTAATTTAACATGCAGAAACATTAAAACATTTACAAGTAAATTACACTATTGACCGTTATATAATACTGTATATAATAATGTTATATAATATTTTTCAGTCAGTAAACACGAGTACATTACCAATTACTGGGATATGTTATAAAACCTGAAAGAAATAGCGATAGAATCTACAGTCAATAGAGTCAATGGCAACCAAATGACTACTAGTGTGTCGTCGCCGAGTTATTTAACGCGTCAAATAATGGCTTAAATATAAAGAATGTCTGGCACGAAACTACCCCCACATGTTTTCAACTAACATACCGTGTATGACATTCCTCACTAAAATTGATATAGGCCTACAGCCGTACCTCGATATCTCGGACTTCCATTACTCGAATTTTCGATAACTCGTAATTATTATTTCCCGAACAAACTTCCTATCATTTACAGGTTTTTTTTCTCTTTGATTCGAACTTCAATAACTTGAAATTTTCGATTCTCGAAGCCTAAATTATAAATCCCTTGCCCTTAGAATTGTTCTTTATTTAGAACAATCACTGTATTTTACAGTAAAGATTGTTTCATACATCACTGAATGTGGTTGAGAACTTTCTGGCGGAAGCTAGTGCACGGAAAATGAAGCAGCAGAAGATGACATATTCCTTCGTGTAAAAGTAGATACTGTCCCGTCTGCAACGTGTATTATTAAATTTAACTTACTTAGATAAGGTAATAAAGCTATCATCATTACGAACTCCATTTTTAGCCTACTTTCATTCACGAAAAGAAAAGGCTTATGAGATCACCTTTTGTCCGCGTGTGTGTGAATCTAAACGGCCGAAGCAATTTCAATGAAACTCGGTAAGTGCATAGTACTACCTTGTCCGACCTCGTACCGTGCTTTTCAATTTTTAACACGTTTCACCATTCCAACATGGCAGCCGCACGAAATATTTCTCTGGCATTCATTATCACCGCAACAGTAGCAGATATCACACCGAAAGTTTGTACGGTGATAAAGAGTACTAGTAGATGTTCATCTATGTAATTTTCATAAATCTGTTAAGTACAAAACGAACATGGCGGCCAAGCAAAGTTGAAACATTTAAGTAGATTTTTCTCGTGATTTAATCATCCGAAAGCAGTGAAACTTGTTACAGGAAATGTGTGTACAAACTGCAATCCATTGCCATCTAATTTAGTTAAATTTCTTATATGACATCAAGATGGCACCCGTGCGAAATTTCAAAATATTTTTTGATGTGTAACATCTTTCCGCTTGGTTGCTGGATAGTTTTGTGGGAGTGATTTTGATAATTGTGGACGGAAGTGGATCGGAACGATCGAGCTGGCAGTGGTGGATCGAACGGAAGTATGCACTGCCCGCTCGATCGATCGAACGGAAGTGTACTAGCTGGCAGTGGTGGAAATCGGAGGTATGCACTGCCCACTCGATCGATCGATCCAGCGGGCGGTGGTAAGATCCAGCTGGCAGTGGTACGAGAAACAATGAGCGCGCGGTGTCAGAAATTGATACCATGACGTACTCTCGGCCATGTTGAATGTATATGACATACTGAACGGAAAACGCTCATGCGAACTCTGGTGTCAAGTGATTGAAACAAATGACATGGTACATGTTCGAAGTCTTCGTATCAGTATTTAAATGGTAAAATGCCTTAATATCAAACATTGTAAGTAGTCGGCAATGCTGGTATTATGTTTCTGCACAATGGCTATTCAAATATTAACACACATAACGGTAATGCAGTCATCAATATAATATAATCGTTGAGGTTATACGAGAATTGAGCAAGCCTTCATGAACTATTACTGAATACATTCTCTTTACTCACAAGAGGGCCTATTCATAAGGCATTTTAAACTCAATTTCTCGCAGAAACATTATTGAAACAATCAAAATATAAATGAAACTTAATTCCGTAATGCTGTATTATTGGAACGTGGAAATAAGTCACCATCTTGTGCACAAAATTTGTGTAGTCGAAATAGCCGTGGGGTTAGTGCTTATGGCTGTGAATCTAGAGATCATGGGTTCGAATCCCAGACGGGGTTGATATTTTTTTTTTGCTACCAGATTATCATTTTAAACGATATTTATCATATCAATATGACTCATTTTAACAGAATCCATATGAAATTACGTGTTGGTCTGTGAATGAAGAGGACCTGTTTATAAGGAATTTAAGGTTATGAGCGGTGTCGCGTCCATTAATCTAGTTGATCCATATCGTATTCTTTATTTAGGCTAGTGCTGGTGGAAGCTACAAATCATCTAATAAAATGAGTTTCGTATTATAAACTACAATATCTGTAAAACACTCCCTTTTACAATAGATTAATATTTGTGCCAATAATAGTATAAAATACCGGTGTATCAACAATTTCACGAGATGTTTCTTCTATGTTAATGTTAAACATCATATGCGACTACTGTAAGGCTGGTAATTTTTTTTATTTCTTGTGTCCTAACCATGCGATCGAAGTGAAATTTTGAACAATAACCGTACATAATAATCATCATCTAATGGTATACAACTCTATGGACTACATATATAGCAATCCAACATGGCAACCATCTGAAATATTTAGACGGTTCTCAATATCTACGAATCTATTACAGCAATCAAACTGAAATTTTGTATGCTCATGGAAGCTATTAACATAAGTTGCATTATCATCGTTCAATAATCTGGTGAGCACAAAATCAACATGGCGGCGACGCGAAATTTAAATATTTAAATGGATTTTTCTTTCGACTTTTCATCCGAGTGCTGTGAAACTTGACACGGTATATCTTCAATCATACAAGCCTTAATACAGTATACTGTCTTCTAATTTAATGCAATTTTATGACAACTTAAAAATGACAGCTGTGCATTTTTTAAAATCTCGTTTTCGTTTTTCGTGTCCTAAGTAGGACCAAAAGGATATATGAAAATAGGCTATTTAGTTCTTCACGGAACTACGTGTCATTACATAAATTTAGACAAATATGTTGTAACACTACACACAGTGTTTTGCGACCAGTATATCGCAAATTTAACATTTTTACTACGTATCTCCATAACTCGATTTTCCATCAGTCAAATTTTCGATAAGTCGAATTTATTCTAACGTCCTCTAACGATTCGAGATATCGAGGTTTGAGTGTATTAATGGTAACTTTTGGCTCCAGGGAGCGGGAGATGGGGTTTCTCAAACGAGTACACTTCTTACCGCCTCAAGGATGCCCAGTTTGAGGCTCTCGGGGTCCACCTGTATTGACTGAAAGACGGACGCCAAGGTCGTGAGTGCCTCTTTGTAGCCCCACATGAAGGAGCTGGCACTGAGCGTGAGGAACGGCTTGGATCCTAGTGCAGTGATCGTGGACCTCATGAACAGCTTCTTCATATAACCCTCACTGCGCATGATGGAGATGGCGCTCTGAAACACACAGTTCAAACAGTAACTATCAGTCGGTCCACACTACTGTCGACCAAAGTATTATGTGTACTCGAGTTTGAAGGTTGTTTGTTAAGTAACCAATAGACCTACATAAAATCCAATACCATCAACATTTTCGTCGTTCAATTTTACGTTAGTTCCTGTAGGTTTGGATTTTTTAATTTATACTTTAATATTTTTTATCGCAGTTGGAACACAAAAAGTGCACGTTTTTAAGCGTGTTTCAACCATGCGTCACATTTAAGAATTATTATCTCAAAAGCCCGTCATCAGATCGAATCCAAATTTTAACACAATATACATTGGAATGTTGTATAACTGGTTTATTAATTTCACAATTTTGTGTGTTCAAGAAACAAAGTTGTTATCATTGTTGTAAGGTAACTTTTTCTCGGCTCGGGGTGGTTGGAAAATGTAGTTCTTGGTTGCGTTGTAATCGTTATACATCAAAAGGTTATGCTGTATGACTGTGAAATACGTAAATTAATTCACTTGTTTTATATCGGTTTGTATTTGTACGAGGAAATAACACATGGCTCACCTGCTAGCCGCTCCAGAAAAAGCTGTACAGCGTTGCTGAGATGGAACCCATCACTTCCGAGCGAGACGCGCCATGATGCGTGTCGGCACCATTTCGGCAACGCTGTACGGCTGTTCCCGGAGCGGCTAGCTGGTGAACCATGTGTTATTTCCTCGTACAAATACAAACCGATATAAAACAAGTGAATTCATTTACGTATTTCACAGTCATACAGCATAACTTTTTGATGTATAACGATTACAACGCAACCAAGAACTACATTTTCCAACCACCCCGAGCCGAGAAAAAGTTACCTTACAAAAATGATAACAACTTTGTTTCATGGACACACAAAATTTTGAAATTAATAAACCAGTTATACAGCATTCCAATGTATATTGTGGTAAAATTTGGATTCGATCTGATTACGGGTTTTTTAGATAATAATTCTTAAATATGACGCATGTTTGAAACACGCTTAAAAACGTGCACTTTTTGTGTTCCAACTGCAATAAAAATATTAAAATATAAATTAAAAATTCCATACCTACATGAACTATCGTAAAATAGAACGACGAAAATGATGATGTTATTGGATTGTATGTAGGTCTATTGGTTACTTCACAAACAACCTTCAAACTCGAGTGCACATAATACTTTGGTCGACAGTAGTACGTTGGTTCATCCACTACACTGAGATACATCGAACCATGGATATGATCTAAATTGCCTATTTGTATTATATCAGGCACGCTTCAACAACTGAGATCTAAGTCTGTTTGCACTTGTTGCCATGGTAACTAGGTCTAGGAAATTTAAAACTTCAGCGAGTACGATCTAAGTGGTGTAGTTGGTAGCATGCTGAATTGCTGTGCCCAAGATCGTGGCTTCAAACCTGGCTGAAGGCTTCGGAATTTTAAGAGCGTTAAAATCCTTCAGTATGTCTTCATTCGGAGGGGAGTAGAGCCGGCGGTCCCATATCATAGATTTATGGCATGTAAAAGATCCTTCCACTTACTAAACTTGTGTGAAGCTACATTTCTTGGTTAGATTTCGTTGTAACGCTCTATCAAAGTTCCAGACTTCACCGCTAGGTGTTGGTGATATCTGATAGCGAAAGTTTGAACTCGTGAAACCCCTCTAATCCGAACCCCAGGAATCCGAAATCCCGGGTAATCCGAACGAGTTATTTTCGACAATTTCAAGTTTGAAAACAAAACAAAAACACAAAAACGAGAAACTTATTTTAGTCATAAAACAATTATATATTCCACAATATAACGTTATTTTAAATAATTAATTGAAAAATTAACAAAGAAGTACAATTAGCATGCCTAACAAAGTGTACAGGTGCCTAAGCTACATAGCCTACTTATATCATCCAGGATTGAAAAACGAAAAAGTTGGTTATTGTAATTCCTTAGGTTAATCACTTTGCAAAATCAAATGAAATAACAATAGAGAAACTCAAAATATCACTTAATCTTTCACTTGAAATCAGTTATCTTCAATTGTTGAAGCGACGAAAACATTTCCGCGGTGGCAATCGTGCGCCAGCGTCGCATGCACATGACATCGTTTGGCATGACTACTGCGTGTTGTTCTACGAAGCGCAATGCGATGTCAAGAGCAGATGCAGCTTCAGTATAAGTCACATTGTCTGTTGAAGTTTCTTCTTCCTCACTGTCGCTAACTCAACGTACAGTCCTATACCCTAACGAGGGCTGGTTATTATGTTATGGATATTTTCGGCTAATCCGAACAAATTGAAATCCGAACAGGCTACAGCCCCAATTAGTTCGGATTTCAGGGGTTTCACTGTACTTGAAATTGAACGGAACTTGTAGCTCACCGTATGGGTGTCCGCTTGAAGCAGCTACAGCCTATGGCGAGCCGAACATGTCCCCGGACACTCCCGTCACTAAAAATCCATACGCTTAATAAATAAATAAATAAATAAATAAATAAATAAATAATAAATAAATAAATAAGTAAATAATCTTCTATATATTTAAAACAGTAAGGTGATTTTTGTTATCACGAGATTGAGAGAACGACAGAACCGATTTACTTCGTAGAGCACTCTAACGAAAGCTCTTGGTCTGTAGTTTTGCAGAGTGTCTCTAAAATAAACAAATATATTACGGTATATTTTTAAATTAATATAGAAAATAGCAGAATTCCCACCCCTCACGCATGCGCACAATCCGCCTGGGCTCATGACAAAATGGCGGTGAGAAGTCCATTAAAATGTAAGTTATTTAATAAAGCTTCCATGTAATTGAAATCATACATTAGCCAAGTTATGACTATAAAATATAATAACAGTATGAACGTATACGAATGTGCAACATTGATTTTTTTTGATAACGAAATGGATTATTTCCTTCAGACAGCGGCTTTTGAATGTAGTGAATGCTTTTGTCTGCTGCTGAATGAAAGTGCGCGAGTAGCTATGTGGTTAAGGCGACCGACTGTGGTTCCAAGGAGCACAGGTTCGATCCCATCACTCGCCAGTTTTTTTACCACTGAAATAGTGTTTAATCAAGGAGTATTAGTAAGGTTTTATGTCTGTTAAAGATACATTTCTACATTCCCTCTCAATATGTTTTATTTCCGTTTTACCATTGCATTACAGCATGTGATCAAGAGAGCTAACTGTTGTCCTCAATACGCCGTTCGAATATCTGCTATCAGTTCCAGTAACTGACAAAAGATGGCAGTACCTCGCCCATATATTTCCTGTAACTGAAAACAGATGGCAGCACCATTGCATCGCTATATTTAAAACACAAGGCATGGCGCGTTTTCACGTGATGGAGAATTATAAAGGAGGGGAATATTTAAGAAGGGAAATGTTGAAGAACATTAACTAACAGTTGATTGTGTAGGCTATGTTGTTTATGTACCTCAATATTGCAATTCTTCCCAATGCTTCGGAGGTCAAGTTATTAGCGTCCTAGACTAAACGTTATAATTATGCATCGTTGATATACTCTTAAATTATTAAAGAAAAAAGAAGTTTTCCAGGCACTCGCGCGTGTCCACAATTGCTTTCGCCACGAGAGACACTTGGCACACATAATTCGTTTGGAGGGCTCCGACATCGTGGTCACTCAGCCCCGTGTACTTTGGTGTGTATGTGTAAAATTTTCTCTGATAACCTGCGTTATTGTGATGGCTGCATTAATGTGTGTATTTGTAATTAAGGTGGGAAATGGCAAAGAGACGGCCAAGGCCTTAAGTAAGGAACCATCCCGGTATTTGCCTTGAGTGGAAGTGGGAAACCACGAAAAACCACATCCAAGATTGTCGAGGTGGGAATCAAACCTTCCTCTTCTTAGTTATACCTCAAGAGACTGAATGTGCCCCGTTTTTGCCCTCAGACCCGAATTAAATTTCTTGGCAGAGCAGGAAATGTAACCCGGGTCTCCGAGGCGATAGCCAAGAATGGGTGGGCTTCCATGTGTTAATACGATTTTTGACATGCACGGGACATAGAATTCAAAAACTGCCTCCATTAGGGTGACTGCCGAAGTGAGTATTGAGTATAGGCCTATGCTCATTCCAGTAGTTGCCGAAGTGATTCTATGTTCCCCTGCAAAATGTACCGCCATAACCTATAACAGGTGATGGAAATTGCATATTTAGAGCAGTTTTGTACTGTTTATAACAAAATGAAGAACGTCATTCTGAGCTGCGTTTTCAAGCTATTGCAAAAAATTTCGTTGGCAGGAACAATTATAAGGAATTTATTTTAAGCGATCAGTCTCATCGCATTCTCTTCACCAACCAACTTGAGTATGAAAGTCTCTGGACGGTCATCTTGAACTTCATTGTATAAGACAATTGTTTAATGATTATTTGTTCAGAGTACTGAGTCTAACTACGCAGTTGATTTCGGCAATGGAAGTATTATTTGCCATTTAATATTTAGCGGCTCCGTTATTGCAGGACACTATAGTGTTATCGAATAATACGAAGCCACATTTAAAATCCAATATAAATAGGCCATTTCAGAAACAATTCCAGATATTATGCAGTACAGTGTAAGGTCTTTGACGATCAAATGTAAACATTGTTCTAAATTGTATTTCTCTTGCGTAAAATCTACGCGTGGTTATTTTGGCCTTTACTGTTGTGATGGTAAAATTGATATGCTGGAATATACAGTATAATACATGTATTTGCCAATTGGCAACAATGTAATGATATTAATTTAAAAGTCATTGAACTTATGTCCAGTAGTTCAAACACATACATCAGCGTTAACAAATTGGATACTGAAGATGAAAGCCAGCTACTTCATTTCCCTATTATAAAATTCTTCAATTCCTTGGAATTAAGTGATTCGCTTCCACATACTCCGAACGTTTGAGCCATAGTTATGCTCCTTAGAAATCTGAATGTTTCCCAAGGACTCATATATGGAAATATATAAATTGTAAGAAATATTTAAGAAATTGGTTGGATTCGGATATAATAGGTGTAGTAATATTAGGCAGAGAGCTCAAATCCTACGACTTGATTTAACACCTTCCGATAAAACACTTGCAGGTACAGTACATTTTCTTTTAATAGGCAACAATGTCTTATTCGCTCGGCCTACTTTATCACAATCAATCAAGCTCAAGGAGAAACTCTGGAACGTATTGGGCTCTTTACCTCATCACGTTTTCAGTCATGACCAGCATTATGTTGCAATGTTGAGAGTGCTATCCTTTGACGCCCTTTAAGTTGCAATAGTGCTAAAAAGTGATCGTACAAAGAATGTAACATATAAGAAGCTTCTTCAGTAAATATATATTTCCATTGTCCGTCATGTTTTGACGGGTTTCATCTAGTAATTATTATTATTACACTAAGAAAATGATAACAAGAAGTTCCGTGACGAACTAAAGAGCCTACTTTTCTTAAAATTTAAGATTCATGCCAATGATTAATCTAAATGGATCTATCTAGAATAATGACGAAATTAAGTTGGTAATATCGAAATTTCTAATTAGTTCGAAATACTGTATACCTGGCATAATGTAGCCTAATAGAGAACTACAGTTGGCAGCCATGGTGACTGAGTATATTCTTAACTTAGTTCCATCTCTTAAGGTACTGCACCCTTCAATAAAGCATGGTTTTCTCAAGATTCATCTACGAGGTCGTGTTCAGTCCTGACTGCATTACACAGCAAAGTTCGCTTAAAAACAACATGCTCTAATGAATAGAAAGGTCCATGACAGAGGCTATACTAGAAATAAAATGAATAACAAGTAGAATAAAAGATATTTAATGACTGAAAATTATGTGCATAATAATAATAATAAATAAAAGGAGAAATCCTCCCTGACTTTCACCCCCTTAAGAAATAAATATATTACTGAGCGGTAAGATTCGCTCCGCCAACAAAACAATGTGAATACAGCTTCACACAAAATGATTAATCATAACATAAACTTTGAGCGGTAAGAACTCGCTCGTCACAACTTATGGATACCAGTCCATTTTTTTTCTGGTCAAGAAGTTATATAATGCATGGTGTACTGCTCGTTAATAAGAAAATGAGTACTGATGCGAGTCCGTTTACAACTGAAACAGTCATGTTGCTCACGGAGTTGCATCTTTTAAATTACACTACGGCTATGGGACCCACCCTTAATTAACACACTATAATTACTACTGACACATGCAAGATCTAATAATACAAAACGATGACAAATCTCCCTGAGATTCTAGCTGGTGCCAGAGCACACGAAATACAAAGAGCATGCCAAAAAATAGGCCACAACGCTCGCATCACAAATTGGGAACACAGCCTCGCACCTCCTAATGCCACACGGGGTAATTGAACGCGTAAAATAAACACACAAGAAATGAAGCAACAGCAACAAAATACAAGCCTAACGGCTGAAAACTATGTTTACATTTTTATAACACGCCAGACAAACATATGTTTCGGGAGCTACCTTACAATTATGGACAACACCCATTTAATCAATCAAATACTCATTATAACCGATCAGGTTTTGTGAATTTTAAGCAACGTCTTAAATTGAAGTACAGGACCCAGGCCTGTTACTAATCACAAGTCGCGTTATCTGATTTGAGCTCACCCCTCTTGTATGAATCATCGCTTCCTCAACTATCTCTCTCAGTCCTTCAAGCTAGGTACTATTTCCATCTGGAAACGCAAACATATCTCACTCATCCACCTGGATGGCAAGAAAACACAAATATATATCACGACTCCAGCCTTGCGAGGTTATGAACTGGGCTGATGTGGAGCAAGACAGAATAATCACAATGATATATTCTCGCTAACACATCATAAAATCACACTACGCACCATAAAGCTTGGACTGACTCACTGATAAACATACCACTGGGTCGGCTCAAAACAGATCAACCACTATTGCGTCCATAGACACATTAAAAAAATACACAACAAAAACTCGGGTGCAAAGTGCCATCCCGTTCAGATCTGCTGGAAAAGCAACTAAAAATAATCCTGATCCGTCATAAAATTCTGCTCACAAATAATCTTTACCCTCCAAATTCTATTTTTAATCTCAAAATTAATTCAGTTCCATTTTTGTTATAAGGCATACCTCCGAATTATAATGCTTGACTGCGATTTACGCAAGCGAATGCGAGCATGAGCTGCGCGTCGCCCCGTATAGTTGAACCAAACATAAACACAATATTTATAAATTACACAGCGCTCGGCTTGTCCCATACTTAATGTGTCAGTAAACAAGAACTAAGAATCTACATTACCAAACAAGCAAACAAATATCTACAAAAATATGTCCCATAATACCATAGCTGATTTAATAAATAAATAAATTCATTTGTACTCAATCCTTTAAAACAGCGTCAAGGAAACATCTGCAGCCATCACTCCTTTAAAATGCTTAGTTCGTCATCGACATCTTCTGGCAAATGTCCTGCTGGTTCCAAGATCCGGCTTCGTTCTTAGACGTCATCTCGTGCTGAATTAAATACAGTTTTGTCAGATACACTCACGATATATTTCCTATAAAATTCACCGATCAAGTACTAAATTCCTTGACAGTCTATTGGTGAATTATTTCGATGAACTGGTCCTATCTGGTATTACTGGGACTACAAATAAATCACTGAAGTTACACTTATAACTTGACGAAAATGTTTCATGTTCAAATACATGAAAAATTATGCAGAGCATGCCTCGTGACCTCGGACACCTGAGTAACGGCCTTACTTCCTCAAAGGTCAAATAAAAGTCAATGTTACGCCCTCAGACGCACAAATAAAAGTCAACGTTACGTCCTCAGACGCACAAATAAGAGTCATCTCTCGAAGCTTCCTGGATCATTATAAATGAAACTGGCTAGGGTAGGTGTGGAAGGGGATTTATGGAAAAATGTTCCATAATAATTATCAGACTAGCATGCGATCGGTATCATTGAGTTCGTAGCTATGTGGAGGTTACGATTAAGCTGTAGCTGGCTCGAATCGATCCGGAAATTAATCCGTAGATAACTCCCGCGTTAATTTACCAGGGTGCGTTACCAAGCCGAGTTGCAGCTAAAACAGGGCGTCTTGATATTATTGGTTCAGACTCTTGTAGATCTTTGCGCGCTTTTACTTGTATTTCTGCCACAGGGAGTGGTTAACATGAAGATTGACCAATTACATCGTAGCATTCGATCTTCTTCTTGGCGCCAACACTCATAGCAACAGGCCATATTGTGCGTACCCAAGCCATCTCCGCGCTAAAAGTTGCACCTGTCCTATGTGTCATGAATATTATGCTACTTCCTAAAATACCACGGGAGCTTAAACCATTGTGTCCTCTCGGCCACTGATTTCTCAGTATTTCCCAACACCGTCTGGCCTCATATCTGCTGTCTGTAGAAATGTATCAAAAGATGATGAATAATTATTAGAATCCTTTATACAGCCTGTGGATAAAGGGTTCAGTACAGAATACAAAATTTGGTTGAAGTCCAATGGATAGCATGGACGTTCCATGCAGTTAAACATTGCATCTAACAGCGTGCGTAAAATCATGTTGGCATCAATGACATACATGTATTGGTCAGAAATAATCTGAAATAATATGATCTATTGTTGTGTCAATTTAGAATGAAATCCATTAGTTAGTAGAGAAGTTACATGCATTTTAAAATTGAACCTAACAGCAGGCTTAGAATCATGTTGGCAGCACTGGCGTCGGCTTATATTAGTTACTCCAAATTAATCTAGAATGCCAGGTACTATACGTGCGCAAAGTTTAGAGCTATTGGCTTGCATACTTTCTGATATATTGATATTAGGGTCACAAAAATAGAGACAGTATTTATTAACAGTTGGCAGCCCTGGTTGCTCCTAAATATACGCATAGTCCTATCTGTTATGGTACACATAACACACACGAAATTTGGTTGAAATCCAAATGATAGTATATACGTTACGTGTATTTAAAGTTGGACCTCTCAGCAGGCTTAAAATCATGTTGGTAGCACTGACGTATATAAGTTACTCCAAATTAATATAGAATGGCAGGTACTATGCGTGTGCATAGTTTAAAGCTGGTTGCTTGCATACTTTCTGATATATTGGTGTTTGGATAAAAACAATAGGGGGTGCATTTATTAACAGTTGGCAGCCCTGGTGGCTCTTAAGAATATGTTCATTCATAGCTGTGTATGTACACATAGTACATACGAAATTTGGTTGAATTCCAATTGATAGTGTAGAAGTTATATGCATTTAAGAATTGGACGTATCAGCAAGCTTATAATCATTTTCGCAACACTACCATGTATGGCCTCCTGGAAATTAAACTGCAATATTATTATGTATATGTGTGGCAATTTTGAAATAGCTCCCATTGATACCTTCCAAGATATCCAACATGGAGCTCAAATTTCAATTGCGATTTTTCAGCAGTTGGTAGCACTGACATCATTTTCAAATATGGCCGTGAGATATTCAGGTATAGATCTTTACTCCTACCAAATTTTGTTTCGATTGCTCTAGCCCTTTAGGAGTTGATAAGGGGGGGGGGGACACACACACAGCCAGACAGACAGACAGTCAGACAGACAGACAGAAGGACAGACAGACAGACAGACAGACACACATTTGCCCGATCTCATAAGTCTACCTTTTCCTCATTTTTGCAAAATGTGAAAAGTAGGCTAAAAACAAATTATGGGAGCATCAGGGTCACTGACCGATGTAAATATCTTGGAGAAATAATTAGTAGCAATGGGACGGATCAATTGGCAATTGAGAACAAAAAAGGGAAATTGGAAAGATTAAATTTTTGTACAAAAATTTGTACAAATTTTTGTATATAAATGTGTAACTATGATTTTTGAGAGCATTCCTATTGACAAACTACTGTACTTAGAATATTCGCAAGTACAATAGTCTTTCTGGATGGAAAATTTAGAAATTGGTAAAATATATAAAAATATATTTTTCTGTTGTTTTTCTTTTATTATTATTATTATTATTATTATTATTATTATTATTAATCTTGATTGGTCACATTGGACCACTTGAGTCGTTCCACAATCACTTCTTCTTTGAAGGTAGTACTGTTTGGTTCTTGCGCTCTTTCCAGTACCTTTTCATTCTTTCAGATCGGGATTTTCTCAACTCGTCTGAAATCTCTATAGGCTTTCTGTGTGTCATTTCTGCAGAAAATTTGTGAGTTTTTAAGAATGGTGTTAATTTTATTTTTCTCCTCGGCATCTGTTATCTTGAGTCCAACTTCTCAGAGATCTTGTTGGATTTCTTGGATCCATTTTCCTCCAGTTTTCTTTCCTAGATTTCTCATCACCAGTTGGCGTACAATTCTGTTTTCTTGAAGCCGTAAGATGTGAAAAAAATATGAAATTATTTTCTTTTTCATTGTGCTGGTGATTGGATCAATCTCACGATAGACAGTTTCATTTGGGAGAATCCTCCAGACTCCCTCAACCTGATACTTTTAATTTATGCACGTTCTAATGATTCTTTAGGAGGGTTTTCCTTTTGCCAAACCTTCATGATATATTCAAGAGCCACATTGAAAAGCAGAGGGGATAATCCATCACCTTGTCTGAGACCGGTTTTTATTGTGAAAGCTGTTGATATTTCTCCCCTAAATTTAACTTTCGAATTTGTGTTTGTTAATTGAATGATTTTTATCAATTTAGGATGGAGACCGTATGATCCGAGGATTTTTAGCAGTGTCAGTCTATGAATACTATCATAGGCTTTCTTGAAATCTATAAAAGAGATAAAGAGTTGCTTATTTCTGTTTTTGTAATATTCCATTATTATTAATTTCAGGCTAAGGATTTGGTCTGGACAATTTCTGTAAGGGTGAAATCCTCCTTGATATTCTCCAAGTTGTGGTTCCAGAATGTTTTTAATCCTGTTGTAAATTATGCGAGAGAGAATTTTATGTGTGCCGTCCAGAAGGGGAATTCCTCTGTAGTTATCTGGGTTCGTTTTGCCTCCTTTCTTAAATAATGGATGGATTATTCCTATGGTCCAGTGTGCAGGAATTTCTTCAGTAATCCACATTTTAAATAGATGTTGATGAAGATTTATAATCGCAGGTTTACCAGCATTTTTCCAGATTTCAGCAAAGACTAAGTCTTCGCCACAAGTTTTGTAATTTTTTTGTTCTTTAATTGAGAGTTCTACTTCATTAATATTTGGAGAATTTATTAAATCAGGTGAAGTTAAAATAGGTGTATCAGTGTTTACTTGCAGGGTTTCCAATGGATCATCACAATTTATCAGTTTCTCGAATGCTTCTGCAAGGATCTCTGTATTTTCTTGGTTAGAATGTGCCTACTTTCCTATTTGATTTTTCAACATTAATGTTGGAGCTTCAAATTTTTTTTTAGATATTTACCAAATTAGTAGAATTGCTCTTTACTTATTCTGAAAGGGAGTAGCAGCCTTTCAGAATAAATCAATTCTTTACTAGTCTTATAGACGGTTAAGATATTGATAATATAAGCCAATAATGGCTACACTGCGTCCTGCTGCACGGCTGAAAGCAACGGGAAACTACAGCCGTATGCTATTCCCGAGGATATGCACCTCTCTATGCATAATTACATGTGATGATGGCCTCCTCCCTTGTAAAATTTCAATCCGGAGGTAAACTAGTCCCCCGTTCGGATCTCCGGGTGGGGACTACTCGAGAGGGGGTTAACATCACAGAAGTGACAAAGAGGAAATCTGACATTCTACGGATCGGAGCGTGGAATGTTAGAAGTCTGCTAGGAAGTGGAAGGTTAGAAAACTTAGAAAGGGAAATGGATAGGTTGAGATTGGATTTGGTTGGGATTAGTGAAATGCGCTGGCAGGAAGAACAGGACTTTTGGTCAGGAGACTATAGGGTCATTAGCACTAAATCAAACAATGGCCAAGCAGGGGTTGGCCTCATATTGAGTAGGAAACTTGGACAGCGGGTGGAATATTATGAGCAATATAGTGAACGGATTATTGTAGCAAAAATCAATACAAAACCTACCTGCACTACAGTGGTACAAGTCTATATGCCTACCAGTCAAGCTGATGATGAGGATGTTGAAAAGGTCTACGAAGAAATAGACGAAATTCTGAGGTATATCAAGGGTGATGAAAATGTTATAGTAATGGGAGATTGGAATGCTGTGGTAGGAAAAGGGAGAGAAGGGAAGATAGTAGGAGATTTCGGATTAGGTGAAAGGAATGATCGAGGAAGCAGGCTGGTAGAATTCTGCACCGAGCATGAATTGGTCATAGCTAACACCTTATTCAATAACCACAATAGAAGAATATACACATGGATGAGACCAGGAGATACAGGGCGTTACCAAATCGACTTCATTATGGTCAAGCAGAGGTTTCGAAACCAGATTTTGGATTGTAAAACATATCCTGGTGCTGACATAAACTCTGATCACAATCTGGTTGTAATGAAATGCAGATTAAAGTTGAAGAAACTGAAGAAAAGTCAAAAGCCAAAAAGGTGGGCAATAGACAGACTGAAAGAGAAGGATGTAAACGAAAGATTCAAGAAGAGTATAAAGGAAGGACTAATGAAAAACCCTAAACAAACTTCAATTGCAGACGAATGGGCACTTTTGAAGAATGAAATAACAAAATCCGCAGAAGAAAACATTGGTAGGAAAGAAAGAATAGGTAGAAAACCGTGGATCACTCAGGATATACTAGAATTGATGGATGAAAGGCGGAAACACAAGAATCTAAGAGATGAAAAGGGGAAAGCAGAATACAGACGTCTGAGAAATGAGGTTAACAAGAAGTGCAAGGAAGCGAAAGAAGAATGGTTGAAAGAGAAATGTGCAGGTATAGAAAATTGTCTGAAATTAGGAAAAGTAGACACAGCTTATCGAAGGATTAAGAATACTTTTGGGGAAAAGAAGACTAAGTGCTGTAATATTAAGGACACAAATGGAAAGCCTCTAACAGATAGGGAAGAAAAGGTTGAGAGATGGAAAGCTTACATAGAGAGTTTGTATAAGGGAAAGGAGATTGAGAATCATGTAATGGAAAGGGAGGAGGAAATTGATGAGGATGCGAAAGGAGATTTAATATTGAGATCAGAATTTGATAGAGCTTTGGAAGACTTAAGCAGGAACAAAGCACCAGGCATAGATGATATACCGATTGAGTTGCTACGCTGCATAGGAGATGAAGGTCTGATCAGGTTATTTCACTTGGTGTGTAGGATTTATGAGACAGGTGAGGTACCCCCTGATTTCAAGAAGAATGTCATCATCCCTATACCAAAGAAAGTGGGAGCTGACAGATGTGAAGATTACCGTACAATCAGCTTGATTACTCATACTTCAAAGATCCTGTCTAGAATAATTTACAAGAGAATTGAAAGCCAGATAGAAACGGAGTTGGGTGAAGACCAGTTTGGTTTCAGGAGAAATGTAGGAACAAGGGAAGCTGTACTAAGTCTTAGGCTGATTTTAGAAGGTAGATTAAGGAAAGATAAGAGAACGTTCATGGCTTTTGTAGACTTAGAATAGGCTTTTGATAACGTTGATTGGACTAAATTGTTTGACATTTTGAAATCAATTGGAATAAAGTACAGGGATAGGAGGGTGATATACAATCTGTACAGAAACCAGACAGCAGTCATTCGAGTTGAAGGACATGAGAGAGAAGCTGGTATTCAGAAAGGTGTAAGGCAAGGCTGCAACTTATCACCCATACTTTTCAATCTTTACATTGAACAAGCAATGAAGGAAATTAGAGAAAAATTTAAAGTGGGAGTGAAGATTCAAGGAGAAATAATTTCAACTCTGAGATTTGCTGATGACATCGTCATCTTGGCCGACAAGCCTGAGGATTTGAATGAGTTTTTGAATGGTATGGACTCCGTCTTACGGAAAGAATTCATGATGAAAATAAATAAAGGTAAAACAAAAATACTGGAATGCAGCCGAAATAAATCAGAAACCTCTATGGAGATCAAATTGGCAGGTGAAAAGCTGAAGGAAGTAGGAGACTTCTGTTACTTAGGAAGCAGAATAACCAGTGATGGACGAAGCAAAGAGGATATTAAAAGTAGGTTGGCTCAGGCAAAGAAAGCATTTCTACAAAAAAGGAATCTGCTGACATCGAATATAGATTTAGGTATTAGGAAGTCATTTTTGAAAGCCTTTGTCTGGAGCGTGGCGCTCTATGGAAGTGAAACTTGGACTGTTGGTGCAGCAGAAAAGAGGAGAATTGAAGCATTTGAAATGTGGTGTTACAGGAGAATGATGAAGATCAGATGGGTAGATAGGGTTACAAACGAAGAGGTATTAAGACGAGTGGGAGAGGAGAGATGTTTCTGGCGACTGCTAATGAAGAGAAGAGATAGGTTGGTAGGACACATACTAAGACACCCAGGAATAGCAAGCTTAGTTATGGAAGGAAGGGTCGAGGACAAAAACTGTAGGGGTAGACCAAGGTTAGAATATGTTAAACAGATTGCCTCCGATGTAGGGTGTCGGAGCTATGTAGAGATGAAACGATTAGCTCAGGACAGGGAGGCATGGAGAGCTGCATCAAACCAGTCAAAAGACTGAAGACTCAAACAACAACAAAAAATATATAGGCTACAATAAAAAGAACCTGTCTATCAATGCAAAATGACGACATTTTAATACAGTTGTTAGACCAGTCATCTTGTACGGCATGGAAACTACAAATATAACCGGAATGGAGAATTTGCTCAAGATATATAGAAGAATTTTAAGAAGGATGTATGGTCCTAGGAAAACACAGGAAGGTTATAGACTGAGATCCAATGCAGAAATTTATAATAAAATCGACAACCTTGAAGTGATGATCAGAAAACGGCGACTTCAGTTCTACGGACATATGGTCCGCATGGATTGCCCAAGTTTAACAAACAATTTTTTTTATAAAATCTGGAACTATAAAGGGCAAGGAGGCTATGCAAAACAAATGAAAGAAGAACTTCAAAAATTCAAAATTACTGAAGATAGAGTACAGAAAGAAAATTTTTGGCCTCAAAATTCTTGTCGGGGAGAAGAAGAATCTCAACAGAGGAGAATGGACTGGTGAAAGAAGAGCTGCGCAGTCGACCAGGATGAAAGACTTCTGGAAGAGGAAGAAGGAAACTAGACCTATAAAGAAGTGATATTTGCGTGGTCCTTGTTGGCCTATCCGCGGAGTATATGTATATAATTATTATTATTATTTTATTATAGCAGCCAAATGGCCATATGTCAAAAACGCCCAAATACAGGTACATTAACTCTTTCTATACTGAACAATAGCTTATTCTGTCTTAGGACATACTGTTATATGATATCTGTCACAGAAATTGTTACATAGCACTCACAGGCAGCTTTCATTTGGTTCATGAAACTTCCCATTGCGGCAAATCTTGTTGTGAAATCCATGAATTGCAATTCTGGTGAGAACATTCCTTAATTCTTGGTTTTCCTTCACCCAACCCTTATCTACCATAGCACCCATTGGGTAGAAATCTAGGTGTATTTCCTAGAATTTCTTCATTCTAGTCTCTATAAATAATTTCATTACTCTTTAATGAACTCCAATGTATTGGCCTAGATGACGAACACTTGTTGCCATGGTAACTAGTTGTCGGAAATTTGTCGATGTAATTAACACGCTTCAACGAGCGCGATCTCAAGGTACAATTCGGAACCTCGTCGCCATGGTAGCGCGATGCTGCTGCCGACAAGGCGGCGAAAGCTTCCTACCGATTCACGGGAGTAGGGGAGTAGTGGGTGTTCTGCCCCCCCCCCCCCCCCCCCCCACCACTACTCCCAATGCGAGCCGATAACTCCCGAACCCGTGGTCGGAGATTCACGAATGAAGTGTCGTTGGACTCGGGATGACGGGGGCTTTGCTATGGACCACTCATTTCAACCCCTAAATAAAACCTACCCCTACTAGGGGGTGAAATTGTAATTTTTAGTGAAAGTCTCTTTTCAAATACATGTGGGCCGATAGCCTAGATGTTAGGCCCCTTAAAACAACAATTATCATCATCATCATCATCATCAAATACATGTATAAGGTGCGCTGCTAAAATGAACTTAAATGTTGTTGCTCATATCGCGCATGCGTTTTTCTGGCTGCCGCTATGGATGAACATTTTTGTTTTTGTTTTTTACGCATGCGCACTTGGGATTTTTGTAAGAGGGCGAGCTCTTTGAAAAAAATGATTGATAAGAAGAGGTTTTGGTGGTGAGGAGAGAGCCAGATAGTCGCCTACTTTCCTACGAAGTTTGTCGATATCTCTCAAACGCAAGGTCGGATTTGGACGTGTGACGTGTCAAATCGATTGTCTCGAAGCCCTATACATGTTATTAATAGGTTAAAGTTTTGAGAATGAGGGAAACAGGCTTTTTGGGGGTAAAACCGTGATTTTAGACTTTTTCCGATATCTCACGAATGCATGGTCGGATTTGGTCCTATGACGTGTCAAATGGCTTGTCTCGAAACCCTGTGTATTTTGGTAATAGGTTAAAGTTTTTGAGAATGATGGAAACAGAATATTTTGGGGTAAAACCATGATTTTGAACTTTTTGCTATATCTCGCGAACCAATCATGCTAGAGACATGAACGAGGGGTCCAAGGACTCGGGCTGACGTCCTCTTTGCTATGGACCACACGTTATATTTAAAAAAAAAATTGGAAACTCGATTTTGGGGTAAACACGTGTTTTTTGCGATTTTTGTCGATATCTCACGAACCAATAACGCTAGAGGCATGTACGACGGGTCCAAGGATTTCGGCGGATGTCCTCTTTGCTATAGACCACTCGTTGTAATTTTTTAAAATTTTGGAAACTCAATTTTGGGGTAAATACGTGTTTTTCGTGATTTTTGCAGATATCTCACGAACCAATAACGCTAAGGGCGTGTACGACAGGTCCAAGGACTCGGGGTGACGTCCTCTTTTGAGCGTGGTAGATATTTTTTCCAAAAAAATTCACAAAGGGCCTAACGCCATACATGTTGAAAAAACTGTTTCTTTTTCTTTACCTGTTTATAATGTTCATGAAGCGTGGTGGTTGAGAGAGACGATACGGCTGGGTGTGTGTGTCAATGAACCTATCGCTAACCACAAGGACCATGCTTAATAAAACAATCGCTATTTCGGCGGGTCGGTGTATGAAAGAGCGAGCGTGCGTTTTTCTGATATTTTACCTTTTACGTGTAAACGGTGATGAGAACTTGGTTCTATGTTGGTCAAAGCGAGTACAGAAAACAAACTTGTTGAGGAGCAGGAGGTGAATGTCATTTGAGCTTATTGGAATGCGCTGATCTGACTTGACAATAGGTGCAATGGAAAAAATGACCAAGACGCTTGAAGGTGAAATAATCTGACCATTGTGGTGGCAGGGGAGTGTGAAAGGCATGTGAACACATGTGAAACCACATGTAGGCTAAACCAGTGACATCCTGTCTTGCTTCGTACGTGACAAAATGCAAGTTCAGGTGAAATTTGATCTACCTCAGGTGTTCACTTGGGACGTTAGCTGTCCACGTGCGCGATAACTGTTAACAAGTTACATCCTGTTTTGCTTCGTACGTGACAAAATGCAAGTTGACGTGAAATTTGATCTGCCACAGGTGTTCGCCTGGGACGTTAGCTGTCCACGTGTCTGATAACAGAATCTTCAAAGCGTGGGAAAAAAAGATTATACATGCAACGTAGCATATATATAGACATGTCGTTATCATTTCCACACTCACTTAGGTGATTACCTTTGAACACACTGCGTTGCAAGAAACCCCTGGTCTTGTTTATCAGTTTTGGTGTTGGTGGAAAATACTTAACCTTGTTGTGGGGTAGGTATATATTTATTTATATATTTATTGATTTTTATATAAATACATGCAATTATTTATTGAATAGGTAATTAATGATTTTTATTTATTTATTTGTTTGCAGATAACGTGTATAGCCTACCTGTCGTGTGTCTGTGGGAAATATATATTAATGAAAGAGAAAGACAGACCGATAGAAGAGGAAACCATTTCCACACTAGCCCACGAGACGGGAATATAGCAAAGCATTACACGTGAAGGTGAGATTTGTTTTATTATATAATATAACCTGTTTGATTTTGTTTTTGTTTATGAAATGCATAAACTATATGGAATGGATATACTTATGGTGGTTTATTTTATTTCTTAGATATTTGGAGAAAAAAAGGGTTCACTGCTATAGCAAATACAGTTGAAAACCAAGTGGCTTTAGAGTGGAACCCTTGTCAAGCAGTCTACAGCTGAAAACTCAGGTGAGAGTGTTCATTCAAAATAATGTCTTTTACTGCTGCGGATACGTTAACTTGGGAGCCCCTTGAGTCTTGTTTCAAATCACGTGTGTGCTCTGGCCGCGTGGTCAATGTTAGAAAAAGTTTGATTCCCAAAGAATTTTTACAATCTTGTTTTGAAATTTTTAAAATTGAAATTTGTACAGCACAAAGGTTGCATACGGCTTTAAAAGTGAATACAGAACTGGTGTGCGATTTCATATATAAAAAGAAGGACGTGGAGCATAAAGAGACATTTTATATTTGCAGTAAAATGCAAGAGCTATTCATAGCCCATAATTTGGAACAGTGGTATGAAACCCACGTGGTGAATCCCTTGCTATCAAAATTTGATAAACTGCAACAAGGACCGAGTGGCCTTGCCTTAGACAAAATTTATCATCTACAAATCAACATTTGTCAATTCAACCCGTTGAATGCTGGGTCTAGCTATATTAAAACACCACCAGCCATAGCTTCGAAAAAGGCAGTGGTGAATATTGAAAATTTTGATGATGAATGTTTTCTGTGGGCTGTGGCTGCGTATTTGCAGCCAGCTCAAGATCGTCATGTTAACAGACCAGCAAAGTACAAGGCCAAGTTTGATGAATTGAAACAAACGTTAAATTTAACTCGAGTATCGTTCCCTATGGACTTAACCGAGATCCATAGGTTTGAACAAGACAACCAGGACTTTTCGTTCATGGTGTATGGCCTTAATGGTGATGAGATTGTGGGTCCTCTTTATGCCACAAAAGAACCGAAACGACACCACATTCATCTTTTATATCTGTCTTACGGAGATGTGAATCACTATTGCCTTATTAAAAGCTTAAGTAGATTGCTAAGCAGACAAGTGTCTAAACATAAACCTAAGAAACATATTTGTGACCGTTGTCTGCAATATTTTACCACTCCTACGCTTTTGGAACGTCATAGGGTAGATTGTGTTACTCAGGAAGCGGTGAGATTGATATTGCCACAAGGGGACAAGGCTATGTTAAAGTTTAAGGACATTCATAAGCGTGACACTGTTCCCTATGTGGTGTATGCAGATTTCGAAGCTCTCACCACACCCATGGCGGGATGTGAGCCAGATCCCTCCATGAGCTCAACCACACCCATTCAAAAACATGAACCCTTTGCCATAGGATTTAATGTGATGTGTGCCTATGACCCCACACAATCCGTTTACAAATACCGCGAGGGGCCAGATTGTGCCAAATGGTTCTTGGATGAACTTATCAAGTTGGCTCATAATGTACAGGAAATACTGGACCACCCAGTACCCATGAGCCTATCTCCAGAACAACAGCAGCAGTATGAGCATGCCACGACATGCCATATTTGCGAAAAGCCTATTTTAAGTGGAGAGGAAAAAGTCAGAGACCACTCGCATTTTACAGGGGAGTTTCGTGGAGCTGCGCACAGCAAATGCAACTTGAACTTTCCAGCTCCTCGTTTCATCAGTGTCTTTTTCCACAATCTGGCGAATTATGACATTCAGTTTTTGATTCGTGAATTGGGCCATGTCAACAAGGGCTCGTTTACCATTATTCCTCAAAACCATGAGCGTTTTACAGCCCTGACATGGAGGTTGGGCGACTTTAGCATTCGATTTTTGGATTCCTTTAAGTTTATTGCATCCTCGCTAGACAGCCTTGTGAATGGCTTGAATGAGGAGGAATTAAAAAATACTAGAATGCATTTTAATGATCCTGAGCAATTTCAATTGTGCATTCGGAAAGGTATATTCCCGTATGATTTCTGCAACAGCTGGGATGTGTTAAAGCAAAGAAAACTCCCACCACAAGAGAAATTTTACTCGAAACTAACACGCAGTACCGTTTCCGATGAAGACTATGCACATGCATGTCAAGTTTGGCGAGTGTTTGGCATGAAGACGCTAAGTGAATATGCTATGCATTACCTAAAACTGGATGTATTGCTGCTCACTGATGTGTTTGAAAAATTCCGTGAGTTGTGTCAACACATTTACGGTCTTGACCCGGCTCACTATTATACGAGTCCTGGACTCTCGTTTGATGCTGCTTTGAAATACACTCAAGTGGAATTGGATTTACTCACTGATGTAGACATGGTTCTATTTTTTGAAAAGGGCATTCGTGGCGGTTTTGTGTCACTTAACCAGCGCCATGCCAAAGCGAACAATGTCTACATGCCTGATTATTCACCAGACAAACCAGAATCGTACTTAATGTACTATGACGTGAATAATTTGTACGGTTACGCCATGAGTCAGCCTTTGCCCTATGGGAAGTTTCTCTTGGCTGACAGACAAACAAGTGTCAGAATTTGATGTGAACATGGCTAGCCAAGAAACAGGCCGTGGATATGTGCTAGAAGTGGATATTGAATACCCCTCATCCTTGTATGATGAACATGCCGATTTCCCATTCTGCCTTGAGCAAATGGTTCCCCCTGACAGTAAAGTGAAAATTGAAAAACTCATGGGCACACTTTACAACAAAAATCGGTATGTGCTACATATCCAAATGTTGGTGCAATGCCTCGCCCAAGGCTTGGTGTTGAAGAAAGTCCACAGGGGTATTTCTTTTGCTCAAAAAGCATGGCTTGAGCCATACATGCGACTCAACACAGAGCACCGACAAATGGCAACACAGCAGTTTGAAATTAATTTTTTTAAATTAATGAACAACTGCATCTATGGCAAGTCCATGGAGAATGTCCGCAAATACCGTGACATTAAATTGGTGAATGTCTGGGAGGGGCGGTGGGGTGCCCGGCGGTACATTGCCAAGCCAAATTTCAAATCGATCAAAATTATCGATGAGGATTTGGCTACTATTGAAATGAGTAAGACCAGCGTGACCATGGATAAGCCCATTTACTTGGGTCAAGTCATTTTAGACTTTTCTAAATCGGTCATGTATCGATTCCACTATGAGTTTGCCAAACGCCATTTTGAGGACGTCTCTCTTTTGTATATGGACACGGACTCATTCATTTACCACATTCGCCACTGCAACCCCTATGACGTCATGTGGCAACATAGTGACTGGTTCGACACCTCTTGCTATAGCGCTGACAACGTGTTTCAGCTGCCCATAAAAAACAAGAAGGTAATGGGCGTTTTAAAAGATGAATGCGGTGATTCCATTATGACGGAATTCGTAGGTTTGGCTTCAAAAATGTATGCTTACCGCACACTCGACTGTAAGGAAGCCAAAAGAGCAAAAGGTGTAGGTAGGGCAGTGGTAAAATCGCTACGTGTTGATGACTATCTAGCGGTTTTACGTACTGGCAAAGCTATGTCTCATACACAGTGCAGGATACAATCCAGCAACCATCATTTGTATCTTGTGGAACAGAGAAAACGCACCGTCGCCTCCATGGATAACAAGCGTGTGTGGGCTGATGACCTGCTCACTAGCCTGCCCTGGGGTTATGATCGCAACGAGGAGGAGGTGTGATTTCACTGTTTAATCGTTTATGGGACATGGCTTTTTGTAACTTGTAGATTTAGAATTTTGTAAATATTGGTTTCTGTCATTGTAAATAGTAGATTTTGTAAATAGTGACAACCCACTTGGACCTTTTGCTCTTTAAAAAGTTCTATGCAACCTTATTTTTTAAATTTTTTGATTGGTAAATAGTTTGATTCTTTTAACGCTGTACAAAGTTGAGTTTTTTTGTAAATATGAAATAAGTAAGATTTTTTGTAACTTTAATAACTAGTATTTAATTATTTTTCGTAATGTAAATGATAAACTAAAAAGTTCTTTTGGGATGAGTGTGCATGTCGAGAATGTGCTTTTGGGAATAAATAAAGTGGTTGTGTTTGTTCCCAAAGACAGGTGTGAATGTATGAGTGGAGAGATAAAACTGGTGTGTATGATTGACCAGAGCAAACACGGTGAGGTAGGGTGGGGGTGGGGAGGGGGGTAAATGCTCACTTATATACTCATTTTGTTTTAAATAGTTTCGTTTTTTTTCATTGAAATGTGGCAGACAATAGACATTATTTTTGTAAAAACAGTCTTACCTGCAGTAGTCGTAGACCTCGACGTTTCTCCAAACACCCATAAACTCACTGCAGCATCGCCATGGTCAAGCACTTGCATGAACATCATTGTCAAATCTCAACTTTCGACATACACCAAATGGAAAAATGTGAAAACAGCAAAATGGAAATTCCATGTTTCCATATCACCAAAAACAGCAAAACTTAAAACGGACATTTTTAAAAACTGGAAATGGCCATTTGTGAAATATGAAAATTCAAAAACTTCAAACGGACATTGTTTAAAATGTGTCATCAACAAACTGGAAAAATCCATATCATCAAAAACGCAAAACTTGAAGCGAACATTTTTAAAATCTGTAAATTGCAAAATGACAAAATGACAATGTGTGAAATGTGAAAATGAGAAATCAGCCATCAACATCACGATTTCTTAAAATTAAAAATAACACAACATCGTGCTCTGGCAAACCTTTGTTTTTATTTCATAACTATAAGGCAATTGACAAATGAAATATAGAATACAAACAAATCCCAATTCCTCACTCCTCAATGTTTATGTCCATGCATCATCAACTTTCCTTTCATAGCACTCATGACAATTAGGGCTGCCATCCTTTCACCCACTGAGGCATCACTGGTTGTGAAACGTTGTTTAGCTTTCTTCAATAACAATTTATCTGCCACATGTCTTAAACCAGGATGACTATGGCGATAAGAAAGGTCATGTTCCTTGCATGCTTGATCCAAAAGATTAATGGGTACATCACCACGTTGTAAACGTTTTTCGAGACGAGTTCCAGGGCCGCAAAAACGATAACCTGGAAGATGGATTTCGAAAGGTAGGTATTGAATCACTTTGTCAATGACGCCATTGCCAGTACAGGTCTGGCATATCCTTTTCCATCGATGGTAAAAAGGTTTGGTCTTCCTCCTCTTCTGTGGACGATGTTTGTGTTTGTTGTTGTTGTTGCTTTTTCTCGCCATGACACTCGTGGAATGATTCAACAAAGTCTTTACATGGACTTTTATGACCGTGATACAGTTTCACTAGCTGGCAAGTCGCACACTGACGCATAGACGGTATTTTTGCCATGGCCACTTGCTTATGGTGATCGTAATCCGTACAGGGTTGCAATTCACTCAACACAGGGTCTTGAGTCCATGATTTTGGTACATGTTGCCAGATTTCTTTCACTGCGTTGGCGGCCACATAATAAATGAACGACTTGGGCAGCGCCAAGAGTTCCTCTTTGGTAAAACTGTCTAGTTTCTTTTTACACACAAAGAACTTGCCGATGGCTTTGTCCGTAGCATTGCCTTTCTCCATGGTATCACGTGCTGTAGATGTTTACACGTCGCTTGTAGAAATCTCACTGGCGTCATTCACAGGTAAATCATGAGTTATAATTTTGTTCAACAACTCCCAGCAGGCATGGGTGGTTAACCAATGAAAGAGATGCCACGCATGCGATAGGGCTGTATGGGTAATGTTGCCACAGGAACAAGTATCCATGAGCGTTTGCAGGGAGGGGCAGCCCAACTCCATGAGGTCGATACATTGGCAGTAAGACGCCAAAAATGGTTGCAACCATTGACGTTTTTCACTACCTTTCACAAATACCACATTGGCCGAGGACAAGTGTGCTTTCATAACCACATCCAAATATTTATAGGAAATGGTTCCCTGATTCCAGTCTAGTTGCCTATGATTTTCAATCCACTGGGTTTGTTTACGGTCTTTTTCACACAACAAATCAAAAGCATGGGGTGGTTTAAATAGCAAATGCGTAGCTTGTGATATCCAAAACGTGGTACAATCGATCATGGCCACTTGTTTAAATATAAATTTGTTATCACCAATTTTAAACCCTTGGCAATCCACAATGAGTGTGCGCAACATGTTGACGCTTGCCTGGACCAAGGTCAACTGACGACTGACTGACGATCAGGTGTGATCATGACATAGACTTACCTGCCATGCTAGTTTCAAAATTGAGGTTAGGGTAGGACAGTGGGGGCATGCAAAATAAGAATTTAAGAATTACATCATTTTATTATCATAACACGTCTTACAGGCTTTTCTCATTTTAGGATAAGGACGATAGCAACTGATACAACAATATAGTCTCTTGTGTTTGTAACGTCCATAACACCGATGATGTCCCAATGTCTCTAAACTAGACGTTTTTGATGGTGAGCTGCTCACCGAAGCACCATGGATACCATACGGCCCACATGTATCGTAACTTGTATTTTTTTCATCACTCAGTGACACAAGTGAGGGATAGCTTGAATGACAGGGTATATTTCCCACTTTCATTCTGCACAGGTAGGGGCAGGTGGGTGACCAGCGCTGATGTTCCTGCATGGGTTCATCGCCCTCCTGCCATTGGTCTATGATGATGGGACAAAAGGCACATTTCACTTCATCTCTTGTTTTTAAATAGTAGAATCCAGCGGCCGCCAAGGCTTGAGGGTTTATGAAAGGCACTGGCCATGTGGCAAAAGTCTTGAAACGTTGTTCCTCAGAGTTTAAATTCATGGATGTAACGTCTCTTGAGGCTTTAAAGCAAGACATGACTGAACGGCTTGACGGGGGATGACCTGTTATTTATACACTCGTCACTTGGTTGGACAGTGGATAATAGTTGACTTGTTTGTGATGAATAATCAAACAGTAGGCCGTCGTATTGGCTGGTACATTGTCATGCGTTTCAAAATCTAGTCGAATGTCGATATTGGATGGCTTGACAGACTCTTCCAGGTAAGAACAGTCAAAGACAATCAGTGGCGCTCTTGCCTTAAACGCTTGGGGTAGTAGCATGGGGCCGTTCTCTTTTTGATAATACGACCATCGAAATTTAGAAAACAAGTCGTACAGGGGGCCAAATTTATTTTTTGAAAAATCCAAATCCAGTCCTTCATAGGGAAACACAGCTCCGTTGAGGAAAAGACGTGCATTTCTCAATTGCAGGTGATCAAATTGCGTGGCATCTTTGGTTTGTTGATACTTGCGATTCGTTTGAAAACCCACGATCAGGTAGAGAGGTCTCTCTGTATAGCGAGCTGTTTTTACAGACCAACTGTGTGTGTTGGTGGTGGGCAATAGCGGATACTCATGGAGTGCCCAGCTTCTAAATTCCATGGGTAGAGGCATATCTCTCTTTACCATCTTGAGTATGTCCAGTTTTTTGCTATCGTTAAGGGTCACATGAGGCACTTTCCATAGCAAGCGTTGTAGTTGAATTTTTGAATCGATGGGGGCATTGTCGGCTCCCTTGAGTGCATTATTATCACTCCTGTCTCTCACCAGATAAAGCACTTGCCTTGCGTTGACCACAATGCGTTGGTGATCTTCGGCAAAGCCTAGAATCAGTTTAAGAGGTAAATATCCAGTAAAGGTTCCATCAGTGTGTACCATCCAGTCATTGGTCGAGTCAGGACACCAACCTGCCATGCAAAGTGTTTTACCTTCTTCCTCACTATAAGAGGGGTATAGTTTCATGACACTGGAAATGCCCACATTTCGAGTGCTATCCACCACGATATCGTTAATGACATACCGCACTTCAGAAAACAGAAAGGCCAAACCATGGTTGGCCAACTTGGATGTGGTGGATGTAGAGCCATCGGCTTTGGTGAGCCGACCTTCAATCTGAATAACACTTTCATGCGGTAGGGTGTAAATATCTTGGTTGTTGATAACAAATTGAATTTCATCATTGTTATTGAGTCCAGGTGTTTGAGCTTGATAGGAATGGAGATCAATTCTTACCACTCCTGGTTGCTCCTCGATGCGGTTCGCTATCTCTAGGATAGAATTCATCGCGGGGGTTAATGTGGTAACCCAAATGCTGTAAAATCTGCTTGTTCTGAGATGTTAACGTGTATTCACGTGGCAAACAACTAACACCATTCCTAGACGGTGTTGTTGCTTTATACACAAACTTCATAGTGGCTTTAGCACCAACTTGTAAGTCACTGGTGTGGTAGAATCTAGATCAATGAGTTGTTGATCTCTATTGATCAGTCTTAATGTTATATTACTAATACTATCGACAGCCACAGCATGAAAAAGCACCACTGGAGGGTTTTCACGAATAATATAGCCATTGGGCGATGTCACAATAAAGTCATAAAGTGAATGCGATGGTTCTTGATTGGTGTACACTTGGCTAATAATATTACACGTCACCGACACATGATGGTCCTCAATGAATTTCACTTCATGGTCTGATTCATGTTTTTTGTTGGGCTCCAACACATGTGGTTTAAATCCTAGTAATGGGCCAATGGAATCGGGGTGTGTTTTAAAGTCAATGTTGAATGAGGAGAAAATACTGCAGCGATGAGTGTTGGTATTGCCTACAAGTTCAAACTTGTGCGTTCCGTCGAGAAATGACTTTAAACCATATTGATTGATCAACACCACATAAATGTGTTCATAAATATCATCGATCGTGTATCCACCAGAGTTCAGGGTGAGCACAGAATAATCATAGTAAAACTTGTTGTTCACATTTTCACGTATGTTGTATATTCGATTGTACGTTTCAAGAGAAACAAGTCCTAAACCATAGGGTTTTTCACTCAATTCGATAGGCGGGTAAAAGTCTAGGCTGACTTCAGGTCCACGTCCATGCACTGTAAACGTTTTACTTTCTGCCGACATACTGGTGGCGTTTTTGCTTTTGCTGCGTCTTATATAAAAAAATTAAACACAAACGTCCACACTGTTGGCTGTTAAACGTTTGCTCTCGTTTCACATTATAATATATCTTGATCCTGTTTCCAAAATAGATCACTAGTTCCATGGGCGGGGCAAATTCCCAAAACTGTCAAAGTACCATACCGTGGATCCCTCTTTGACATAAGCTACATAATGCGTTCCTGGTCCTCGGTGATCATCCAAATTGACAACAGCACATTCCTGTTTCCAGGGTCGTGGTGGTAATTGGTTTCGCATAAACACACCTCGAAAATGAGAAAGCTTTAGTTGTTTAGCATAGCTTTCCACTTGTTGATGCGTCAGGGCATGTCTCGCTATGGCTGAGGTTATTTTTTTTTTTTTTAATATTTCGAAATGGTGAAATCCCAAATCCTTGTTGATAAAAGGATGGCTTTAAATTGGCATTTCTAGCCCCCATGGCAATCGCTTCCATCGTTTCATTGTGTCGCTGACTTTCTTTGAGTTGTTGCTTGCCCTGCTGCGCGGCTTTAATGGTTTTCGCCACTGCACTGGCACCGCCCAAAAGTGAGCCCAGAGCAGCCAAACCAGCAAATAATGCAGGTAAAAATCCCGCTCGTTTGGGGACGGGAATCACTCGCCCTTGGTTTGAAACCTGTCGCCGACGTTTTGGAATAACATGTCTCTGTGCTGCTCGAAGGGCTTTCCTTATGGTCAATACATTATTTTTTCTTTTTTTCTTTCGCAAGGGCTTGTCCTCGAATGTTGTAAGCCCAGGCTTTGCCAAGGACAAAGTCCTTTTTTTAGTCTTTCTCACCGCATACCTTTGTTTCACCATGATGATAATGACCAACAACCTTTCACAAGAAAGTTTAAATCACAACTAACGTCAGATGGTTATTTCATGGCTGTATATTCCAATTCCACATAAAGTGGGAAATCGTTTATGGTTTTTCCCGCTTGCTTTTCATCCCATGTCAACATGAGATAAAAGGATAATTCGTCACCTGCATTGACCATTTCATGGTTATGGATCAACATCCTATGACCATTTATCTTTATTAGTAAATGGTTCTCATCAGGTATGGCATATTTGATGTGAATGGTTCCATCATAGTGTAATCGATAGTGGCTTAAACCCGAAGCAAGCGCATAGGTCAAGTGCTGATCATGGACTAGCGGTAAATGGTTTCTGTCATTCACAGGTTTTTCATTTGTCAGATACACTAAAAATACAGATGGGATAAATTTATAAAGCCTTTTCATTTCATGGGTCACGTAACGCTTGGTACAGACATCGTCTTCGTCTTGTGGGTCTTCCACGTGAAAAATCCGATGGTGATTAGCGCTATAGCCATTCACCATAAGCTGTGGCACTTTGTCATAAAACTCATACACTTTGTTATCCACATACTTTTTCGTAGTAACGTCTGTAGACACTTGAGGATGTTTTACATGGGTTAACCGCTTTCCCTTAAAGTCATAATCTCCCTGTTTTGTGCGTGGCACTACTGACCTATCCACATAGTGTTTATTAGCAGGATCTGTTTCCTGTTTAGGACCATGTATGGGGACAGGCCTAGCTTTGGCCATCAACGCACGTCCAAAGACATCCATCGTCAACCTGTAGTAGCAGTCTACTGTTTCTATGACAAGGTTCGGTGTCCTGTATATAGACAGCCGGCTAGCCTGTCTAAGCCTTAGTTGACATGAAGATTATTAAGCAGCAAGAGTCATTCCCCGTGGGGGACATGGTTTCCCATCTCTGTCCCACATCACGTGAACAACGCCATGGTTCACTGTTTCCATCTTCCATTCGCTGCATCATTGTGGGGCCTTCCGGCTGTGGAAAGACTAATCTTTTGCTAACGCTCATCACAGCGCCCAATGGTCTGCGTTTTCAAAATATTTATATTTTTGCAAAATCTCTCTACCAACCCCTCTACGTGTTTCTGGATCAAGTCATGTCTGGATTACAAAAAGAGAATATGGGTTATTTTACATTTTCCATGCAAGAAAATGTGATTTCACCGGATGAGGTAAAGCTTGATTCACTCATGATTTTCGATGATGTATCCACTGAACGTCAAGGCATCATTCAAAGCTATTTCAGCATGGGTCGACACAAACATATCGATTGCTTCTATCTTGGGCAAACGTATTCTAAAATGTCCAAACAGTTGATTCGTGACAATGCCAATGTCATTGTTTTATTTCGTCAGGACGAGAGGAACAGTCGTCACATTTATAATGAACATGTGAATCCTGATATGACCTTTCAAATGTTTACAGAATTGTGTGCCAAGTGCTGGAACACTCAACGTCATGCCTGTTTAGTGATTGACAAACAAAGTGAACTCAACCAAGGACGGTATCGCTTAGGGTTTGATCATTTTATTGCTATTTAAGACCCTGTCTCATTCCCCGTCAAGTCATTTGTCAAGACACCATGGCGTTAGCAGAGAGTCAATTGAAAAAGCATATTATTAGAGCAAAAAATACTATTCGCCAAAAGTTTCGTCAATTGAAACAATCACGTGCCAATCATGCTTTGTTTATTCAGCAACATTTAGCACCTCCACTAAAAGCCATGTTGAAACCCTCTTTCAAGCCATCTGAAACGCTACCCACCGTTTCACAAGCCACACAGACACTGCACGAGGACCCTGAGGAAGAGGAAGAGGAACAGGAAGATTTGACTAGTGTTAGTGAAGTTGAGGATGAAGAGGAACAAGTGTTTACGCCTCAAAAAAAAGCCGCACCCCTTGCAGAGTTTTTGAGAAAAAAGAAATCCTTGGCCATGGTCGATACACCTTGCCCTTCCAGAGCGTCTCCGTTTTCACAACTCTTGGCCACCCCTCAACATAAAGCACAACTGAAAACCATTTTAATAAAATATTATGGATCAACATTGGAACCCTATTTCACCGATCTATTTATTGGAAACACAGATACCACGTATGGTGTTCGCTATGAGGATGATAGTTTTAAAATTGGCGATTCATCCATTAAATTTGCTCGTACTAAAGCTGTCATTAAAAATATCAACTATAAATTAACGCCAGGACTGTTAAAGCTGCTCTTTTCTCGGACCCCCTCTTCCCATGATTATACGTCAGAGGACCTTGACAAATATAAATCCATTTTATTGGATACCCATGCTCACAAAAGACAGTATGATCCCACGCAACAAGTGAATGCCAATATATCTCAAAAATATAAAACCATCATTGCAAAAATGTTTCCCACTAGTCAAAGTACTCGTCGTAAAGCGTCCGCTTCGGGAGTGACATTTAAACCATTAAAACCCCTTGTGGATGTTACCTACTGGCACAATCCCAATAAGCTCGTCCAGCGGCTACAGTTGTTGCATGCTTCACGTCAAGCTGGCCATACCGGTCACGATTGGGAAATTCAAGAAATTGAACAAGAACTTCGAAATGCCAAAATTATTGTTTAAGCCCTCACCCATTAAAATGGGTATTGCTCACGAGTTGCATCGCCCAGCTAGGCGTCACTATCCGCGACTCAAGGTGATTTCACGAGGTGTGGATGAACTTTGGCAGTCTGACTTGGTTGAAATGATACCCTATGCTAGCGTTAACGACGGTGTACGCTATATGTTGACCGTCATTGATGTCTATTCCAAAATGGCCTTTGTTGAACCTGTGCGTCGCAAGTCTGGCCCACTAGTTACCAAGGCCTTTCAACATATTATTCAACACTCCAAACGTCAACCTCAGTTGCTACAAACCGACCAGGGGAAAGAATTTTTCAACAAGGATTTCTCCAGTTTTCTCAAATCTAAGGATATTCACCATTACACCACGTACAGCAATCTCAAAGCCAGTGTGGTCGAGCGGTTCAACCGAACATTGAAAACCCATATGTGGAAAGCGTTTACCGCTCAGGGCAGTTATCGCTGGTTGGACATGTTTACCTGAGCTAGTGTCACGTTACAATGACACCAAACATAGAACGATTGGGACCAAGCCACGCCTCGTGACTAAAAATATTCAGCGATTGGATAAACTGTTTAACCCCATAAAAACAGCCGATCCTAAACGTCACCGACTGAACATTGGGGATTTTGTTCGTGTGAGCAAATTTAAGTCTGCCTTCAATAAGGGCTACACGCCTCAGTGGGGGACTGAACTATTTCGAATTCGTCGAGTCAACTTGGACACTCCAGTCACATATTTACTCGAGGACCTCAACCATCAACCCATAAAAGGTAGATTTTATCTCCATGAACTTCAGAAAACAGCATTTCCTCAGCATTATCTTGTGGAAAAAGTGTTGAAACAAAAAGGAAATAAACTCTACGTCAAATGGTTAGGGTTTAACTCTACGTTTAATTCTTGGATCAATAAACTACATGTTGTGTGAACCTGTGTACTTTTTATTTATTCACACATGTTGTACACCACCTATAGCTCTATGTGTACAGCGCTCCGCGCTTCGTGCATGTTCATACATGTTTGTCTTTCCCTTTCCTCCTGTGTTCTCTCATACATTACCCCTCCCCTCTCCCTCCCTTCACCTCCCACCACTGGTGTTTGCAGCTCTTGCCTATCTATTGGTTGTGACATCATTCCGACAAGTTGCATCATACTTTTTACTGATTCAGCGATTCCCACGCTTTGAACATTCTCTTATCAGGCACGTGGACAGCTAACGTCCCAGGCGAACACCTGTGCCAGATCAAATTTCACATGAACTTGCATTTTGTCACGTACGAAGCAAAACAGGATGTCACTTGTTAACAGTTATCGCGCACGTGGACAGATAACGTCCCAGGTGAACACCTGTGCCAGATCAAATTTCACCTGAACTTGCATTTTGTCACGTACGAAGCAAGATAGGATGTCACTGGTTTAGCGTACATGCCATCTCACACGTGTGTGCATGCATTTCACACTCCCCTGCCACCACGATGGTCAGATTATTTCACCTTCAAGCGTCTTGGTCATTTTTTCCATTGCACCTGTTGTCAAGTCAGATCGAAGCCTTCCAATAAGCTCAAATGACATTCACCTCCTGCTCGTTTGTTTTCGGTACTCGCTTCGACCAACATAGAACCAAGTTCTCATCACCGTTTACACGTTAAAGGTAAAAATATCAGGAAAAACGCATGCTCGCTCTGTCATACACCGATCCGCCGAAATAGCGATTGTTCTATTAAGCATGGTCCTTGTGGTTAGCGACAGGTTCGTTGAAACACACACATACCCAGCCGTATCGTCTCTCTCAACCACCACGCTTCATGGACATTATAAACAGGTAAAGAAAAAAAAACTGTTTTTTTCAACTTGTATGGCGTTAGGTCCTTTGTGAATTTTTTTTTTGGAAAAAAAAATCTACCACATTTGAAAGGGGGCGTTAGACCGAGTGCTAGGACACCTCGTACACGTCTCTAGCGTTATTGGTTCGTGACATATAGGCAAAAATCACAAAAAACACATGTTTACCCCCAAAATCGCGTTTCCCAATTTTTTTAAAATTACAACGAGTGGTCCATAGCAAAGAGGACGTCTTCCCGAATCCTTGGACCCATCGTACATGCCTCTAACGTTATTGGTTCGTGAGATATCGGCAAAATCACAAAAAGCATGTGTTTACCCCAAAATCGAGTTTCCACATTTTTTTTAAAATTGCAACGAGTGATATATAGCAAAGAGGACGTCACCCCGAGTCCTTGGACCCGTCGTACACGCCTCTAGCATGATTAGTTCGCGAGATATAGCAAACAGTTCAAAATCACGGTTTTACCCCAAAATATTCTGTTTCCATCATTCTCAAAAACTTTAACCTATTACCAAAATACACAGGGTTTCGAGACAAGCCATTTGACACGTCATAGGACCAAATCCGACCATGCATTCGTGAGATATCGGAAAAAGTCTAAAATCACGGTTTTACCCCCAAAAAGCCTGTTTCCCTCATTCTCAAAACTTTAACCTATTAATAACATGTATAGGGCTTCGAGACAATCGATTTGACACGTCACACGTCCAAATCCGACCTTGCGTTTGAGAGATATCGACAAACTTCGTAGGAAAGTAGGCGACTATCTGGCTCTCTCCTCACCTCCAAAACCTCTTCTTATCAATCATTTTTTTCAAAGAGCTCGCCCTCTTACAAAAATCCCAAGTGCGCATGCGTAAAAAACAAAAACAAAAATGTTCATCCATAGCGGCAGCCAGAAAAACGCATGCGCGATATGAGCAACAACATTTAAGTTCATTTTAGCAGCGCACCTTATACATGTATTTGATGATGATGATGATGATGATGATAATTGTTGTTTTAAGGGGCCTAACATCTAGGCTATCGGCCCACATGTATTTGAAAAGAGACTTTCACTAAAAATTACAATTTCACCCCCTAGTAGGAGTAGGTTTTATTTAGGGGTTGAAATGAGTGGTCCATAGCAAAGCCCCCGTCATCCCGAGTCCAACGACACTTCATTCGTGAATCTCCGACCACGGGTTCGGGAGTTATCGGCTCGCATTGGGAGTAGTGGTGGGGGGGGGGGGGGGCAGTACACCCACTACTCCCCTACTCACGGGTATTTAAACGGGATACATTTGAAACACCGCCACTGCTACCTTAGCAGTGCTGCTTGTGCAGTGTCGAATGTGCAGCGAGGTCGCCCGGCTGCGCCATGAGCAGTCTGACAGCTCTGCGGCACCGCCTACGCATTGCCAGTAAAGTCTTTTTCGCTGACAGGTGACGAAAACCCCGGATTTTTTAAATCAAAATATTCAGTTAATTATGATGCAAAAGTGGCAATTTATAAAGATATTAAAGAATGATTTCCAGTCGGTCAACACAAATTGTGCCCATTTACACTTAAAGTAGGCTATATACAAATATATATACAATGTTTGGATTTCATTTGTTTGTAAAAACTTGTGTAACGCGTCAAAATTATTTACAGACAGTATCGTTCACTTCTATGGTTGTTGCGTTATTATTAATATCATCATCATTATCATTCTTCTTCTTCCTTCGTTTAGGCCAGCTATGGACCACGTCATTTCAACTGCTTCAGTCTTTGGGCCTTGATCTTAGCCCAGTGTTCACGCATTCGCTGCCTGTGACACTCCCTTCTTTCATCAGACCACTTCTTGCCGGTTTTTAACTTCGCGTTTTCTTGGAATTGGTGGTGTGCTCCAAGCTTTTCCTTCAAAAGATTACGTTCCATGATGTCTGCGTGGTGATCCCTACTTCGTGCAAATCCTTGTCTACCTCACAAAACCTTTCTACATGATGGTACAGGTCATTGTTATATCATTATCATTATTATTATTATTATTATTAATACTATTACTATTATTATAAATGTATTTTAAGTATGTTGCCTGTGATCTATTGATTTATTATTGTGAATAACTTCATTTTAGTTGAAATAATCGCTGATGGTTTTCGGGTTAGTTTTAAACCGTACATATTTCGGGGTTAAATTCAATTTGTGCGTAGGTAGTCTATAATTCATAAACATCGTACACTAATTCAGCCTAAGTGAATAGGATCTGAAGACGGACGCTTGACGTTCGAAACGTGTCATCCAAATAAGTACCACATTGTGTACATAATAATAATAATAATAATAATATTAATATCGTATGGCCTCAGATGCCGGGTGCAAGCTTTGTTATTTGACATCCAGAGGGTAGCTTGCATGTCGAATTTCGATGTTCCTTGACTGTGAAAGTCAAGGAGGTTAGATGTGAGATATCTAAGCGCCTTGAACTCTATAGCGTTTTCTAGTAGAGAAATGAGGAACTTTGTGTTGGCGGAAACTCCCGAGATTAATTTTGCCATTATGAACTCGGGCTACTGAATTCAAATGGGTTCTTTGACATGCCAATGCGTATCGTATTTTTGCCGCCTTTCAAAAATCATTTACCACGGCCAGGAGTGAACCTGCAATCACGATATCCACTCACCCACCGTGTACATAAAAGCGTGTTATTTTGTAATAATATCTCATTTATCTCACGTTAAGTCATGTAAATACTTATTTTCCCGCCTAATGTAATTGACCACAATGTGTGTCGACCGACTAGAAACTAGGCAACGCTGAAAAATGTCTTCTATCACTTCAAGTTCATAAAGATGCAGTAAAGAAGACCATTAAAATGTGAACCGACATAATGATTATCACTAACCACAGTGCTATGAAACGTTTCTGATGGGCACTGATTCATTTCCACCTTAAAAGTGGTATTAAATCGTCAGCAACCAATGTCAAAACTATCTGAAACGGGTTAATTCGGTCTCCTGTATTGTCTAGACATAATTATATTCGTTACTTTTCAGATGTTCTTTCAATAAATAATTTAAAGCAACCTTCTTTCTTTCGGTTTCTGTAGACTTTCCTACTTCCTTTTCTCACCAACAATGCTAGAATCAAGTTGCCAAGTTATATTCTTCCTCGTTTTATCATTTCAAATGAATTTGTCGACTTCATCGTTATGCTTAGCTCTACCGTTATGCGTCACGGTTATGGCGTGTATGACGTCATCTTGTTCAGTGTATATGCACCGAGTCTGAGTTTACTCCTGGGGTCTGGCGTTATGCGAACGGAGACGGCGAGTGCGTGACGTCATGCAGCAGAGTGCACGGGAAGCCTAAGTTAATGGGTAATGGAGTCTGTTGAAAGAGTCCTGGGGCTTCGAGCGAAGCGATAAGCCGTCCTGAGCCTTTCTAACATGTGTAGCATTTGTAGCATGCGTCATTTGAAATGGTATAAAGTCTAGTCTCTCAGACTGACTGTATCTTTTTATTTCGCTTTGGAAGTAGCAACCTCACTGTGAACAGCCTACTGAACATCTACTGCCCTGCCCAGGCAGCGAGGAATGAAAACACCAAAACTGCCATTGCGGCGAGGTTTCATATCCTACCTTAAGTCTCTACTGAACTAGAATGTATATGCCCAACACTTGTTGTCATGGCAACCAAACTGTCAGCTTTTCTTGTCCACGCTAACTCAGCCCTAATAAATATCCATATCAAAAACCTACATGTCATTCATTATTTGCACAGATTTATAAGGATGATATCTTTCGTTCGTTAAGCGAACATCATCAGATTCAAGTCAATCAAATCAAGTATATATACAAGACAACAAAATTGCTGCACTAAGCACCATTAAAACCTGTGACTCCAATCACAAATAGTCGCGGATCTACAACCGTAATCCACGAAGGTGTGTCAAAATCTTGATAAATTGTAGCTAATACTGCTGTGAAATAATTAAGCGAGTAACTTAGAACATTAACTACTCGTATAAAGCACAATTAATTAGTATTTGCCTACGAATACTGTGTAGAAATGTTGTGATGTGTTAACTTCTCTAATTATGTACAGTCTTTGTCAGCCACTGACTGAATAAAGGCTCCATGATTTTTTGTTGAATCTCGAAGATTTAGAATGTTTTTGTTGCTTATTTTAGGGGCTGCGACATCGTGGTCATATAGCCACAAAGATTTTGAATCACAAGTGAATCACAAGTTGGAAAAGAAAAACAAACTTTAAATAACAGATCTTGTTTTATCTGGTCATTTACATAGTCAAACACAAGGTAGAGTAGATCAACATCTGATATCCTCGGCGTAGCCATGCTCGTTAAAACGTGCACCACGACCGTAAGAGCAGTTTCAGCAAGTTCGGAGATCATAGGTTGGAATCCCGGCACTAACAGCGGCTATTCTGAGTGTGGTTTATCACCGCTTTTTCACACCCTCCAGGAAAATACCAGGATAGTACCTGGATGTGTGGCTCAGTGGTAACGTTCTTACCATCTGTGCCCAAGGTTGCAGGATCGAATCCTCGCGCAGGCAGTTGGCATTTGAGGGTGTGCAAATGCGAGGGAGCCGTGTCATTAGATTTACTAACACATTCAAGGTCCCCTTCGGGGCAAAATTCCGGCACCCCGGCGTTTCTAAAAGTCACAGTAGTTAAAAAGGACGTAAAAGAAATAACATTATTGCTATTGTACCTTATTTCAAGTCCCGGGATACCTACCTCATCCCTGCACTTAATACAGTTACACACACTACTACAGGCCTCACCTAAATACAGGTTATCAGACAAGTTCAACACCCCCCCCCCTCAACTATATGGGGCTGATGGCCAAGATATCCCAAGCCCATATAAATGAATTAACAAAAACATAACAACATAACAAATATCGGATATAGTGAGGCTTTGAGCCAAGTGCGGCGATTGTGGAGGCCATCAAACACATCTTTATATAACTCTCACTTCGATTGATGACATGAATACCAAAATCATTTTATGGTAATACTTAAAGGTGAAGCTTTCATTCACACATTTATTTCCCTGTATGGGAGCTAAGGTTAAAGCAACAGGAGACTCACCAGCAATGGCATGTTGAGTACGGTGACCTGGTCCTCCTGACCATCACTCACAGACAGCTCAGGTACAAACTCGAAGGAGATCTTCTCTCGATAGCTGACGGTACCATTGTCGTCAAACACCACGTCCACCTTCTCCATCTTCTGTCTGCAACATGGAGTGTTGATTGACATCAATACAACACATGATATCTCAGAAATGTTAATACAATTTATTCCGAGGTGTACTTTTTTCTCTCTATACAATGGTCTAGGGATGCGTACTGATAATCCTGTCCCAAAGTTCCTGAGTTCGATTCCGGCTCTGCCAGGAAAGTTAATTCTGGTCTGAGGGCCGTAACGAGAAACGCCTAATGAAAGGTCCAGAAGAATCCAGGAGAAATCACACTACTGTCAGCGCCAGGATTCGAACATCGGATCTCCGAATATTCAGGTACTAAGTCCTTAATTAGAACGTGACTTTGTTCTCAGCAAGAGATGTGAGTTCACAAAGGATTGCCTGAGGTGGAGTTTACTTACCAATTTCTTTAAAGGAACGAACCTAAAACATTAAGTAAAACCATAGGAATAATATGTTTAGGGGCTTGGGACATCTTGGTCATCAACTCCTTGTAGTTGGGTGTGTGGTGTACTTGTCTAATAACCTGTATTATGTGATGAATGCAGTGTGTGTGTGTAACTGTATTAGGGACAGGGATGGGGGTGGGTGTCTCGGGACTTGGGACATCTTGGACATCAGCCTCATGTACTTGGGTGTGTGTTCAATTTGTCTGACAACCCGTGTTTATGTGGTGGCTGCAGTAGTGGGCGTAACTGTAATTATTAGAGAGGTGAATGCGATAATTGTTCTCCGTCGGGACTTGAAATAAGGTACGGTACTATCCCGGCAATTGGCAGCAGAGAGTCTGGAAAAACCTGGCGAAACCACACCTAGGATTATCGATCCAAAGACCGGGATTTGAACCTCCGATCTCCAAACTTTCTCTACTTCCCTATTATGGTTGTGGAGAGCAATTTAACGTAGACGGCTGAGAGGAGTCATATATGTCACAATCAGATAGTGAAATCCATCATTTCATGAAAATCCTAGGCACTTCATGAAAAGCCGCCATGTTATGTAAAAAGGGTTAGTTTCACTATCTGACACGTTTGTCCATGAAGTGACGGTCCGATTTAATCAGATGGTTTAAGAAATGATTTTACATTTTACCTAGATGTCAGGCCCCTTAAAACAACAATTATCATCAACATCATCAACTTCCTGAAGATCCGGTGTTTGTCGATTCGACTCTTCATGAAATGACTAACGCAATAAAGTCGTTTTTTCCTTTTCCTCGTCATACACGATTAAATTAATCCTTCTTTATTATGGTTGAAAATAAAATTACAACATTAGAACAACAGAACTCTATTATCATATGTAGGCTGAACAAACAAATTTACAAATTCGTTAATTAGACAAAATACTTCAAAAAAAAAAAGAAACAGCCTTTAAACGTCCACGGTGACTTCCATATCGTATGTTGCCACAATTAATTCTTGGAAAGCACCACGAGGACACCACTGCCACTACTTCATGAAGTGACGGCCTGGACTGCCCGTCAGAATTACACTATGTGACGGTGAAATCTGGTCATATTTTCTTGAGACCACGCGTCAGAGAGTGCAACTATCCCTTTTTTTTTTACATCATATGCAGTTTTTTTATGAAGTGCGTAGGATTTTTATGAAATGACGGGTTTCACTATCTGACTACGACATAGGCCTATTATACAAATATGGTGTTGTGTCTAATAATATTTGCAAATGATTTTGGTGCACAAAGTTTAAGCTCCTTAACCAGACGAAGTTATTGATTTAAACGTATGGTAATTTATACAATATACAATTATACATAACAAGGTATAATCAAACTTTAAAGTCCATCCTTCTCAACCATTCGGTTAAATCGGGTGTGAGAGCGAACAAATCGTCAGGAATGCCAGGGTACGAATAAAGAGGACAGCGTTGGTCCAGATGTTCGATGGTCTGTTCTTCCGGGTTACACTCGCACATTGGTGAGCTGATCCAGCCCCACTTGTAACCGAAATAATTGCAGCAACCATGTCCAGTCCTCAGCCTGTTGATGTGGCACCAGAAGTTCCTCGGTAATTCAAAGCCGTTTGGTTTCTTTGTGGGATCAAGATGGTGGGCACATGTTCCCAATGTTTTAGTTGACCACTCATGTTTCCAGCATTCATTTAGGTCAAATCCACCAGCAATGAGTTGCCCCGCAGTGACACTTACTGGTCTTCTAGATTGCTGTCGTAGCTGTGATGGATGGCAGAATTGTTGGTGCAATGGAGGAAGTTAGAAGGTGTAACAAAATCTTCCAATTCAACTCAATAGTACAAAATATTACTTTTCTTCAAATGACAACGGAAATATATTGATTTGTTTATAAAGCGAGTTTAAATAATTAAACAAGACGACAGCCCCTGACAGAACTGTGTGGCATCAAGGCCACATACAAATAAAACCGGACGGGTGGTTTATACACAGCGAGATTTCGTGCATGGGTCCATTAGTTAATTATAATACATCTGGTAGCCTAGAATTCATGCAAACCTGTTAATACACAAGCTTCAAATTTGGTAATCACAAAAATTTCAAAGGTTATGGGCTTCCTGAGGGCTGCACCTTCTTGGTTGAGTACCCTGTGCAGACCATACGAGAGAGCTGACACGCTAAAATAATTCGAACCCCGGCCACTGAACGTTGTGTATGTTCTAAGAGTTATTTATCTAAGATTCAAGTAGCGAGAGTACGCAGGAAGCATTCAATTACCAATTCGGTCACGTAGTGCACGAGTTAACGAAGGAAACGCCCACTACAGTGGCTGAGTAGTACCACAACAATTACAGTAGGCTACCTTGTGACCAATTTCTTGTGATGACCAATGTCGCCAAACTAATGATCACTCCTAATGAGACCGCTGTCCTCCAATCAACAATGGCAATATCACAAGCAAGTCATCCAAGAGTATTTTTTGTTAGATAGAATTGTCGAAATAACAAACATTATTCAATGTCCTTAACACGACAATGAACAAATTAAAGACCAAAATCCTAGCAGACATGACACAGTTAGTTATTGTTGTTTTCAGGGGCGGAACTACGAGGTCATTTGCCCCAGACATGACACACACAACCTGTACACCGGGCACGGAGCGGCTGAATAATATTGTTACGGCTGTGAGTTCGTGTCATCGCTCGCCGCATGAGTCACAACTGCCCCAGGGCTGGGCTGTGGCCTGCCTCCTGTATTGCGTGTGCCTTATGCAACAGGGCTACTAGGACAAAGGGATAGTCCAGAATATTCGTGACTGGACCAGCGATGGAAACCTCGAGAAGCCGTGAGCCCTGGATGGATCTAGACGCATTTATTGAGTCACCGGCCTGCTATATAAGAACGACCTGCCAAGCAGTGGTTGTTGTTGTGTTTTACGAGCTAGTGCGAGCGATTATCTTGTGCGACAGAAGTGTGGTGACGAAGTGCTGTGCGAGTTACGAAATCCAGTGACATTGTTTCTCCAGCTTGTGGACAGCGAAATAGCCTGCAGCAAGTGATCGTAAGTAATTTTGGTCGGTGAACATAAAGGAGAGGAGCAGGTAGTTTCTGTCAAGGCCACCGTACTCATTAGGACGGATTAACTTCTGTGATCTGTTGACAAGTGGAAGGGCCAAGAGCGCTCAAGGAAGAGACTTGAGGAAACTGGAATAAGGCTCCTAATTGCTTGTATTTGCTGACTAGTGTAATTTTCTGGCCACAATAAAGTTAATTATTTCTTTAAGCAGTAATTGGTGTTGTGCTTTGTACCCCCACCGTAATCCAGTTAACAAAAGTGCCACTAGGGGGTGGCACGTAACAACTGGTGTCAGAAGCCGGATTACGAACTCAAGCACAACACCTGACGGTCGTGGTTTCAAAACCCGAGCAGGTCAATTTTTTTTAAATTTTCCTGTGAGCGCATGCCCTTTACAAGACAAACAGCTAAAATGGAAGAGCAATTCGCAGCATTGCTAGAAAAGTTAAATGGCATGGAAACCAAGATGGAAGTCGGCCAGAAGAAATTAGCCAAGGACCTGAAGGATGACCTGAAGAAGGTGGAGGACGGCCAGAAGAAGATGGAGGACGGCCAGAAGAAGATGGAGGACGGCCAGAAAAAGATGGAGGACGGCCAGAAGAAGTTAGCCGAGTACCTAACTGCCAAACTAGAAGACGGCCAGAAGAAGTTATCCGAGGACCTAACTGCCAAACTAGAAGACGGCCAGAAGAAGATGGAAGACAGCCAGAATAAGTTAGCAGATGACCTAACCGCCAAATTTCTGGATGGCCCGAAAAATCTGGAAGAGTGTCTGCTGACGAAATTAGAGGAGAACCAAAGGAAATTAGAACAGGGCCTACGTGAGGAAGTCGCAGCAGTGGAAAAGAAGTTCGACGCCTTACAAGTGGAAGTTGCCGAGCTGCGCCAACGCCCGCTGATGGGGGTGGAGGAGAAATTCAACGCCTTACAAGTGGAAGTTGCTGAACTGCGCCAACGCCCGCTGATGGGGGTGGAGGAGAAATTCAACGCCTTGCAAGTGGAAGTTGCCGAGCTGTGCCAACGACCGCTGATGGGGGTGGAGGAGAAATTCAACGCCTTACAAGTGGAAGTTACCGAGCTGTGTCAACGCCCACTGATGGGGGTGGAGGAGAAATTCAACGCCTTACAAAAGGAAGTTGCCGAGCTGCGCCAACGCCCACTGACGGGGGTGGAAGAGAAATTCAACGCTCTACGAGAGGAAGTTGCCGAGCTGCGCCAACGCCCGCCCACCGTTACACCGGGAATATCAGGAACGGGACATAGCAGAGTGACGCCCCCAACCTTCGACGGAAAGGTCCCGTGGAGCACCTACTTACGTCAGTTCGAGGCGGCATGTTCCATAAATAACTGGAACAACACAGAAAAGGCTACAGCTCTCATTGTAGCGCTGAGAGGTGACGCCCTTAACGTCCTTCAGGCCATCCCGACTGGATCCCAGGACTACGCTTCACTGATCGCCCATATGGAGTCCCGATATGGAGATAGCCATCTTCAGCAGGCCTACCAGTTGCAGCTCCGGACCCGGGTACAGAAGAACGCGGAAACCCTGCAGGAGTTCGAGATGGACATCGCACGCCTCGTAAGGCTCGACCTATCCAACAGCGCCGGCCGACTTTCTGGAACAGATAGCGACGCAGACTTTCACCGACGGGCTACGGGACTCGGACACTCAACAGGCGCTGCGTCTCGCGCGCAATAAGACCCTGGCAGATGCGCTGAGCCACGCACTTGAGTTCGAGACGGCAAAGCAGGTATCTAGAATGTGCACGCGGGTGCGTCAGGTGGACGTCGACGAACCAGCCAAAGCCAACAAGACCAAGCCCCTGGCCGATGAACTGATGGAGGCGCTAGGCCAGTTCTTCAAGAGTCGTAGTACCACCAACAAAAACTTAGCCGAAGGACATCCGGAGAGGCGGCCCGGAAGAGGACTACCGACCTGCTGGACCTGCCGTAAGAGAGGCCACCTGAGCAAGGACTGCGGTGATCGCCGCCGCCAAGAGTTTCCGTCGGGACAGTCAGTCGTAGGGAAACCGCGCGGCCCAGGAAAGCAAGTATCAGCCAGCCATGAGGGGCGAAGGTTGGCTTGTGACAGTCGTCAAGCCCCGGCAGTCCAAGTTCGTGTGACGCAGTTACGAAGGGATAATAGCAGCCTTATGGTCGATGGAGTCGTCAACGGAGAGAGCTGGCCCATTCTAATCGACACGGGAGCATCGAGGACCATCGTCAATCCCACTGTGATCCCGAAGTGGAGAGTGCAACCCACACAAAGGAACCTCCAGCTAATAACCGCGACCGGAGAGACCGCACCGGTACATGGCGAAGCATCACTGGAGTTCGTCATTGGTCGACGGATGATAAAGCTTCCAGTGCTTGTGGCTGACGTATCAAACGAAGTGATCATCGGACTGGACTTCCTGGACCAGAACAACATCATCTTGGACCTGAGTACCAACACCCTGCACTTCGGAAGTGAGGAACTTGCTTTGCAACCAGCACACGAGGCCGTCACCGCAAGACGAGTAAGGCTGAGAGAGGACGTCATCGTTCCTGCCAGGACGGAGGTCAGCGCCGCCGTAATTGTCGACGGAACTTCTGAGGGAGTGGCGGCTGTCATCGAGCCAAAATATGAGGACATCCAGACAAAAGGATTGCTAGTTGCCAAGACCCTCATCAACACGACGTCTCGGCCGTACGTCCGCCTGTCCAACCTGAACGACTACGACATTACGGTTCACCGGGACACCAACCTAGGAGTCTGCGAGCCCGTTACCTGGATTTCCCGCATCACCGACACGACGGACGGACACCTGCAGACGGACAACCGAAGAAGACGCACACTGCCAGAAGAACTACAGAAGCTGTACCAAGGATCCCAGGACCATTTAGACGAGGAACAATCACGCCAACTTCAGGACCTGCTACGCGAATTCCAGGACGTCTTCTCCGTGGGGAGCAAAGACTTCGGCAGGACAAGCTTGGTTCAGCACAGAATCGACGTTGGGGACAGTGCACCGATTAGGGCCCCATTCCGACATGTCCCGCTCGCCAAGCAAGCCGAAGTCGACCGGATGGTAGAAGAGATGAAGGAGCAAGGGGTGATCGAGCCATCACATAGTCCCGTGAGTTCTCCGGTCGTGCTAGTGAAGAAGAAGGACGGTTCCACCAGGTTCTGCGTGGATTACAGGCGGGTGAATGACGTCACGAAGAAGGACAGCTACCCTCTACCCCGGATCGACGACACCCTGGACACCATATCAGGGTCGAGATGGTTCTCCACCTTGGATTTGAAGAGTGGCTACTGGCAGGTGGAGGTCCACCCTAAGGACCGCGAGAAAACTGCGTTCTCTGCGGGCAGCGGGCTCTGGCAGTTCACCGTCATGCCATTCGGCCTGTGCAACGCCCCTGCGACCTTCGAAAGGCTAATGGAGTCTATTCTGAGGGGACTACACTGGAAGACCTGCCTGGTCTACCTAGACGACGTCATCGTTCTGGGAAAAAGCTTCGAGGAGCACTACAGCAACCTGAAGGAGATCTTGATGAAGCTACGGGCTGCCCAGCTGAAGTTGAGCCCCAAGAAGTGTCAGCTCTTCCAGAAGTGGGTCCAGTACCTTGGGCATATCATCCCCGAGGAAGGGGTGCGCACCGACCCAGAGAAGACCACAGCTGTGAGAGAGTGGCCAGTTCCGAAGGACAAATCCCAACTACGAAGCTTCCTGGGACTCTGCACCTATTACCGTCGCTTCGTGAGAGGATTTGCCGACATCGCTAAACCACTGCATCGACTGACTGAGAAGGACCAACTCTTCACGTGGACAGCAGAATGCCACGGTGCCTTCGTACAACTCAAGCAGGCTCTGTGCACCGCACCAATTCTGGCCTACCCCAGACCTGGAACAAGGTTCATCGTCGATACCGATGCCAGCGATTTTGGTATAGGGGGAATCCTGTCGCAAGTAGTGGACGGCGAGGAGAGAGTAGTGGCCTACTTCAGCAAAGCCTTGTCAAAGCCCGAAAGGAACTACTGCGTCACCAGGAAGGAGCTGCTCGCCATCGTGAAGACCATTGAACACTTCCACAAGTACCTGTACGGGCAAGAATTTCTCATCAGGACCGACCATGCATCCCTGCGGTGGCTCCTGAACTTCAAGCAGCCCGAGGGTCAACTCGCGCGGTGGTTAGAGAGGCTTCAACAGTACAACTTTGAGATCCAGCACAGGAAAGGCCAACTGCACTCTAACGCCGACGCCCTGTCACGAAGACCGTGCCCCGAAGACTGCACCTTCTGTACCAGAAGAGAGGAGAACACCGGGATACAGTGCCGAAGGACTACCGTGGAACTTCAAGGGAGCTTGAGCCGCGAATCTTTCACGCGGGCACAAGCAGAAGATGATGACCTGGGACTTATAGCCGAATGGAAGAGGGCCTGTGTCCCCAGACCCGGGTGGAACATTGTGAGTGACTGCAGCCCAAAGTTTAAGTCCTACTGGGCGCAGTGGGACTCGCTGATTGTAAGGGATGGCCTCATCTGCCGCGCCTGGGAGAGCACCGACGGGAAGTCATCTCGGGAACAAGTCGTCGTTCCAAGGGCTATGACGGAGGAAGTCCTGAAGGAAGTCCATGGAGGATCATCTGGTGGACACCTAGGGATAAAGAAGACCCTGGAGAAGCTGAGAGAGCGGTTCTACTGGATCGGATGCCGAACAGACGTGGAGAACTACTGCGCGAGGTGCCACGATTGCGCAGCCAGCAAGGGCCCAGGACGAAGACGACGGGGTCCACTGAAGACCTACAACGTGGGCGGCCCCATGGAGAGAGTGGCCATCGATGTTGCTGGGCCATTCCCGTTAAGCGAGGCAGGGAACCGCTACATATTAGTTGTCAGCGACTACTTTTCCAAATGGCCGGAGGCGTATGCGCTCCCTAACCAAGAAGCCGAGACGATTGCAGAGACCCTGGTGAAGGAATTCGTCAGCCGGTACGGAGTACCCCCGGAGCTGCACTCCGACCAAGGGAGGAACTTCGAGTCGCAGGTGTTCCAGAACCTATGCCAGCTGCTGGGAATCCGGAAGACAAGGACAACGCCGCTACACCCCCAGTCCGACGGGATGGTAGAGCGATTCAATCGCACCATCGAGAACCATCTCCGAATAGTCGTCAGCGAGCACCAGAGGGATTGGGACAAACATCTTCCACTATTTCTCCTGGCCTACCGCGCCGCCGTGCATGAAGCCACCGGGTGCACACCAGCCCAGGCCATGTTTGGGAGGGAGCTCCGCCTACCTGTCGATCTTGCCTTCGGCCGACCTGGGAATGATCCGATCCCGGTAAGCCAGTATTGTCAAGAACTGGTCGACCAACAGGAGGACGTGCACGCGTTCGCGAGGAGGAAACTGCGGATCGAGACCGACCGAATGAAGACTCGATACGACCAGCAGACGGATGCCGGCGGATTCCACGAGAACGACCTGGTCTGGCTCTTCAACCCATTACGGAAGAAAGGCCTGTCACCCAAACTTCAGAAGTCCTGGGAGGGCCCGTACCGAGTCGTGAAACGGATCAACGATGTCGTCTACAGGATCCAGCGGAGCCTGAGGGCGAAGATGAAGATCGTGCACCGGGATCGCCTGGCAGCCTACGGAGGGACACAGACGGACCAATGATTGATCGGGACGATCAGCCTTTTAGGAAGGGGGTGGTGTTACGGCTGTGAGTTCGTGTCATCGCTCGCCGCATGAGTCACAACTGCCCCAGGGCTGGGCTGTGGCCTGCCTCCTGTATTGCGTGTGCCTTATGCAACAGGGCTACTAGGACAAAGGGATAGTCCAGAATATTCGTGACTGGACCAGCGATGGAAACCTCGAGAAGCCGTGAGCCCTGGATGGATCTAGACGCATTTATTGAGTCACCGGCCTGCTATATAAGAACGACCTGCCAAGCAGTGGTTGTTGTTGTGTTTTACGAGCTAGTGCGAGCGATTATCTTGTGCGACAGAAGTGTGGTGACGAAGTGCTGTGCGAGTTACGAAATCCAGTGACATTGTTTCTCCAGCTTGTGGACAGCGAAATAGCCTGCAGCAAGTGATCGTAAGTAATTGTGGTCTGTAAACATAACGGAGAGGAGCAGGTAGTTTCTGTCAAGGCCACCGTACTCATTAGGACGGATTAACTTCTGTGATCTGTTGACAAGTGGAAGGGCCAAGAGCGCTCAAGGAAGAGACTTGAGGAAACTGGAATAAGGCTCCTAATTGCTTGTATTTGCTGACTAGTGTAATTTTCTGGCCACAATAAAGTTAATTATTTCTTTAAGCAGTAATTGGTGTTGTGCTTTGTACCCCCACCGTAATCCAGTTAACAAAAGTGCCACTAGGGGGTGGCACGTAACAATATGTAGGTGTGTACTAGCCCTTCAAGAAAAGCGTGCCGCTAACCTTGGCTGCACCAGCGTTTGTTATTTATAGCAGCAGGAGCCTCATCGGAAGTTGAGGGGGACAAGGTGATGACTGAGTGCAGTCTGCACCTAAGTCAAGCAGCGTTGTGCGCGCTACTTGTGTTAGACAGAAGTTATATTGTGAATTGTGAACGAACAATTAATTATAAAGGACGAAAGTGTGTCTTTAATGGTTTCGCAACAGCACAGCTAAGCCTAACTGGAGCACTTGTCGCCAAGGAGAGGAGAACGATGACAGACTATTTGATTTGAGTCAAATTCTACCCGCGCAACTGTACTTGTCAACCATGCAGACTGACAGCGTTACACATGTAAACAAAGAATAGCTACCTTGACCGCCAGCACTCGTGTCTTGAAAGTCTAATGCATAACATGGAAGCAGGATAACATCACACGGAAGGTCACAGAGTGAGATATTATGCCGAATAAACCAGACTATGAACGCCTGTAATAAGAAACCTCTTCAACTAAAGCAGCACATGCAAACACTTCAAAAATAATATGTTAAAATCATTTGTATGTAGTGTGCAGCTGTATGACAGCGAAACCTGGATAATCTGGGAAGTAAAGGTTTACGACCTTTGAAATGGTGCTATGTCTGAATAAAAGGAACGAAGGAAGTTTGTATTTTAACGTGACCGTTAATCTCGCGACCATGTCTGAATATTTGAGTGGACAAAGTGACGAATGAAGAGGTTGAATTAGCGTACCCTTGGCTGTGGAACCTTCTTGAAGTTCACCTCGTTTCGTAGTGGCTAGCATTCTTGGCTGTTACCGCAGAGGCCCTAGATTTGGAAATTGGGGATATGATGTGGAAGGAGGCAGTCATGGCCTTAAGTAAGGAACCATCCCAGCATTTGCCTGGAGTACAAGCGGGGGAAGCCATGGAAACTACTTCCAGGATGGCTGAGGTAGGAATCGAACCCTCCCCTTCTCAGTTTTGCCTCACGAGGCTGAATGTACCCCGTACCAGCCCTCAGACCAGAGTTAAAATTTCTTGGCAGAGCCGAGAATGGAACCCAGTCCTCCAGGGTGACAGCTAGCCGCCACCCCCCGAGGTGGTATGTTCATTAAAGAAGACGGAGAGTGGTGATAAACTGTATATCCAGAATGATACATCAAATTCGTCGTCCAAATCAAGAATGTATTAAGCAGGTATTTCTTTACTATATAAGTGAATTTTGGAGGCTAGTACTCTTACCCTCACATTTCGTCATGTGTTCTCAGATTTCTTCATCCCAGAAACACCAATGCAATTGTCTAGCATTTTCCCGAGTTGGTGTCGATAGTCAGAAAACCGAGTAATTTGCTAAGGAGATTAATATTGCTTCATTCAAGGCATTTACGTGAATTACATCGAACGTCTGACAACCAGTAAGCCTACTATTGTCTTGCCTATGGTAATGTAACTGAATTTTTAGGGTGTATAACAGATAGGTATAAAAGCATAAGAGAGACTCCGTGGCTTAGGCGGCAGCACGCCGACCTGTAACTGCTGGGTCCGTGGTTCAAATCCCGGTCACTCCATGTGAGATTTGTGCTGGACAAAGCGTAGGCAGGCAGGTTTTTCTCCGGGTACTCCGGTTTTTCCTGTCACAATTTCATTCCAGCCTCACTCTTCACTATCATTAATTTCATCTGTCATTCATTTAATCATTGCCCCAGGAAGTGCGACAGGCTTCGGCAGCCGGTACAGTTCATATCCTCGCCGCTAGACCGGGGCTTCATTCAATTCCCTGACCCGGTCGGTCGACTAGAAGCAGGCTGTAGATTTTCATTTCATAGAAGCATAAGGATGGCTTCTTTCAGAACTGTGGTTCAAATTTAGAACCTCTGGATGGCACAGCCAACCATAAGTGTGCCTTAACAGGTTTGGTTGCAGAGGTGGGTAGCTGAGAAAGTGTGCGAGTTCCCACACACGTGTGCTTGATAGGGAATTGGCCGAGTATTATCTAGTTAAAATATAACTCCTTGCGTGATGCAGATGGCTGCGGCAATCATCGTAATAGTCGAGCCATCAGCCACTTGTCATAGCCGCCACGTCCTGTTACTGAGCAGTTAGGGACCAGTGCACTGCTTCACAGGCACCACAATCTAATAACATCGATTTCTTAGACAATACTGTAATATTGAGGACGAGCGTTGGAAAAACTACCTGTGTAGTACAGAAAATATGCCCCGTCCTTAAACATTTAATATATCAAGCTAAGATTTCTCCATAAAAATAGTCAAACCTCATTTGTATAATGGGGGTGGTGAATGTTGTTTTAGGGGGGGGGGGGGATCAAGATAATTTGCCCACAATTATACGCTACTGAAGCGATACGACAAGAATAATATGACAAACGTACATGTGGAATGTTAAATAATATTTAATTAAACATGTGTGACACTCGTTTGATAATTATGGTTTGGTTTGCTTTGGTATGGTTTGCTACTGAAGCGATACGACAAGAATAATATGACAAACGTACATGTGGAATGTTAAATAATATTTAATTAAACATATTGAACCCATGTGGATTGGTTCAAGCGTCGAATCCATATTTTATATGTAAAAAAGAGAGGAAATATGCAGTCTTTAGAATGAATTTGTAAGAATTTTAAGGGTTAATAAGAAGTCGGGCTGTTACAAGGTGATGCAAGAGCGGGTGACCGCCAGTCAAGTGGGCATGAGATCACGGCTGACTCGGCGATAAGAGGATAGCGCATGATTATTAATAGAGCTGGTAGTTTTCCACTGCGAGTGACGGAGAAGGAGTTTCGGAAATAGGTCTTACTCAGCGATAAAATGGCAACATCGCAATGACGCAAGAAGAGAAATAATTAAAATTAAGCCATTTGCAAGCATGTAATTAATGAAATGAACCCGTCACTGTTGATCATCTTGTAAAATAGATTTTTGTGTGTGGAAAAAGTTTATAATAATTGCACAGGAAAGAAGTGCATACGCGGCATTACGTCGATAGTTATTCCCCGAGCCCAAAGCTAGGAGAGAGGGAAAATAAAACCACACTACCCAAGCATCTAAGGAGCCCAATTATTTAATATCTTGGAATTATGTGATCGATTTTCGTGAATAAAGGAACCCTTTTACGTTTAAAACGAGAGCTTTCAGGAGACATATTTTTCAAAATTATACGACAATTATTTTAGAAGTTAGTGTTGGAGAAGAAGCAGATCTGATCTTTTGTGGCAGATTTGAATATAAAAAATTCCTCTCGGCACGCCGGAAGGCGGAGGTAGATTTCACCGGGCAAACTAGGGGATAGGCTATAATAGGCAAAATATGCAGGTTTTCGTAGGAGGATCAGACCTCATTGATTGCAAGAAAGTATTTTACATTAGGAGGTTAATTAACTTTTTTTTCGTTTTTTGTATGCATATATTTTATCATTTTATTGTCTTATGGGGATGGTAACCTTCTTGTATTTGGGGTTCATTTTTATACTTGTGATCACACTGTCCTTATGCAAGGTTTGGAACTGATGTGCAACTATCTGACAGTCTGTTACTTCTTCACGCAAAATTTTATCTCCCGCAGAGATTTTTGTCGGTTCCTCAGTTTAGGGGCTGCGACAACGTGGTCATGTAACCCCGTGTACACTGGGTGTGTGTAGAATCTGATAAACGGTGTTAATTTTGATGACTGTATTAGTCTGTAATTCAGGTAAGGTCTGCAGACGGTCAATTTTAAGTAGTAGGTCCTAATTTTGTACCATATACTAACGTCAGCGACACCTAGCTGTGAACTTGGCTACTAGATGCCACCGCAACCAGCAACTTGCAACGAACGTTGGAACATCTCCTCCAAAGGAAAGCATGCTGAGGGATTTTTAGCGCTCATAGAAAATCCGACGACTTTGGCCGGCTTTGAACCAGCGACCTTGGGCTTATAAGTTCAGCATGCTACCAGTTAGCCGCTTCCCACAGTCAGATGGAAAAATGAATGTGATCTCGTGCAATGGCGTTGTCTTGGCAACCTCTGATAGCTCATCCCTCATCAATTAAGAAGCGTTGTCATGGTAACCTCTGATGGCACTTGGCATTTTCTTTAATTCCGAAATCATTTTTCTCATCCCTTGGCGTAATGGTGGTTCATATCAAAAATTCTTTCAGACAAAAGTTTTAGGTAATTATTAGGGGAATATTGTCCATTTTGTACGGTTTTGATATTGTGCCTATTAACAGAGATATGATTAATGTTTCCCGAAAACCCCACTTTTTCCCACGTTTCCCACGTTTCAAACATAAATTTTTGAGCTTTATCCGGCACATAGTATGAACTTTGAACGGATTCGATATTTCACATATTAAGAGAGTTATAGCAATATTTCATTTTTTCGAAAATATTCCCCCATTTTCATCCTCTTCGACCGATTTAGCCCAGTAACGAACTCGACCGAGATTTTATGGGTATACATATTCGGTAAAAAATTCAAAGTGATTGGTGCAAAATTACGGCAGTTATCGTGTCCACAAGAAACTGATATACATATATATATATTGCTTCCTGGAACATTGGGACATTGACAGGTCGCAGTCGCGAATTGGCAGCAATCCTAAAATCTCGTTGCGTAGATCTGGCTTGTCTACAAGAGACACGGTGGAAAGGGCAGAAATCTAGAGATATTGGAGAAGGGTATAAGTTGATCTATCATGGTACGACTAATAGCCAGGGAGTCGCTATTGTAGTGAATGAAAAACTTCGCAACCAAGTATCAGCTGTACATCGCTACTCCGATCGTCTCATGTCAGCAGTTATCGACACCCCAACTCGCCGTATGCATATATTTTCAGCGTATGCCCCACAGACAGGCTGTGATGAGACCAGTGGCGGCTGATGGATAATTGTTCTGGGTGTTGCGCTATTTTCATTAAGGGGGGGGGGGGGGGGTAATTTGGTACATGGGCACCCGCAGGATTTTTTCAAGGGTGGGGGAGTAATATGTTTTTCATTTCATTACCTCGTCACTAGGTGTTATTGAGACGTACACCCCCGCGAAATTTTCGTTTCATTTCTTACTTGCTTCGTGATATTCATTATTTGGCTGCTCTTAAACCGTTGTGTACATGATCTTTATGGCATGAATGGGAGGAATATTTTTTTTTTAGTTAAGAGTTTTTGTCCATAGGAGTTCTTTGTGAATCATCGTCATAAATCATTTATTTTAAACAGGCAAAAGTAGTTGTATCACCATGTAGGCCTACCGACAAAAATAAAAATCAAGCAGTTCATTAAAATGGTAATGTTAATCCAGTTCGCCGATTTTCTAAATAACTGAAGATATTCTCAAATAATCCAAAATTTCAAAGTTAAATAAAACTGTGGAATTATCCCTACACGTAAATCAGTTAACCATCAGAAACTTCAATTTATGAAATAAACTGGTGTGACAATGAACAATTTCAGGGGGGGGGGCACGGCGCCTCCTTGTGCCCTCCTCCCCCCCCCCCCCTCCTGCGGACGCCCATGAGGTGATAGGACTTCTTGATATCGGAGAAAACTGTATTCAATTGCGCGGTAAAACGGATATACCGGTAACTCATTCATAACGAATGCCGCAGTTCAGAGACATCACATTTTCATCGGATTAAATGGAATATAAGTTAGTCTACATGAAAACCTTCATGAGAACAAAACAATGTAAGTTATATACGAGGGTGAGTATCACAAGTACGCCCAACATTGCAAAACATAGTATCGGCAGTTGACGGAGCATCTCGGATGTCTCCGGCCGCGCCTCGGCTTTCTGGTTGCAATGAGCTGGCAACGACTAGCCGTGTTAACTGTTGGGATAGGGCTTACCCGGTCTAGCATCCCTGCCATACCCTTCACTATTGAGATCTGGTCGGTGCTTGGGGCTGGCAACGACCAATCGGACGAGCGCTCCTAGACAGCTGGCGCGCTTCGCTTTCTCAGTCAGTTCACAATACTGTAACTTACTATGAGATTTCCTGAATTATTAAAGAACAGAATTATGAACTTCTATACATATAACAGGAAACATACAGCTTTTAATACTAAAAATATTATCGCGGTATTAATTGTTTTTCATGAATTAATCTGGTCGTTGTGCAACACTGCAACCTTATTACCGGCCGCCACTGGATGAGACAGCTAAAGACACATTCTGGAACGAACTTCAAGATGCCGTTACAACGTGCAATGAAGAAGACCTATTTCTACTTTGTGGAGATCTTAATGGACATGTTGGCAGTACCAGCGAGGGGTATGAATGCCATGGAAATTTTGGCTATGATCTCAGAAATGAAGACGGGAACAGCATCCTTGAATTTGCTAAAGCAAATGATCTAATTATCACTAACACCTTCTTTAAGAAACGCAAATCACACTTGATCACCTACACTAGCGGAGGGCACAATATTCAGATTGACTATGTACTACTTCGTAGGAGAGATTTCCCAATTGTCATAGACACTAAGGTCATACCATCTGAATGTTTAGCCCCTCAACATAAACTGCTAGTTACCGATGTTAGAATGAAAGGTTACATAAGAAAACCCTATGTGAAAGGTCATGCCAAAATCAAATGGTGGAAGCTACAAGACCATAAAGTGACATTCAGTGAGAAGATTGTGTTCCCTCCGGTTGATTCTGTAAATACGGATTATACTTGGGCATCATTCAACAACTGCGTAACTAGTATAGCTCAATCTGAGCATGGTGTAACACAGCCCGGCACACGTAGAATTGACGAACAGACGTGGTTGTGGACAGACAAGGTACAGGAAATGGTGCATGAAAAAAAGCAGCTTTTAAACAGTTGCGAACATCACCGACAGAGGAGAATCTTCTGAAATACAAAGCCACCAAGAAGGAGGCAAAAATAGCAGTTGCTGAGGCTAAAGTAGATCACTACAAACATTTATATGATCAACTGACAACTAAAGACGGAGACAAAATTATCTACCGACTAGCCCGAGCACGGTGTAGAGCAGGTCAGGATATAGAACACTATATGTGTGTGAAGGATAAGAATGGTCGACGACTTCACGATAGCAAGATGATTCTGCACCGTTGGCGAGAGTGAAGTATTCAACACTGAATTCCCTCACCCACAAATACCAGACAACAATGTTACAGCTGGACCAGTACCTTGTATCACTGAAGATGAAGTCAAAGTTGCCATTCGTAGCATGAAAAATGGAAAGGCCCCAGGGCTAGATGACCTTCCTGCAGACATCTGGAAAATTGAGGAACTTACTGACAACGCGACCACCTGGCTGACAGAGTTCTTCAATTCAATTATTCTCTGTGGTCAAATACCTACAGATTGGTCAACTAGTATCACAGTACTTATCTTTAAGGGTAAGGGTGACCCAGCTGAATGTACCAATTACCGTCCAATTAGACTTCTCTCCCACACTATGAAAATATTCGAACGTATCCTAGACAATAGGCGGAGGAACATCGTACAGCTCTCAGCAAATCAATGTGGGTTTGTCAAGGGATGTGGCACGATAGACGCAATCTTTGCTGTGCGCCAGCTGATGGAGAAATTCCGAGAGAAGAGGAGGCCACTACATCTTGCTTTCCTTGACCTCGAGAAGGCATTTGATCGAGTACCACACCAGATGATTTGGTACGCTCTCCAAGATCATCAAGTTACAGAAATGTATATAAACTGGATAAAAATGCTGTACAACAACACCAAAAGCCACGTGCGATGCCCTGCAGGACTCACTGACAGCTTCCCTGTGACAGTTGGGGTTCATCAAGGCTCAGCTCTGTCTCCCCTGCTCTTTGTTATCGTCATGAATTCCATAACGCGAGACCTGCATAAGTGTGTCCCATGGACATCGCTATACGCTGATGATGTGATGATTGCGGCAGACACCAGGAAGGATCTTGAAACCCAAGTGCAGACATGGCATGATCGTCTGCAAGGATTTGGTCTTCGTTTGAACATCCACAAGACTGAATACCTCGAAACGATTCCATCCCCTGGAACTATAGGTATTAATGGAGCTCCTCTTACCAAGGTAAAAGCATTCCGATACTTAGGCTCACGATTGAATGGCGACAGCTCTGTGAATGAAGATGTGCGAGCACGAATCAATGCGACTTGGATGCGATTCAGAGATGTCACCGGTGTTCTTTGTGATAAGAAGATGCCTAACCACTTAAAATCAAAGATATACCGCACAATGGTGAGACCAGTTGCATTATATGGTACCGAGTGTTGGCTAGCACCTAGAAGTGCTGAGCACTCGCTTCATGTCATGGAAATGCGGATGCTGCGAAGATCATTAGACATGTCTCTGCTCGACCATATCCCCAACACAACGATTCGACATACAGCTGGCGTGGCTCCAATCAATGAGAAAATGCAGGACTGGAGACTCCGTTGGTATGGGCACGTTGTCCGTGCACCACAAAGTTCAGTCATCGGCTCGGCCTACCATCTAACGGTCGACGGCCAGAGACAGCGTGGGAGACCAAAATTGCGGTGGCTCGACACCATTAACGCCGATTTACGATCAAGAAACTTGAAATCACGCGAAGTATTAGATCGCAAGAAATGGCGTGCATTGATCCAAAAAGTGGACCCCGTTCCTACGGGATGACGCTAAGAAGAAGAAGAAGAAGATACATATATATATATATATATATATATATATATATATACATACATAAATTATATATAAACTTTTGAACTGACGGTGGTTTTTGGGTCTGGGGGATGTGAATCGCGAAGATATGTCAAATAGCTTATAAAGATAATAGCGGAAACTCGGCCGTAAAAGCATGCGCTCGTTTGGAGACAGCGATCACAGTGCCATCTCTTGGTGCGAGTTGACAGCATTACTCGCCTTGCCACCCACAGCTAGCATTTTTGAGTGCGCACCCACCGAAATTGCATTGTGAAGTTAACATGTGTCTCGGCTTGATATTTAGGCAGCGTATAATTTAAAGATTAGTGTTAAAAGAAACAAAAGTTACTTGGTTTTGTACAATATTTATATAGAATTCTAAAAAATACTGGACTGCTTCTGCATATGGTTTGCTTTGCCAAAGGCAGTAGAACTGAAGGCACTGCACCAGGCCAAATACTGATAATTACAAGGAAATATTAGCACATTGGTTTTAATTTATCCTTTTTGACATACTGGTATTTAAAAACGAGTTGAACACGCTTAATTACATTAAAAGAAAACAGTTACCTCCTTATATATTTCCTAATAAAGACAGTAAAATTAAAATTTGTGTTTATGAACATGTTAGATTACACCAACCTCCTTAGATTTAATAGTGCAATACGTACACTTTAGAGGCAGATGACCTCGCTGTTCCGCCCCCTTATAACAACAATAAATAACTACGTACACTTTCAATCGGAAATATTGAAGCATGTTGTTAAATGTTAGGCCTACTGTACCGTAGAGTCACCACGTTTTATAAAGGCTGTTATTTCAATATTAACATTAGGCCTACTATCAACAACCTACAAAGATCTTACCCTTGACTTAACAAGTTTTTGTTCCTGAAATCTTTCTCCACAAAGTGGTCTGAGCATACAACATGAGTTCATTTTAAATGTTCTGGGCCATTCCTTTTCAATACGTCATCTAAGTCAGCTCTTCGGCTTCGAATAACCCACAGCGTGCAGGCTAAAATATGCTAAATTATATTGTAAAAGCATTCTGTATTAAAAGAAAACCGAACTCTCAGTGTAATGGTAGGCTACTTGTTTACAATAATTTCTTGGGAGCCTGAAGAAAGATTTTGGGTCACTTTGTTGTTTATAAGTATTACACAGTGGTGTTTTCTCCAATACCACGGGGTAAGCACCGCTTACCTAGCATATTCTCATAAGAATAAAGTATATAATATCACTTTCTAACGCGCAAGCATCTGCAAAAACGCCACTTTGAATGACGTTCCTCGTTCTCTACCGCAGTTCTCCACGATCAGCCAGTACTACTTTGGACAGAAAGAAGAAAGAGTGCGGCTGGTCGCTATGACAACGGCTTGTTTACCTCCAGGAGCCTTCTGGCCCGGAACACTGCTATGGCCGATGGAGTGGTACACCAACAACGCCAGGTCGTCCTTGATTGGCTAAGACAGGGGGTGTGGCGTTCCATAGCCACAGGGCTGTCGTCGAGACAAGTGAAAGCGGGTAGCAAGGTCTGCTTCAATTCGGGTGGCTTACCCTAGCGAGCCTGGACACCAGCACTGCTTAAAATTATTTGGCGCGCCTCTCCAGTCCCCACCCACTCCTTGCCCACCCACCATCTGACCATCAGACCCGACCTTTGCTGGGCGCGGTAGTTAAAATTCTTCTTCGTCCGGTTAACTCACAACTCTATGTTTTTGAGTGCAATTAGCAAAATTTAGTATACCGTAACTAAGCCTCCGTGGCTTAGGCGGCAGCATGCCGGCCTCTCACCGCTGGGTCCGTGGTTCAAATCCCGGTCACTCCATGGGAGATCTGTGATGGACAAAACGGAGGCAGACAGGTTTTTCTCCGGGTACTCCGGTTTTCCCTGTCAAAATTTCATTCCAGCAACACTCTCCACTATCATTTCATTTCATCTGTCATTCATTTAATCATTGCCCCAGAGGAGTGCGTCATGCCTCGGCAGCCGGCACAGTTCATATCCTCGCCGCTAGATAGGGGCTTCATTCATTCCATTCCTGACCCGGTCGGAGACTGGAAGCAGGCTGTGGATTTTCATTTTTTCAGTATACCGTAACTACTGTTGATATTATTGTGTTGGAGTGTACAGTGCGTTGGAATCTTCAGAGTGACCCATCAACCCGAAAAGTTGCTCAGATTATCATTCAAATTATATTCAAAGAGTAGGTGTAAAGGATACATAATTTTAAATGTATGTACATCCGTATAATTTGAATAATATTTTAAAGACCTATCACATTATTTTAAAAAATATTTGGTTATTACGAAGCCTCCGTGGCTTAGGCGGCAGCACGCCGGCGTCTCACTGCTGGGTCCGTGGTTCAAATTCCGGTCACTCCATGTGAGATCTGTGCTGGACAAAACGGAGGCAGACAGGTTTTCCTCCGGGTACTCCGGTTTTCCCTGTCAAAATTTCATTCCAGCAACACTCGCCACTATCATTTCACTTCATCTGTCATTCATTTAATCATTGCCCCAGAGGAGTGCGTCAGGCCTCGGCAGCCGGCACAGTTCATATCCTCGCCGCTAGATGGGGGCTTCATTCATTCCATTCCTGACCCGGTCGGAGACTGGAAGCAGGTTGTGGATTTTCATTTGGCTATTACGGTAGGTAGGGTCTATCAAGTTCTCATTTGAACAAAATTAATTAATGCTACTATTTACTGTACCTTGGCGGATCATTTGTAGCGAAGTTCAATTCTTCTCTCCCTCTTAGTGAATTCATCAATTACATGGTCGTGAAAATCAGTGTTCCCCTGAAGGCTGCACAATAACACCTTTTCAATGGAAAGAAGCGCGAGATGTGAACGTCCTTCTTGATGCATTGAGTTTCGGATGAAGGTTTTTGTACGTTTCATGGTAGAAAACATTCTTTCCACTGATGCACTAGACGCCGGAATTGTTAGTACTAGTTTAAAAAAAGAAGGAAGCTTTACGTGACCATTAATCATGCGATCATGAGCCATGGGACCTCTTTTTTACGTGGAATCCGAAGCACAGGACATGGAATTTCACTTCGAAATCTCACATGCATTGACCGGGAATCGAACCCGGTCCACCTTGGTGAGAGGCCAACAGCTTGACCGCTGCGCCACCACGCCCCCCGTAGTACTAGTTTGCATAGGTTATAGGCCTACGCCCCAATTAAGTCATTCAAACTAATGAAGCCGTGAAAGCCTACATCGGTACAATTTGAGTGATATTTGCAAATAAATATTAACTGAACATGCAATCCAATGACATAAGAATATCTATTAGTCTACTAATAGCATGTTTATTATTTTAATGTTCACTTAGGTCTCATAGTCTAATAGAAAATAATAATAATAATAATGTTATTGGTTTTACGTCCCTGTTAACTACTGAGGCTTTTAGAGACGCCGGGATGCCAGAATTTTGACCCGAAGGGAATATTTAACGTGCCAGTAAATATACTGACACGGCTCCCTCGCATTTGCGCACCCTCAAATGCCGACTGACTGCGACGGCATTCGATCCTGCTATCTTAAGCTCAGCAAGCTAGAACGTTACCGCTGAGCCACGCATAATAGAAAATTTACGGGTAATAACCTAAAAGTTTAGCTCCTTAGGCCAAGAAATGCGAACAACAAAAACACAAATTGCCACACTGTTCAATCGTCAAATGATACAAGACAAGAGAAGCCCGCCAACCCTATTGATGAATAATTTTCTCCGCAATTAATGTACATGGATTGGCATGCCTCAAGTTGAAAAGGGAAAAATAAGCTGTGCTGTATTACAATTCTTTCTATTTTTATTTTTTTAAATGTGAAAGACTAATAATTATGTGTGTAGAGTAATTGTTGCTACTTCAGATATCAACCTCAACATTGACAAGGGCATAGCTGGAACCGGGTGCTGAAGTTGCTTTATGGTTTAAGCCTATATTTTGAGTCTTCTTCACAGCTTACCCTCGAAAAAATTCCACGCCACTCCACTGGTATTACAGCCATATATGGCACAAATACTCCCAGTACCAACCATTACAATTGGATAATTAGATCATCCACAGGTCAATAATTTCTTATAATTGTTTGGTTGGATCTCACGGTTGTAAATCAGCTGGTCTTACGTTGCCAACTCGGACCGCTAGGCGGTGCTGGGGAGCGCTGTCTCCTGTTTTGGCGAGGAGTTTCCGCTATTATCTTTATAAGCTATTTGGATATGTCGAAATTTTCCGGAAATCAAAACATGGTACCCATAGCAATAGTTAGCTTTCTAATGAAATCTACCTAAAATATTACCATCAACGTCACCTAGCTGTGAACTTGGCTACTAGATGCCACCGGAACCATCAACTCGCAACGAACGTTGGAACTTCCCCTCCGAAGGAAAGCAAACTCAGTTTTTTTAGCGCTCTTAGTAAATCCGACGACTTCAGCCGGGTTTGAACCCGCGACCTTGGGCATAGAAGTTCAGCATGCTACCAGTTCCGATACCGAAGTCGCTTCCCACAGACAGATGGAAAACTGAATGTTATCTCGTGCAGTGGCGTTGTCATAGCAACTGCTGATGGCTCATCCCTTATCAATTAAAAGTAAAGTTGTCATGGCAACCTCTCTTGGCACTTGGCATTTTCTTATAATTTAAATCATTTTGCTCACCCCGTGGCGTAATGGTGGGTCATATCAAAAATTCTTTCAGACAAAAGTTTTAGGTAATTATTGGAGGAATATTGTCCATTTTGTACGGTTTTGATATTGTGCCTATTAACAGAGATACGATTAATGTTTCCCGAAAAAAACACTTTTTCCCACCCCTTTGGTCAATGGTTAGTGCTATCAAAAAACTTTTCAAACATAAATTTTAGGGCCTTGTCCGACACATAGTATGAACTTTGAATGGATTCAATATTTCAGATATTAAGATAGTTATAGCGATATTTCACTTTTTTCGAAAAAAGCCTCCCATTTTCACCCCCTTTGACCGATTTAGCCCATTAACGAACTCGACCGAGATTTTAAGGGGATACATATTATGTAAAAAATTCAAAGTGATTGGTGCAAAATTACGGCAGTTATCGTGTCCACAAGAAACTGATATACATATATACATAAATTATATATAAACTTTTGAACTGACGGTGGTTTTGGTGTCTGGGGGATGTGAAACGCGAAGATATGTCGAAATTTTCAGGAAGTCGAAACATGGTACCCATTGCAATAGTTAGCTTTCTAATGAAATCTACCTAACCTGGACGTCCCAGGAAGAGTATGCAGTATTCAGTACTCACTAGACCGTGCTAGGTCGTGTTACTCTGTATCGCAGACGAGCACCCCGTATGGGAGTCGCCGTCTAGTATCGTCAATAGTATCGCCGTGTGAAGACACATCAAAATCCTTGTTATAGGAAATATATCATCAAGCTTCGGACTTTATAAATTTCACCAGTACAGTCAAAGTTTTAGACTGTGGACTTAAGAAATTACCGGCGATAGGTACTCGAATCTAAATAGTTTCAGTTAAAGAACCGACGCATCATAAGATTTCGAAGTACCCAAGGACAGTGAACTATACAATTCTATCTACGTTAAATGACCAGATCAGGGTAGAACGTGATAGTAACGCCTAGTGTTCCTGAACTGAGGAGACTAGAGCGGAGTGTGATAGAATTTAGGAATCGAGATTCCAGGCTTTGTCTAGGTGTAGACAAATGAACAGTCAGACATTGGGATTACTCCAATAAGTCAAGAATCGCAGTTACAGAAAGTAAAATCCACGTGTGGATTATTGGACAAGGAAATTACTAGATCGCCGTTATACTAGTTCGAGCGATCATAAAAGTAAAACGTCAGTGACAGACTTTTATTAGACGAACAAGTTAGCGTCTAGGAAGATACGATATCGTGCAGTAAAATTATTAAGCCGATAGTAAATCCAGAAATAGAGGATCAACCGTTCCAGTGGGGGTAGTTCGATCGAGACTTTCAATCATCTCATCAGATTAGGAAGCCGACGTACATAAAGTGCAACCCTTGGAAACGGGAAATAATAAGGAAATCACGTGTGTTAAGGCAAATAATTAATGCCAGAGTGATAAAATTTTATGTAATTCAAGTTTAGTGAAAATTTTGAGTGTAATATAGTTTTAGTGAAATTGTACTTGTGTTTAAGTGAAAATGAATCCAAAAATGGTATTCTTTAGATTAAAAGTGGTCAGTGTATATGTTTTATGTGATGTTAAAAAGTGTTATCAAGTGTAGATATGATCATGAATATGGCTTAAGAAGCAATTAGTGGGTGAAATGTTCCATCGATGGAGAACTCGGTCGCTGACCGTAAAATCATGTGAGTACTAATTTCATTATTATGTGTTTTTGGGAAGATTTGCGTATAATCCTCAGGAGTGGAAGTAGGGATGTTTGAAAACATGTGAAATATAGGTTGCGCGATCTGAACGATTAATTTGATTGAAATATAAATAATGTGAAGTATTAATGAATCCCTTATTGAAAATATTCAGTGGAATATTAGTGTGAGGGTAAATAATATAACTATGGTAAAGCAAGCGCGATAATAATAATAATAATTAAATAAATTAATTATGTGATGAATTTTATATTGAATAAGTAGTAGCTACAAGAGCCCCTTAGATGAATTGTTAAATATGTTGTGAATCAATATGTTATTAATGTTATACATAATTATTGTTGATGGAGGCTAAGGCTGAATATATTATTTTTGAGACGAAGATCAAATTTTTATTTGAATTTCTTTCTTTCTTTCTTTCTTTCTTTCTTTCTTTCTTTCTTTCTTTCTCTCTTTCTTTCTTTCTTTCTTTCTTTCTTTCTTTCTTTGAAAGGCAACTTGGCTATTTTATGTATGAGCGCCATGTCGCGCAATTGAAATAATTTATCACGCTAGGAACGCGTTGAAATGCTCGGTAATAATAATTGTGAGGGGCAGTTAGTAGCGGTAATGAGTTTTGTTGAATTGTGGTATTGCAACACTTAAAAGGGTGCAATTTATGTTGTATTATGAGCGCTGGTTGTGTCCTATGTCTTCCTTAAGTCGCTAATGTTGTAAGTCCTCAAAGTTGGGATATGGTTCCCGAGGCAGTTTTAAAGGATTGAACTCAGAGTCGTCCGCGTCGAAGCCCCTAGTATATATGTTGTTTTATGGATTTTCTTACCCGCTAATGAGGACACTTCATAATTATACTTTACCGAAGCTAAAAGAATAGGTCTGGAGAACCTAATATGTCTTGTTGTTAATTTGTATTATGAGCCTTGTCTTTTAAAGAAACACATTTGAAGCAGCTGGTAGTAGCGCTGTATAGCCGTCTCTTGAGGAAGCAAGACTGTGGGTCCCCCTCCCTCCATAGCCATAAATCAGCCAAGTATTTGAGACAGACCCTTACACACTCTCTTATAGAGAAAGGTCAAGAACGAGCTGTCTGATTCACGGTACACGGAAGTGTTTAAGATTGTTTTAACGACCCAGTATTTGAACTGAGGTCCTTTTACGTTCATTATTATCGCTTGCAGAGTTCAGATCGTTGCTTCCTTAAGATATAATTGTCTTTGAAGACGATATAATAAAATCCCTAACGTTATTATTAAATGATAGGGTTGATTCACGAGTTATTATGAAAATGTTAAGATTTTGGGAGTAATCTTAAGTTGACTTGGTCAGTAGTTTTCTATAACTCAGGGATGCGCAAATTTTTCCAATCACGGTAGTGAGTTGGTGGCTTGAGAAGAGAGATGGTAACAGATGAACATTGTGGTAGCCCAAAATTAATTAATGAATAGCCATACTATGATATTGTGATTAAAGCCAGATATACTCATGTAAAAATTAAATGGTGTGTGTTTAATTGTTAACACAATGCATGTAAACTTTACCGAGCCATTTGGAGCTCGTTTTTAAAGAATTAGGATTGATGCTATATGGGAGTGAAACTCAGATGGGGTTTTTGTTTGGTTTTTGGATAACCAGTAATTATTATTTTGGGGCGTAGTGGCTCAGCGGTCTAGCTGTATGCCTCTCACCAAGGCGGTCTGGGTTCGATTCCCGGTCAATGCATGTGAGATTTTCGAAGTGAAATGCCATGTCCTGTGGTTCGGATTCCACGTAAAACGGAGGTCCCGTGGCTCATGATCTCAAGATTAACGGTGACGTTAAACTACAAGCTTCCTTTTTTAATTATTATTTTGTGAATATTTAATTTGAATTCCTTGTTCATCTTTGGACAAGTGTGAAGTGTAGTGTCAGTGTTTTTATGTTTATTTTTGTAGCGCCATATTTTGAATAATTAAATGTTTTGATAGTAGGGTTTTGATTTTGTTTATTTTTGGAAGTGTATCCTATGCTTAATCCAAAGTATGTAAGTCACAGAGTGGGAGAACATACCATGAACCCCGATACTCCCGATTGAGCATTGCTGACGAACTGTGATTTGCATATTTCATTGTTGAAATGGGCGCAATATGTGACACTCGTTTGATAATTATGGTTTGGTTTGCTTTGGTATGGTTTGTATGTTTGTTTTGTTCTCTGCACACTCAACCAATTAAATGCTTAGCATAACTTTAAAAATTATTCCTTTCTTCGTTTCTTAATTTCTTAATTCCCCTCCTACTTCACAGAAAAATGCTACCTTTTATAATATCCATCAATCAAATATAATTTCTAGCTCTCTATTGGGTGCACATCATACAAACTGTGTCAGCTTAGATCACAAGTTGTGACAGGAAGAGGAGTACGGTGCAATCAATTATTCTCAGTCGGGACCCAACATCGTGTTATTTTCAGTGATGAGATATTTATCAACTATTTCTCAATGTTTACAATAAACATACTTAATGCTTGCTACTTACAGTAGTACTTTTCGCTTGCACCACATTTCCTCTCTGAGCAAGTAATCCAATATCCATGTCCCGTGGGCAAATCCTATCTTTATTCACGAGCTAGACAAGTTGGAGGGAACTTTACACACTCCACAAGCAACGAGTGCTCGGTCGACCTGACCTAATCTACCAGGTGATAGAATTTCTGCTTTCTTCGCTCATTTAAATTTGACTGGGGGTCTTACATCTGTGTGTTATTATGGGTGAAGTTCAAGTTAAGTTAAGATTAAGTTTCGTAGTGCTAATATTTGACAATGTATGGTCAACGTACATTATCTGTGGTGTAATACCTCACTGACAGAACTCCTAGCTTTATTAGGACCTGCTACCAGTACTATGAGCATACTTATATTTCGGCTTCATGGACACAAATAAAATAGCCTGTCACGGCGTATACAGAGTGATATGAACATATGTATCACCAACAACAACCCTCTCCTTAAATGGAAATAAAATGGTGAAGGGATGAAAAGAAGTGGAAAACGTTCCGCAATTCTACGTTGCTTCACCAATGATATACAGTGCCTTAATTTGAAGTTGATTATAAATAATATTTGTTCAGGAAAGCCTTCCGGGTCTACTACAAGAGGTGACCCCGCAGCAACACAGCAAAAATGGTTTTAGGTTGTTAAGACTGGTGGGTCAGTAACGCAGTGCTAAGTTACAGAACAGATTGGCAAGGAGGAGCTTATTAGTTACATGGCCACTGTGGTCTACGGACGTCCATCCTATCAATTTTTATTGGTCCGCAAAGATTATTAAGTATAGCCCATACGACAGTGATTGGAAGTGATCAAGATCGGTTAGTAAGAAATACCATCGTAGCTAGATCCCGTGCCGCTATCACTATCGGCCTCCATTTCCTCCTATCCAGCGCAGTATTCTCCCATCCAGTAATACCCATCTGCCTGCGGACAGAGGTTACCTCATCTTGCCATCTACTCCTAGGTCTTCCAGGGGATCTCGAGCCTTCGATCTTCTTCTCGTACACCTGGCGAACTATTCTGGCAGCGTCCATTCTGGTGACATGCCCTGCCTATTGTAGCCGATTCGCTTTCATGATGTTCACTACCCTGGGTTGATTGGCTAACTTGTTCAGCTAATGATTTGATCTGCTATTAATTACCGCAGATGCATATAATGAGGCAATCAAAGAACGTAGTATGGAGAATGAAGAAATATGGGATGAATTCAATTCACGGACGCAATGCTGGCGACAGAATGGAAACAGGCCGACTACGACCTTAGACACATCATGGCAAGGTTCACTTCAAATGCAGCAGCAACAAGAAGCACCACGACTCACAATCAGGCGAACAGTGTGTTTGTGAGCTGTGCAACACTCTTTGTGATCGTTACCACATCACGGTGTGCAGAAAAAGACAAGTATCTCTTACAGAGTACTGTAAAAAAATGAAAATCCACAGCCTGCTTCCAGTCTCCGACCGGGTCAGGAATGGAATGAATGAAGCCCCCGTCTAGCGGCGAGGATATGAAATGTGCCGGCTGCCGAGGCCTGACGCACTCCTCTGGGGCAATGATTAAATGAATGACAGATGAAATGAAATGATAGTGTAGAGTGTTGCTGGAATGAAATTTTTGACAGGGAAAACCGGAGTACCCGGAGAAAAACCTGTCGGCCTCCGTTTTGTCCAGCACAGATCTCACATGGAGTGACCGGGATTTGAACCACGGATCCAGCGGTGAAAGGCCGGCGTGCTGCCGCCTAAGCCACGGAGGCTTCCCACAGAGTACTGTACCGGAGGGTAATTTACTTACTCGAGCAAATAAATCTAATAACATATGTACATTGTACCATCATCTATTAAATAATAATTAGTCACTACTCCGGTACTTAAGTCCTTGTAACAACGAAGGAAGGAGGGAGACGTTCTGTGATGACTAACGTATTAAATTGGGGATTCGTCAATCTAACTTAGAAGCTTCTATGATCGTAGGGAAGACAGCACCAAATTCAGTGTTTCTTGAACTCCGTTAGGTCTCCTCTGGCCCTATTTGAGGGGGGCTGGGGAACCCCCGATAAAGTGCTCCATTTTGCTCTGAGCGCGAAGTAGTTGTCATTGACAGGGGGGACTCAAGCCACATCGTAAGTTTCAAGCCCAGTCGGTATATGTCATGACGATAATTGCGTTGTGGCTAGGGGCATGATCCCAATACAACTTTGGACTGGTGTACAGAATATAACAGATAAATACAGCTCAGTAAGTGTTACTGCCTGCATTAAAAGGAGCTTCAGAAAGGAGTCTACACCCCTGATAAATCGGCAACTTACTGCTGGCGATGTGTAGCAAGACAGTATGGTGTACAGTAGACGCTCTCAAGCTCTTATGAGACAGTGAGCACCACCCTCATGCCATACCAAGTGCCCGAGCACCATTATAGTGATTATGATAGTAAAATAATAATAATAATAGCATTCCAACAAATATGCTTCTCTCTCCCTCAGAACTGCTGAAATAGCTAGGGATCACCACTCACCAGGCATGTTCCAACTGCTTGCAGACTCATGTAGATACTGTAAGATAGGCTACATTTACATGTGGACAGTTGAATGAAATCATCATCTTTTGTGTTACTCATAAAACAGGTATGCCCAATTATTTTTACTGTAGATAAGAAATACTATTTTACAAATTGATAAACTCTCTGACTGTCAAAACTGGTATTGAAAACACTATTATTCTAGTTGTGCTAGAGAATTTGAATTTAAAAATGGATCATGGGAGCTTCCACTCGCGAGCAAGTTTTGGCTCGTATGATTAGAGCACCAAATTTCATTCAAGAGCACCGCCCCTTAACGCCTCAATAACTAACTAACTTTCGAATTTAGACTCGATCGTCCCGCTGCAAACCTAAAACAGTGAAGTTGTCGACCTGTCAGAGGTTTAGATCGTACTTCTGGTTTCCGAAACCACCAAAATTGTAGGCAGCGCAAATTACTAAGCTGTATGCATCTACGTCTCTAGCTCATGGCTAAAGTTAGAGATTTGCCCAAGTCATCGGATATTAGATCACTTGCTCAGATAGGAAATGTTGCGTCACAGAGTATCTCTAAACATTAATTGACAAACTTGGAAATCGACTCATTTATTCTAATGAAGGTCTAATGGAAAAATATAAAATTCATTATATAAACTAGCATATAAGGCAGAAAACCTATATGTTCCGCCCCATAAAACAACAATCACCACCAATGAGTAAATGTAAGGTGATTTATTTATAAGGTGAATATCCGATAGAGAAGCTACTCAGGTCATTCCAAAACGTGCCCAAACTCACTCGGCTACACTGGTGAGTTAGATTTCTATTAATGTTTAATTGTATTCGTCGGAAATGCTAAAATCAATGCTCTTCACTTTCGTGATTCAAACCCGTGTCCTTCGTTTCTTTAGCTACGTACAAAGCAGGGCTTCTAGAGTGACAAACGCTCAAGACTTCGTGTTTCACAGGTCAAGATGTGACCTTGCATGATAATGCTGACTAAAATAGATCTGGCTACCCGTGAGATGGATCTGCAAACCCATTGCGTTACGTAAGCAGTATTGAGAATAATATTACCATCCCGCGGCATAGCCGTGCTCGTTAAATCATGCACCATGGCCGTGAGGGCAGCTGCGGCAAGTCCGGAGATAGAAGGCTTGAATCTCATCGCTGACAGCGGCTACTCTGAGTGTGGTTTTCCCCAGATCTTCCACACTCCCTCCAGGCAAATGTCAGGGTAGTACCTAACTTCAAGTCCCGAGCCACCTACTGCATCCCCGAGACCCCTATCATTACAGCTACATGCAAAACACCACCAGTTATCAGACAAATTCAACACACACCCGAGTACACAGGGTTGATGACCAAAGATGTTCCAAACCCTTAATATGAATTTGCAGCAAACAACAACAGTAACAACATGATTAATACTAATTAAAAAGGTAAATGTAAGGTTCGAATCTCGACTTTCAATACATATAATTATGGTGATATACGTTTTACAAAAGAATGAATATATGTTGACTGCCATCCCTGAGGCCCGCGTTTGATTCCCGGCACTAGGAATTTACATCTGGCTTGACGGCTGAAACGGGATTCACTTAGCTACGTGAGGATTAGGCTACTGATTAAAGGGTAGTATCGATTCCCACCTATCCTTCCTTAAAGTGGTCTTGAGTGATTTCCCTCTTCTTCTCCAGACAAATGCCAGGACGGTTTCTAACTGAATGGCACGGCCACATCTTTCTCCTCCTAGTCTGAGTTATAAATACAGATACTACAACATACACTGCAATAACACAGGTTATCATACAAATTCTATACAGACACACATCAAGTACACAGGTTCAAGACTGAAAGAAACCACAATAATGAACGAAGCTTCCTGTTTGGGAACATGATAAGGTCGGTAGGAGGATAACCTTGAGGGTGTGTGACCAGTCGAGTGTAACCAAGGCTTGTAGCAGCTCTGTCCTAATATACTCGCTTAGGTGAATAGTGTTCATAGTTACTTACTATCGTCAACCAAAGGGTTCATTCCAAGGACCGGACAAGTCGAAAATTTAAATTGTTCAGAAACTAAAAACAAGTAGTTCCGTGAAGAACTAAATAGCCTATTTTCATATACCCTACGTACTTATGTTAATTGCCTCTATCAACATACAACATTTCAGTTTGATTGCTGTAATAGATTCGAAGATATTCAGATGGTAGCCATGTTGGATGTTTATAAATGTAGGCCATAAAGTTATGTACTATTATATGAAGATTATTACGTAGGTGAATTATTCAAACTTCAATCGCATAATTAGGACACAAGAAATATTAAAAACGAGATTTTAAAATTTCGCCCTGCGTCCTTTTTGTGGTGATGAAAACAATTGAAATAAATTAGATGTCAGTGAATTAAAATTTGTATATGCCTTTACCGTACCAAGTTTCACAGCGCTCGGATGGTTAAATAGCGAGAAACGTCCATTTAAGCATTTTAATTTTGCATCACCGCCATGTTGGATTTGTGATCACAAGGTTATTGAAGTCCCATAGGTGAACTTATGTTTATAGCCTTTATTAATATACATAATTTCAGTTGATTGCTGTCATAGATTAGAAGATATTGAGAACCGTCTAAATATTTCGGATGGTCGCCATGTTGGATGTTTATATTTGTGGACCATAGGGTTATGGACTGTTAGATGACGATTATTGCGTAGGTTAATTAATCAAACGTTGACTTCGATTGCATGATTTAGACACAAGAAATAAAGACTTAATTTTAAAATTTCGCACAGCCGCCATCTTGACGTCATGTAAACAATTGAACTAAATTATGTGTCAGGGCATTGAAATGTCTATAATAATTTTCTGTACCATGTTTCACTGCACTCGGATGGTTACATCGCGAGAAAAGTGTATTTAAATGTTTCAACTTCCCTTGGCTGCCATGTTCGTTTTGTACTTAAAAGTATTTGGAAAGAAACACACAGGTGAACCTTTAGTAGTGCCCTTCATTACTGTATTAAATTTCAGGGTGATATCGGGAATAGATTCAGAGATATAGAATGCTGGTGAAATATTTCGCACAGTCGCCATGTTGAATTGGTGAGACCTAGCAAAATTTGAAGGGCACGGTGGGGATCAGACACAATGGCACAATGTCCTTCCGGAGTTTCATTGAAATCACTCCAATCGTTTCATTAGGGGGACACAGACGGACAAAAGGAATCTCATAGGCCTATTTTATCATAAATGAAAAGAGGCTAAATACAGTATAGCTACCGGGTGAGTTAGCCGAGGTCGTTGCGGCATGACTGTTGGCAGTCGCTCACATCCGGGAGGCGAGGAGGTTTGAATCCCCCCGCCGGCAACCTTGAAGATGGTCTTCTGTGGCTTCCCATCTTCCTTCCAGGCAAATGCCGGGGTTGGTCCTTAACTATAGGCCACAGCCGCTACCTTCCAACTCCTCGACCCTCCCTTCCAACTTTCCTCCCCAACGGTACTTGTAGCTCACCCATTGAGTGTCCGTCTCGAAGCAGCTACTAAACTGGCGAGCCGAACATGTCCTCGGACACTCCCGGCACTAAAAGCCATACGCTAAAAAAAAAAAAAAACAGTATAGCTTTATTTGTGCTGAATGAAAAAAAATATTGCTTTTAGACCTACTATCGTCTCACTAACTGGTTTACATTACACATAAAGGAAATATATTTTTATGAGGATAGTTGAGAAAACCTATAAAAACCTTTGGACTAGTCTGGTTTTTGTCGAAATCTTAGTTGAATACAAAAATGAAAACTATTTTAATCCTCAAATACGATTATTATGTAAATCCTAACAAAGTACAAATCATTATTGAATGCCAAACATTCCAGGTAATTAATTATCATGTAAAGGCATTGGAAAAGCATCGGACTTGTCTTTCTTTTTTACTGGCTGGGTGGCTCAGCGGTAACGTTATCGCCTACTCTGGCCAAGGCTGGAGGATCGAATTCTGGTTCAGTCAGTTTGCGCACCCTCAAATGCCAACTGACTGCGCCGGGATTTGATCCTGCAAACTTGTGCACAGTAGGGGAGAACGCCAGTCAGTTGGAAGTAAGTAATAATAAGTTGCCTTGTGTTCTCAGACTCTTAATGAGTTTTTGGCATGATTGAGGGTAGGGCTTAATCTCTTACAGATCTTTGAGATAGGCTGGATGTGCATCACAGAAGATTATGGGAAGTTTCCTATTTTCAGGTTTCTAAGTAAATGGTCTACGAAAGACATACCTGAAATATGATGGCTCATAGAGCATTTGGATAGTTCATGGCACCAGTGTGGACGTACTTAAAGGAAACAGATAGGCGCAGGTACTCGAACTTTTCAAATCCATCATATATTCACAGTTTGAGTTGATGGGCTGGTTCATAATGGAAAGTTGTTGGTTCCATTCTCACGAGCTATTCACAACTGATTTCTTCATTATTCTCAAACGTAACGCAGTTACAGTTACTTAATTTAAGAAGTAAGGTCGTTATCGTAAAAGTAACCTTTATAAGTAACGTCTTACTCCCCAACCCAGACTGTTAAGGGGAGAGGCGAAGGAACATCCTTGGCATCGTAGTTTCAGTGTGCAAGAACGAGACAATGTAGGCATATCGAAAGTCTGTCCCATTAAAGAGAATATCACCGTATGATTCTTCAAATTAGACGTCCAGACAGACTATTTGTGTCGTTATTAGAGTTACATGTCAAGTTCAATCAAGATGCAACCCACCCTGTACGCCCGTGAAGAGGGTCGCTGCAGTTCGGTGCTATAATCACAACCAGATGAAGGTCGTCACGAACTGCTTTCTTCCTTCACATCCTGCATCCTTCGCATCCTGTATCATCACGCAAGTGTATAATTGGTACATTAACTTGTGTTAAAGGAAAACAGTAGTACTTGAGTGTTCGTAACTGCAATTATTTTGGACTAAAATTAGCAAAAGTAACTCAGGACTTGAAATTATATACTATCCCAGCATTGACTTGCAGGAATGGGGGAAAACACGGAGAAGAAATCACACTCGCAATGGTTGTCATCAGTGTTTGGGGACATGGAGCGTGAATTAACTCACCAACCTGCAGAGGTCGGTCCACTGAAAATAGTTGTATGTTTACAAAGTATTCATTCTTCCGAAAATCAAGCTGGAGCGTTGCAGTCAAAGCGCTTGCGCCCTTAAACCATGTTCACGTTTTCTCATTAAAATAAAGCTACCTGTTCTCTCTCGCACGACGGAATGCACAGTTAATAATCGTTATATGAAAGCATGTTTTTATTAATCGTAACATATTCACGATAAAACAGTAGTAAAACACTCCACTCTGTAACCATATCAAGATTTAAGACAGAGCGTTTCAGGAGTAGATTTTAAATATAGCTTTGAAGCCATTCTTCAGTGTTGCCGTATTGATATTGTACCCAAATTGTAATGGGTCCATGTCTACGAACTGCTTTCATCCTTCACATCCTGTATCAGCACGCCCGTGTACAATTGGTCCCTACACCTGAAAAAAGTTCAATACTCGCATGTATGTTATCTTCAGGTGTAGGAGGGAATATCACCTATTACAATTCGGGAACAAGGATAAAAAGTAGGTTGGCTCAGGCAAGGAAAGCCTTTCTACAAAAAAGGACATCGAATATAGATTTAGGTATTAGGAAGTCATTTTTGAAAGCCTTTGTCTGGAGCGTGGCGCTCTATGGAAGTGAAACTTGGACTATTGGTGCAGCAGAAAAGAGGAGAATTGAAGCATTTGAAATGTGGTGTTACAGGAGAATGATGAAGATCAGATGGGTAGATAGGGTTACAAACGAAGAGGTATTAAGACGAGTTGGAGAGGAGAGATATTTCTGGCGACTGCTAATGAAGAGAAGAGATAGGTTGGTAGGACACATACTAAGACACCCAGGAATAGCAAGCTTAGTTATGGAAGGAAGGGTTGGAGGACAAGAACTGTAGGGGTAGACCAAGGTTAGAATATCAGATTGCCTCGGATGTAGGGTGTGGTAGCTACGTACAGATGAAACGATTAGCTCAGGACAGGGAGACATGGAGAGCTGCATCAAACCAGTCAAAAGACTGAAGACTCAAACAACAACAACAACAGGATTTGACCGACTGAAAATCATTTGTGTTTCATTTGATATACATGTCAATAATAAAAGGGTCATTAGCTACACAATTTAGTAAAATCTCATAACTAAATCTCGTAAATTACAAAATATACCTTGCTTTGCTACCAAGTTGCTTTATCATTATTCTTTTGTTCCTGAAAAGGCCAGCGACCACTGCAACCGCATTGAAATCAATCGCGGCGATGATCCCACCGGTGCAAATCGCTGTAATGTACCCGTCAAGGTCCTCCAGGATGCGGACTCTTTTCTCAGGGGGTGCTCTGTTCGCGTGACTTTAATCTACACTCAACATCCTGGGATTTTATATCAAGGATCACGGGAAACTTACACTAAAATAATATGCCAGAGGTATCTTAAAACAACACAATTTATTCAAGAAATGTCCTAATTAAGTTAAATCCCCCCTTAACAGAACAATCAAATCCCCTTACATTACTGAAATAAAAAAATAAAAAATATAAACCCAAAAGAAAGTAAACACTGGCCCCCTCAAATGGCCGACACAAAAGTCACATGATCATGTCCATGACCGTTCCAAAGGAACAACAAAACCGCAATGATTTCAAAACAAATGACTTCCAAGTGATGCCATACATGATTAATTTATATATAGCGCACTCTCATTTGTAATTATGGCTTACAGGTGGGTTGGATAAGTCCCTTTTCAATCATTCCCATTCTCACATGAAGCCGGTGATGATTGGCGTATGGCGGTTCCCGGTTACAGGTGGAATGTGCATTAAAAAAACTACCGTAGTGACACAAATTAAATAAATGACTAAGGCTAGGGTCCAAGCCCTTTCAAGCTTAAATGACAAATCATTAACATCAATCATAAGGATATAATCGTGGATCATCACCTACTCTAACAATGGTGGCCTCTGCCCCATAATGACATAAATCTCATCTTAAATATTTTCATAAATGCACTGAATTTTCGCTTCCTGAAGCGAATTAAAACAATCCCCAAAGAAAGTCGAAGAAAATCCCGACATAACAAATTAAAATGGCCCAGCATCTGTGGCTGATTACTGCGATACAACAAGCCATTCTGTTTCTCAACATAAACAAACCCTGAGGACCTGCAGTGGTTGATGACCTCATTCGAACAATAGATGGGCATTCCGCACAGTCGGGCAAAGCTTACCTAGGCTCCTACCCTCGACAACACATTTGGGAACCGAGCTGGATATGGGAGTCTCTCCGTTTGTAAAGAAGCCATTCAAGACACTCCTCTCAAAATCACAAGAAGCGGCATTTCTTACCATAATTATTTCGTCTCAGAATCGCGGGCATTTAACCATCCGCTTATCACTTACCATCTCGAAGATTGCGGGCATGTACATCCGCTTACCAAATATCTCATCGAAGCACTGCAGAAACGCTCTTTCCGCTTATCACTTACCATCTCGAAACTGCGGGCATGTACCTCCGCTTACCTTAAATTTGCATCCTCAGCTCGGCCCAAAATTTAACTCTCAACCTTATGTCACTTACCAAGTGCGTCTGCAGTCCCTCTCATCAACCTCGCGTTATCTCTTACCTTGACAACGGTCATCATTCCCTCTCATTTTAAGCACAGGCTCAAATGGCGTTAATAGAAATGGCTTGTTACATCCTGAATGGTTCCCTCCTATCTCGACATACTAAGTTTATGGTCGTGCCAATGAACTTGGACACCCATGAATCCCGTGATCGTGCATTCAATACACACCAAAAAAATATCCCTGAATCATACAAAACACAAATGATGATGACCACGCTAACAATATGATGAAAAAAAAACAACACAACTAAGCTCTAACAAATAAAATAAATACAAGCTGCACATCATTCTGACCCGTTGCTCCCGTAACCCCATACTAATTATAATGCCTTATAATTTGGGTGACCTATCCAACACCTGTTGTAAGCAACATCATTGCCATGCACGCCCCCAAAACTGTGGTACTTAGCTACTCATGATGATTCTGCTAATCCTTGTATGCTGATGTTCTTCCCGCTGGCTCTTGAGGTCCATGGTTCTTGACGTGGGAGGGCAATCTTAACACTGTTCAGTTTTCATGAAAAGTATAGGGTCCACCATGAAATTTTTACGTAATTATGCACTGTTTTGTTTTAGCGGAGCGCCTCCTACCATCTATAGCCAGGCATGACCTACTCAATTCGGCCAATAGTCAACCTCGCTCCTACGCAACTGAATTTGCCCATAGCACGGCGCTATCTACTAAAGTACGGACTCCACTCGCACTGGTTTGTCCTAAAATTTGCATGTCGCTACTGTAATCATAATACATGTCACTGTCATTACTTATCAATCATTCACTTTCTCGCGCTGAATTCGCGGTACTGACCAACGCGAACTATTGCCTATCAAACGATCAAAATTAACTGACTTTATACTTATAAAATTTTTGATATCTCGGGTCGCGGACCAGCAAAGGCTCTCGCCGCTTGGCGATGGAAAAATCGACTGACTTTCCTGACACTGGGCAGGCTATTTAAAGGTCTGGCTCTTAAATCACCAGGAGTAGGGGGTTCTCAAAATTTAAATCTGGAGCAACACTCGTACGACGATGGAACTAGGTTCATTCAATTGCTCTCTTTTACAATGTTCCACACTTGGTTTTATTTCGAAATCGGATCGTACGTTCGGCCGCTAATTTGCTCCGTAGTAATTTTCATTGTCCAAGATTTTCGCGGTATTTTGAAGCGTCCATCCGCCCACAGTTCTGATTGGTTCGTTCAAATTTTCCTTCCTCCAGTCCTTTATGCCGAATTAATTCCAATACTGCTGTTTTCGTAATTTTTGAAATGCGATTCTTGAGGCTAAAATCGTCCTCTTTCCAATGCTGCAACTCATAATTTTGTATGTTAATTATTTCTCTAATTTCTCTAAAATGGGAGGTGCTTATTTTTTCAGTTTGGCGAGTGATTAGTTACCACCCCCACTTATGGTTGAGCGACCTCGGTTCATTGTTCAATCACATCTGGTACCCATGTGTTGCGCCTGTGAGCTTCGTTTCATTGTTCGCGTTTTTAGAAAGTTATGGAATGTCACGCTTCGGACGCTCCCTTGAATTCCCTTGTTCATCTCCTGGCGTGCTTGCCTCCTTCTCAAATATGAGTATATTTGATAAACTTAACTTGGAACATTTATGCTATATCATATGCATAAAGGTTACAGTAAGGAAATCAGCCCCATTTGTTTACATGCATTGATAAAGCAATGAATATCGCCAGCGATGTGCACTCGGCGATCATTGCCGTAGTGAAACCAGGCCTTTATTCAACAGATAATACCTCTCCAGGGAGAGTTATATCCTATGCTTCAGTTTCTTTGGCACCTTGAGGATCAAAGCTATCTCCACGTCTTTCCGGAAGTCATCGCAACAGAACCCCTCCATGTAAGACTTGAACATTTGCCACTGCCAAAGTGTAGCGTCATTGTTGCCTAAATGCACCTAATCGGACAGCAGGAGATTTGGGATCGATCCCGACTGCGGTCAGATACTCAACAGATATGATGATGATAATTGTAGTTTTAAGGGGCCTAACACTAGGCGATCGGCCCCTAATGGTTTGGGTGATCGTGAAGATAACGAAATGCAAACTATAACTAGAACTAACTACTAACTTATATACTAGAAGAAGAAATGGAAAACAAAAGGAGAATAAGGCAAATAAATGACAGGAGGAAAAGAAATGCCCTCAACCCTCGAAGAATACGGATTGAGGAACTTAGAAGGAAGGAGAGCCATGAAAAGCAGATAGGAAAGTGAAAGAGGAGAGGGTCCGCCCCAGAGGTAATGGATAAATGGAAGAAAACCCAGCTCAGGTATCCCTCGGGGTCGCCAACTCCCAAACTCACCAGCCGTGAGCCCCTGAGGGTGTAGGGATATCCAGGGTGCACCAGAAGTGGTGCGGCTACATACACCCTTCCTCCTTGAGGGCCTTGAGCAGAAGGCAGGAGACAACAAGAAAATAAAAAGAAGGCTGACCTCTCGCAGAAGGAGGGTATCAGAAAAGATGAGACAAGGGCCAATTAAGGCGGGAAAGGAAGAGACTCCCTAGGCCTTGGGTACCCTAATACCGTCGGGGTCGGAAGAGAACAAGAGTTGACCAAGTGATGTCGACAGGAAAGAAGACGGAGAGGAGCCCGGCACAAATAAGTGGAAGCAATACCGGACTCAGCTGGGGCCCCGTGATCACCAACCCACGTCCCATTAGATGTGACCGCTCCAGGGAGAGCTACCTCCTAAAACCATTTCTATGTTGCAAGAGGAATATTTTCCAGTTAGTGACATACAGAAACTACATTAAGTGCGTCCATACTGGTCCATTTATCCGATAACAGTTTCCCGTCCCGAGAAGAGTAAATAAATTTCACTCAGTGCAGCTTCGAATCCACCTCCTCAAATGTTCATGAATGTGATAATAATTTGATCCTGCAACCTTGGTCAAAGCAGGCGAGAATGATGCCGGTGAGCCACGCAGCCAGTCAATGTTAACCCTCTTAGTGCCTAGCCATTTCCTTAAATACTTGCCAAGAATGCCAGGCCATTTGAAATCATCATGCAGACTATTAAAGAAAATCATAAATACCACATTTCCAACGATAGAATCATTATTAGCTATTTTCATTTTATGAAAAAATAGGCTTATGAGATCACCTTTTGTCCGTGTGTGTGTGTGTGTGTGTATGTGTGTGCGTATATGTGTGTGTCCCAAATAAATTCTAAACGGCTGGAGAGATTTCAATGAAAATCGGTAAGGTCATAGCAACGTATTGGCCAAACCCGATCACACCCTTCAAATTTTATTACGTCTCAACAATCCAACATGGCGGCTGTGCGAAATATTTCACCAGCATTCAATATCTCCGAAACTATCAGCGATATCACCCTAAAATTTTGTACGGTAAAAAAATGTCACTACTAGAAGTTCACTTATGAGACTTTCCTAAACCTGGTAACTACGAAACCAATATGGTGGCCAAGCGAAGTTGAGACTTTTAAATAGACTTTTCTCGCGATTTAACCATCCAAACGTAATGAAACTTGGTACAGCAAATGTTTATACACATTGCAATGCACTGGCGTCTAATTTAGTTCAATTGTTTACATAACCTCAAAATTGTGGCTGTGCGAAATATTTCGCTGGCATTCTATATCTCCGAAACTATTACTGATATCAATCTGAAAGTTTGTACGGAGATAAAGGGCACTGCTACAAGTGTATCTGTGTAACTTTCAAAAACTTCTAAGTACAAAACGAAAATGGCGGCCAAGCGAAGTTGAAACATTTCAATACACTTTTCTCGCGATTTAACCATCTGAGCGCAGTGAAATATGGTACAGTAAATGATTGTACATACTGTAATGGACTGGCATCTAATTTAGTTCAATTGTTTGCATAACCTCAAGATGGCGGCTGTGCGAAATTTTAAAATTAAGTGCTTATTTCCTGTGTCGTAATCATGCGATTGAAGTGAAAGTTTGAATAATGAAGATACGCAATAATTTTCCTTTAATGTTACATAACTCTATGGCCTATACATATAACAATCTAAAATGGCGACCATCCGAAATATTTAGACAGTTCTCAATATCTTCGAATCAATTACAACAATCAAACTGAAATTTTCTATGTTGATCGAGGCAATTGACATGAGTAGGATATATGAAAATGGGCTGTATAGTTCTTCACGGAACTACTTGTTTTTGCCTTGCATTATAATCAATACCTCATTCTTTCATACTGAACCCTTATTGATCTTCGATAAATAAGTATTCATATTTATTATTATTATTACTACGGCCTAGGCAGCACATAAGGAAGTCGACTTGGATATTAGGGAGGCCAGCATTTCGTAATGGTTGCAACAGAAGCTGAGTTGGTAGCTATTCCTGGGGGACGGCCAGAATTAGTCGAGTTCAAGGCCAAATTGTGCAACTACTGTACCAAAATTGGAGACATAAAGGAAGAATCACGAGGTCCTCTCAACGAACATACGATTGAATCAGCCAATCGCAAGAGACCAAGCCGTGACCACGAGGTGGACGGCGTCAGTAGTAAAAAGCGCGCGGAAGTGTGTATCTAGGGAACCGCCGAACGGATTAATCTCCGCTCGAGTAATTTGAGACGTTGGATTTATTTGGAGAAGAATGACACTAGCCCCATCTTTGTGAGACAAAAACTCTGGAAGTTTTTATCCGACTCCGCCCCACTCCGCCGCCCTTGTCAGTTTCTCATAAATAGTTTGGCCTGACGCCAATCTAAGTCTTATTGTGTGGAGCCTTCAGAGGTATACTCCACGCCAGTTTGAAGTGTGATCTTGACGCTCGAATTTATCGGAGTACTTCTTGTGGAGCCTTCAGAGGCATACTCCACGCCAGTTTGAAATGTGATTTTTACGCTCTAAAATCAGTGAAGCTAATTTCATTTTCTGAGCTCTGGGGAGCTAAAGTCGCAGCGTTTGCAATATCGAATTTTAAAAGCTATAATACATTTTGTTCTAAAATCAACTAAATTGTGTGATCTAAATATTTCACGCCAGCGCGTGATAAACTGTAACATTCTTTTAAAGACGACGAGTTCAACTTTAAGGGGGAAGTATCGTATCACCCTAATTAGCGCTTACCAGAACCGAAGTCCAAGACGGGACGGAAATACCGGACGAGATAGCAACTGCTGGTGCAGCCAGGATTTTGAACTTGTTAACGAGCCAGTGGCGCGGACTCGAGATGTATATTTTATGTATAAATTGTGTGTATTGTATGTGTGTTTTTATAGTGCGTATGTGCGATATAATTAGGGCCAGTCTTCGCTATTAATCGCAGTAGGACAATTGTGGGTGAACTGAGTAGCCTGCAAGCGATTATAGATAGGCAAATATTTAACATTGAACTTTTCTGCCAAGGAGTCGAGACCAAGATGATCAGCACGTGGTTTGAAGTTGGGATGAGCTTCAAGAAATCAACGCAGACGACTACTATGGAGTGCTAAATTGTCCATAGGGCAATGGGTTGAGGAGGATGTCCTTAGTCCTACATGCAGAAGCGGTGATGTACTAAAATTGGATTATTTCAATTATGTAGTTAGATTTGGCCGGGGAACTTTGTAAATAGTCATGTTTTTCTTTCTTGTTTTATAGCTGTTTTTCTTGTACCGATACTATATGTTTAAATGTCCGTTGGCGCGTGGCCAAAGTGTTTGTTGATATTTTGATTTTTTTCTTGAGTCATGTGTAATGTACGCGGCGTGCGTGCGTGATTTTTATCCTTGCAATTGCGGAACCCGTTAAATTCGATAAATGGTGCTTTATTAACGTTAATATTTGAAATAGGAATGGGAGGAAATGATTGTAAAACATTTTGCTGAACAGGTTATTATTCATGTTAGGGTAGCCGAGTGCACCAACTTAAAAGTAATTGTAGAACACCTTCGTTCTAATTTGATAGATTTTTCTTGAGTCCTTTTCAGGTGACTAGTCACGGCATAGAACGATGGCGCCAGCATGTGGATATTATTTGTGTCTTTTATTTCAGGGTCTGTCAAAACCCATACGTGTGGTTCAGTGTGTGTTGATGTGTCTAGTGCGTGTTGATTCTACGTGAGGAGGGGGTAGTTGTCCTACCGCCCTTATATATTTTTGCTGCTGTTGTATTTTTAGATGGAAAGACAGAGTGCTCTTGGGAGACTGCTGATTCTTGTCCATATGTTTTTCTGACACACACGTATTATTGTGCTTTGGGGCACATTTCTTCGAGGTTCGACCCCATGTTCTGGGAGGTCGAGGTTATTGACACGTGGGTTGACAGACATGCAGAGTTCCACAAACCGCCCGTTTTGCCTGTGACTTATTTTGATAGGCAGTCCTTTTTGTCCGACTGAACCCTGTAAGCTTTCATGCAGCAAACCTGTTCATTGTGATGGCTAAATTTTAGGCCATAATTAATTGGGGAGTTCGCCATGTGTGTAACGGATTGTTGTACCTTGTATGGATAAGAATATTGTGGTTAACGTAAATGTTGGCTGTTTGCCTATTGCTTTGTTGATGACTCGATTTCATGTAATTTTGTTTGTCACACCCGTTTGGTGTAGTGGTAGAGTATTTGTAAATTTTGACAGCGGTCATTTGAGTATTTTTCTATTGGTCACGTGTTAATGTACTTGTGTTGATTTGTGTGAGAAGTCCTAAGTTTTTAGGCAGTAAATGTTGCTACGGCAATTTAAGTCCAATTTCACGCGGAAATTTTGTGTTTGTTTATAGTAGATTTAGGAAGTGTCGGTTTAATTTAATGTATTGTAGTTGTGTTCCCTCGTGTCGGTCTAGCTCTAGGAAATGCGGATTCGTTGTTTGAAGGGTCATTCTGGATGATAACGAATCACGCATTCAAAGTACACATCGTGGTGCATGTAGAACGGCGTACGCACTTATATGGTCACTTTTGTATCGTTTTATTTAAGGACACTTGGTCCAGGTAATTAATCTCTCCAGAGATAACGCCTAAGTTTTTGGCATTTTTATTAAGCGGGAGTCAGTTGGGAGTTTTTGTTGTTAATTGTTTAAGTGTAAATATGGTGATTTGTTATTAAATTCAGTTGTTTTTAACCCTGGCTTCACTCTTTCCTGCATGTTATTTTGTTATATGTTACCCTGCAAGTTAATGAAGCGCCCTGACAGCAACTTACGAATATGACCTGTTACGCCCCGAATCTGAGTCTCATATGCTTCTTTGCAAGGGTTCAATACATTATGCTCATAAAAGTAAATACGGCATCTAAACCTTTTTTAATTGAGGATATTCTGATAATTGTTCAATTTTCAATTTGTTTTTTGTAAAAAATAAGTTTTGAGTCTAAATTAAGGACACTTAAGAGTCATATTCGAAGAACCACTACGTTTCCAGCTGTAGAAAGGTCTTAGATACATCTGTAGGCAGAAATCTTCAACAAAAAGAAAACAACTGCACCGCAATTTTGGCGGGAATACGCGTGATTGGGGGAGCGCAAAGGGAGGGCGTGAATACAAACTCAAACCTATCTCGTGACGGAATTCGAAGGAAAAAAGTAAACACCGCACAGGCAAGCTTGAAACCTCACCTTTCCAACAGCATGAAATAATCACGGACATATGCCTACTGAAATCTACAAATATAAGATAATCAGCGCACCGATTGAATCGGCTTTGGCACTTTTGACCAGAGCAGCGAGAGCCGATCTGATAGGCGCCTGACACTGAGGTGGTTAATAGATACAACAGTGCTAAATTTTAAACATTTGAAACCCAATTTTGTTCGGAATATCTTCCTCTGTACGGTAAGGGCAATAAGGACCAAATATTGATCACTAAGAGATCCCTCTGTGTGTTACCCAGTTAGATGTGAACTCAGTTACCTGAAGGTGTAGGGTCCAACCTCCTGTAGTCGAGGCTTGGCTCCCTTCATGAAGTCTGCCACATTGCTGTAATTGAACACGTGGACCCGCATGTAGGGCTCTACCGGTGGCCTCTGCCACCACTCGAAGGCCTGCGTGTTATTCTTCAGCACCAGATTCTGCAACACAATATAGGCTGAACTGTATTATTTGTGTTCGGGAAGGATATTCTAAATAAAGTATGTAAGAATTAATTTATTACTATAAAGCATACTTTTTAAACTCTGCTCTCATTGAATAATAATAATAATAATAATAATAATAAAAACTTTACGAGCCTTACAGTAGTCGTATATGATGTGTAACATCTGACATAGAAGAAACCTCACATGGAATTGTTGATACTCCGGTATTGTATGTTTACCCCTTATTATTCCCGTTTTCCTACGTGATCGGGGATGAGATGCAATGGAAGTCTTTGTAGCGGATGGTTTCTACGGTCGGATGCCCTTCCTGACGCCAACCTCACGAGAGGAGTTAATGAGAGATGAAATGAATGATGGTGAATGAAACTGGGTAAGGATGTGGAAGGAAGCGGCCGTGGCCGGTCAGAAGGTACCGTCCCAGCATTTGCCTGGTGTTGAAAATGGGGAAACCACGGAAAACCATTTCAAGGACGGCAAATTGTTGATACACCGGTATTTTATAATATTATTGGCACAAATATTAATCTATTGTAAAAGGGAGTGTTTTACAGATATTGTCGTTTATAATACGGAACTCATTTTATTAGAGGTTTTGTAGCTTCCACCAGTACTAGCCTAAATAAAGAATACGATATGGTTCAACTAGATTAATAGACGCGACACCGCTCATAACCTTAAATTCTCTATAAATAGGCCAACTTGCGAGTAAATGCAATGTGCACAGCAGTTGATCATGAAAGGCTTGCCCAGTACCCGGACCTCTTGATTCACAGACCAACAAGTAATTTCATATGGATTCTGTTAAAATGAGTCATATTGATATTATGATAAATATCGTTTAAAACGATAATCTGGTAGCAAAAATATCTAACCCGTCCGGGATTTGAACCCGAGATCTCGAGATTCACAGTCAAAGACGCTAAACCCACGGCTATTTCGACCACGCGAATATTAAGCACAAGATGGTGACTTATTTTCTCGTACCAATAATACTGCATCACGGAATTAAGTTTCATTTATATTTTGCTTGATTCGATAATGTTCTTGCGTTAAATTGAGTTTAAAATGCCTTATGAATAGGCCCTCTTGTGAGTAAAGAGAATGTATTCAGTAATAGTTCATGAAGGCTTGCTCAATTCTCGTATAAACACAACGATTATATTATATTGATGACTGCATTACCGTTATGTGGGTTAATATTTGAATAGCCATTGTGCAGAAACACCGGCAATGCCGACTACTTACAATGTTTCATATTAAAGCATTTTATCATTTAAATACTGATACGAAGACTTCTAGCATGTGCCATGTGCTTTGTTTCAATCAGTTGAAACCAGAGTTCGCATGAACGTTTACCGTCAGAATGAAAGTGTTGAGCAATGCGATCCAGCTGGCAGTGCGACTTACACACTTCAGTCCGATCCACTTCCGTCACATTTTTCAAAATCACTCCCACAAAAATATCCAGCAAACGAGTGGAAACACATCAATAATAATAACACATTTTGTTGCATTCCGTTGATATTCGAGTGTTCACATCTGGTGAGAATCTTGAACTGCCCTGTTGTGTATCCTTGTATTTACCTCATCAATATTCCTTTCCCTTCCTTATCCAACTCTCCACATCGCAGTGATTCAGCAGACAAGCTAACAAAGCCAGAACGTGTGGATGATAATCATACTTGCACAGTGATACTGTATTTCACAAGAGTTTCCCCGAGCTATTATCGGAGTCTCACATTTCCTTATTTGAAAAGTTTGACAATGAACAATGAATCGACCATGACGAAAGCTCCATCATTGACATTTTTTGAATAAATTTAACATTTTCGTAAGAAAATATTTATGTTTTCAGCAACGAAGACTAACAACCAACAATCAACGGCAATGATTGTACTCTGAAGTTATTTATTTTTAAGAGGCGGAACAGCGAGGTCATCTGCCCCTGATTGTACGTGAGTCTTATGATTTTTGGCACAAGAAAACTTTGTCGTATCAAGAATACTTTCAAGTCACCACAATGTGTTTCGTATTTCTATTAGTTAGACATAAAAAAGGCCCTGGTGTAAAGAGAACAGAACTGATGTTCGAGGGTTGAATGAGGTCGTCCTACTACAGTAAGGCGTTTCCTGTCTAGAACCATAGTATATATTGAACCCTTGCAAAGAAGCATATGAGACTCAGATTCGGGGCGTAACAGGTCATATTCGTAAGTTGCTGTCAGGGCGCTTCATAAACTTGCAGGGTAACATATAACAAAATAACATGCAGGAAAGAGTGAAGCCAGGGTTAAAAACAACTGAATTTAATAACAAATCACCATATTTACACTTAAACAATTAACAACAAAAACTCCCAACTGACTCCCGCTTAATAAAAATGCCAAAAACTTAGGCGTTATCTCTGGAGAGATTAATTACCTGGACCAAGTGTCCTTAAATAAAACGATACAAAAGTGACCATATAAGCGCGTACGCCGTTCTACATGCATCACGATGTGTACTTTGAATGCGTGATTCGTTATCATCCAGAATGACCCTTCAAACAACGAATCCGCATTTCCTAGAGCTAGACCGACACGAGGGAACACAACTACAATACATTAAATTAAACCGACACTTTCTAAATCTACTATAAACAAACACAAAATTTCCGTGTGAAATTGGACTTAAATTGCCGTAGCAACATTTACTGCCTAAAAACTTAGGACTTCTCACACAAATCAACACAAGTACATTAACACGTGACCAATAGAAAAATACTCAAATGACCGCTGTCAAAATTTACAAATACTCTACCACTACACCACACGGGTGTGACAAACAAAATTACATGAAATCGAGTCATCAACAAAGCAATAGGCAAACAGCCAACATTTACGTTAACCGCAATATTCTTATCCATACAAGGTACAACAATCCGTTACACACATGGCGAACTCCCCAATTAATTATGGCTTAAAATTAGCCATCACAATGAACAGGTTTGCTGCATGAAAGCTTACAGGGTTCAGTCGGACAAATAGGACTGCCTATCAAAATAAGTCACAGGCAAAACGGGCGGTTTGTGGAACTCTGCATGTCTGTCAACCCACGTGTCAAAAACCTCGACCTCCCAGAACATGGGGTCGAACCTCGAAGAAATGTGCCCCAAAGCACAATAATACATGTGTGTCAGAAAAACATATGGACAAGAATCAGCAGTCTCCCAAGAGCACTCTGTCTTTCCATCTAAAATACGACAGCAGCAAAAATATAAGGGCGGTAGGACAACTACCCCCTCCTCACGTAGAATCAACACACACTAGACACATCAACACACACTGAACCACACGTATGGGTTGTGACAGACCCTGAAATAAAAGACACAAATAATATCCACATGCTAGCGCCATCGTTCTATGCCGTGACTAGTCACCTGAAAAGGACTCAAGAAAAATCTATCAAATTAGAACGAAGGTGTTCTACAATTACTTTTAAGTTGGTGCACTCGGCTACCCTAACATGAATAATAACCTGTTCAGCAAAATGTTTTACAATCAATTCCTCCCATTCCTATTTCAAATATTAACGTTAATAAAGCACCATTTATCGAATGTAACGGGTTCCGCAATTGCAAGGATAAAAATCACGCACGCACGCCGCGTACATTACACATGACTCAAGAAAAAATCAAAATATCAACAAACACTTTGGCCACGCGCCAACGGACATTTAAACATATAGTGTCGGTACAAGAAAAACAGCTATAAAACAAGAAAGAAAAACATGACTATTTACAAAGTTCCCCGGCCAAATCTAACTACATAATTGAAATAATCCAATTTTAGTACATCACCGCTTCTGCATGTAGGACTAAGGACATCCTCCTCAACCCATTGCCCTATGGACAATTTAGCACTCCATAGTAGTCGTCTGCGTTGATTTCTTGAAGCTCATCCCAACTTCAAACCACGTGCTGATCATCTTGGTCTCGACTCCTTGGCAGAAAAGTTCAATGTTAAATATTTGCCTATCTATAATCGCTTGCAGGCTACTCAGTTCACCCACAATTGTCCTACTGCGATTAATAGCGAAGACTGGCCCTAATTATATCGCACATACGCACTATAAAAACACACATACAATACACACAATTTATACATAAAATATACATCTCGAGTCCGCGCCACTGGCTCGTTAACAAGTTCAAAATCCTGGCTGCACCAGCAGTCGCTATCTCGTCTGGTATTTCCGTCCCGTCTTGGACTTCGGTTCTGGTAAGCGCTAATTAGGGTGATACGATACTTCCCCCTTAAAGTTGAACTCGTCGTCTTTAAAAGAATGTTACAGTTTATCACGCGCTGGCGTGAAATATTTAGATCACACAATTTAGTTGATTTTAGAACAAAATGTATTATAGCTTTTAAAAATTCGATATTGCAAACGCTGCGACTTTAGCTCCCCAGAGCTCAGAAAATAAATTAGCTTCACTGATTTTAGAGCGTAAAAATCACATTTCGAACTGGCGTGGAGTATACCTCTGAAGGCTCCACAAGAATAGTACTTCGATAAATTCGAGCGTCAAAATCACACTTCAAACTGGCGTGGAGTATGCCTCTGAAGGCTCCACAAGAATAGACTTAGATAAATTCGAGCGTCAAAATTACACTTCAAACTGGCGTGGAGTATACCTCTGAAGGCTCCACAAGAATAGACTTAGATAAATTCGAGCGTCAAAATCACACTTCAAACTGGCGTGGAGTATACCTCTGAAGGCTCCACAAGAATAGACTTAGATTGGCGTCAGGCAAAACTATTTATGAGAAACTGACAAGGGCGGCGGAGTGGGGCGGAGTCGGATAAAAACTTCCAGAGTTTTTGTCTCACAAAGATGGGGCTAGTGTCATTCTTCTCCAAATAAATCCAACGTCTCAAATTACTCGAGCGGAGATTAATCCGTTCGGCGGTTCCCTAGATACACACTTCCGCGCGCTTTTTACTACTGACGCCGTCCACCTCGTGGTCACAGCTTGGTCTCTTGCGATTGGCTGATTCAATCGTAAGTTCGTTGAGAGGACCTCGTGATTCTTCCTTTATGTCTCCAATTTTGGTACAGTAGTTGCACAATTTGGCCTTGAACTCGACTAATTCTGGCCGTCCCCCAGGAATAGCTACCAACTCAGCTTCTGTTGCAATCATTACGAAATGCTGGCCTCCCTAATATCCAAGTCGACTTCCTTATGTGCTGCCTAGGCCGTAGTAATAATAATAATAAATATGAATACTTATTTATCGAAGATCAATAAGGGTTCATTTATCCTCAGCAAGGTTTTGAAATTCGAAACAATTTATTGGTTTGGATTTCAAAAACAAATCCACTGTAGTAACAACACATCTCTTTAAATCTCACTCAGCTGCTCGAGTGTATGCCCCTCTGACTCAATTAGTGTGCTCCCTTCTCGCTGGAATGTCATTCATATTTTCTCTAGGTCTCCCCCTTCTCCTTACGTAGTTGCCACTCCCGTCGTCTCAGCTGCTCGTTGTTTACAAACAAAGTGCGTACTCACGCGCTCCCCGTGGATTTGAGTGTTTGCTTTCAAAAAAAAAATTTTTTGCAATACAGATTCTGCACATATCATCTTTCCTAATCATCAAATGGTTCCCTTCTGTAGTACGGTTTCAAATTGGCGCTATTAAAAACAGATTTTGCACCAGTGCTCACTTCTTCTAATCTGTAGGCATTGTTACCCAGATTCTTAATTACCCGGAACGGGCCAATGAATTTTGGACAGAACTTGGCGAAGACTTTGTTCTTAGGGTCGGAGATCGGTGGTCTACGAACCAGCACTAATTCTTGTTCTTGTAACTCTCGGTGAAACTTCTTTCCTCGGTACCGTCTCAGCCTTCGGTCCGCTTGGTTCCTCATGTGCTCTCTCGTTCGCTGGATTCGCAAATCATGCGCTAATAATGGATCCCTTGGGCAAGGAATGATCTTGTCCCAAGTTCTTTCCGGCAACCTGTTGTGGTGTACAATCAGTGGGACTTGACCCGTCGACTCGTGCTTAGTAGTGTTCATGCACATCTCAATTTCCCCTACTTTGTCTACCCATTCCTGTGTTCGTTAGGAATCATTACTCTGTAGTATTTAGCGACACAGCGAATTGTTCTTTCGCTCGGATTTCCACAAGGATGACGAATACTTGAAAATATGTGTTTTATTCCTAGGCTCTCCAAACCTTGCCTAAAAACATTGCTTGTGAAATAGGTACCGTGATCTGATAGAATGGATTCCGGCTTCCCAAGCATCGGAATGACTTTGTTCTTAATTCGTCTAAGGACTTGTCCTGATGTCGTCTTCTGAATAGGACATAGCACGACCATCTTCGAAAATACATCGACACATACCAAGAGGTGTCGGCATCCACGCTTTCCTTTTACTAAAGGACCAAAGCAATCAATCGCGAGCATCTCGCATGGTTTCTGCGGTAATAGTGGTCTTGGAGGTTGTTTCAGAATAAAGTTGTTCGGCTTTGTGCGCTGACAAGCGTCACACGTTCTAATTACTTCAACAATGGTGAATCTCATCTTGGGCCAAGTAAAGGTCTCCCCTATCGTAGCTTCAGTCTTATCCGTGCCGATATGTGCTAGGCTCTCGTGAACATGCCAAGTTAATCCCCTCTGTAGTGATGCTGGAACTAAGATCCGCAGTTTAGTATGATGCTCATCCACGTACTTATGTAACAAGTTATTCAAGTAGTGAAATCTCGCTTGTTTAGCACCGGCTTCCCGGTACTCCGGTGAATTTGGTTGTAACTCCTTCCTATAGAATTTTATCATCATCATCATCCATGGGTCAGCTTCTTGCTCCTTCCGAATATCCTTCAATCTTGCCAAAAACTCACGAGCCTTAGGTGTCAAGGTAATATTGTGAACTTCCGCTGTTACTTCGTTTCCGTCCTCAGGGTTTCTACTCAAGGCATCTGGTATGACGTTCAATTTCCCAGGACAATGCTCTATTGTGATGTCAAACTGCTGTATGTAGATGGACCAGCGCGTAACTCTCTCACTTGCTATTGTTGTCTTAAATAAAAATGTCAGTGCATGGTGGTCGGTTCTAACAATGATGGAATAACCATAGATCATCTTGCGCCACTGTTGGAGAGAATATAGAATTGCTAGTAGCTCAAGTTCCGTAACTGTGTAGTTCCTCTCATGTTTCCGTAATTTACGACTCGTAAATGCCAAATAGGATTTCTTCTTGGGTTCTTCAGCGTCCTCTTGGTACAGCATAGCACCAATCCCAATTAACGAAGCATCTGCTTGAATGATAAATTGTTTCTCAAAATCCGGATATCCAAGTTTCACACAGTTTTCCAATAAATCCTTCGTTGCTTTAAAAGACCTGTCGCACTCCTCGTTCCACGACCATCGATTCGCTTTCTTCAACATCTCCTGCATAGGCGCTACTGTTTCTGTGTAACCAGGGCAATTTTCTTTGAAGAAACCTGTCACTCCCAAAAATGCTCTAACATGTTTGACTTTGGTAGGTGTGGGAAATTTCTTAATAGCATCAATCTTGGCTGGATTAGGCCGCACGCCCTCGACATCAATTATATGTCCCAAATATAAAATTTCGCTCTGGCAAAAATGTGACTTTTTTAAGTTGATCTTGAAGTTCATGGTTCTCAGGTTGTCCAGCAGTTTATTTAAATTTATCAAGTGTTCTTCCCTTGTCTCAGAAGCGATTAATATGTCATCAACATATCTCGTGGTGAAGTTCTTGACCTCCTCTGTCAGATTTCTATCGAGTGCTCTAATGAGTGCACATCCCGCAGTTTTCACGCCAAAGGGCATTCGACACCAGATATAACTTTGATTATCGAATAAAAATCCCGTCAACAGTTGGGATTTTTCTTCAAGTTCAAGATGGTGGAAACTATTTGTCAAATCAACACTTGAGTATATCTTCTTCCCGCGGAAGCCTTTCAAAACATCTTTGATCCTCGGTGCTTGGTCGTGCTCAACTAGCAGTTTGCTATTTAAAACTCGCGCGTCTAGGCATAGCCTAATTGATCCGTTTGGCTTGGTCACAGCCAATATTGCGTTCAGATAAGGAGTTGCAGCTTTCCTTATCATGCCAGAATCTAATAAGTTAGTAATAATGTCCCTCACCTGAGAAAAATGCTTCTCTGGGATCGGGTACAATTTACTTTTAAATGGGGTCCAATCTGTTACCTGCATCGCATATTGAAAATTTAAAACTTTCCCAGGTACGGTGTCAAAAGCTCCTTTATGTAATCTTAAAATTTCTTCCAATCTTCTTCTATCAGATTCCCCTACGATGGCTTCCTTAAGTCGCTCCTGAAGTAGAATTTCGAATTTGGTTCCGCCCATTTCTTCTTCCGCCAAATGCACCCAAAGTTCCTGCGAAATATCTCGGCTGTCCATTTCTAGCACTGCTGTCTGGTTGACTTGCTCTCCCCTCAAGATCTTATCTCCGGCCTCATTAGTGCATTCCTCAACAACCCAAGTATTGGCCTCTCTCTCCAGCGGATTCTCTTCCATATTTAAACCCACATGATCCAATCCTTCTACTTGTTTGAAGCTTACAGTGTTGTTATGTAAATCAATTACAGCATGAAAATCGCAGATGAAGTTGGCTCCAAAAATTATATTGTAGTTCATCTTTGGAATAACAATGAATGTTTGCGAAAAAGTATGGTTCAATATTTCCAGATCTAGAAATGCTTGCTGTTTACAATTCATAGTTTTGTCAGGAATGACACCTCTGACTTTCATTAGCGGTACCGGCATAATAGGAACAGTCTGTTTTCTTGCTATTTCTTTAATCAAAATTTCAGTGACTAAGCTCACCTGGCTACCTGTATCAATCAAACATCTCACCCTCATACCTCCAATATGCGCGTAAATAATTGGTAGCTGTCTGATAACATTTTCACGGCTCTTCACCACTTCCTCCAGGCAGTCGTCTGGGAATGCTACCCACTCTTCTATATTGGCCACTATCATCTCTTCTTGCTCCCTGGCGATCTCCGTTTTTAGCCTGTCTCCTTTCAGTTCATTTGGTTTTTTTTTTATCCCGGGCCCCATTAGATGTGTTTCGCCGGTTATCATTCTGTCGCTCCTGTTGCCTCAGTAAACTCTCTGCCCCCTCTCCTTGATGGTTATCTGGGCTCTGTCTGTTCGCCATGGCACGCCCCCACTTCTCCTTCTCCGCTTCTTCATTACTTAATTGATCCAAGTATTTACGGGATTCAATATATCGTTCGTCCCAGTTATTCCTATAATCCCCTCTGTTTTCTTGGCGATAGTCCCTGCCGTAACTCCATCTACCATCTCCATTTCTTTGGTAAGGTCTACCTTGTCTCTGGTTTCCCCTCCAATTCGTGTATTCCCGCTGGTACGTCCACTGATTATTTTGATTTTGGTTATTCTGATGATATCTCCCGCGGTTATTCTGATAATTCTGATTGTTGTTATGGAACTGGTTTCGGCCGTCAAAATCTTGTCTTCTTGGCGTGAACTGTGTCCCTGTGGACTGTGTCTTACTTTGGTTCCCCTGGCCGTGGTTATTTTGGAGTCCCTGAACTACCTCTGCCGTGTTGACACATTCCAAATTCCTTCTTCCTGTCTGTGGGCTTACCATACTCGTCTCATCTAAGTGTCTGAGTAATTCTTCGGCTTGGACTGCGGTCTGAATATTTCCTGCGACTAATAATTGTTGGATATGCATTGGGAGTTGTTTTCCGATGGTTAGAACCATATTCGGCTCGCTAGGCGGGTCATCAAAATCCCTGAATTTTACCAATTGCTGACTGAAGAATTCTGAAAAACGGGTTGGATGTGTACTGTGGTATTTGCGCGTGTACAGGTCCATTCTTAACCCCTGCTGTAACGAAGGACTCCAAAACTTCTTCAAAAACGCCTCGCGGAATTGAGCCATGTCTGTAAACGTGTACTTGAAACTTAAAAACCAGGTCAGGCTAGGTCCTTCTAAAAATTTCTCCACCATTCTTAATTGTTTCTCCGGGCCGATGTGTTGGTCATTAAAGTAGTCAGTTAATTGCCGTAGAAATGCTTTGGGAGTGGTTCCTGAATGTTCTTTAAACTTATCGGGCTTAAAATCATTACCCCGAATGACTTGGATGACTTGGGCTGGTGCCAAGTTCGGTTGCGGAGTTGAAGTCTCCCCCCTGTACTGCTGGAATGCATTAGTCGTTAGTCTGGGACTTTGACCCCGACTCGTGTCCTCAGCCAACTTCGAACCTGCCGGACTTCCAATACTTGTTTGCTTTTCCGGAATATTTTCGTTTGAAAATAACGTCGCATTCTCTAACGATCTAATCTCGTTTTTTATGATTAATTCTGAATGTTCCTGTAATTTCGACTTCATATTTTCCTCCAGTGCCTGCATTCGCTTTAAAACTGCCAGCCTGTCTTCCTTATTCGCATGAGCCTGCTGGTCCCAATCTCGCCGGATCCTACTTTTTAAGCTATTTATTTTCTCCTCGTTCCTCTCCTGATTTTTCTCTAGCTCTTCACTTATCCGTTCCTGCGTTTTTACTAGTTGTTCTTCAAAATTATCCTGAGTTTTGACGAGCTGCTCCCCTACTTCTTGTCTTATGACCTCTTGTGCGTTTTTTAGCTGGCCTTCCATCTCTTTTCTTATGATCTCTTGTGTTCTGCCTAATTGCTCCTCTAAATTTTCCCGCAAGTGTATCCGCTCGGTTTCAGCCTTAACTTCGACTTTATCTATTTCCTTTATTAATTCCAGCACGTTGTTATCTACCGAATTAATTTGCTGCTGTAGTTTCTCTTGGGTCTTCTTCACTCCCGCGGTGTTACTGACACATGCTGCCTCTATCTGCTTGAGTTTATCTGCCATCATCTCGTCAAATTGTACTAATTTGTTATCAAATTTCGCCTCCAATTTCTTCATTTCGCCTAACTGTTTGATGTTGTTTTCCGCAACCTCGCCTGCCAGTTTCTCTACTTTTTGAACGCTCTGATTAATATCATTTGTGATTTTTCCTAACTGTTCGGTTTGTGTTACCGCCTGTTGTGACAATTTGTGGTTTAGTTCATTGAATTGTTTGTCAGTGTCTAATTTCTGGACTTCTAACTGGACCGAAATGTTACCGCTCATATCAAGTAATTGTTTTTCACTATGCTCACGCTGAGCTTCTAATTGTTCTTTTAATTGTTCTTCCGTTTTCGCGGACATTTGTTCTAATTGTTTTTCACTATGCTCACGCTGAGCTTCTAATTGTTCTTTTAATTGTTTTTCCGTCTTTACGGACATTTGGATCGACATCTGTTCTAATTGTTCTTCCGTTTTCGCGGACATTTGGATCGACATCTGTTCTAACAATGCCTTAAGGGACACTGGGACTGAAATTTTCAAATTCTATATAAACTGAGGTACAGCTTTGAAATTTTATATGGTTATGAATAGTCATATTATTAACCACTGTGGGAAACGTGAGCATTGTAAGTTGATTAGTTCTCCAGATATTAATTATTTTGTACATTTATTGTGCTAATTATTCAAGTTTTATAAAGGTCAGCCGCGTTAAAAAAAACAAAATAGTGTAACTTTTAGGTAATATTCTGTTGCACTATAACAATTGGAAGAAACCTACGGATCCGATTTTGAATTGCATTAATGAGGGCCAAGAAATTAATTTTTTTCCATATCCAAGTTTTTTTCTACAAAAAAATCGTATTTTTTCCAGTTTGAATTTTTTTTGCAGCCATACCAAAAGTGCAATCTAAAAAACGATCCGCAGGTTTATAGTCATTGCAATGAAGATAATAAATTCCCATTTTGAAAGCAATATCATAAGATTTATGACGCGAGTAACATTTTGAATGCCTGAAAAAGTGAATCAGAGAAAACAGCAATTTTCTAAAATGATGCACAATTTACAAGGTTTCAGCTTACCAATGACATTAGGATTGTCCTACAGCATAGGTGACACCCTCCTTCTTCTGTTTTGCAGCCTCCTCCTTCATTTCCGTCAGTTTCACCTTCCGTCGACATGCCTTTCACTTCTCCAATTATGACCGCGGACTTACATACTTCCTGCGACTGACACATCTTTCAAGTGTTTGTGCTGTGACATGAGATACTGAAGTTAGTCTTATTCCTGATTTCAACTCTGTTGTTGCACTACACCCCATGTTGAATTCTGCTACAGAATTACTAACAGCAATTTCAAGTATCTTCCGTGAAATAAAAATCTCCTTTGGTCACTTCCTCCAGATAACAGAACGCAGTGACTCATTCTGATTTTCAGTAGCACCACGGATGCATCTGGATAGTAGCTCATCTGATGCCAGCCTTTGATGAACAGGCATAATCTTGACAACTAAGGGTTCATAAAGTTCTACAGCCATTTTGTCATGACTCTGTGGTGTTTTACCAGCTGCGATACTTCGATTGTAGAAACACCAAGACTCAGAACCTTCAGGACACTTACTGTGCTGGGGCGTTTAAAGGACACACCGTGCATTTTAAAGCTACGCCAGGGCTTTAAAAATGGCGGAATTCGGATAAAAACACTGCTATATGATCCGCAGGGGATAGGGGTGTATTAATATGGAAAAAACCGAAAATCGACATTTTCCACAAATTTCACTAAAATTTCAGTCCCAGTGTCCCTTAATTTCATCAACGATCGCCATTTCACACACACAAATATATTCAGAGAAAAACAGGGTTATGGGCTAAGGTTTCAGCCCTATACGCACATACATGTCACACATTTAAATATTACTGGCTCTAATTTAATGAAAATTTCAGTAACAAAATTTACTGAATACAATGACACTTATTCCCAAACAACAAAATAACCCCTAGTGATCTGCTTTTAAATTCCTAACCAACAGAATTTACGAAACACCAATTAACCGAAGTCAATTAAATGTCAAATATAAGGCAACATCTTCCTGCTTTGACTGAGTTCATTAATAATGCAAATTTCTAATTTTAATGTGGGCGCCAGAACAAGTTTATAACAAATACCAAATCAAATTCTAACCTTGTTCAATATTTCTAACTTTAGGAACTCAGTGATTTTACTAATGCACATGGCGGTACAACATCGCCTCCATTTACTGAATGTACATGTCCGCTTGACCTGGCATCATTTCTCAACGAAATAAATATGAGATCAGCGAAGCAACAACAACAACAATCCCCACTTGGGCAGCCATTTTTGTTTTATGAACCCTTGCAAAGAAGCATATGAGACTCAGATTCGGGGCGTAACAGGTCATATTCGTAAGTTGCTGTCAGGGCGCTTCATAAACTTGCAGGGTAACATATAACAAAATAACATGCAGGAAAGAGTGAAGCCAGGGTTAAAAACAACTGAATTTAACAACAAATCACCATATTTACACTTAAACAATTAACAACAAAAACTCCCAACTGACTCCCGCTTAATAAAAATGCCAAAAACTTAGGCGTTATCTCTGGAGAGATTAATTACCTGGACCAAGTGTCCTTAAATAAAACGATACAAAAGTGACCATATAAGCGCGTACGCCGTTCTACATGCATCACGATGTGTACTTTGAATGCGTGATTCGTTATCATCCAGAATGACCCTTCAAACAACGAATCCGCATTTCCTAGAGCTAGACCGACACGAGGGAACACAACTACAATACATTAAATTAAACCGACACTTCCTAAATCTACTATAAACAAACACAAAATTTCCGTGTGAAATTGGACTTAAATTGCCGTAGCAACATTTACTGCCTAAAAACTTAGGACTTCTCACACAAATCAACACAAGTACATTAACACGTGACCAATAGAAAAATACTCAAATGACCGCTGTCAAAATTTACAAATACTCTACCACTACACCACACGGGTGTGACAAACAAAATTACATGAAATCGAGTCATCAACAAAGCAATAGGCAAACAGCCAACATTTACGTTAACCGCAATATTCTTATCCATACAAGGTACAACAATCCGTTACACACATGGCGAACTCCCCAATTAATTATGGCTTAAAATTAGCCATCACAATGAACAGGTTTGCTGCATGAAAGCTTACAGGGTTCAGTCGGACAAATAGGACTGCCTATCAAAATAAGTCACAGGCAAAACGGGCGGTTTGTGGAACTCTGCATGTCTGTCAACCCACGTGTCAAAAACCTCGACCTCCCAGAACATGGGGTCGAACCTCGAAGAAATGTGCCCCAAAGCACAATAATACATGTGTGTCAGAAAAACATATGGACAAGAATCAGCAGTCTCCCAAGAGCACTCTGTCTTTCCATCTAAAATACGACAGCAGCAAAAATATAAGGGCGGTAGGACAACTACCCCCTCCTCACGTAGAATCAACACACACTAGACACATCAACACACACTGAACCACACGTATGGGTTGTGACAGACCCTGAAATAAAAGACACAAATAATATCCACATGCTAGCGCCATCGTTCTATGCCGTGACTAGTCACCTGAAAAGGACTCAAGAAAAATCTATCAAATTAGAACGAAGGTGTTCTACAATTACTTTTAAGTTGGTGCACTCGGCTACCCTAACATGAATAATAACCTGTTCAGCAAAATGTTTTACAATCAATTCCTCCCATTCCTATTTCAAATATTAACGTTAATAAAGCACCATTTATCGAATGTAACGGGTTCCGCAATTGCAAGGATAAAAATCACGCACGCACGCCGCGTACATTACACATGACTCAAGAAAAAATCAAAATATCAACAAACACTTTGGCCACGCGCCAACGGACATTTAAACATATAGTGTCGGTACAAGAAAAACAGCTATAAAACAAGAAAGAAAAACATGACTATTTACAAAGTTCCCCGGCCAAATCTAACTACATAATTGAAATAATCCAATTTTAGTACATCACCGCTTCTGCATGTAGGACTAAGGACATCCTCCTCAACCCATTGCCCTATGGACAATTTAGCACTCCATAGTAGTCGTCTGCGTTGATTTCTTGAAGCTCATCCCAACTTCAAACCACGTGCTGATCATCTTGGTCTCGACTCCTTGGCAGAAAAGTTCAATGTTAAATATTTGCCTATCTATAATCGCTTGCAGGCTACTCAGTTCACCCACAATTGTCCTACTGCGATTAATAGCGAAGACTGGCCCTAATTATATCGCACATACGCACTATAAAAACACACATACAATACACACAATTTATACATAAAATATACATCTCGAGTCCGCGCCACTGGCTCGTTAACAAGTTCAAAATCCTGGCTGCACCAGCAGTCGCTATCTCGTCTGGTATTTCCGTCCCGTCTTGGACTTCGGTTCTGGTAAGCGCTAATTAGGGTGATACGATACTTCCCCCTTAAAGTTGAACTCGTCGTCTTTAAAAGAATGTTACAGTTTATCACGCGCTGGCGTGAAATATTTAGATCACACAATTTAGTTGATTTTAGAACAAAATGTATTATAGCTTTTAAAAATTCGATATTGCAAACGCTGCGACTTTAGCTCCCCAGAGCTCAGAAAATAAATTAGCTTCACTGATTTTAGAGCGTAAAAAACACATTTCGAACTGGCGTGGAGTATACCTCTGAAGGCTCCACAAGAATAGTACTTCGATAAATTCGAGCGTCAAAATCACACTTCAAACTGGCGTGGAGTATGCCTCTGAAGGCTCCACAAGAATAGACTTAGATAAATTCGAGCGTCAAAATCACACTTCAAACTGGCGTGGAGTATACCTCTGAAGGCTCCACAAGAATAGACTTAGATAAATTCGAGCGTCAAAATCACACTTCAAACTGGCGTGGAGTATACCTCTGAAGGCTCCACAAGAATAGACTTAGATTGGCGTCAGGCCAAACTATTTATGAGAAACTGACAAGGGCGGCGGAGTGGGGCGGAGTCGGATAAAAACTTCCAGAGTTTTTGTCTCACAAAGATGGGGCTAGTGTCATTCTTCTCCAAATAAATCCAACGTCTCAAATTACTCGAGCGGAGATTAATCCGTTCGGCGGTTCCCTAGATACACACTTCCGCGTGCTTTTTACTACTGACGCCGTCCACCTCGTGGTCACAGCTTGGTCTCTTGCGATTGGCTGATTCAATCGTAAGTTCGTTGAGAGGACCTCGTGATTCTTCCTTTATGTCTCCAATTTTGGTACAGTAGTTGCACAATTTGGCCTTGAACTCGACTAATTCTGGCCGTCCCCCAGGAATAGCTACCAACTCAGCTTCTGTTGCAATCATTACGAAATGCTGGCCTCCCTAATATCCAAGTCGACTTCCTTATGTGCTGCCTAGGCCGTAGTAATAATAATAATAAATATGAATACTTATTTATCGAAGATCAATAAGGGTTCAATATGTTTCACTGCTGTGAATCAGAATTTTCAGTTGGCATTTTGTGTTATTTCAACGCTATCATTGCGTGGCCCATACTACTCAAATTATTAACTCGTGTCAAGACAATCCTGATTCAAGGTTGAAACATTTCGAGTTGTGGTGGTGGTGGTTCCAGGAGAGGGCTTGCTGTTAGATTTTTAAAACATACATTAAAAAATACAATGGTGCTTTGCTATGCATTCCTTAAAGCCCAAATATTTTCACGTTAACGCTTATTTCTGGAGTTGTACAGGAGCGTTGCCATTTTTTCTTAAAAAGTTGTTCCTAAATGTTATCTCGAAAAATATTAAAGTGGCAGTCTAATCGGACAAAACATGTGGATAGACTACTAACGCCTTATCTAACAGGGCGATGTTAATAATTTAATTTCCATCAAAAGCTAATAGTGTGTATTTGAAGAGATTTTCCAATGAAAGTACTCTTTTTGTATAAATATTTGCGAGTTAAATTAACTAAATTTAATAAAACTATAAAATCACATGTCAGAAAGAAACTTCATTATTTCAAATATAATTAGTAAATAATGGAATGGAAAAATGCATGAAAGGGAATGGATATCTCCTTCTATATGAGGAAAACACACGACCACTTGCGCGTATTAGAAACTGTCAATGAAATTTCTTCCTAGGACCCGTTGTATTTTTGCATACAACTGGCATTATTGATTGTACTCAAATAAGAATGATTATCGAATTCAATGTCAACTACGTGTGCTGTTTCAACAATGCATATTCTAACTCTACTAAAGTATAGGATACTAACAAAATCACTTATTGCTGATTTTAATGAAAATGTTCGTATGTTAAGAAATTAAAGTAGGTGGTACGAGTGGACTTAAAGGCGGTAACTCCGCCTCTTATGTTAACAGCTGTTCCATTGCCTCTCATGTTATAATATAGCCAGTTGAAAGCTGGCAAACCTGTTCCAAACAGGTCCCACGGCAAAGGTCGCCAAACTTTCCTAAAATGTAGTCACTGTACAGAATATCTGACACTATCCTTCTTAAGAGACCAAACGTATAATACGGCAATACTGTATACCTTTGACGTTATGTTCTACTTCACCATTTTTATCAAACACCATTTTTATCAAAAACAAATTTGCTCATATTAATTCTATGTACATAGATTGACTAATTGTTTCTTTCTTTCTTACTTAATTTATTATTTATTTACTTATTTATTTATCAAATTATTTATTTATTACCCCTAAGAGACATTACAACATCATACACGATACGAGACTGCAAATTCGTGAAATTTGCAGCAGAGGACTGCTTTTGATAAACGCAGTAACACGTTTTCTTATCATTTGAATCAATTTTGTTAAACTATTTGACGCAATATAGAATAAACCACTTGCATTACTTAACTGCGTTTAAAACACGTGTTTATTGTACAAGGTCAATTAAAGCACGCAATAACTCTCAGTGCAGTCGCTATTTAACCTTACAGTCCAAAGAGCCCCTCAGAAAATGCATGGAAATACTTCGGACCACTTTCTAGTTATAAAATTTAAAGAGGTAGTTCAGTAAAATGCTATATATCCTACTTTTCTCTCCCATACAAGTTTCACGTTGTTTACATTCAGAACATAGTATTTATAATAATACAACAATAAAGTACGAGTCTGTGCTGGTCTTTCGAGCTGACGCCCGAAGCCAACTTGAGTGATTAATGATCAAGGCGTTACAAGCACTAAGCCATGGTAATTAACCAAACGAAGATAAAAATCCCATTACCAGACCACGATCGAACCTGGGACCTTCCGCACCAGAGTCAAGCACGTTATACACTTGACCACGAGGCCGTACCAAAAGACAGTGCTAATATCTGACTCATTTGATCAATTATTTTAATTGAAGCGTTATATTCATAGCTTGCCACGGTGGGTGAGTGGTTATAGTGTCGGACTACTAACCCCAAGATTGCAGGTTCGCTCCTGGCCATGGTAAGTGATTTTTTTGAAAGGCGACAAAAATCAAGACACTCATGTCATACGTTTTTGGCATGTTAAAGAACCCATTTGAATTCAGTAGGCCGTGTTCAATGGCAAAATTAATCTCGGGATTTTCCGCCATCACAAAGTTCCTCCATTCTCTACTTGAAAGCGCTGTAGTGTCAAGGAGTTTAGATATCTAACCTCCTTGACTTTCATAGCGTTCAAAGGAACGACGAAATTCGACATGCAAGCTACCCTCTGGGTGTCAATTAACAAAGCATGCACCAGACACCCGAGGCCATACGATATTATTATCTATATTTTTTGCAGTTTTTTTAAATTAGGTTGTCTAATAGCCTGCAGTATTGTGTGTTCATTTGTGATTAGTCTGCCTCGTTGCAAAAGTGCTGGCATTCTCGGCTGTCACCGTGGAGGCCCGGGTTCAATTCCCGGCTCTGCCAAGAAATTTAATTGTAGTCTGAGGGCTGGAACGGAGTGTATTCAGCCTCGAGAGACAACACTGAAAAGAGGCCGGTTAGATTCCTACCTCAGCCATCCTGGAAGTGGTTTTCTGTGGCTTCCCACTTCTACTCCAGGCAAATGCCGGGATGGTACCTAACTTAAAGCCACTGCCTATTTCTACCCAAATCCTACCTCAATTATAAGTACACACACTAGTACAGACATCACAGTGTCAAATTCTACACACACCCAAGTACAGGGCTACACGATCAGGATGTCACAAACCCCCTTAAAGAATCAACACAGGCATTTGTGTTTAAGGAAGTTTGGAGTTTTACGTGACCATAAATATCGTGATCATGAGCCAAGGGACCTCCTTTTCACGTGGAATCTGAACCACAGGACAAGGCATTACACTTTGAAAATCTCACATGCATTGACCGGGAATCAAACCAGGTCCACCGTAGTGAGAGGCCAACAGCTTGACCACTGCGCCACCACGCCCCATCCATTTGTGTTTAATCTAAGATTGGTGATGAGGCGGTCTTAAGTCGCTTGCTTGGAATAAAGGTAAGAAACCACGGAATATCACTTCTAGGATGGGTGAGGTGGGAATCGAACCCACTTTTTCACAGTTTTGCCTCACCAGGCTGAGTGTACCTTGTTCCAGCCCTCATACCAGAATTAAATTTCTTGGCAGAGGCGTGAATCGAACCCGGGCCTCTACGGTGGCAGCCAAGAATTCTAGCCACCACGGAACGAGGCGGACTAATCACTCCAGAATTAAATTTATTGGTGCTTTAAAGTGCTCATAAATACCGTGAAGTCTATATGCAGCAAGTTCTGGGACCTGAGATTTGAATCCCTGCGCTGACAGCTGCTATCCTGAGTGTGGTCATGCCTGTTTGTTTTCACTCTCTCTCCAGGCAAATGCACTATCCCGGTGCCTCTTTTCAAGTTCCGGGGATCCTACCCCATCTCCAACCGTGACAATTATAGCTACACACACTACTACAGTCCCTACAGACACTGTTTATCATTCAAATTTCACGCACACCTGACTACACGGGGCTGATGACCAAGGTCCCAAACCACTACAACGAATTGACAAGAACATCTCTATTCACCTCTCTGCATCTCGCCCAGCTAAGATTTAGGCCAAGAAGTCAGATTTAAAAAAAGTACTATGACACGCATAGGCTAGTCACGTATTAGTAAATTGTCGATTTCACAGTTGAATTGATTCATCCAACAATCGCTAGATGCCTCGCATTGATATCCTTGATCATTATACCGGATGAATCAGCTGCCCCTAAGAATATTGTTTTATACAGCCCAACTTACGTTATTGTCAGGAAGGTCGATATTTCTCTGCTGCATCCCGTATGTTACTCATGCACTGCAAGCATATCCTGCAAATGATACTGAACACTAATATTTTCCAACGAGAAATATCGACCTTCCTGACAACACGTGCTAGTTGGACTGCATAAAACATTATTAGGGGCAGCTGATTCACCCGGTATACTGTGGATCATCTTCTGTTATGACTCAACTGACCTACTTTAGTCACCGTGAGTGATGTTGTGACTGGAACACTGAATGTTGCAAGTCATTCATTTGCTGATATTATCAACAATGGGGAAGAAGACTGACCAGTCTGAACAGGCACGTCGTTAGTATTAAGGACATAACATTCATTAGTTCATAGTTAGAAATCACTTGCATTGGACGATTTAACTTCGGCAGTGAACATATAGGAAGCCCTGGGAAAGAACTCAAATTCGATTAAGTTATCAAACAGACACAAAAATGTCAGTCCGAAGAGTAATTTATGGACAGAAAAGACCATATTTGGAAAGAAAATTGAAGGAAACCGATAGATGGTTAATACGGTATTTAAGGAAACCGGAAAGTGTTTCAGACTGCGAAATCTTGGTATTATCATTATTGATTTTTAGTTTCTTTTTATTAAAGCCTGTTCTTTGTTTCTGCAAAGTTTCGTTTGTTGTAAGTTACATCAAAATAGTTCAACATTTAAAAAAATCAAACACTTACTAAAAATGTAAAACATCTCTGACATTTCAGGTACAATTTCTGAGAAAGTGTTTCCAAATAAGTTATGAGCTTGTGATTTTTGCAAAAGTGTGAAATATCAAAAACACATACAGCTCTCAAACATTAAAAAAAGCAATAATGGAATGAAAAATCCGTTCGAAAAGAGATCGATACCTCTTTTGGTAAGAGGAGAGCCTACAACCGCTTGCACATGATTATATATTGGAATATTGTTAAAAGAGATTTTCCTTGAGCCCGATGTATTTTTGCAAGCAGCAGGCTTTATTGGTTGTAACTGTTATCCGCACTCAAAATGCAAATAAATAAAAAATATACGGGCCTTACAGTAGTCGCATATGATGTGTAACATGTGACATGTTATCCTACTATGTATGTCCTGGGAGCGCAAATCCCTTTTTGACAGTGAACTCTGTTGGTCATTGAAATAACTACTTGTAAAACTCCAGTGCCAAATCCTGACCGTATTAAATCATAATTGTTATTTTCTAAGACGTTGTATCTTAAACGATTGATAACATATTGTGCATTTTGCAATGGAAAATTAAAAGTTTATATTGTAATATTATAGTGCAGAAGTGGCTTTAAAAAAGCTGAGCCGTCTCGGTTGCAGACAAGAAGGCAGCTCATCTCTCGTTCTGAACTATATTTCACTAATTTGAGTAAGTTGCATGCAATATAGCCTACAGATATAAAAATAATAGGAGCTTTGTATGAAATGAACTTTGCTTGAAATATACTCCAGTGAAGAAATCGTTTAGTCAAAAGTCATTATTGGCTAAGACATGTAGCCTATCCTAATCGATAGATATCATTCATTTTGGGAGGACATAATTAGGTCTGTGGTTACAGCGTTGGTCTCTCAACTGGTCGGCTGCGTTCTAATCCTAAGAGAGTTGTATTTTTTGCTTGATTTTTTATATTTATTGTTTTTTTAGTACTGAGGCGTTATACAATTGAGCGTTATATTGTGCATTCTGCAGTGAAAATATATATTTAATTAAAACAAAGTTCTCCAATGGATTTGCAGTAGTGACATCTACCTTCAACTAGTTGAACTACGGTATGCACAGAGCGCAGATCGCATCCAGTCTGCCGTGGCCATAGACCATACATTAAATAAGAATACAGCAAAAGTATGAAGATCGTAATTGTTTTCATAAAATATGATATAATGAATATTTTCACACCAAAGAACGACAACTTGAAGTTGATTTATTGTGGGAATATCTTAAATGGGGTCTCCAAACCTTGAACTAAACTGTATGCGATATACATTCCCCATAGCCGCATGGCCTACAGTACGTCGTTGTACCGATCTCCGCCACCACGGACGCTCATTGTTTCCATCCCGTGCACTTCCGTCCCATCCATTTCCGTCCCATTTCCAAAATCACTCCCACAAAAATGTCCAGCTACCGAGTGCCACAAAAATATCCAGATACCGAGTGGAAAGATGTTACACATCAAAAATGGAAATCTTTGATTTCTAAGAAATTAGCCATTTTACTCAACATTGCATATTTAATGTTCATGACTTTAGTAATTCATTCAAACCATTATTCTTAGTTCAAGCCTTTTATGAACGCTGGTGTCAATTTACAGCCCTAGTTTTCCTTAACGTCTCAATGTGTAATGTGAAAATTTCGTCAATTTATAGATCTGACATGAAAACAAGAAGTTCCGTGAAGAACTATAAAGCCTACTTTTCATGCCAATGATTATTCTACAGAATATGAACCTATCTAGAATAATGACGAAATTAAGTTGGTAATATCGAAATATCTAATTAGTTCAAAATATACCTGGTATAATGTAGCCTAATAGAGCACTACAGTTGGCAGCCCTGGTGACTGAATATATTCTTAGTTCCGTCTCTTAAGGTACAGAATAAAAAATTTGGTGAAGTCCAATGGACGTTACATGCAGTTAGACACTGGATCTATCAGCACGCGTAAAAGCATGTTGCCAACAATACCATGCGTGTGCTGGTCAGAAATAATCTGAAATATTATGATATCTTGTTGTGCCAATTTTGGATGAAATCCATTTGTTAGTATAGTAGTTACATGTATTTTAAAATTGGACATATCAGCAGGCATAGAATCATGTTGGCAGCACTGCCTTGTATTAATTACTCCAAATTAATCTAGAATGTCAGGTGCTATACGTGTGCAAAGTATAGAGCTGTTGGCATGCATACTTTCTGATATATTGATGTTAGGGAAAAACAAGTAGTTCCGTGAAGAACTATACAGCCTATTTTCATATATCCTACTTATGTTAACTGCCACAATCAACATACAAAATTTCAGTTTAATTGCTGTAACAGATTCGTAGATATTGAGAACCGTCTAAATATTTCAGATGGTCGCCAGGTTGGATTTTTATTTTTGTTCTATTACATTAAGATTATTGTGTACGTGTGGTATTCAAACTTCAATCGCATGATTAGACAACAAGAAGTAAAAACGAGATTTTAAAATTACGCACAGCAGCCATCTTGTGATAATGCAAACCATTGAAATAAATTAGATGCCAGTGGATCAACATTTGTATAAGCATTTAACGTGCAACGTTTCACGGCACTCGGGTAGTTAATTCGCGAGAAACGTCTATTTAAATATTTATACTTCGCGTCGCCGCCATGTTGGATTTGTGCTCACCAGGTTCCTGAAAGTCCTATAGGTGAACATATGTTCATAGTCTCTATGATCATTAAAAAATTCAGTTTGGTTGCTGTAAAAGATTCATAGATATTGAGAACCGTCTAAATATTTCGGGAGCTCACCATTTAGGACTGTTATGTGTATAGGCCATAGAGTTATGTACCATTCAAGGACAATTATTGCCTAGGTTCATTATTCAAACTTTCACTTCGATCGCATGATTACGACACAAGAAATTAAAACTTAATTTTAAAATTTCGCACAGCCGCCATCTTGAGGTTATGTAAGCAATTGAATTAAATTAGATAGCAGTGCATTACAATCTGCAAAATCAATTACTGCGCTCAGAGAGTTAAATCACGAGAAAAGTCTATTAAAATATTTTAAATTCGCTTGGTCGCCATGTTCGTTTCGTACTGTACAGGTTTATGAAATATACATAGGTATACCTGTATCAGTACCCTTTATCACCGTACAAAATTGCAGGGTGATATCTGTAATAGTTTCGGAGATATAGAATGTCAGTGAAATATTTCGCACAGCCGCCATTTTGAGGTTATGTAAACAATTGAACTAAATTAGACTCCAGTGCATTACAATGTGTATAAACATTTGCTGTACCAAGTTTCATTACATTTGGATAGTTAAATCGCGAGAAAAGTCTATTTAAATATCTCAACTTCGCTTGGCCGCCATGTTGGTTTTGTAGTCACCAGGTTTTTGAAAGTCTCATAGGTGAACTTCTAGTAGTGCCCTTTATCACCGTACACAATTTCAGGGCGATATCGGTAATAGTTTCGGAGATATTGAATGCTAGTGAAATATTTCGCACAGCCGCCATGTTGGATTGGAGAGACGTAACAAAATTTGAAGGGCACGGTCGAGGTCGCCGGGAATAGTGCTATGAACTTCCCGAGTTTCATTGAAATCGCTCCAGCCGTTTCGATTTTATTAGGGGGGGGGGGGACACACACACGAATCACACACACGCACACACACACACAAACACACACACACACACACACACACACGGACAAAAGGTGATCTCATAAGCCTATTTTTTCAAAATTGAAAATAGGCTAAAAATATAGACAGCATTAATTAACAGTTGGCAGCCCTGATTGCTCTTAACAGTACTTATAGTCATATCTGTTATGGTACACATAGCACATACGAAATTTGGTTGAGATCCAGCTGATAGTATAGAAGTTACATGTATTTAAAAATTGGTACTATCAGCAGGCTTATAATCATGTTGGTAGAACTGACGTATATAAGTTACTCCAAATTAATCTAAAATGTCAGAATATACGTGTGCATAGTTTAAAGCTGTTGGCTCGCCTACTTTCTGATATATTGGTATTTGGATAAAAAAATAGCGAGAACAATTATTAACAGTTGGCAGCCCTGGTGGCTCTTAAGAATATGCTCAGTCATACCTGTTTATGTAAAGATATTACATACAAAATTTGGTTCAAATCCAATTGATAGTGTAGGAGTTATATGCATTTAAACATTGGACCTATCAGAAGGCTTAAAATTATTTTGGCAACACTGTCATGGTTGACCTCCTGGAAATTAAACTGAAATAGTCTTATCTACATGTGTGCCAATTTTGGAATAGCTCCCATGCATACCTTGCAAGATATCCAACATGGAGCTCAAATTTCTAGTGCGTTTCTTCAGCAGTTGGTAGCACTGACATCATTTTCAAATATGGACGTGAGATATTCCGGTGCACATCTTTACTCATACTAAATTTGGTTTTGATTGCTGCAGCCGTTTAGAAGTTGATAGGGGGACACACACACACACAGCCAGACAGACAGACATACAGACAGACACACATTTTCCCGGATCGATCTCATAAGACTACTTTTTCCTCATTTTTGCAAAATGTGAAAAGTAGGCTAATAATGCTTACACCCCTTTTGTTGGTGTGTGCTTTTATTCATGTGAAAACACAAGGGCATAACATTTTAACATCCATTGGCACACTCACAAGTGTATGTTCCTACTCTGGGATGCTATCACTGCCCCAATGTTTTGGGACATGCTCCTAATGAAGATGTTTATATTATCTTGACGTACACACTCCCATTTCACACATCGCATATTCTCAAGTACATTTTGAGATTCTAGGGAACACCTTAGGGTGCATTCCATGGCATGATGTCCCGAATATGTGCACTAAGGTAGCGAGCTGGCCACACAAACGGAAAAATTAGTGAAGTCATGAACAATGATGAGTAGAATGAAAATATTCTCAAGAAGGTGTGTGTTAAGTTTTGTTTTCTCGTCAGTGTAGAAACATATTGCTTTGAATCGATATTACAAAACTGATTGAGGCGTTCTTGAACCCATAACACACAAATGAGAGATGTTCACTTGATAACAACCAAACTAGAGTATTTAAGATGAAGTGCAACAAATTAGAGACATTTCAGTATTAGTGTAGCCAAAAGCACAATAAAGGACAATCGACAACAACATTGTTTTATCAAAATTTGTGGATTTTCTCCGGCACATTTACCATTACAGGTCACAGAACAAAGAAATGTTACATTATCTAATACTTTCATTACATCGAGTGTCCATCTTCGTGGCTACCTTTATTGTTCTGAAGGATACGGGATTGATTTCCAGCTGGGTTGAGAGGATTTAGACGACGTATGATTAATTCCAATGGCTCGAAAACTAGGTGTTTGTGACAAATTTCATTTAATTCTCAACACGATGTAAAAGTCACTCGGAGATTTCAACTTCAAAGCCTCTCGAAGGTCACATGATATTTCAATAGATTAAGTCGAGGGATCTTGACTTTTTACTTGCCCTTAAGCGAACGAAAACATCAACGTGCTTAACTGTGAACTAGGAAGGTAGCAGCTGCGTGCAATAAAAGACATTAACCCTGCCCATCGAATTGTAATGTCAGCCCACGGATGTCCAATTGCAGGATAAATATCAGCATCATAACTCACTGAAATACTCTGATTGGTCATAGAGTCTTCTAAATAAAGATCAACCTACATCAACCTAAAATCCGCAGACAGTCTGAGTAAATTAAAAGGGATAACTAAGTAGCGCCACTTACTGTGTTCCTCGCTATTTAAAGAAGCACAAAAAAGTGTGAGTCAGTCCATTAAAGTACGTTCCTATAAAAACTCCTCTGCGGATTAGCTCAGCGAATGTTGTAGGCTACACATGCAACAGTTCTCGAGCGACAGTCCTATTGACTGGGCCATGAGTGAGGACACAGTGGCGTGTCTGGCCATCAAATATAGGGGGGACACCTATCAGCTAGTGGCAAATCGTGGGTCTGACATCAGCCGTCCTACGTAGGGGTGGAAAATACTGTATCTGACTTGACTGGACTTGGATTGTGACGGGTGCCTCGGAACCCACTGGGTTTCTCTCTTACAAATCCCTGTCATTCAGCACAAAGGCATATGTAGAGTTAATTTATCCAAATTTCCGCGATGGCGTGACTTAATGACAATCCTTGCTTCCGTAGTACAGTGTTATATACTATACCACGTGAATCAAATGCCCTAATAGGCTAATATCGTTTTAGGCAGCCCATCTAGCGTTGTTATCAGGAAGGTCGATATTTCTCTGCTTGTATCCCGTATGGTACTAATGCAGGGCAAGCACAGCCTGAAAACGATACTGAACTCTATTATTTATCTCTCGATGTGACTACAGACTAATACGAAGGAAAAATAGTAGTGTTCAGTATCGTTTGCGAAATATGCTTGCAGTGCATTAGTACCATACGGAATGCAAGGAGAGAAATATCGACTTTCCTGACAGCACGCTTAGTTGGGCTGCATAAACAATATTATTAGGGGCAGCTGATTCATCTGATATTATAATATTCTAACAATATTATATCCTGTAGATTCTTTGATAACCTGGACTTCTTTTCTTTCGCTTTACATTAAGTATCAGAGTATAAATCAGTATTGGTATTGTCCACTCTGCCCTGTGACTATTCCATTCATAAGTTTCACTTTCGATTTGGACCAATGACAAGCAAAGAATTGATAATACAATTCAATTATTGCGCTCTATTTTCATAACAAAGCAACATGACTTTTGTAGCTGAGCTCTTAACATACCTTACTTTTTGCTGTCCATACCGCTTATCGTCGTTCTTCTGGTCACAAAATCACCAACAAAGGATCGGCAGCTTTATGCTCTATTCTAGTGATTTCTTTATAAATGTACGTCAACAACGCATTTCGTCGTTCTCTTATTGGCAAAGACAATACACATAGATCGTTTGTTTCTCTTTACAGTTTACGCCACACTTTTGGTCGGTCAGCCCCGTTTGCGCAAACGTATAGAGGACAGTCGACGCGTTGTTTTCCGCGCAATTGACAACTTGCGTATCAGGTGCACATGCCCGAGACTCGCCGAATATTCTCTGTATGAATGAGCAACCGGGACTGACCGGTCTAAAACTGTGGCGGGAACTGTACATTAAAAGCACGGTAATGGCGAATAGAATTTCCCCATGAGAGTTTAAAGGGTTGCCTTAACCATTTATTAAAGTTTATTTGTTAAATAGTCACTATAATCTGAAATTCTACAGAAAATTCAAAAGTACTCGTTACATTACATCTTACGACCGTTCAAGTTGACTTGATAATCTTTACGCCATGGAGGGTCTAGGCCTATGCTATTCCTTGCTATACGGCATTAACGAATCAAACATTCCCGATAACTGCTGAAACTTGGATCCCGAATTCTCGGGCCGTGGCGTAGAGGATGTTGTTGTTTCATTTGAGGTGCTTTTAATGATAACATGTACTATTGTGGTGTCTGTATTTGTAATTTAGGCGTGGCTTGGGAAGGAGGCGGCCTTGGCCTTAAGTTAGGAATTATCCCAGCATTTGCTGGAGTAGAAGTGAGAAACCACGGAAAACCAATTCCAGGATGGCTGAGTTAGGAATCTAACCCACTTCTTCTCAGTTTTGCCACAATAGACTGAGTGTACCCCTATTCAGCCCTCGGAGCAGAATTGAATTTCTTGTCATAGCCGGGAATCGAATCCGGACCTCCGGGGTGACAGCCAAGAATGCTAGTCGCTACACCAGAAGTAGAGGAGCCCAAGCTTGGGGGATTACTATGCTCAGGACTTGCAATATGATACTATAATTATCATTAGTACTGTTTAAAAGGCCTTGAAGTAATTTCCAGCGTTGCCATACTAACAATTAATTGATAACCTTGCACTCGGTAAGGACAGAAGAGCGTGAATAGGTCAAAAATTTCAAGATTTTTTCTTTTAGTCCTATTTTGAAGAGCGCTCCTTCCTGAACAAGAATATGTATAATTTATATGTAGGCATATTTCTATTTGAATTCGGAGAGATATTACGAGTAATGTGTAACCTTGTTTTTGTCACACCCCCTTTTTAAATGTAACTACTGTCACACCTAGTCAATCAATTGTGTGTGTTTCTTATGGTTTCATGTAAAATAGGCTACTTGATTTGAATTGTCTGGAACGTGTTTCATAAATTGTGGTGTTTGAAAAGTGTAGCCTAAACATGCCCATAATTAAGAAGTTTAATAGAAAACAATACCATCGATGTAATAGATACTGATCCAGGCCAGAGATAGCGAATTCGATTATTCCACTTAGTACTTGGGAGGGGAATCGAACTCCGACATTCAAGGGCGCTGCGGATGACTTTTCGCATATCCGAAGTAAGAAACGTATTCATACAATTTATATCGACGCAATGCCGTGCAGATCTGGGTTATACGTAGCAAATTCGAATTTATGACTTAGTAGGCTACCTGGGAGGGGAATCGAACTCTCGACCCTCAAGGGCGCTACGGATGACTTTTCGCATATCCGAAGTAAGAAACGTTTTCATACAATTTATATCGACTCAAAGCTGTGCAGATCCGGGTTATACGTAGCAAATTCGAATTTATGACTAAGTAGGCTACCTGGGAGGGGAATCGAACTCTCAACCCTCAACGGCCCTAGGGACGACTTTTCGCATATCTGAAGTAAGAAACGTTTTCATACAATTTATATCGACGCAATTCCGTGCAGATCCGGGTAATACGTAGCAAATTCGAATTTATGACTTAGTACCTGGGAGGAGAATCGAACTCTCGACCCTCAAGGGAGGTACGGGTGACTTTTCGCATATCCGAAGTAAGAAACGTTTTCATAAAATTTATATCAACGCAATACCGTATCATTCCGGGTCATTCATCGCAAATTCGAATTTCTGACCTGGTACCTGTGAGGGGAATCGAACCCTCGACCCTCAAGGGTTTAGGTGTGGGTGCAAAAATAATAGCATATTCGTGACCTGCACCCTCGATTTACCCATAATTGATGTAAAAAATCACATTTCGATAAAAATAAAAAAAAGATCCGTACCATCTAAACTCCATAAGTGCCGAAGAATGGAATGTTCTAATACATGGGTGTGTGAAACACAAACTTTAACTGAAGTTTTCTCAAGACGCTTTTTTTTTCACATTTAGGTACACATAGCTCCTAAACTATTTTAGCTAGAGATATGAAATTTTGCACACTCATTTGTGACTATACTGTGGCACTGAAACTCGAGAATGTTTAATGTAGCTTTTTAATTGTGCTATTTATAAAACATTATATGATGCTAAAAATCATATATTTTGTGTTCAAAAGTTCAATTTATCAAATGTAAAAATTCTAGAGTTTCATATAGCTATGAATGTATTTAATGTGTGGGGAAAAAAAATTGGATGCAGTGGTATGAATACTTTAGAAGGAACATGTATCAACATAATTACATGATTTAATATGATCTTGAAAAATACACAATTTTAAAAAAATCCTTAGAGAAAATGGGTAGTCTAATTCTAATAGAATTCAATTCAATGGGATCAACAGGCCTTGGACTCAACATGGTAAAGGTTTTGCATTTCTGCCTGTAATAATATGGCAGACACAGCGAGAAACGTTATGGTAGGTTTTTGTATTATTTCATGGTGCGCTCAGAACCTTCTGTCCTTGGGGGATGACTATGTTCCGGACTTGCAATATGATACTATAATTATCATTAGTACTGTTTAAAAGGCCTTGAAGTAATTTCCAGCGTTGCCATACTAACAATTAATTGATAACCTTGTACTCGGTTAATACGTATTCACAAATTGATGTATCATACGGAAATTATAAGACAATACCTGGTATTGTGCATATGTTACTGTGGGGAGGGGGCATCACAAGGATAGTAATATATGCATAATAAATATTACATGATATTTATTTCCAAATTTGTTATTTATGATTGGCCATAATGAAAAGTTATCAATTAATGGTTAGTATTGTTCCAATAAATGGGACCATGAGAATCATTACCCATACACCCTCAGTTAATATTGCACCTCAAGATCTAAAAATAAAAAGAAGACCCAGAAATACAAAGTATATTCTGTATTGGTTAATGCAACATTCAATAGTATAGCAGTATAAACAATAATTATAGCGTAATATAAAATAACTTGTTAAATCTAAATGCAGACCAGTAGTCCTGATATTCAACTAATGCATTAAAACCAAAATCTACTAAGAATACGATATGATATTATTATGAACTCTTAATACCTTAGGTACCAAGTTGCTAGCATCAGAATGACACACAACGCGTGTGGAGTTGGGTATGGCCAGGATATGCAAAACTTGGCGGTAAGAAATATAAAGAAGGGTTTGACAACGTATGTGCCAACAAAATATACTTTTGCACGGGATTAATTGATCCCGAGTCACCCCTGGAAGACATCGCCACAAACGTGCAGACAGATACAATAATCTGGATAGCTACTGAATGCTACTGGGGGAAGGGGGCGATAACCTAGATGTTAGCTTGCCACGGTGGGTGAGTGGTTAACGTGCCGGACTACCAACCCCAAGCTTGCAGGTTCGCCCCTGGCCGTGGTAAGTGATTTTTGAAAGGCGACAAAAATCACGACATGGATGTCATACATTGTTGGTATGTTAAAGAACCCATTTGAATTCAGTAGGCCGTGTTCAATGGCAAAATTAATCTCGGGATTTTCCGCCAACACAAAGTTCCTCCATTCTCTACTAGAAAGCGCTGTAGTGTCAAGGAGGTTAGAAAAATCTAACCTCCTTGACTTTCATAGCGTTCAAAGGAACGACGAAATTCGACATGCAAGCTACCCTCTGGGTGCCAATTAACAAAAGCTTGCACCCGGCACCGAGGCCATACGATATTATTATTACCTAGATGTTAAGCCCCTTTAAAACAAAAATTATCATCATGATGAATGTTACGGTAGAATGTATTTAGAGCAATAAATGGAAATTCACTCTAGGCTATATGTAACATTTGAACTGAGATTGAGAAGGCAAGTAACGTTACCTCTATCACCATGGAGTTGAAGAAGTCTGTGCACCAGAAGATGACCGAGCCCGCCAAGGCGAATAGGAACACAGCCAGTAGTACGATCACACCTGGAACATGACAGAGACCTCATTGTTTATGGGAACATAATATATGGCCTACATTTTAATGGTTAACCAAGGTTTATATGACTAGGGAAAATAATTCTAGTCCATGCCTATTTTTTTTGCTATGCTCCAGATGCATACTATTCAGATATGTTTGCTTGACATACAGACTATACAACAAAAGTTTGGTGCTTTTCAGTCGGTCAACACGAATGTACCCAAAAGAGTTGGGTTATACCCTAATCCTGAAAAAAATTACATGAGATTAATAAATACACTAGGATGACCAGTTTCGATCGTCAAGCGATCATCATCAGATCCAATATACTTAGGCTATAAAATCTATGTTTGAAAATACGGGTGAAACTATTTATAATATGCACACTTGTTTAGTTCCAGTATTGGTAATGCAACTCGTCATCTTGGCATATTGTAGATATTTTCACCCGTATTTTCAAACATAGATTTTATAGCCTAAGTATAATGGATCTGATGATGATCTCTTGACGATCGAAACTGGTCACCCTAGTGTATTTATTAATCTCATGTAAATTTTTTCAGGATTAGGGAATAACCCAACTCTTTTGGGTACATTCGTGTTGACCGACTGAAAAGCACCAAACTTTTGTTTACTAAGGCAACACTGAAAGATGGCTTCAAACCTCGTAACAGCTATACAAGATCCATCGAACGAAACCCCATAGGAATAAGTATGCCTAAAAAATCCATAAAGAGCTATACATGTCAAAAACTCTATTTCCAAACGGAAAGCGTCATCTAGTCGTCTGACACAGTGTACATTCACAGGAAGGATCTCTTAATGAATGAGTTAGTTAAGTAATTATATTATTGTGTGAAGCAGAAGAAATCCCCAACCACGCGAGCTTCTAAAAAATCTACTATGACACAAAATAGAGGGTAACACTGTTTCACATAACACAGATTTAGATATTTTAGACACGATATAGCATAAAACGGTTGGTAGCATATTCGTATCTATGTCTACATTTGACGCAATTTGGTTATAATAACGTTTTCATAATGCAGTAGAATTCCGATTGTCCGTAGCCTATTTGATTATCCGGTCTCGTTTGTTATCCGGACGTCCTTCTGTTTTAACATTAAGGGACTTTGAAGTGCTATGACACATTATACAATACTGTACTGTATTGAAATGTTGTTTATGTTCGACCATGCCAAAATATAAATATTATATGCCAGAAAACTGCATCTGAAAGAGGCTCATTATAGTTGAAGTTTCATTATGATACGGGGCGTGGTGGCGCAGCGGTCAAGCTGTTGGTCTCTCACCAAGGTGGACCAGGTTCGATTCCCAGTCAATGCATGTGAGATTTTCGAAGTGATATGCCATGTCCTGTGGTTCGGATTCCACGTAAAAAGGAGGTCTCGTAGCTCATGATCGCATGATTAACAGCCACGTAAAACTAAAAGCTTCCTTCCTTCCTTCCTTCCTTCATTATGATGCAGGTTCTCCACCAATCAGAGCTCAAGGTTTCCATTACGATACAGCTGGTTGACCAATTAGGTAAGGATAGCATCGCACCTGCGCTCAACGCACTCAGAATCAAACATGTCGGACATGAATTACACGATTTGAAAGTTGACAATGTAAACAGTATCATAGTTACCATCCCAAACACAAAGGCAAAATCAGCACGAACCTTCACGGTAACAGGAAAATACTATGAAATATGCAAGAAAGTTATGAATCTACGTCCAGAAGTTTGCAACACTCCCTAGTTCTTTATAAATTACCGACATGGAAAGTGCACCGCACAAAATGCTGGCATAAATAAACTGGGGAATGTGGGAAAATAAATAGCACTGTACCTTAATCTCCCCAACTCCAATTTCTACAGAAGGCATTGCTTTCGTAGGAGTTCGGCGACAATTTTAGCAAATGCTGGTGGTGATATAACCACACTAAAATGTCATGGAGGCTAGAAGTCCACTACTGTGGCCGAAGGATTCATTGAAGAATCAATCCAAAATAGAATTGAAGTTTCCAACACAATATTAAACTCAGTAGAAAAACAAAACACACATATTAACATCAATCCACCTTCTACTTCCAATATTCCACAACTACTCGGTATATTCCCGCAAATTCACTTACCCAATATGGTTATCTTATGTGAAACTTTTCCGCTATAATTTGAAGAATGGCAAGTTGATAATACGTTAAATTTTCTTTCTAAGCCGTTTGTAACAGCCTTTTGTTTGTTATTTGCGAATGATATTTGGAATACATAACAAAATGATTCCACATAGTACATGAGCGCTATCTGTTGTTATTAGTTCAGGATATCCCTATTGTACAGTAAGCAATGTTTCATAGCTTTAGAAACATGACATTGACAAGGTCTTTTAATCCTAAACTGGGAACCCAGCGCATGCGCTCTGTTCATTTAACCTACTTAATAAAATTCCGTTTTGATCGAAACCCCTTTCACCAAAAGCATACTATACGTCTGGGGCGTATTCTTAGGGCTACCGGGGCTTCCGGCGGTAGCCCCAGAAAATTACATTAAAAATAAATAACACTTTATTACAGTTTCAACAAAGCATTCAAACAATTGTGAATTTCATGCACATTCTTCTTTATCGAAAGAAATAATGGTTAGTGGGTAGTCAACGCGGCAACGCGCTGACCAAGAAAGCGGCAGCCTTACGCCGCTCTCCCCATCTCTCCGCACCCCCATTGTTCCGTGGAGGCACAGCGCTCTTAGCGAACGAGTTGCCGCTACAGCCAGCGGTTTCCTTGAAGTTAAAAGCGTTTAAAGGAACAAATAGCCTACAATAAATATACGTCATCCCGTGCATAGTTTTGAATATGTTTTAGAAGTTGTAGTATTTTCGATGTGTGATTTATTTAAGTGTGTATGCTGAAGAATCTTCATGTAGTGTTTTGTTTTAACAGTGCCAGTTGTGAATTTGTAAGAAGATTAAGGAACAAACACCTGCGGGGCTTTAAATCCCAATGACTGTATAATAGAGAGTTTGTTAGAAGTTTCTTTCAGCCGTCGTCCATTCAGTGAGAAAGTTCATATTATACATATGACAAGGCCTACACCTGAACTGCAATTGTGTGCCAATGTATACACGTCATTTCACATCATCATATGCTAGGAGGAATAGGTTATATAGCAGTTCTAAACTGTCTAGTTAAGGTATGGTCAAAGGAAGGGTTTTTAAATATGAACTTTTTATGCACGGCAGTTCAAAAGCATGTCTGGTGTAATATTACGCTCAGTGGTAGCCCAGATCTTCAGACCAGTATACGCCACTGCTATACGTAAGGAAGTATTTGTTAAAATTCTGCAATGCTCCGTCCTCCTGATCTAACGGCACCACTGCTCCTACTCTGGCCACAGCATGCGCCACTCCAATCCCCGCACATCTCGGCCTCAGCTTGCGTGTGGCGATGCGGTAGAGGCCACTGCTCCATGAGGTACGAGCACAATAACAACTCCATTCATCACCAGCCGCTTGCTGAAAGTGAAAGCACACGTCTCTTCGTGTAGAACAGAAACGAGTTGTGGGCACTCATTCGTATTCTTCAAGCAGGCACGGCAGGATTTGGTCACTTTCTCAGCATTAGCATAGAGTGACACATCGTGTTAAAATAGCTCCTCATTACGATAACATCTGTGATCTTGTGTCTGGCGATTGATCTCAAAGGATGAGATGGGTATGTTGAGAATTGTTCATCAGTACGTACCGCGGCAATCGCTAATCAACAAATCCGTATTTCCCTATTTCTTCTCTATCCATTATAACGTTTGTTATCCTTATGTCTACAAAGTTAGGTAAAAGGTGCAATGAATTTATATGTAGCAGAATATTTTATGACATAATAGTACATTATGCAACGAGCCTATAATGGCAATAATTAAGACACGAGTATGTTTATAAAACGAGCGTAGCGAGTTTTATAATTTCCATACGAGTGTCTTAATTACCATTATAAGCGAGTTGCATACGACTGTTTATGCTCGACGATAATTAAAACTATTTTATGTTTGAACATAAATATTCATAAATATCAGTCGATATTTCACCAGTTTTGTGTACTGAACAGAGCGCATAGGACGCAGAGAATACCTTGTATTTGACCATGGACTTCAGGAATACCTCACTATGACACTCGCCACGCAGAGAAATTTAAAATTAGGGGCCATGGAAGTGAGCGCAGGTGCGATGCTATCCTCACCTAATTGGTCACACAACTGTTTCTTGAGCTCTGATTGGTGGGAGAAACTGTATCATACTGAAAACTTGTAATATAATGAGCCTCATTATAGTACAGTTTTCTGACATATAATATTTACATTTCGCCAGGGTCGAACATAAAATAGGGGTAAATACAGCTTACCCAGTCAAAATAAACCCGTATAAAATGCATATTCGCATTTTGCCAAGCTCACTTACAGGTTAAATTTACAGAAATTATTTGAAACAAGAAGTTCCGTGACGAAATAAAAGAGCCTACTTTTCTTAAAATTTAAGATTCATGCCAATGCATAATCTATATGGACCTATCTAGTATAATGACGAAATTAAGTTGGTAATATCGAAATTTATAGTTATTTCGAAAAATACCTGGAGTAATGTAGCCTAATAGAACACTACAGTAGGCAGCCCTGGTGACTGAATATATTCTTAGTTCCATCATCTTAATGAACAGAATACAAAATTTGGTTGAAGTCCAATGGATAGCATGAACGTTACATGCAGTTACACATTGGATCTATCAGCTCGCGTAAAATCATGTTGGCAACAATGTCAACAATGTGTTGGTCAGAAATAATCTGAAATATTATGATCTCTTGTTGTGCCAATTTTGGATGAAATCAATTTGATAGTATATAAGTTTCATGTATTTTAAAATTGGACCTATCAGCAGGCTTAGAATCATGTTGGCAGCACTGACGTATATTAGTTACTCCAAATTAATCTAGAATGCCAGGTACTATACGTGTGCAAAGTTTAGAGCTGTTGGCTTCCATACTTTCTGATATATTGATATTAGGGTAAGAAAATAGAGTCAGCATTTATTAACAGTTGGCAGCCCTGGTTGCTCCTAAGGATACGAATAGTCATATCTGCTATGTTACACAAAGCACATACGTAATTTGCTCGAAATACAATTGATAGTATAGAAGTTACATGTATTTAGAAATTGGTCCTATCAGCAGGCTTAGAATCATGATGGTAGCACTGACTATTAGTTACTTCAAATTAATCTAGAATATCAGGTACTATACGTGTGCATAGTTTAAAGCTGTTGGCTTGCATACTTTATGATATATTGATATTTGGATAAAACATAGAGATAGCATTTATTAACAGTTGGCAGCTCTGGTGGCTTTTAAGAATACGCTCAGTCATATATGTTTATGTACACATTGCACATACGAAATTTGGTTGAAATCCAATTGATAGTGTAGAAGTTACATGCATTTGAAAATTGAACCTATCAGTAGACTTAGAATCATTTTGGTGGCACTGTCATGTATGGCCTCCTGGAAATTAAACAGAAATATTAGTATCTATATGTGTGCCAATTTTTGAATAGCTCCCGTGCATACCTTCCAAGATATCCAATATGGAGCTCAAATTGCAATTGCGGTTTTTCAGCAGTTGGTAGCATGGACATCATTTTCAAATATGCGCTTGAGATATTCAGGTATAGATCTTTACTCATACCAAATTTGGTTTTGATTGCTGTAACCGTTTAGGAGTTGATAGTGGGGGACACACAGACAGACAGACATACATACAGACAGAAGGACAGACAGACAGACAGACAGACAAACATTTTCCCGGATCGATCTCATCAGTCTACTTTTTCCTCATTTTTTCAAAATGTGAAAAGTAGGCTAAAAAAACAGTGATAGTCAGTCTGAAAGACTAGACTTAATATCATTTTAAATGCTACAAATGCTGAAATATGCTGGGTGAAAGCCTCATGATCATGCAGCGAACTGCGTGAACTCAAACTCCATTAGCAAGTGCAAACCAAGGTCAAAGGAGGTAGCTGGCTGGATGACGTCACGCTCACCAGAGCGCGCGGGGAAAGGAGGCAGCTCAAGCGGTACTATGACGTCACACACCTCAGTGCATTCTCGGTACATTTCGTCCCGGTGCCGTAACGTAACGCCAGACCTCAGCGTAACGACGAAGTCGACAAGATCATTTAAAATGACAAAACTGGGACCACCTCGTGGTGGAACAAATGTCGCCCTGGTGGTAAGGTTCCATTCCAGGCTTTGCCAAGAAATTTAATTCTGATCTAAGGGCTGGAACGGGCTACATTCAGCCTCGTGAGGCAAAACCGAGAAGAGGTGAGTAATTTGATTCCTTCCCTACTCATATTTAAAGTGGTTTGGCGTGGCTTCCCATTTCTACTCCAGGCAAATGCTGGGGTGGTTCCTAACTTGAGGCCATGGTCGCTTCCCTCCCAATGCTTACCTTAATAACAAATACAGCCATCACAATAACATTATCAGATAAAATTACACACTCACTTAAGTACACGGGGCTAAATGACCACAATGGCCAAGCCCCTGAAATGATGCAACACCAAAGACTGTTCTTCTCAGAATTATAATTTACATAATCGTTTCCTCTGTCGGCTTCGGTGCTGTAATCGTTAGCATGCTGAACAGCTATGCCCAAGTTCGCGGGTTCATGCCCGGATGAAGTCGTTGGATTTTTAAGCGCGTTAAAATCCTTCAGTATGCCTTCCTTCGGAGGGGAAGTAAAGCCGGCGGGCCCATGTCATAGATTTATGGCATGAAAAAGAACCTACCACTACAATTGGTTGTGTGTAGCTGAATTTGTAGATTATTTGGTTTAGAAACGCTCTATCAAGTTCCAACGTTCACTGCTAGGTGACAGTGGCGTCTGATAGCCAAAGTTAGAACTACTTGAAATTGAACTTTCATTCATCTTCATTCATTTCATCTCTCATTAACTCCTTTCGTGAGGTTGGCGTCAGGATGGGCATCCGGCCGTAGAAACCACCAGCCAGGTGGAATTTTATCCCTGACCCCGTTGGAAACGGAATTAATAAGGGTTAGACATAGATAGATAATGGTTTTCTCTATACATTTGCATGTTTTCATGAATAATGTTGATTGTTTCAGGGTTTTCTTATAGCACCACACAACAAACTCTGACCAATAGGGCTTTAATTGGCCTTTTTATAAAATTAACTTGTATTAAGTTAAGTATTATATTTATTTTAGTCGGCAAAAATGTAAATTAAATAACAAAACCTAATTAAGAGATTTCCACATGATGTAACATTACGAATCCTCTCACTTCGGGGGGTAGTGGTAATTAATACCATAAGGGATATTTTTTTAATATAAACATATTATATTTTCATAGATTCCATAACATATCATTTTTCTTTCCACATCAAGTTCTCAATTCAACATCTAAAATAAACCAACTTCCCTTCATAATCTGCAAATTTCTTCATCTTATCAACCGCCAACCCATCGCCCATCCTTCTATTTATCATTCCTCATTCATCATATAAACAAGTCCTCTCGGCACGCCGGAAGGCGGAGGTAGATTTCACCGGGCAGACTAGAGGATAGGCTAAAATAGGCGAAATATGCAGGTTTTCGTAGGTGGATCAGACCTCATTTATTGCGAGAATGTATTTTACAATTGAAGGTTAATTAACCTTTTTTTCGTCTTTCTATGCATATTTTTAACATTTTATTGTCTTATGGGGATGGTAACTTTCTTGTCATATTTGGGGTTCATTTTAATACTTTTGATCACAATGTCCTTATGCAAGGTTTGGAACTGATGTGTAACTATCTAACAGTCTGTTACTTCTTCGCGCAAAATTTTTTCTCCCGCAGAGATGTTGGTTGGTTCCTCAGTTTAGGGGCTGCGACAACGTGGTCATGCAACCCCGTGTACATTGGGTGTGTGTAGAGTCTGTCTGATAAACGATGTTAATTGTGATGACTGTATTAGTCTCTAATTCAGTTAAGGTCTGCAGAAGGTCAATTTTAAGTAGTAGTACCTAATTTTGTACCAAATACTACCGTCAACGACACCTACTGTGAACTTGGCTGCTAGATTCCACCGCAACCAGCAACTTGCAATGTACGTTGGAACTTCCCCTCCGAAGGAAAGCATGCTGAGGGATTCTTAGCGCTCTTAGAAAATCCGACGACTTTGGCCGGTTTTGAACCAGCGACCTTGGGCATAGAAGTTCAGCATGCTACCAGTTAGCCGCTTCCCACATAGTCAGATGAAACAAGAAGTTCGGTGCGGAACTAAAGAGCCTACTTTTCTTAAAATTAAGATTCATGCCAATGATTAATCTACAGTATATGAACCTATCTAGAATAATGAAATTAAGTTGGTAATATCGGAATATCTTAATTAGTTCGAAATACTGTATACTAGGCATAATGTAGCCTAATACAGCAATACAGTTGGCAGCCCTGGTGACTGAATATATTCTTAATTCCATCTCTTAAGGTACAGAATACAAAATGTGGTTGAAGTCCAAAGGATGTTACATGGAGTTATACATTGTATCTATCAGCACACGTAAAAGCACGTTGGCAACAATGTCATGCGTATGCTGGTCAGAAATAATCGGAAATATTTTGATATATTTTTGTGCCAATTTTGGATGAAATCCATTTTTAGTATAGAAGTTATATGTATTTGAAAATTGGAGCTATCATCAGGCATAGAATCATGTTGGCATCACTGACTTATATTAATTACTCCAAATTAATCTAGAATGGCAGGTGCTATACGTATGCAAAGTATAGACCTGTTGGCTTGCATACTTTCTGATATATTGATATTAGGGTAAAAAATATAGACACCATTTATTAACAGTTGGCAGCCCTAATTGCTCATAAGATTACTTATAGTCATATCTGTTATATTACACATAGCACATATGAAATTTGGTTGAAATCCAACTGACAGTATAGAAGTTACATGTATTTAAAAATTGGTCCTATCAGCAGGCTTAGAATCATGTTGGTAGAACTGACGTATATAAGATACTCCAAATTAATGTAAAATGTCAGGTACTATACGCGTGCATAGTTTAAAGCTGTCGGCTTGCATACTTTCTGATATATTGGTATTTGGATTAAGAGTAGAGAGAACAATTATTAACAGTTGGCAGCCCTGGTGGCTCTTAATAATACGCTCAGTCATACCTGCTTATGTGCTTATATTACATACTTAATTTGGTTGAAATCCAATTGATAGTGTAGAAGTTATGTGCATTTAATAATTGGGCCTATCAGAAAGCTTAAAATTATTTTGGCAACACTGTCATGTATGGCCTCCTGGAAATTAAACTGAAATAGTATTATCTACATGTGTGCCAATTTTGGAATTGCTCCTATGTATGCCTTCCATGATATCCAACATGGAGCTCAAATTTGTAATGCGTTTTTTTAGCAGTTGGTAGCACTGACATCTTTTTCAAATATGGGCTTGAGATATTCCGGTATTCATCTTAACTCATACTAAATTTGGTTTCGATTGCTGCAGCCGTTTAGGAGTTGATAAGGGGGGGGGGGGACACACACACACACACACACAGCCAGCCAGACAGAAGGACAGACAGACGGACAGACACATTTTCCCGGATCGATCTCATAAGTCTACTTTTTCCTCATTTTTGCAAAGTGTGAAAAGTAGGCTAAAAATGAATGTGATCTCGTCAATGGCGTTGTCTTGGCAACCTCTGATAGCTCATCCCTCATCAATTTAGAAGCGTTGTCATGGTAACCTCTGATGGCACTTGGCATTTTCTTTAATTCCGAAATCGTTTTTCTCATCCCTTGGCGTAATGGTGGGTCATATCAAAATTTCTTTCAGACAAAAGTTTTAGGTAATTATTAGGGGAATATTTTCCATTTTGTACGGTTTTGATATTGTGCTTATTAAGAGAGATATGATTAATGTTTCCCGAAAAACCCACTTTTTTCCACCCCTTTGGTCAATGGTTGGTGCTATCAAAAAACTTATTTGACATAAATTTTTGGCACTTATCCGACACATGTTATGAACTTTGAATGGATTCGATATTTCATGTACACACATCAAAAAAAGTTTTGCATCACCTCGGTTCCAAGAGTTCCGGAACCTTTAAATACAAAGGGAATAGAGATCAACACAAACAACATTTCAGCTCGTTTTATTGCTCATGAGACCCACACATTGCATGTTGTACCATCATACAGCTAGACTTTCAGCATTTGTGGTCCAGATTGCAGTACACACCACTACCTCTAATACCCAGTAGCACGTCCTCTTGCATTGATGCATGCCTGTATTCGTCGTGGCATACTATCCACAAGTTCATCAAGACACTGTTGGTCCAAATTGTCCCACTCCTCAACGACAATTTGGCGTAAATCTCTCAGAGTGGTTGGTGGGTCAAGACGTCCATAAACAGCCCTTTTCAACATATCCCAGGCATGTTCGATAGGGTTCATGTCTGGCGAACATGCTGGCCACTGTAGTCGAGCGATGTCGTTATCTTGAAGGAACGCATTCACAAGATGTGCACGATGAGGTCGAGAATTGTCGTCCATGAAGACAAATGCCTCTCCAATATTCTGCCGATATGGTTGCACTATGGGTCGGAGGATGTCATTCAGGTATCGTAAAGCCGTTTCGGAGCCTTCCATGACCACCAGTGGCGTACGTCGGTCCCACATAATGCCACCCCAAAACATCAGGGAACCACCACCTTGCTGCACTCGCTGGACAGTGTGTCTAAGACGTTCAGCCTGACCAGAGTGCCTCCAAACACGTCTCCGACGATTGTCTGGTTGAAGGCATATGCGACACTCATCGGTGAAGAGAACGTGATGCCAATTCCGTGGGGTCCATTCAGCATGTTGTTGGGCCCATCTGTACCGCGCTGCATGGTGTCGGGGTTGCAAAGCTGGACCTCGCCATGGACGTCGGGAGTGAAGTTGCGCATCATGCAGCCTATTGCGCACAGTTTGAGTTGAAACACGACGTCCTGTGGCTGAACGAAACGCATTATTCAACATGGTGGCATTGCTGTCAGGGTTCCTCCGAGCGGCAATCCGTAAGTAGCGGTCATCCACTACAGTAGTAGCCCTTGGGCGGCCTGAGCGAGGCCTGTCATCGACAGTTCCTGTATCTCTGTACCTCCTCCATGTCCGAACAACATCGCTTTGGTTCACTCTGAGACGCCTGGAAACTTCCCTTGTTGAGAGCCCTTCTTGACACAAAGTAACAATGCGGACGCGATCGAACTGCGGTATTGACCTTCTAGGCATGGTAGAACTACAGACAACATGAGCAGCGTACCTTCGTCCTGGTGGAATGACTGGAACTGATCGGCTGTCGTACCCCCTCCGTCTAATAGGCCCTGCTCATGCATGGTTGTTTACATCTTTGAGCAGTTTTAGTGACATCTATGAACAGTCAAAGGGACTGTATCTTGGATACAATATACACAGTCAACGTCTATATGCCGGAGATCTGGGAACCGAGGTGATGCAAAACTTTTTTTGATGTGTGTATTAAGAGAGTTATAGTGATATTTCACTTTTTCGAAAAAAGCCCCCCATTTTCACCCCCTTTGACCTATTTTGCCCATTAACGAACTCGACCGAGAATTTAATGGGATACGTATTATGTAAAAAATTCAAAGTGATTGGTTCAAACTTACGGCAGTTATCGTGTCCACAAGAAACTGATATATATATATATATATATATAGATAGATAGATAGATAGATAGATAGATAGATAGATAGATACATATATACATAAATTATATATAAACTTTTGAACTGACGGTGGTTTTGGGGTCTGGGGGATGTAAAACGCGAAGATATGTCGAAATTTTCCGGAAGTCGAAACATGGTACCCATTGCAATAGTTAGCTTTCTAATGAAATCTACCAAAACCTATCTTTTTTCACATCGCCAAAAACTAACAATCTTCCTACATACATTATCTTAAAGTCATAGAATAACAAAAAACAGCACACCATCATTAAAGGGAATTTAGAAAAGAAGCCTCATTTGCAAGGGCCCCCATCACCTCACTGCTAGAAACTATATATCTCTAACTTTGGGTGATGGACAGCAATCCCAGCAAGAGCCATTTTCATAACCTAAAATCCCAAGAAAATGAACAGTGACAATGAGTGGGGTGCGATTTGTAGTTGGACGTTTAATATGCACTTAGAAAGGAAGACAATCTAGTTTTTGTTTTGTTGCTTATTTTATGGGTTGCGACATCGTGATCATATACCCCGAGTATTTTGGGTGAGTGAGGAACTTCTGTGATAATCTGTGAGCTTGGGAAGGAGGCGGCCGTGGCCTTAAGTTAGGATCCAGCTTATCATTTGCCTGGTGTAGAAGTGCGGAAAACCACTTCCAGGATTGCTGAGATGGGAATTGAACCGACCTCTTCTCAGTTTTGCCTCAAGAGGCTGACTGCACCCCGTTCCAGCTCTCACGCCAGAGCGTATTTGTCTGAAGTCACATCGGGGGAAAACTAATAGTGTTTAGTATCGTTTGCAGGATATGCTTGCAGAGCATTAGTACCATATGGGATTCAGCAGAGGAATATCGACCTTCCTGATAACGCTAGTTGAACTGCAAACATCAATATTATTATGGACAGCGATTTACCTGGTATAATCCAACAGATTATGTGTCAACATCGGTGGTGCCTGCTCAAGGTAAGATATTAAAATATCGTAGGCTAATGCCCGTTAAAATGAAGGTGAGTAGGATTGATGTAAGAAAACAGAATTAGCATTTTTTATTTTTTTATTTTTTATTTTTTAAATCGTTATGCCCGACTACGGAGCGTGCTTGAATTTATTTTGCACAATGTTCCTTCTTCTTTTCTTCCCAACATATCTTCATTCGTTCACTGTGTTCCTTTCTGCGTCCTTCTGTCAAGCCTGTATTTTCCCTTTTAGGTTTCACTGCAAATTTATGTTTGTTTACTAGGCTTCTAAACGTTACTCTATCTGGAATGGTTTTCTCAGCAATACCCATTTCTTGTAGATCTTCATGTATTTCTGTTAACCAATTGTTGCGAATTTTCAGCGTTAGCGCTAAATTTAGAATTCTCTTTGTCAGCTTGTCGTTATCCATTCTGTGAAGGTGTCCGTAGAATTTTAATCGTCGTTTTCTGTTGGTATCTGATCTTTTCAGCGGATTGAAAAATTTCATGTGATTTCTTTTTCCTCCAAATTCCATTTTCGAACTTGGGTCCTAGTATTTTTCTGAGAATTTTCCTGTCTTGTTTCTCGATGCTTTTCATTTTAGTTATGATATTATTATTATTATTATTATTATTATTATTATTATTATTATTATTATTATTATTAGTGTACAGGTGTGTTGGCAGACACGTAACCTAGCCCCTGACCTTGTAATGCTATGTTTACTGGAAGTCTGACCGTGGATCTCCGTCATTGTGGTTTCCAATGTCGAAGTCCATCGCAGTTGTCAAGCCACGCCTTACATCAACAACATCCAGCGACAAGATAGGTCATCTTAAGGAACGTTTCAAAGTAATTTGACCTGTAAGAACAAAGGCAAACAGCACTTCTTGTTGATAGCAGGGTACTAATGCTTCAAACGTAAAACACATTTGAGGATGAAACAAGATGTTCAGCAAAGAACATATAGCCTACTTTCTCCTAAATGTATGGGTATATTTATGACTCTTTGTCCTCATCCCTAACACAATCACCTCTACCACAATGTATTGTTTGTTTTCTTTTATATTGATAATTAGCCAGTAAGTGTCAAAATCAATATTGTATACTTTATGATGATTGAATAACAAAACTACTAACTCATTGTAATGCATTCACGTCCGTTAATCTCTATATTAAGCCAGCCTGCTAAGTTAAGAATCTTCCGTTTTGGGTATCTTCTCCTTTAAAAATCCACGCCGATCACAGTAGGTTGGTGCTGCGACCTATCAGTCAATTAATCTTTATGTTGTACGCCTATGCACTGCCATCGTAATGTACTAGTGGCCTAAGGGTGTTGAATGAGTAGACAGTTTAAAGTAGCCAAGAGGGAGGCGATCCAGCAGGCAGTGCTTAAAGGTAATCGGAGCGCGATCGTGGCTAATAGTTGAACTACCAGTATTACAAAATTGCCATACTTCAGGAGGCCAGGTATTTACACAGCGGTAAGTTTGGAACAATATTACCCACATAACCCACAAGAGGACAGCACCGTACAGAGGCATTAAGAAGGCTGTGGTTAATGACAACGTGTATCTAGTTCTTCTATTCTCCTTTTCCTAATGTCTTCTGTTTATTTGCGATGCTGGGGCTGTGATTTTATTAAAAACGAGTGTATACATTAGCCTCTCCTTTGAGCTAAATGACATCTTATTCAGTATCTGTGGAAAGAGCTCGTGCACATCATTTGTAAAAGAATTCAAGAAAAAAAAGTTAACTGCAGCAGTACTCGATCCCCAGTCGACTGCGTGACAGACTATCACGCTAGCCCAGAGCTAATCCTATCCTTAACATCATGGCGTTCTTAACTGACATTAGATACAACCTGTTGGCAAATAATGACTTTAAATAAACGATTTCTTCACAGCAGTACATCTTCATTAAAGATAATTTCATACAAAGTTTATATTATTGTATCAGTAGGGTATATCACATACAACATACTAAAACTATTGAAATATAAGACAGGCACATGAGGACAGCTGCCATCTTGTCGTGTGACACAGACAGCTCAGCTCTGTTAAGCCACTCATACAGTATAATATTATAATATTAAATTGTAATAAATAACGGATCACGACCTTCAGGATAGCTTAAACCACCCTAGGCCAGGGCTGGCATGCGAAACGAAATGCATTATGAATTTAATTTAGCGTCGCGAAATGAAATTGTTCAATGGAATAACATTTCGCTCCTGGCGCGAAATGATATTTGTTACAGACTTTTAATTTCACTCCTGGCGCGAAATTATATTCATTACGGACTTTTAATTTAGCTCCCGGCGTGAAATGCTATTTGGTACTGTACCCATGTGAGTAATCTCGTTGGATAATATGCATCCGCCTCCAACTAGCATCAGCTCTCAGGCGTGTACGGTAACCCCAATTTCGCAGTGCATATTTTGGATTTGAGGCTAAAAGGTATCAACTCTACAATGATAAGGCACAACTCTATTCTAAAACTTTAATTCATTAAAATAAATCATGGCTTCCAACACAAAACAATACCCAAAAAGCATAAAATAAAAGCAAACAAAATTTTTACCTCCACAATCCATAAATAAACAAATATGAAATCACAACAAAGTCATACCTAGCCATAATGCTTTACCCTTCTGTGAACTTCACAAGGATATACTAGTGCGCTGATGCACCTACGACTTCAAAACAACTTTACATTAACATAACAGTCATACAATGTGACTTCTTTAATATTACAACAGGGATTATTCCTTAAATCTCTTTATATTAAACAATTATGTGTGCCGTGCGTGTTTTAATATTTTTCTTCTCACCAATGAAATGCTTTGCATGCATTTACCTATTTGGACGTTGCACCAAAATCAACGTGCAACTCCATAATTATGTAAGCTACCCCCGACACATCCTTCAATTATATGGTTTCACCGCATGCTGTCTGTGATTCCTAGATAAAACGTTACGTTATAGCTTATGTCGGATTGTACGATAGACTGCCTCGCGCTCATGGCGATTGGCATCTAGTAACCAACTACATGACTTGGTTCCAGTGACAGTACAAATATATCATGTAACTATTCGTCAGATAGCTAAATTAATGAACCATCAGGATTAACTATAATTATCCATGTGTTCACAAACCACATGGCTATAATACTCAACATAACAATCTCGCATTATATGTCATTTTAACAAGGTCTAGAATCTCTTCCCTTTATAACTTGCCTGAGCGGTTCGAGTGGTTGGCACCGACCCTCGGCTAAGGAAATCGCTACACAATAGAAAGTGGGATGGGTCGTTCCACCAATTATCTCGACCTTTCTAAAAGTTTGAAAGCTTCCCTCTCTAAGCAGTGGAGATTTACAAGACAAATACTGTGTCCTAACCGACACATATGTTCCCAAAGGATCTTAATTGACTATTATGCCAACAGGTATTGAATGAGCTTTTGTAATTATTCCTACGTCGAGGATAACGATTAATTAATGGCCTCACATGGGTCCATTCAACATGAAGGTTCGGGGTTCGTAATGCATGAGCCTGGCGGTGACCGATGTCTCAAGTATAATATAGGCGCACAAAACCACTGTCGCCATGAGTTTTCGCTGCCCACGAGCGTAAATAACTCATCATAAGTTCTCGGGAAATCATAGAGCTGCGAGGTGTCCTTGTTTCCTCGACTCTTACAAGATTCCAATCCGGAACACATTTCAATCCTTTTCTTCAGAGTTAGGGTCCATTCACTAAAACTCCGGAATAAATAATGTCTCCAACAATGTCCACGACATAGGAGAATTCATACGTAGAATAGACTATCTGGCCCCTAATGCTCCATGCTACGACACACCGACCTATAATATTAAGAGAAATCTAACATTTACTCTATAAGCTTCTCAATTAAGCTGCAAATTCAATCCACTAAAAGCTCTTTCATTACTGGTATCATTACTGAATATATGCAATATTCTGATATAAAACTTCTTTCCATAATTACTGAAATGTAATCTCACTGTAACATCCTCCTGCTTAGATTGATAAGTCTTGCACTTAGCGTTAATAATTCTCGCTTACAACATTTTATTTGTTTCCTGATGTGTTCATTCATACTCTTAATAACCATTATTATTATTATCATCATTTCTCACTGACATAAATGACCAAATCATCCTTTATTCTTATTATTGAAAATCTCATTGACATAAATGACCAAAATCATTATTTATTATTATTCTCATATCAATTACCAAAATTTCCGACATAGCTAGACGTTTTAAACTCGAACAATCGCGTTCGTTACATTTACATAACTGATTGCCATTCTTAATTCATAGTGGGAAAAATTACTCCACTTAATGATGCAAATCATCATTTCAACTCTATAAAAATCAACTCAATACTGATTAAACATGGAGGATCAGCCTCCTAACTGACTTTTACTGGCATCTATAAGGAATTCACAATACCTTTACGGAATCACAGACATGCATCGGTCCATACTTCTACATAATTATAACCATAATTTGTGGGGTACTTACATCTCTATAGGCATCTAAGGTGGCTCCGACCAATCATATTCTTCCATGTCGCCCGCCATAATGGGTTTAACGCGACATATTTCTCTTGTTTACACACATTTGATTATACATAATTTCTATCACCAACACGACACGTTGCATACCTTTCAGGAAGTTATCACTCCCTAAACATGTGAAACACTTCATCAAACACTACTTTAAATGGTATTTTTACATATACATTACACTGAACACTCGTCACTTTATACACACTTCAATGCTGAGATTCCCTAGCAGAGATCGAAATTGCAGGTGTCGACGGCATTTTACGTTACCAACTCCTGATTGAAAGTCTGGTTATCTGCTCTCGGAACTCTCCAACAGTTTTTGTGACGATCATTACTCCTACAGTAAGCGTTACCATCTGGTACTCTCATGGCAATACCAAACACTTAGTAAGGTTTCTTTAGCGCATTCTATCGTAGTTACACATATACGATTAGTTAATACAATACACACTGCGCTTAATAAAGTTCAACACTTTCAAAAATAATTATATACAATAGTGCTGCCGTTAGTCTATACGGTGCTTCATAACTAAACACGTCATAGTTCGTGCGGCTGATTATGCCTATATCACGACTATTATTCATACAAGCATGTTTACTGTTTCTATTACACATACCAGTCCTTGTTCGGCGTCTCGATGAATAGATCCGTCATGCGTTATGCCTTGACGAACTTGCTTCAACCTGGCTGTAGCTGACTGAAGTTTCACTCGAAGACTGCACGTAGCTTATTTGAAGACTTCTGTCTGCGGCTTACACGCTGTCTCGTACTGCTGCATATTTGCTGCATACTGCTTGCAACTTATTTCCATTGTGCTACAATTGACAATTGAGTAAAACTGTAACTGGCTGTAACTGCGCTTGGCGGCATGTAGACTGAGCTTGACTGCGTCTCGACTGAGCTTCAAGTGAGTTAGAACAGAGTAACACCGAGAACAGAGTAGGACTGAGGTTCAAGTGAGTTAGAACAGAGTAACACCGAGAACAGAGTAGGACTGAGGTTCAAGTGAGTAACTGAGTAGGACTGAGTAACAACTGAGGGCTCCTCCTGGGGTCTACTCCCTTATATCGGATTTCCACAGAAAGTAGAGCAACATCTTCCCGCGTAATCTTCGCTCCTCTCACAGCATGATTCAGGTCTTCAAACCATGATCATTGTGTTCCTCTCTCTTCACAGGTCCCAAAACTATATGTGTGCAAAGGAATCGCTCGTTCAATTAATTTATATTAATTCCTTTCTCCATGGCGTGGGACGCTACCTAACCGGGAACTCCCCGTCAACATCTTCACATCCCTCCGCGAACAATGGTCGCTTCACAGTCCTTACGCACATCACTAAATATGCACCAATTTCGCATGTAAAAGACTCTAAAATTATCTTCTTGCCAAGATATTCACCTGTGTGCAACTCTCATCTCGATTCGTTACTCCAATCACGAGTAATCAATGATTTTTCTGGGCATTTCACCGCCCCTCCTCTACATCTATTCTCCGTCGGGGAATAACTGTGTCATTTTTCAGGCCTCTCCCCTGCTCCAGACGACATAATGGGGTGACAGAGATGGACGTGGCTCCACTGAGACCAACCCACAATTCTGGGCCGATTAGTAAATGTCAGCTCTGCCCTCCTCTCTGCTTCAAACCTCCAATAGCTTACACCAAATCGTCTTATAATGATATAATCCGCTCATTATTTCCTACATTATTCTAATAAATAATGCCATTTCATCAAAAATCACACCAGTGATTAAATATACATCTCTTTCGAGGGGTTTTCACCAAGAAACTCCCTGTACAGATCTCTGGTTCGCTCCCTGGCGGAACCTTTTTACTGAGATCACCGTCTCTGAGAACCATGTTCGATTCCAGTCAGCATAACCCCATCGGGTTCATGTTCCCCTTGCAAAACTTATAAAAGTCCAATGCAAGTGGCTTATATAAGTAACCAGCTGACTGTCGACCACCGTCTGTGTTTACGTCTGGGGTCCTTCACCTTGTCTGGCTGCGAGTGGGTTAGTAATGTTCCCCCTTCCACACTCGGCCTTGTTTCTGAGCTGTCTATTCTCCCTGCGAAGGGTCGCGTTTACAGCCTCAACCTCTCTAGCCATTCTGACCATTTCTTCATAGAGTTCTCGCAAACACTGGCATTCTTTCTGCTCTCCGCTTACACTGGGTAAACTGTCTGCTTCTCGTCCCGTCTCGCCGTTCCAACATTCAGGTCTGCCTGCTTGGCTGCCTCCGCTCTCCACGTTGAGTTGGGTGTGCGTTACTAATTCTTCTTCTGGTTCATCGAATTCTTCTGGCGAGTAATAAATTTTCAAGTTGGCTATGTTCATAACGACCTCGTTTCCATTCTCTAAATGCCTTAACCTGTATGCATTGTTCTGGAGGTCTCTTATCACCTCGAACGGGCCGTGGTAAGAAAAATTAAACTTCTTATACTTCCGTGCCTCTGGATCTGAACTGGCGGGTTTCTTAATTAAAACTTTCTGTCCCACGAGAAGCGGTTTATGATACCTCTTTGCACGATTCCTTCTCTGGCGTCTCTCCGCCTGTGCTTTTAGATATTCAAAGGTTCGTTGGATCCTCAATTCTCTACCGAGCTGTGCGTCTACTGGTAATGGAATAACACCATTCCACGGTCTCTCTGGTCTCTGATCCAGATGTAGAGTAACGGGAACCTGACCTGTCGCCTCATGTACAGTATTATTTATACAGTATTCAATTACTTCTAGAAATTCAATCCAACGCCAATTCGCTTCAGAACAGTAGATCTTCATGTATTTCTGGATCTCTCTCATTACTCTTTCAACGGGACTTGCCTCAGGATGGCGAATGGTAGATAAAATCTGCCTAATTCCTAGAGTTTCCAGTTCTCGACGAAATTCTGCACTAGTAAAGCAACTTCCGTGGTCCGAGAGAATGTTATCCGGCTTCCCAAGAATCGGAATAACTCTCTCTTTCAGGCGCTTCAAGACCTGTTTTGAACTTGTCTTTTGAATGGGGCACAACACCACCATTTTCGAAAATACATCCATGGCTACAAAAATGTGTCTATTGCCTCTACGTGCTCTAGGCAATGGTCCAAAGTTGTCGATACTCAATAGCTGCCTTGGCTTCTCTGGTAACAACGGGATAGGTCGTTGCCTCATTAAAAAGGGATTCGGCTTTACCCTTTGGCAAAGATCACATGTTCTAATAGCATTTCTCACCGTTTCTCTCAATTTTGGCCAAGTAAATGCTTCCTTCAACAGAGCACAGATTTTATCAATCCCCGGATGACCAAATGCTCTGTGGGCTAGCCATACTAATCTCCTCTGCAAAGATGCAGGAATTACAATCCTTTGACGTGTGTGATCCACATCGTCCCACTTGTGTAATATCTGATTATACCATACATATTCTGTTGCCAATGCCTCCGCCTCTCTGTATATCGCAGTTCCCCTTGCTAAGCGCCCCTCAAAGTAATCGATTATCATCTTCAACCATGGGTCTTCGCGTTGCAGGTTGGTAATGTTCCTTAAGTCATCCAACGTCTTCTGATCTCGATTCTCAATCTGGACCGCTAGTACTTCTTCTTCTCTAGGGTAACGACTTAATATGTCCGGTATTACATTCTCTTTCCCTGGACAGTATTCTATTTCCACATCAAATTGCTGGATATACAGGGACCATCTTGTCAATCTCTGACTAGACAAATCTGTCTTTAACAAAAATGTTAAAGCTTTATGGTCTGTTCTCAGGACTATTCGGAAGCCGTACACGAGTTTGTGCCACGATTGCAACGCGTACAAAATTGCGAGCAATTCTATCTCTGTGATCGTGTAATTTTTCTCATGGGCTCTCAGTCTTCTGCTGATAAAGGCGATAAAAACTTTCTTCTCAGGCTGGTCAACATTTTCCTGGAATAACATCGCTCCAATCCCAATAAGTGATGCATCCGTCTGTATGATAAACTTCTGGGTATAATCTGGGTATCCCAGTTTCACATATTCCAAAAGCATTTGTTTTGACCTCACGAATGCTTCCTGACATTGCTCCGTCCAATTCCATCTGCCGCCTTTCTTCAATAGGTCCTGCAGTGGTGCTACTGTCGCAGTATAGTTTGGGCAGTGGTTCGAAAAGAATCCAATTACTCCCAAATACTGTCGGACGTGCTTAACTTTCGTGGGTCGAGGGAAATTCCGAATTACCTCCAATTTATCTGGGTTAGGCTTCACTCCATTTGCATCAATAACATGCCCTAGGAATTTAACTTCCCTCTGACAGAAGTGCGATTTCTTGATATTGACCTTAAAGTTCGCTTCTCGAAGGTCATCTAGCAACTTCTTCAGGTCTCTCATGTGCTCCTCCAGAGATTCTGATGTGAGTAGAATGTCGTCTACATATCTGATGGTACTCTCTTTAACCTCATCTGATAGATTGCGATCTAACGCTCTTATCAGGGCTGAACCAGCTGTTTTCAACCCAAAAGGTAGCCTTAAAAATGTGAATGTATGTTGATCAAACATAAATCCTGTCAACAGACTAGTTTTCTTCTCTAATTCAAGATGGTGGAAACTGGATGTGATATCCAAGTTTGAGAATATAGTTTTCCCTTTAAACTTCCTGAGGATCTCTTTAATAGGTGGCACTTGGTCAAATTCCGGAATAACTCTCAAATTTAAGCGTCTCAGGTCCAAGCAGACTCTGACAGATCCGTCTGTCTTTGGTACAATTACCAATGGACTTACATAAGGCGTAGGTGTTTTCTCAATAACACCGGCCTCCAACATCTCCTGAATTGCCTCTTTCACTTTAGCATAATGCTTTTCAGCTATAGGGTAGGGTTTCTGCCTAAATGGTGTCCAATCACTGACTTGAAAAGCATAAGTGAAGTTCTTTATCCGACCAGGTCTCGAATCAAAGACTTCCTTCTGTTCCAGCAATAACTGCTTTAAATTTTCCTTCTCTTTTAGCCCAATTTTCGCTTCTTCTAGCTTCTCCGAAATGTAGTCTTCCAATTTGGGTTCCAGATCTTTTTCCAAGTCTGTGGCTAGTGTTTTGAGCTCCGCTTCTAACTGCTCAATAGCTAACACTTCTTCATCAGCCACATCTCTGTATGTATGCCATACTTGTTCACTGGATCCTGGTTCAATTTCATTGAGTGCGACCTCTAAGCCTTCAGCTTCTTCATTCACATGGAACATAACCCTGTCCTGTGCTAGGTCAATTATCACTCTGTATTCCCTTATAAACTCTGCCCCAATAAGTAGGTTATAAGGTAGTTTGTTTACTAACAGAAAACTCTGTGAGAAAATAGAGCCTCCTATCTGTAAATCTAGGAATACCTGGTATTTACATATCATTGTTCTGTCTGGAATTACCCCTTTAATTTTGACACTGGAGATCGGTATCTTCAAAATGTTCTCTCTCCGGGCTATTTCATTATATAGAGCTTGTGTCATCAGGCTCACTGTTGATCCTGTGTCTAGCAGACTTCTGACTTTTAATCCTGCCACTCTCACAATTATAATAGGCAATTCTCTCTTGACCATGACCTGTGGTCCTCCTGTATCCTCAATCAATTCTTCTGGTTTGGCTATCCAATTGACGATGTTAATAGACTTCCATCCATCAGTCTCGAGCTCTTCTAATTTTGGCGTTTTTTTTTTCTTCAGCGCCCGCCCCTTTGGAGTTCCTTCTCTCCTGTTCGCTGCGCTCTAGTTCCAAACTCTTAGCTCCATCTCCATATCTGTCTGGCGATGTCCTGTTCTGCATGACTTCTTGCCAGCGGACTTGTGCTTTCTGGGGCTCATCTCCCCTTTCTTCGAGGTATCGCAAAGAAGCATGATATCGCTCTTCTGCCTCGTCATCGAAGTTATTTCTTCTCTCTTGGGGTCTCCAATTTCTATTATTGCCTTCCTGGCCATTATTACCTCCATTGTTATGGTACGGTTTGCCCCTGTTATTGTGTTTATTCCACGAACTTCGACCTCTTCCTGCTTTATTAGCATTTCCTTTGTACCTTGACTGCCATTTTCTGGGTTCCTGTTCCCATTGCCGTCCATAGGAATCTAAAGTTTCTGTGCTCGTGGCCTTGTTGTTCCTTGGAGCTTGCTGTTGGTCAGTCTGTGTGTTGGTCACGTGGACTTGTTCCACGGTTCGACTCTGACGCATAGTATTTGCTGTGGTGAGGTCCAGTTGCCTTAGAACTGTCTCCATTTCCATAGCCGTTTTCGCATTAGCCGAGATTAGTAGCCTTTGGATCTCGTATGGAAGCTGTTTGGCGATAGCAATGCATAGCTCCAGTTCACTAGGTTTTTGATCCAGCTCTTTAAAACGACACATCTGCGATATGAAGAATTCTGCGTACTTCGTCGGGTTGTTCGTGCTGTACTTTTTGGCATACAAATCCAGCCGTAAATTCTGCTGAGTCGCGGCGTCCCAATACCTTTTCAAGAATGCCTCGCGGAATTCCTCAACAGTATCAAAAGTGTAACGGAAGCTGCGAAACCATAATGCGCACTCCCCCTCTGTTAACTTCTCTATAGCACGTAGCCTACGCTCCTGCGGTATTCGTGCATCATTGAGATATTCGGTCACTTCCTTTAACCAATATTTTGGTGTCATACTACAGTGACTACCTGAAAACTTCCTAGGTTTTTCTTCGCTTGCCCTAATGACGTTTATCACCTGGGTGTGCATCGCATTTTCATGTGGCGTCGATGCCGCAATTGGTACACCTGGCGTCATGTAAGGACTTTCTCCTGCGCCTGCAGCGTTCCTGCTTATAGGTTGGGTTTCTAGGTCTGCCCACCTTGTTTTTCTTATATCCTCTATGCTGCCTTCACTTGACTTAGGATATTTCAGAAGTGTCTCCTCCTGTGCTATTATCCTAGTCTCCATTTGGTTATGGCGCATTTCTGCTCTTTCTAGGCGAGTAATGACTTCTTTTTCTATTCTCGTAAGCCTATCTCGGTTTTCCTCGGCTACTTGAAAAATTTTCACCTTGTCTTCTTTCAGACTTTGTTTGATATGGGATATTTCATCCTCTACGTCCTCTTTAATTTGAGCAAGGGTCTTGTCGCTTGCCTCTGTTTTCTGGCCTTCTCTTATTTCGAGTTCTTCTCTCAGACCTTTAATTTCATCTTGAATGTGTCCATTGACTTTAGACAATTCATTCCGGACCTTGGTGATCTCGCCTCTATTTTCCTCTTGTCTTTTATTGACTATGACAATATCACTTTGCACTTGGTCCAGTTCTTTATGAACTTTACCCATCTGACCTTTCACGCTGCCTACCAGCTCCTTATTTTCCTGAGCGATAGCCTTAATTTCGCCTATTTCCTGGCATTGACCTAATATATTCTGGTCCTGTTTCTTGAGGTCACCGTTAATTGCTCTAGCGTAGCTTTTCAATTTCTGATCCCATTTGGAGTCGTTCTCCTCTAATCTCTGGTCTACTGTTTTCGTAAACTCTGCGAACTGTTTCGCTTGGCGTTCGAGATTCGCCTCATTTTGGATCTGAATATCCTTAATATCGTTAGACAACGCCTCTAATTTACTGTTGGTTTGCTCCTGAGCATGCCTACACGCTTGCAAATTACCCTCAAGTTTGGCTTCTATGGCCTCGAAACGTTTATCAGTTTTTACCTGCATTTCCGATACAATGCTTACAACAGTATCTGTTACTTCGGTCTTAATAACCTCTTGCATTTGACCTAACTTATTGTTTAATTCAATCTGGTTATTATCCATTGCAACCTGATTTGCATCTAACCTGTTATTTAACTCTCTCTGGTTCTCATCTAACCGAGTGTTTATGCTATCCTGGAACGCTTTGGTTTCCAGTTTACTCTGCTCATGAGCAGCATCAAAATGTTGTTTCAGTCCTGCAATAACTTGCAAGATCTCCTCCGTACCTGGCATTTTACAATAACACACTTAAATATGCAGGCAGGCTTCCTGGAAAAATATGTGGATACGTTTCGAAGAGAAACATCAAACACTGCACACATATAGTGAAGTCGTACAAAACCTGATAATATTATGGTAGATTGTGGATTGGGTATGTAACGCTAGTACCCTTAGGCCATTCTCTTCTCAATAGAGAGATTCTGCGTTACCTCAAAAAGCCTACTGAATTCAAAAATCACTCAAACACAGTTTGAGGCAAAACAATTACTATGGTTTTCCCCATGAAATACCATAAAAAATCTATGGGTTTTCCCTAAATCCCATAAGTTCCACGTATTCTGGGCGCCATGATAAATTAATATATCATGAGTCGTGGTATTAGTAGGACATCGGCCATATTCTAATTTACTATAAAACTGTTCAGGGAGTGGTTTTTACTGCCGAAAGCCCCACTTGGGCCACGCCATGATAAATTAATAGAGCTTTTACTACCATAGACTCCACAGATGGGCGTCATGATAAATTATATCTGAGTGTCGTTGCCCGGTTCGTGCAATGCCAACATCGCTCATATTGCACTGACGCAGGCGGTTCCATAAAGAGTTAATACCGTCCCACGCTGCTTGGGCCATGATAAATGAGTAGAGAATAAGCACAATCTATCAAAATTTATATATACGTATCGGAACTTAGCTATGGATTAGGAGCGGTCACACCCTACTTCGTTAATTCTTACTTTAATAGAGTTGTGTGCATTAAATCTGACCGACTTTAGTCGTACCCTTAGCTTAAATCACAGTATAGGACATCAATTTCCATGTACCCATGTGAGTAATCTCGTTGGATAATATGCATCCGCCTCCAACTAGCATCAGCTCTCAGGCGTGTACGGTAACCCCAATTTCGCAGTGCATATTTTGGATTTGAGGCTAAAAGGTATCAACTCTACAATGATAAGGCACAACTCTATTCTAAAACTTTAATTCATTAAAATAAATCATGGCTTCCAACACAAAACAATACCCAAAAAGCATAAAATAAAAGCAAACAAAATTTTTACCTCCACAATCCATAAATAAACAAATATGAAATCACAACAAAGTCATACCTAGCCATAATGCTTTACCCTTCTGTGAACTTCACAAGGATATACTAGTGCGCTGATGCACCTACGACTTCAAAACAACTTTACATTAACATAACAGTCATACAATGTGACTTCTTTAATATTACAACAGGGATTATTCCTTAAATCTCTTTATATTAAACAATTATGTGTGCCGTGCGTGTTTTAATATTTTTCTTCTCACCAATGAAATGCTTTGCATGCATTTACCTATTTGGACGTTGCACCAAAATCAACGTGCAACTCCATAATTATGTAAGCTACCCCCGACACATCCTTCAATTATATGGTTTCACCGCATGCTGTCTGTGATTCCTAGATAAAACGTTACGTTATAGCTTATGTCGGATTGTACGATAGACTGCCTCGCGCTCATGGCGATTGGCATCTAGTAACCAACTACATGACTTGGTTCCAGTGACAGTACAAATATATCATGTAACTATTCGTCAGATAGCTAAATTAATGAACCATCAGGATTAACTATAATTATCCATGTGTTCACAAACCACATGGCTATAATACTCAACATAACAATCTCGCATTATATGTCATTTTAACAAGGTCTAGAATCTCTTCCCTTTATAACTTGCCTGAGCGGTTCGAGTGGTTGGCACCGACCCTCGGCTAAGGAAATCGCTACACAATAGAAAGTGGGATGGGTCGTTCCACCAATTATCTCGACCTTTCTAAAAGTTTGAAAGCTTCCCTCTCTAAGCAGTGGAGATTTACAAGACAAATACTGTGTCCTAACCGACACATATGTTCCCAAAGGATCTTAATTGACTATTATGCCAACAGGTATTGAATGAGCTTTTGTAATTATTCCTACGTCGAGGATAACGATTAATTAATGGCCTCACATGGGTCCATTCAACATGAAGGTTCGGGGTTCGTAATGCATGAGCCTGGCGGTGACCGATGTCTCAAGTATAATATAGGCGCACAAAACCACTGTCGCCATGAGTTTTCGCTGCCCACGAGCGTAAATAACTCATCATAAGTTCTCGGGAAATCATAGAGCTGCGAGGTGTCCTTGTTTCCTCGACTCTTACAAGATTCCAATCCGGAACACATTTCAATCCTTTTCTTCAGAGTTAGGGTCCATTCACTAAAACTCCGGAATAAATAATGTCTCCAACAATGTCCACGACATAGGAGAATTCATACGTAGAATAGACTATCTGGCCCCTAATGCTCCATGCTACGACACACCGACCTATAATATTAAGAGAAATCTAACATTTACTCTATAAGCTTCTCAATTAAGCTGCAAATTCAATCCACTAAAAGCTCTTTCATTACTGGTATCATTACTGAATATATGCAATATTCTGATATAAAACTTCTTTCCATAATTACTGAAATGTAATCTCACTGTAACATCCTCCTGCTTAGATTGATAAGTCTTGCACTTAGCGTTAATAATTCTCGCTTACAACATTTTATTTGTTTCCTGATGTGTTCATTCATACTCTTAATAACCATTATTATTATTATCATCATTTCTCACTGACATAAATGACCAAATCATCCTTTATTCTTATTATTGAAAATCTCATTGACATAAATGACCAAAATCATTATTTATTATTATTCTCATATCAATTACCAAAATTTCCGACATAGCTAGACGTTTTAAACTCGAACAATCGCGTTCGTTACATTTACATAACTGATTGCCATTCTTAATTCATAGTGGGAAAAATTACTCCACTTAATGATGCAAATCATCATTTCAACTCTATAAAAATCAACTCAATACTGATTAAACATGGAGGATCAGCCTCCTAACTGACTTTTACTGGCATCTATAAGGAATTCACAATACCTTTACGGAATCACAGACATGCATCGGTCCATACTTCTACATAATTATAACCATAATTTGTGGGGTACTTACATCTCTATAGGCATCTAAGGTGGCTCCGACCAATCATATTCTTCCATGTCGCCCGCCATAATGGGTTTAACGCGACATATTTCTCTTGTTTACACACATTTGATTATACATAATTTCTATCACCAACACGACACGTTGCATACCTTTCAGGAAGTTATCACTCCCTAAACATGTGAAACACTTCATCAAACACTACTTTAAATGGTATTTTTACATATACATTACACTGAACACTCGTCACTTTATACACACTTCAATGCTGAGATTCCCTAGCAGAGATCGAAATTGCAGGTGTCGACGGCATTTTACGTTACCAACTCCTGATTGAAAGTCTGGTTATCTGCTCTCGGAACTCTCCAACAGTTTTTGTGACGATCATTACTCCTACAGTAAGCGTTACCATCTGGTACTCTCATGGCAATACCAAACACTTAGTAAGGTTTCTTTAGCGCATTCTATCGTAGTTACACATATACGATTAGTTAATACAATACACACTGCGCTTAATAAAGTTCAACACTTTCACAAATAATTATATACAATAGTGCTGCCGTTAGTCTATACGGTGCTTCATAACTAAACACGTCATAGTTCGTGCGGCTGATTATGCCTATATCACGACTATTATTCATACAAGCATGTTTACTGTTTCTATTACACATACCAGTCCTTGTTCGGCGTCTCGATGAATAGATCCGTCATGCGTTATGCCTTGACGAACTTGCTTCAACCTGGCTGTAGCTGACTGAAGTTTCACTCGAAGACTGCACGTAGCTTATTTGAAGACTTCTGTCTGCGGCTTACACGCTGTCTCGTACTGCTGCATATTTGCTGCATACTGCTTGCAACTTATTTCCATTGTGCTACAATTGACAATTGAGTAAAACTGTAACTGGCTGTAACTGCGCTTGGCGGCATGTAGACTGAGCTTGACTGCGTCTCGACTGAGCTTCAAGTGAGTTAGAACAGAGTAACACCGAGAACAGAGTAGGACTGAGGTTCAAGTGAGTTAGAACAGAGTAACACCGAGAACAGAGTAGGACTGAGGTTCAAGTGAGTAACTGAGTAGGACTGAGTAACAACTGAGGGCTCCTCCTGGGGTCTACTCCCTTATATCGGATTTCCACAGAAAGTAGAGCAACATCTTCCCGCGTAATCTTCGCTCCTCTCACAGCATGATTCAGGTCTTCAAACCATGATCATTGTGTTCCTCTCTCTTCACAGGTCCCAAAACTATATGTGTGCAAAGGAATCGCTCGTTCAATTAATTTATATTAATTCCTTTCTCCATGGCGTGGGACGCTACCTAACCGGGAACTCCCCGTCAACATCTTCACATCCCTCCGCGAACAATGGTCGCTTCACAGTCCTTACGCACATCACTAAATATGCACCAATTTCGCATGTAAAAGACTCTAAAATTATCTTCTTGCCAAGATATTCACCTGTGTGCAACTCTCATCTCGATTCGTTACTCCAATCACGAGTAATCAATGATTTTTCTGGGCATTTCACCGCCCCTCCTCTACATCTATTCTCCGTCGGGGAATAACTGTGTCATTTTTCAGGCCTCTCCCCTGCTCCAGACGACATAATGGGGTGACAGAGATGGACGTGGCTCCACTGAGACCAACCCACAATTCTGGGCCGATTAGTAAATGTCAGCTCTGCCCTCCTCTCTGCTTCAAACCTCCAATAGCTTACACCAAATCGTCTTATAATGATATAATCCGCTCATTATTTCCTACATTATTCTAATAAATAATGCCATTTCATCAAAAATCACACCAGTGATTAAATATACATCTCTTTCGAGGGGTTTTCACCAAGAAACTCCCTGTACAGATCTCTGGTTCGCTCCCTGGCGGAACCTTTTTACTGAGATCACCGTCTCTGAGAACCATGTTCGATTCCAGTCAGCATAACCCCATCGGGTTCAGTACAGACTTTTAATTTCGCTCCTGGCGCGAAATTATATTCATTATGGACTTTTAATTTAGCTCCCGGCGCGAAATGATATTTGTTACAGACTTTTAATTTCGCTCCTGGCGCGAAATTATATTCATTACGGATTTTAAATTTAGCTCCCGGCGCGAAATGAAATTCGTTACAGACTTTTAATTTCGCTCCTGGCACGGAATTAAATTCATTACGGACTTTTAATTTAGCTCCCGGCGCTAAATGAAATTTGTTACAGACTTTTAATTTCGCTCCTGGCGCGGAATTAAATTCATTACGGACTTTTAATTTAGCTCCCGGCGCGAAATTAAATTCATTACAGACTTTTAATTTCGCTCCTGGCGCGAAATAAAATTTGTTAACGACCATCAATTTCGTTCCCGGCATTTAGTCCCCCCCTCCGGCCTGAAATTAAAATGCATGGAACATTTCATTTTGTTTCTGAAATGAAATCTGTTTCTTTTCTTCCCCGAAAGCCTTATTTGTTCCCGCGTCCTACACCTAGCCACCATCTACATTCGTCCCTACCACCCCATCCCCAAAGACTGCATTACCCACGTGTCTGAAGACTTCCCCCATTTAATTCTAATGGCCGACCTCAACCTTTATTCCCGTTCGGCCCTAGAACTTCATAGCCTAGACATCTACCTACGTCACATCGACGCCACCCTCGTCCATCTCCCAGAATCTACCCGTCCTTCCTCCAATACCACCCCGACGCAGTCATTGCTCATAACTCCCTCCTCCATCTGTTTGACGTGTCTGTCCTGCCATTCAAAGGAGGTGATCATGCCCCCGTTTTACTCAACTTCCCTCTTCCCCCACTACCACCTACCAGGATGGTCCAGAATTTCTGCACAGCAAACTGGCAGGAATACCGCGCCTACGTCAACAATCACCTCCGTGCGGACTATCTCCCACTGGATAACCAGACGACGGTCGACGTATATACTGCACACATAGATACTATACTACGACAAGCCTCCCAGGTAGCAATCTCCCTCATTCCAACGACCCCGTGCACTACATTTGAGTCGTCCAGTTGCAAAAATCGTTTAATCCACTTGTGAATAAGGATCATGTCGTAAAATTATTTATTTAATTATTTTATTTATTTTACCTCATTTTATTTTGTTTTATTTTATTTTGCTTTATTTTGTTTTGTTTATTTTTTGTTTTACTTTATTTCGTTTTATTTTGTTTTAAATTGTCTTGTTTTATTTTGTTTTTGTTTTTATTTTGTTGATTTTGTTTTATTTTGATTTCCCAGAAAACAAATGCAAAACCAAAAACACAAAACACGAAGTAAAATGCTAAATTCAAACACAAAAGCAAAAGCAGAATAAAAAAGAAACACAAACCAAAAAGCAAAATTCAAAAACAGCAAAAGCAGAAAACAAACACAAAACCAAAACAAAAAAGACGAAGCAGAAAGCAAAAGCAGAACAAAAACAAAGCAAAATCAGAAAACAAGAAACATAAAGCAAAAAGCAAAATTCATAAAAGCAAAAGCAGAAAACAAACACAAAACAAAAACAAAAAAGACGAAGCAAAAAGCAAAATTCAAAAACAAAAGCAAAAGCAGAAAACAAAAAACAAATAATATAAAGCAAAATTCAAAAAAGCAAAAGCAGAGCACAAACACAAAACCAAGAAAGAAAAGCAATAAGTCAAATTCAAAAGCAAAAGCACAAAGCAAACACAAAAACACCAACCAAAATTAGAAAACAACAAACACAAAGCGTTTCTCATGAAAATGATCCTTATTCACAAGTTGATTAAACGAGTTTTGTAACTTGACGACTCATTTGCATTTGACTGTTGGCACGGACTAGAGTAAAATGTGGCTTTTCACCGATGTCTCAGTCTTACACATGGCTGTGATTATATGGAAGCTACTGAGGTATGGGTGTGCTTAGTAATGAAATTCGGGGCAGTCAGTGCCTGTGGATGCTGTGAAGGGTTCTACTCATAGGGTTAGTACTGCTGTTCTGACTCAGTGAGGAAAGCAATGGCAAACTACCTCACCCCCCATCTTGTCTAGTACGCCTCACTATAGCGCTGCCTTGAGTTTTTGTGGGTATCTACCCACATAACCTACTGGCGGTACTTTTTGAGGATCCAACCAGCCTTCGGGCTGACTACCTAACAGACAGGCGTCAGGACTTTGAACATCGTACAGAACATTATTTAACTCTCGAAACGAATATACTGTATTTTAATTTCAACAACGAAATTAAATGTTTCATGCATTTTAAATACACGTCGGAGAGCGAAACTTAATGCCGTTTGGGAATTTTATTTCGCCTCGGGAGCGAAATTAATAGTCTGTAACGAATTTTATTTCGCGCCGGGAGCGAAATTATAAGTCTGGAACTAAATAAATTTCGCGCCGGGAGCGAAATTATAAGTCTGGAACGAAATTAATATCGCGCCTGGAGCGAAATTAAAAGTGTGGAACGAAATTAATTTCGCGCCGGGAGCGAAATTGTAAGTCTGGAACTAAATTAATTTCGCGCCGGGAGCGAAATTAAAAGTCTAGAACGAAATTAATTTCGCTTCGAATTAAGTTTCGCTTTGATTTAATTACGCGCCGACAATCATTATCATTTCGCTCCCGAATATCGCGCTTACGGCGAAATTAAATTATTTTCGTCCCCACAGCCATGAATTTAATTTCGCATGCCAGCCCTGCCCTAGGCTCGATAATCGGAATTGGTGGGTCTTAAGCCATTGATTAAAATGGTTGAATAATTCACACGGCCGCCATCCTGAAATGGTACGGCCGATGACCTTGAATGTTGGATTAAAGACGCGTCCTATATAAAGGTATGTTGTCACCAAATTTGGTAGAGATCGGATGATTAGTTTAGCCGTAATTTGATTTTACGTTTTGAACGTTTGAGTGGCCGCCATTCTGTTTTGATAAAGATGGCGGCGATATAAAGTATGACACTGAGGTGCCCTTTGCTAATGCTACCTCTGTACCAAATTTCGTTCAATTCGGTTTCACCGTGTTTGAATTGATAGGGGGGGACAGACATTCAGAGTACACACCTCACACACACACACACACACACACACACACACATACACACACACACAGACAGACACACTTTTTTTCGCCCTGTAGTGATCTCATAAGTCTACTTTCATTTTTTGCAAAAATCGAAAGTAGGCTAAAAATGGAAGGCTATTGTAGTTTCCCGAATACACACAAAACTCACATTTTCTAACTACCTGCATGATCTTGGAACAGGGATTTGTCTAGAGTTATGCTAATTTAAAAATATCTTCTGCGCAAAACTGTACTTAATCATTAGCTTCTTCCATCATCTATATTTCATGCCTTATTGTTTCTGTTTCATTGTTTGTTTATGTTTTGTCGATTAGATTTTGTTTGCTTATTTATTTTTGTTTTGGCTTCCTTTTGTGCTTGTCTATTTTTAGTCTATTTTAATTTTATAAACATTCGTTCCGTGAAGAACTAAAGCCTATTTTTATATATCCTACTTATGTTAATTGCCTCTAACAACACACACAATTTCAGTTTGATTGCTATAATAGATTCGTAGATATTGAGAACCGTCTAATATTACGGATGGATTTTTATATATGTTGGTCTTAGAGTTATGTGCTATTACATGAAGATTATTGTATACGTGTAATATTCAAACTTCAATCACATGATTAGGACTAACACGTAAAAACAAGATTTTAAAATTTCATACAGCTGCCAACTTGTGGTTATGAAAAAAATTGAAATAAAGTAGATGCCAGTGGATTAACATTTGTATAAGCATTTGCCGTACCAAGTTTCACTGTACTCGGATGGTGAAATCGCATCGCCGCCGTGTTGGATTTATGGCCACCAGGTTATTGAAAGTCCTATAGGCAAACGTATGTTTATAGCCTCTATGAACATGAAAAAATTCAGTTTGATTGCTGTAAAAGATTCGTAGATATTGAGAACCGTATAAATATTTCGGACTCGCCATTTTGGATTGTTATATGTATAGGCCATACAGATAAAATTATTGCGTAGCTTCATTATTCAAACTTTCACTTCGATCGCATGATTACGACACGAGAAATAAGAACTTAATTTAAAAATTTTGCACAGCCGCCATGTTGAGTTTTTGTAAACAATTGAACTAAATTAGATGCCAGTGCATTACAATATGTATAATCATATAATGTATCATATTTCACTGCGCTCAGATGGTTAAATCGCGAGAAGAATCTATTAAAGCGTTTCAACTTCGTTTGGCCACCATGTTCGTTTCGTACCTTACAGGTTTTTGAAAATTACATAGATAAACGTGCAGTAGTAGCCCTTATTATCGTACAAAATTTCAGGGTGATATCAGTAATAGTTTCAGAGATATGGAATGCCAGTGAAATATTTCGCACAGCCGCCTTCTTGAGGTTATGTAAACAATTGAACAAAATTAGATGCCAGGGCATTACAATGTGTACAAACATTTGCTGTACCAAGTTTAATTGCGTGTGGATGGTTAAATCGCGAGAAACGTCTATTTAAAAGTTGCAAATTCGCTTGGCCGCCATGTTGGTTTAGTCGTTACCAGCTTTTTGAAAGTCTCATAGGAGAACTTTTAAGAGTGCCTTTTAGCACCGTACAAAATTTCAGGGTGATATAGTTTCGGAGATATTGAATGCTGGTTAAATATTTCGCACAGCTGCCATGTTGGATTGGTGAGACGTAATAAAATTTGAAGGGCTCGGTCGGGGTCGGCCAAAACGGTGCTATAACCATACCGAATTTCATTGAAATCGCTCCAGCCGTTCAGAAGTTATTAGAGCGGGACACACACACATCACACAGACACACACACGGACAAAAGGTGATCTCATAAGCGTATTTTTTCATAAAATGAAAATAGGCTAAAAATAATAAATAGGCTTATGAGATCACCTTTTGTCCGTTTGTGTGCTTTTGTGAGCGTAGGCCACGTGATACTATCGGTGGCGGGCAGCAGGAGATGTGAGGAGAGGCCTAGCGAGCGCTTCTATACCCCTAGTCACCACAAGACCTAAGCGGTCTCTTGATAGTTCAGGTCTGTGAATAGGCCAACGCGCCAGGAAATAGTTCCCACTTTTCTGCTTGTTTTTTTTTTTGGCGCACAAGATATTCGAGCACATGTTACTACGCTTTCATAAGATAACTAGATTACTTTTCAGGGTTTCCTTGGTAAAGATCTATGAATGCATTTTTCATTTTCAATATAATTGGGAGCTTTGTCAACTTTGCTTTTCATGCGATGAATTGTGTTTGTGAATATAGTTTGTAGTGGTATTTGGAACGATAGGCAAAGTAAATCAGTACAAATTTGATTTTATATTACATTTAGTTGTGTATGAACCTTGTTTGAGAGGAAAAATAGCAACCGAATAATTCGATTTTATGGCTTATCAGGCTCAAAGGTTGGCAACTCTGCTACGATTCGTCAAAGTTCAACATGGTTTCCTCAAGTATACAACGTATTCAATCTGCAGCTGTAAAGATCGAATCACCAATAAAATACTTCAAAGTTAATCAAACTGGAGAGAGGTTGAGTAAAAGGTGCAAAGAAATGATTTTAGATGTACCATATACCTAGGTAGTAGGTAAAGGGATGGCAATCTAGTTTCCATGCCAGGAACACAAGAAGAGACAGAGAGACGAGATGAGCAAAGGGATATTTTCCTCCTTAGGACTTGACCTGACACTCTTCCTGACGGTCCAAGCTGACACTGTGGGTGATGTGGTCACCGTGCCCACTGCTCGTGTGTTGAGGCGGTCCTGGTGTAAATCTGCTTGCCACTGCCATTCGGAACCAGAATGATCTCCCAGGGACCACCGGTGCCAAGAGTTAGGTGCTACATAGAATGCATTTGTTCTTCATTTGAGTAAGTAAAAGCGAAAGAGGGAATAGATATACAGTATATGTCGTGGGAATTCAGGGAAGTGCAGTGAAGGATGTTTTGACCTTTGGTTGGTTGGTTCCTTAGTTTAGGGGCTGCGGCAACGCGGTCATGTAGCCTCGAGTACTTTGGGTGTGTGTACAATTTGTCTGATAACATGTGTTAATTGTGATGGCTGTATTAGTGTGTGTTAACTATGATTCAGGCAGAAGGACTGCAGACGATTAAGTTTTTCAAGTAGTTCTTACTTTTGCTACCAAATGCTACCGTCCACGACATCTAGCTGCAGACGTGACTACTAAATGCCATCGCATTCAGCACCTGGCGGCGAACATTGGAACTAATATAACGTTATCATATTAACCTACAAATTTTAGCTTCCACAAGTGTAGGATCTTTTTTATACCATAAATCTATGACATGGGACTGCCGGCTTTACTTCCCCTCCAAAAGAAGGCATACTGAGGGATTTTTAACGCTCTTAAAAAATCCGAAGACTTCGGCCGGGTTTGAACCCAAGATCTTGGGCATAGAAGCTCAGCATGCTACCAACTACGCCACCGAAGCCGCTGTTTTGACCTTTGCCATAACAGGGAACTTCACTCCATATCGGTCAATAGGCAGTAGCAGAGTTGTCTACTGTGTAGTTTGAACGCTGGAGATATCAGCTATCAAGAACGCATTCTTGGCTTAAGAGGTTAAAGTCAACCTTAGCCTCTTGACGTTCAGATACGACTTGTATATGCCCGAGTAAGAGAGCCCATTACATCTACTTTACAAGTGTTTTGTTTCCATATCGACAGAAGGCATCAGTGAACTTAAGGCGTACTGGAAAGAAGGAGACTTGATCATGATTTGGATGACCATAATCTCTTCGCAAACTATCTAAGAAGTGCTGTCCACATCATTGCACCACGTGATGCAGTGGTAAGCGTAATTGAGTACCACTCTGGTGGCCCGGGTTCGATTCCCATCTCTGTCCAGAATTCTATTTTCGATTTGAGGCCTGGGACGATATCCTTGATGTTCAAGTCGCCCAAGTCAAGTTTGAAGATTGCCATCGAGCTAGAGGGGTACAGGAGTTTACTCAGTTTCTTGACAAATGTTCTATTGTAGCGTAGAGAACGTGTACTTTAGTCCAGTATCTGGATATTCAGGAGCGTGACCAGCTTAAGAGAAAACTCCTGGAACATCAGAGTTTCCAACCAAAGCCAGCGCTGAAAACTGGAAATGCGTGGACAAAAGAGAGAAAGGAACAACACCGTCTACGAATGAAGGATTACTGGACTAATTTAAAACTAAAATGAAACAGTTGAAATGACGTGGTCCATAATTGGGCGAAAGAGAACAATAATAGCAATGATTCAGCAAGAAATTGAAAGACTTCTGGTCCAATGGAGAGGATCAAAATTTCAGCACGAAAGCAGCCACCAAACAATCCACCAGAAGTGGCAGACAACAGCTAAAACACAAGCACCGTGGTCCATAGGTGGCCCAAAAGACCAGAGAAGAAAGCTGATAAGAAGAAGAATAATACGGCCTCAGGAGAAGCCTCCGTGGCTTAGGTGGCAGGACGCCGGCCTCTCACCGCTGGGTCCGTGGTTCAAATCCCGGTCACTCCATGTGAGATCTGTGCTGGACAAAACGGAGGCAGATAGGTTTTTCTCCGGGTACTCCGGTTTTCCCTGTCAAAATTTCATTCCAGCAACACTCTCCACTATCATTTCATTTCATCTGTCATTCATTTAATCATTGCCCCAGAGGAGTGCGTCAGGCCTCGGCAGCCGGCACAGTTCATATCCTCGCCGCTAGATAGGGGCTTCATTCATTCCATTCCTGACCCGGTCGGAGACTGGAAGCAGGCTGTGGATTTTCATTTCAATACGGCCTCAGCTACCTTTGAGTAGATCGCTTGAGTCAAAGCTATCGCGGCGATGGAGGGACGTGATTCGTATTCACCATAAAACCAAGGTCCCGTGGCTTATGATCACGAGATTAACTGGCGCGTAAAACTACAAGCTTCCTTCCTTCAACGAGGCGATCTTCTCTCCATTATCGGCGTTCAATTTAACGCTTGGTGATCAGTGGCTGAGGTTTAATTAGTTTTCTCTTGGAATCACCAAATGAAATACGAGAGATCTTTTAAAAGCCGATATAATGATTCGAAGTGTCATTATTTTTGCCCCCATTCAAATATTCTTCTTCCTCGGCACAGAATCCAACCTGCTATCATGAGATCATGACATGGACAATCTAGCACTGGTCCATCAAGGAAGCGTCACATCAAATAAAAGACCTCAAAGTAAAGAACCCAGCCACGGTGGCCGAGAGTGCAACGCGCTACCTCGTGCCTCAGGAGAGCATGGGTTTGGATCCCATCAGGGCCGTTCTCAAAATGGCTTTCGTTACTTTCCATTTTCACCACCAGGCAAATGCCGGGATTGTTCCTTTCAACAGGTCCACGGTCACCTTCATTCCAAAATCCCTTCACTGACTCTTCCTTAATTATACCCAAATTAGCGGTCGCCTGGGCGATCGGCCTGTCTCCATCCCCAAAGTGAGTTCAGCTCCCAAACACCATACTTGCGATAGTAGGGGAATGATTCCTCGCAAAGTTCGTGGGTGAAGCCGAGCTGGGAAGCTAAGCGTTTAAAAAAGAAATTATTAAGACACTTTACATAACACTTCTCACACAAATGAGGGGTTATGAGAATTAGGACAGAGTGTACCAATCATCACGAGTACGACTTGTTAGCTACTTTGTATGAAAAGTAACACCCTGTGGTCGAAATTCTAGATAATACTGCTGCATACTGGACTAGGCAATGGTGGTTGATTCGCCTCATGTAATCCACGAGAAGAGGTTCTCACTCACATACGGAGATGTCAAGTACGCCACTGTCCTCAACATGCTGGCTGCGTGGCTCAGTGGTACCGTTCTCGCTTTCTGTGCCCAAGGTTGCAGGATCGAATCCTGGCGCAGACTGCGCAAATGTGAGGGAGCCATGTCAGTAGCTGTATTGGCACGTTAAAGATCCCCTTTGGGGTAAAATTCTGGCACCCCGGTGTCTCTACAAGATGCAGTAGATAAATTGGATTTTAAAAAAGTAACATTATTATCGTCTGCAACCTTTTGCTTTGCGTGTCAACTCTTATTTGAATGTAACCTACACTATGCGAGTAGTTGCCCAAGGTCACGAGAGTCTGACCTCCGAATCGCAAGCTGTTCTCGTCATATTACGCGGTTAGCATATGTACAGCCAGAACAGCTCTTCTGATAAGCTATGCAACAGCTGCATGGCTCTTAGTCTGCAGTGTTGCCAACTGAAATTTATAGTACACACACCTAAAAAGAAAGTCTCTGGACTCCATTATTAACAGATAAAAATTCATTACTATCGCCGAAGGGGACTAAAAATCCTGTAAAATATTGTAATCCCAATGCAGAAAATTATTTTTTAAATCTGCAATAGAAAATGACAAAACTGATATTGTTAAGACTGTATGACAAAATGAATGTAAATATGTATGGCAAAATATATGTTACCTCTACCAACCTCGTTGCTATTTGTAGGTCTTCACTCTTCTCAGTAGCTTCTTACAAAAGAATTGAACATTCCTTGTGTTGGCAAAATCTTCAGAATATGTTCTTATAAAGTGTAACATTAATGTAACTGAATTAATCTGAAGTTATTTACAGTATAAAATCCTAAAATTGCCCCCATTTAATAGCGATAATTAACTAATACTTATAATCTTTTCCAGGAGTGTATTTACATATTGTATATCTTGTACCCCGCCCAGTCATTGGGCATATTCGTGTTGACCGATTGTAGAGTTACAACTAACAGTTTGTATAGGTAACACTGAAAGAATGGCTTCAACACTTTACACATACGAACTTCTACAGCCGAGCGTAGTAACTTATGCTCCAAAATCCCTACGCTCTTCCATGCACATGTACCAGCCGAATTTGGTGTAGCACGTAACCCATGATGTCCGCTTCCTTCGGATATACGTTGTAAATAGACAAATCATTATGGTCTAACGTCGGTCTACCAAACTATATTAATCTATGTACTGTATGTCTAACACTTATTATTCCAGTTTTCAACGGGTTCGGGGATGAGATGCGTGAAAGTCTGTGTGGCGGATGGTTTTTACGGCCGGATGTCCTTCCTGATGCCTACATCATGAGAGGCCATACGATATTATTACTGCATTAATATTATGCGAGGAAATAATAAGAGATGAAATGAATGAGGATGAATGAAACTGGGTGAGGATGTGGAAGGAAGCGTCCGAGGCCTGTCAGAAAGTACCGTCCTTGCATTTGCCTGGAGTTGAAAATGGGGAAGACCACGAAATACCATTACAAGGACGACCGACAGTGGGGGCTCGAAGCCATGTCTACTGATTCCGCAGTGAGCTTGGCCACTTGGTGTAGCTACCGCTGTCGGTCGACACTAGAGTGCCGAAGGAGATTGGGCGGAAAGTGATGATTCTCTTATCACTCTATTACCTGAAATAAATGCTACTTGAATTATTAATACATTACACATTTTTCCAACAATGGTGGTGTTAATTAGATGGCATGTTTCGCTAGTCAAGCGAGCATCATCAGACCCAAATTTAGAAGACAAAATAGCTGTACGAAACACCACCAAACCCACAATGCCAGCCACAAAAGGTTGCTGTCCTCCAACAACAACTCGCTGAAAGCACAGCAACCTTGTAGATTATAAATAGTTGCTTTCTGGGTGCTTGATGCTTTAGTATTTATCAGCAGTATTTGCCACTCTTTTTAAGTTTTTGCCGTGCTTTTAGAGAGTTGTAGCGACAGTTTGTGGGGGACTTTGTGTGTTTGGTAGTGTTTATTTGAGCTATTTTACCTTATATATATTTCAATCTGATGATGCTCACTTGACGGGCGAAACATGGCAGCCAATTAACCCCACGATTTGTTAGACAAGTGTATTATTGTATAAATAATTCATGTAACATTTCCTTCAGATAATAGGGTGATAAAATACCCGTCACTTTCTGTCCAATCTCTTTGGGCTCACTTGTGTTGACCGACTGAAACCCCTTTATGTTGAATGTAAATAGTTTAGAAACAAGAAATTGTATGTTTTCTGTGCGTTTAATGCCAAAAAATTATAGATGACGGCGTTGGTTCGATTCCTGTCTGTATTTTTAAGAACACATATCACTTACGAATGACGACATATAGTTAGTTATTGAGTTTCTAAGGGGAGGAACATTGAGGTCACCTGCCCCTTACATATAATTTCATGAATATTTATATATATATTCTGGGTCATTATGGAATAATCTAAACTAGATAGGCTATCATATTTGAAGTACAAAATAAAGGCAGGTTTACAGGATACTCATTTTTAGCCTAATTTCATTTTATGAAAAAAAATAGGCTTATGAGATCACCTTTTGTCCGTGTGTGTGTCCCCCTAATAACTTCCAAACGGCTGGAGAGATTGCAATGAAACTCGGTAAGATCATAGCACTATTCTGGCCGACCCCGACCGTGCCCTTCAAATTTTATTGTGTCTCACCAATCCAACATGGCGGCTGTGCGAAATATTTCACCAGCATTCAGTATCTCCGAAACAATTACCGATATCGCCCTGAAATTGTGTACGGCGATAAAGGGCACCACTAAAAGTTCACCTATGAGACTTTCAAACACCTGGTGACTACAAAACCAACATGGCGGCCTAGCGAAGTTGACACTTTTAAATAGACTTTTCTCGCGATTTAACCATCCAAACGTAATGAAACTTGGTACAGCAAATTTTTATACACACTGTATTGCACTGGAGGCTAATTTAGTTCAATTGTTTACATAACCTCAAAAAGGCCGCTGTGCGAAATATTTCACTGACATTCTATATCTCCGAAACTATTACAGATATCACCCTGAAATTTTGTACGGTGATAAAGGGTACTGATACAAGTTTATCTATGTAACTTTCATAAATCTGTAAAGTACAAAACAAACATGGCGGCTAAGCGAAGTTGAAACATTTTAATAGACCTTTCTCGTGATTTAACTCTCTGAGCGCAGTGAAATGAGGTACAGTAAATGATTGTACATATTGTAAAGTACCGGCATCTAATTTAGTTCAATTGTTTACATAACCTCAAGATGGCGGCTGTGCGAAATTTTAAAATTAAGTTTTTATTTCTTGTGTGGTAATCATGCGATCGAAGTTAAAGTTTGAACAATGAACCTAGGCAATAATATTGTCCTTGAATGGTACATAACTCTATGGCCTATACATATAACAATCCAAAATGCCGAGGATCAGAAATATTTAGACGGTTCTCATTATCTATGAATCTTTTACACCAATCAAAGTGAAATTTTTATGTTCATAGAGGCTATGAACATATGTTTACCTATAGACTTTCAGTAATCTGGTGAGCAAAAATCCAAATGGCAGCGACGCGAGGTATAAATATTGAAATGGGAGTTTCTCGGGAATTAACTATCCGAGTGTAGTGAAACGTTGCACGTTAAATGTTTATAAAAATGTTAATCCACTGGCATCTAATTTACTTCAATTGTTTGCATAATCACAATATGGCAGCTGTGCGAATTTTTAAAATCTCGTTTTTACTTCTTGTGTTCTAATCTTAATAATCTTAATGTAACAGTACAAAAATAAAAATCCAACCTGGTGACCATCTGAAATTTTATTTAGACGGTTCTCAATATCTACGAATCTATCACAACCTTCAAACTGAAATTTTGTATGTTGATAGAGGCAATTAACATGAGTAGGATATATGAAAATAGGCTGTATAGTTCTTCACGGAACTACTTGTTGTGTCTGGACTTTATTTTTGTAACGATTGGTTTTGTGAAGAATTGATATGAAATACAGTATTGGAAATAAAATTTTCAGCATTTTATGTTCTATTCGATTTTCTAAAAACACAACGCCTTAAAGGGTGGCGCAATCTGAATAGTTTATCAAAACAGTTTAGCTTCTTCATATGATCCTACCACATAAACCACTGATGAAATTTTTAGGAAAATTTAACATCATTTACCTTTGTAAGGTAAAATAGTTAAATTAATGAAATGGCAATAATATTCACTGTAGACAACATTACAATGTTTGAATTCTTAAAAACAATATATTAAACAAAATATACAATTACAACCTAAGTATTAAAATTGAAGATTTGAAACTAAATACATTTTAAAAATATTTCATGGCTTAAAATCTAACTTAGACTCATGGCTCCAGTTCTTTAAACGTATTACTTGTATGTGTCTTTAATAAGTTTAAAGCAATGCATTTTTTTCTCAAGTTTCAAAAATATTGCAGTCATATTCTTGGTGAGATTAACGGACATATGTATATAAAAATTCTGTGAAAATGTCAAGTAAATCAGTGTAGTAATTAATTCTGAGATAATGTACCTTATTTGCATAAAATACAAGTTGTAGTAAATATCTGAAACGGTAAACGAATAGAGACTTTGTAGATGTTTATCAAATATGACAAACTTCAAAAACTCTTATCTCAGAAATCGAACATTTTTGCTCCAAAGAACGATCTATGATATTTCCATATGTTGATAGCCAAAAACTCAAAAAAGAGAAAATTAATTTTTATTTCAACAAAACCTAAGTTAACGCCACCTTAAAGAGTAATGAAGTTAAAAATTGCGAAGCGAACATCACTAAATCTCCACTTCCGCAAGACCCAGCAAGCTGCCATTTGGTGTCTTTGAAAATAAATCAGTAGGCCTACTTAAGAAAAGTAGGAAAAAAATAAATTTAAAATAGTTGTGGGATCTGGGGAGTAGAGGGACCAAATCTTATTTATTTAAGCTACATGCTTCGTTTTGTTGCTTCATAGAAAACATTATTAATTTGGCATTTGTGGAAAATTGTTTCGAATGTGAAGTGTTCGTAATCTATGGATCCGGAAATAAACTTCACAAACAGTCCCGAGTTTCTATATCTACGGGCTAAACTTTGGCATATATACAATAAACATCATGGCCCCAAGAAAAAAACGTAAAAATAAATTCCCATTTTTTGGGAGGGGGACGAGGGAGAACAGGGGGCTACAAAATAGTGATGTGCTATTTGCGCGGCTGATACATCATTTTAAAATAGTTGTTTTTGATTCCTTTAGAAGATTTTAGACATCGTGGTATGTAACCTCGTGTACTTGGATGTGTGTAAACATGTGTCTGATAACCTGTGTTATTGTGAGATCTGTACTAGTGTGTGTATTTTAAAATTGAGTATAAGCTCTTTGAAGATACAAATATTCTCTTTTGGTTTTGTAAGAACTTAATAGGAGCACGGATTTGTAATCTATCACATCTCGATGGTTTAAAAGGCAACGTCCTCACTCACTCACTCACTCACTCATCGCTAATTCTTCTACTTTTGACAATAGCCAGAAAGCATTTTACTTATGCTTCATTCGTTGTTCATTACAAATTTATCAAAATTTGCGATTCGTGAGTAAAGTGGCAGTCGCCCTCCAAGGCAGAATTTACTTCTTTTTTATCCAAATCCTAGTCCAAATTAACTGTTATATACACACATTAGAATAGGCTTCACAGCAACATGTTTTACTGGGCAGATGCCCGTATTTTCCCAGTCTCTACACTTAAACATCATCATCAACACTATTTCTTTCATTTACAAAGACTACTCAGTCAGCTTGATTTGTCGTTCCTCTTGAAGACAACCTTGACAAGCTCTGGTGACAGGTTTATTTAGTGTGAGTTTTCAAGCTCAGGGTCACTACTTATCGTAAAAGATATACTGCGATCGGTCACGAAGAGTTCTAGTCGCACATGACTGTGTTCTTACAAGCAGTTAGTTTAGTCCCTCCTTCCAGTGGTAACTGAACCCTCAATACAGACGTTTCCATCCAATTGCGTTTGATATAAATGTGTGCTCAGCGACTGTAAGGGTCCTGTATATTTGTAAACACATTTGGGCTGTTAAATCTACTCACTATTGTATTTCTTTCTCAAAAACATTTGCCCCAAGATGATCTACATATACAGTACAGTAGGTGTTCTATAGGTATATGACGAATATCATCTTTGACGTAGACTGCTGGATGCAATACTACACTGAACAGGTGGGTGAACGTGAAGGAGAAGTCTGTGCTCTTCCGTACACATACAGTACTTACTTCTTGACATGGCTCTTCCAGAATGACCAGGACTCCATATTTTCACTTTTCTCCCCTTCCAAACCCTCATAAGCCAACTACGGAAGTTTAAGAAGAGCTAAGAATCAACCTCTAGACTGTTCAAACAGTCAGTGGTTATACTTGACTAGGTGTGGCAAATTAATAAAGTTAAGCTTACGCAAACACATTACATTCGAAACTCAATGATTGTAATGACTAGGAGCCAAAATTTTCAAAAATTCGCATATGCCTACGAATGATGCAAATACAAATTTGGAGCGTTATTTAAAGATAACTGCATATTTTTGCAAAATTTGTTATTAACGGTTCATTTCAACGAAATAACGTTTGCATTTGAACGTTATACTCTTTTAATCGCCGTACATGCAATTTATGCTTGACTAAAGAAAGGTGGGTTGGGATTTCTGTTTACAGTTTTTGTCTTTTGCAGCTTTTCCGTCGGCCAACACGATTGTGCCCAATGAATTGGGCGGGGTACAAGTTATAAATATGTAAACACACTCCTGGAAAAATTACATGTAGTTATCACACTTAAAAAGGGCAATTTAGGATTACGCGTTTCGCGTTTCGACAGTAAGTGGCCATCATCAGATCCTGATCACTGTGTTAATGTTAAATTTTCACTATTGTAAATTCACTACTGTGGTTCAATAGCACGTCGTTAGATGATGATTAGTATAATGTTTGATTCGCAGTTTGAATCTCGTCATACGTTAGGTTTGTTTTGTGTTGCAAGGTTTTGTGAATTACGTGAGTAACGGTGTAATAATAAAAAAGAGCATGCACAAGAAAAAAACTATTTATATTGTATAATTAACTTGGTATTATTCTCCTCACAGCGATGCTAACTTTATTAATTTCCACATATCTACAGTTTTCCCTGTCGCCATCCTTCAAGCAATGCTCAAAAATCATTCCTTTCTACTGTATTTCTGGGGATTCCACGCCAGTCGGCAGCACATTTCCAATAATAATTTAGACTAACGTTCTACTTCACTATAGCAATTTAGAGGCTAGCATTCTTTGGTGTAGCCCCGGTGGTCCGGGTTCAATTCCCAGCTTCGCCAAGAAATTTAAATCTGGTCTGAGGGCTGGAACGGAGTATACTCAGCCTCGTGAGACAAAACTGAGAAGAGGTGGGTTCGATTCCCCTCTCAGTCATCCTGAAAGTGTTTCCCCGTGGTTTCCCCACTTCCACTTCAGGCAAATATTGGGATGCTTCCTAACTTACGATGGCAGTCGCTTCTTTCCCAAACTTCACCTGAATTGTAAATACACGCAATACTACAATGATTCAGACAAATTGTCCACATATCCAAGTACACGGGGCTAAATGTCCATGATGTCCAAGCCCCTCAAATGAAACAACAACAATAACAACAATCCAATTTAAAGATGCCGGGGTGCCGGAATTTCTCCTTCTCCGTGCCAGAAATTCTACTAACTTTGGTCTCTCCATTTTAACATAGTCAGATGCCAACCAGCTAGAACTGAGTTCTTGAGGACATTAGGCATGAGTCTTACAAACTACGCCACACAGTCAGCTATGGTGTATTTCCTTACGTTGACAATGGAATCATCTGGCGACACACTGGAATCAGAAAGTTTAAGAATGACTCCTGCTTACAGCGATGTTCTGTCACTTGAGCCCTATAGCAGTCTGTACGCTCGTGACTGCGGTTCTGTATTCTGGTGGGCGTCAAGGACTGGAAGACTAGAATGTGTTTACAAACTCTCAAGGTAGTAAACCGGTCACAGAGCTAGTCAAGGTTGCCGAGAAAAGATTGTGGGAGAGATTAGGTATCACAAGTTCAAATTTACAGTTTTTCTTCTATTAACAGGTCGTTTGATTTAACATGAGATGATAGGCAGACTAAGCTACGAGTTGTGCAGAGAAACGATGCTCTTGGAAGATGTTCCTCTACAGTTTGGATTGCCATCTACGCCAGCTTTCGAAGAAATAGTATCCGAACATCGGAGGAAAAAGAAAGACATATGGTTTGAATTCTACAGTAGAGATGCGATGTTGACAAACGATTGGAAGGAAGCGGACTTCGAGCTGAGACACCTTGTAACAAGTTTAGCGATCCATGGTTTTCATTTCAAAATATGTTGCACCGGCCGCTTCCATGAACCTTCTGATGATTCTACCCGTTCCTTGTGTGGCAAGTAATGCAATCTATATCACGTCCAATTCAGTGACAACCGGCGTATGTCGCTCAGAAGATTCTGTTCAGAAAAGACTCACATGACTGACAACGATCTCAATGTAGCGGTGATTTTGTAACATATAATTTAATGCAAGTCCTCTGTCTACGGCCATTGGCTGCAATAAACGTAATTAACAGGCAGCACATTTTCAAAGTAATCGTCATGAATGATACTAGATCGTCTTAATAATAATAATAATAATAATAATAATAATAATAATAATAATAATAATAATAACATTATTTATTACTGTTAAAAATGTGCTATTGTGGGTGAGATTTCTGTTATACCTAATAACGCCTCCCATTAGATCGCGTGGCCTTTGGGACAAAGGAATGCCCACTGCACTTTTATCATGATGACTCAAGTTTCCTCTAATGTTGTGATAATAGCTCGATTGCCGTAGGCTGCTAATGACCGGCCTGCTCTTTCTCCGTCACAAGACTAAGTGTTGTGGGTCTATGAGGTCATCGAGACCTTCAGAACTTTCTTACATCGGTCACTAAAAGTGACCCATCTTCTTTAGGAGATATAAATTGCATGTTCATTCGTGAATTTACACCAGGAGACATTTCTCAGATAAATCCAGAAAGAATAACTACCCACTTCCATCTTAAGCAGAGGGAATTTTCTTTCTTCCTCTTGTTTCGTTTCGACCAACTAAGGACCACGTCATATCAACAGTTTCCTTTTAGCATCAAAATTAGCCCAGTATTCCTTCAATCGTAGACGGTGTTGTTCCTCTCTCTTTTGTCCACGCTTTACCAGTTTTCAGCGTCGTCTTGGGTTGAAAACTCCGATGTTCGAAGAGTTTTCTTTTAAGCTGGTCACGCTCCTGGATATCTTCACAAGAGATTCCAATCTCGAGTAGATATTTTTCTATCTCGCAGAACCAGGCTCACTTTGTCTTTTCCTCTTGGAGAAATAATATAATCAATAATAATAATAATAATAATAATAATAATAAAACGATTTAAACCTCCGCCTTCATCCATGGTAATTAGTGAAAGTTTGGAAACCAATAATAATAATAAGAAGAAGAAGAAGAATTATTATCATTATCAGCTTAGGAGAAAACTCTTCGAACACTGGAGTTTTCAATCTAAGACGACGCTGAAAACTGGATATTATTATTGTGATTGTTATTATTATTATTATTATTATTATTATAAATAAATAATTATAACTAATAATTCTACACACACCCAAATAACACGGGGCTACATGACCTAGCAGCAGGATTAGAATCATGTTGGCAGCATCGACGTATACCAGTTACTCCAAATTAATCTAGAATGTCAGGTGCTATACAGTACGTGTGCATAGTTTAGAGCCGTTGGCTACCATACTTTCTGAAATATTGGAATTTGGATAAAGAATATTAGAGAGAGCTCTTATTAACAGTTGGCAGCCCTGATGGCTCTTAACAATACGTGTAGTCATATCTGTTATGGTACACAGAGCATTTACGAAATTTGGTTGAAATCTATTTGTTAGTAGAGAAGTTACATGCATTTAAAATGAACCTATCCGCAGGCTTAGAATCATGTTGGCAGCATCGACGTATATCAGTTTCTCCAAATTATTCTAGAATGTCAGGTACTATGTGTGCATAGTTTAGAGCTGTTGGTTTGCATGCATTCTCATATATTGGTATTAGAATACAAAAATAGGGAGAGCATTTATTAGCAGTTGGCAGCCCTGCTGGCTCCCAAGAATACGCACGGTTATATCTGTTATGGTACGCAAAGCACATACGAAATTTGGTTGAAATCCAATTGATAGTATAGAAGTAACATACATATAAATTTTTGACTTATCAGCAGGCTTAGAATCATGTTGGCAACACTATCATACATGGGCTGCTGAAAATTAATCTGGTATGTCATTATCTCCGTGTTTGCCAATTTGTGAACGCATGCATAACTTCTGAGATATCCAACATAGAGCTCAAATTTCAATTGTGATGTTTCAGCAGTTGGTAGCACTGATGTCATTTTCAAATATGGCTGTGAGCTATTCAGGTATGGCTCTTTACTCTGACCAAATTTGGTTTTGATAGCTGCAGCCGTTTAGGAGTTGATAGGGGGGCACACAGACAGACAGACAGTCAGAAGAACAGACGGACAGACACACACATCTTTGCCCGGATCGATCTCGTAAGTCCATTATTTCCTCATTTTTACAAAATGTGAAAAGTAGGCTAATAAATGGCCATTGGCTGCACTTATAAAATATTTGTGTGTCTTTAGAATCTACAATATTATCCACAGTCAGAAGTACAGTGTTCAGGCAGAATGGAGAAAGTAAAAACATTGGTTTAGATTTTCTACACAGGAAGTCCATTGTGTTTAACTTCCATGCAAGATCACGCAAATCTCAGAATAGTGTGGGCAAACTCTAGATAATCACCATTACTAGAGCCCACAACGAAGTGAATCCCACGATGTTGTTAGTGAAAGGTCATTGCTTTGTCGAGAGTCGCCTTACGAACAATAGGACACGAGCGATGAGGTTGTCACTCACACACCCACATCCCGCAACAGTAATTGAACACCTTGTGGTGTAGCGGCTAGCGATCTTGGCTGTCTCCTCAGAGGTCCGGGTTCTATATAAATGATGTTTTGTTTTACGTCCCTTTTAACTACTGTGGCTCTTAGAGACAACGGGGTGCTGGAATTTTGCCCCGAAGGGAATCTTTAACGTGCCAGTAAATCTACTGACATAGCTCCCTCACATTTGTACACCCTCAAATGCCAGTTGACTGCGCCAGGATTAGATCCAGCAACCTTGGGCACAGCAAGCGAGAACGTTACCGCTGAGCCACGCAGCCAGCCGGTCCAGGTTCTATTCTCGACTGACAAGAAATTGTAATTCTGGTGTGACGGCTGGAACAGGGTACACTCAGCCTCGTCAGGCAAAACTGACAGGAGGAGGGTTAGATTCCTTCCTCGGTCGTCCTGAAAATGGTATTCGTAGTTTCCCATTTTCTCCACCAGGTAAATGCTGGGACGGTTCCTTTCTACAGGTCCACGGCCGACTTCCTTCCAGAATCCATTCCCTGACCCTTCCTTAATTAGACTCAAGTTAGCGGTCGTCCGGGCGATTGGCCAGTTACCATCGCCAGTTGTATCTGTTGAAAAATGTGTACATCTCCCAGACGCCGTTCTTGCAGAGTCCACGGGTGAAGCCGAGCTGAGAGGATAAGTGATTAAATTATTATTATTATTATTATTATTATTATTATTATTATTATTATTCTCTCTTCTCTTAATCGCCACTAAGAACTGCGAGATCCCAACTGTCCTTCTTGTGGGCCCACCAGGTGTTCATCTTTTCGAAGTGTGCTTCCTTCCATTCTTCTTCTTTCTTCGTTTTGCCAGCTTAGGGAGCGCGCTTGAAATTGTTGACTCGGGTTGATGGAGCATTTCTCTTCTTCTCCTCCCAAAATCGCCTCATGAACTCACTATGCCCCTTCTTACGTTCCTCCGTCCATTTTTTCCAGTGGTCTTTTTAGCCTTTTTCGGTGAAAGAGTGATTTGTAACTAGAGTTCCAAAAGTCTTGCGATTCATGATGATATCTTCTGCAAAGTTTATTTCCCTTAAGTCCTATTTGATTTCTTCTAACCAACTGATTTTGACCTTCTTTGAATTAATTATATCAAGCTTCCTTTCATTAATTATTATTATTATTATTATATTATTAACGTTATTCTTAGATCATTGTCTTGTAAAATACAGAGCTAATATGCAGATTTCATTGAATCAAAGCATAATTATCACCTTAATTTACATCATGGCCAATTAATTTCTGAGCTATCCTGGTTGTAGCCAATATCACTGCCCTTTGAATTAATTTATGGAATTTAGTGTCCCGATCGAACTCTTTTAGCCCTTGCAGAAGATGTTGGGGAACCACATCAGTGCTTGAGATAACTATTGGTACAATTATTCTTACTCTCTTGACCTGCTATTCTTTCCTGATAGGCTCTACCAGCTCCAAATACGTGGATACTTTTTCATCATGTTTAGCGTGCAGGTTGTGCGCATTCGGAATGAAAACACCATTCAGCGTGACTTCCTTCAATCTATTGTTGAATATCACTACGTCAGGCCTATTATGTTTCACTGTCTTTTCGGTGAGCACAGTCCAATCCCAATACAGTCTGAAATGTGCATTTTCAGTCACGTTCTCTGGAACATACTGTACTGGTGGTATGGAACCTTGATCTGTTTTAAAAAAGCTGGAGTTTCCCAGCAAGATGTTTGATACAATTATTATTTATATTATTTATAATATTATTATTCTTCTTTCTGTCGTTTCGGCCATCTACGAACCACGCTATTTCAACTGCCCTTGTCCATGTCTTTGCGCCTGGGCCTTAACGTTCGCCCAGTATTCCCGCTGTTCCTTCCTCGCTTCCGTCCATGTCTTGCCAGTTTTTATTTTTGGCTTTTCTTGGAATCCATGATGTTCTTGGAGTTTCGACTTTAGTGGAACACGTTTCTGGATATCTTCCAGGGTTATTCCCACTTCACGCAAGTCTTTTTCTACTTCGGTGAACCACGCCGCCTTGAAGATCCTATTGCTTAATCTTGTAGAACTCATACGAGCAATATGGCCATAGAAAACTATCCTTCTCTTATGAATGGCGGGGGCGTGGTGGCTCAGCGGTCTAGCTGTATGCCTCTCACCAAGGCGGTCCGGGTTCGATTCCCGGTCAATGCATGTGAGATTTTCGAAGTGAAATGCCATGTCCTGTGGTTCGGATTCCACGTAAAAAGGAGGTCCCGTGGCTCATGATCTCAAGATTAACGGTCACGTTAAACTACAAGCTTCCTTCCTTCTTATGAATGGTGTCCGTGATCTTTTCTACATGAGAGTAGAGTTCATGATTGTGTCGTCTTCTGAACTCACCATTTTCTTGGATTGGACCAAGGTTTTTTCCCAAGATTTGCCTTTCTCTTATTTCTAGCTTCTCGATCATACCTTTTCTACTCATAGCAAGGCATTCGGCACCATATAAAGCCTCCGGTCGTATTACTGTGCAGTAATGTCGTATCTTGGCGTTAATGGATATTGATTTCTTCATTTTAGTTAGTTGATTATTATTGATAATATTTCATTTTTGAGACTTGCAAAATATTGATTATCAGATACGTATAACTAGGTTTATGTTGAATTTTTCTCATAACCTGTGTTTCTGTGATGACTAAAAAGTGTGCGTAGCTTTAATTAGAAAGTTCTATGATTAGGATAGGTGTTACGTGACTTGAAATAAGATATAATCCTGGCTTTGGCCAGTGATATTGTGGGAAATTCTTGGGGAAAACCACACACAGCTGCTGTCAGCTCCGAGATACGAACCTTTGATCTCCAGATTTCCTGCTCCTCATCGCAGTGTGCTGTGCGACTTAATGCACACAACTACGCTGCTGGGTTGTTAAAACAAATTTTAAAAAGACACCTGATCATTATATAGCCTCCTCAATACCAACAAGGAGTACATTATACTGTTTTACAGAGGATATAGTAGTTAATTTGTTTCAAGGTTACATGTCATCTTCTATAGATAAACCTTAACTGACTTGGCATGACATCCAAGGTCATGTAATCTGTCTGGAGCCGAGTTACTCTCTATTCATATGATAATATGGTATTCCAGCTCCGTAACTCACACATCTCCCTAGTCAACGTTCCACGCAGGATATTGGGTAGCTGCTCCGTTTTGAGATCGCAGGTTTGAATCCTTACATTTACAGCGGGAATTTTGCGTTATCTTAAAGTTTTCTCAGTCTCTCCAGATAAATGCTGTGACCGTGAAATATGGTACATGTCCGAGTATACAGTATTCCCTATTATTAGACCCAATTTATGTATACTATGGGTATTACCGGTTTGTAAGCGACGAGAAGTATTCCCCACCAAAGTGAAGCCATCCCTACTTCCGCCTTGACGTTTCAGTGCTGCACTAGAGCTGTCTAGCGGTCAGAAGTGAAATCACTTCCACCATCCAAATACAGGCAGCCATTCAAATCGATTTAAATCACAACAAATCGAGCTTCGTTCGCGATGTTGCCTGCCATATCGCTACATCTTGAACGAAGCTCGATTTGTCGTAATAATAATCGAATGAATGGCAGCCTGTGATGGGCTGGTTAAAGTGATTTCACTTCTGACCGCTGGATAGCTCTAGCATAGCACTAAAAAGTCAAGCCATAAGTAACGATGGCATCACTTAAATACGGCAGTGACGGCCAGTGATAAGGTTGCAGATTTTTCACAGTGCAAAATAAAGTAATTCACAACTAAATATCATACAATTTATATTGCTTTCACCGTATGCGCATAAGAAATGATGGTTTTGTCCTTTAATAAGTCTAGAAATCCAATTCCACTATACAGAAAAGCTAAGCGCCTCAACACATAGGAACATTCATATAGTGGTCGTTGCACGGCACGAGCACCGACCAGATTTCTGCAGTGGGTGGAATGGCCCAAATACTAGAACGAAAAAGTATGCCAACAGTCAATTCCGCTGACGGATGCAATAAGACTCGAGGTTGGATGACAGAAAATGTCCGAAGTGATTATTTCTCTTCTTGTTCTGACTGGTTACGTGGCTCATCGGTAACGTCTTCGCCTGCCGTGCCCAAAGTTGCAGGATTCAAACCTGGCGCAGTCAGTTGGCATTCGAGAGTGAGGAAATGCGAAGGAGCCATGTTGGTATATTTTCTGGCACGATAATCATCCCCTTAGGGGCAAAATTCCGGCACCCCGGTGAAGCTAAAAGCCACAGTAGTTAAAAAGGACGCAAAACCAATATCATATATTCTTATTCTTTCCTACGCTGCTGTATAACACATCTTGTTTCATTCATTCCATTATTCGTTTATTTATTGAATTGCAAATGATAATATAGCCTCGTATGGTAAATTACAATAAAACTACTACTCAATTATAAGAAACCCAGCCGATAATGTACACAGATTTACCTTTCAAGAAAAAACAAGAAGTTCCGTGACGAACTAGAGAGCCTACTTTTCTTAAAATTTAAGATTCATGCCAATGATTAATCTATATGGACTTATCTAGAATAATGACGAAATTAAGTTGGTAATATCGAAATTTACAAATTAGTTCGAAATACTGTAGGCCTATATCTGGCATAATGTAGCCTAATAGACCACTACAGTTGGCAGCCCTAGTGACTGAATATATTCTTAGTTCCATCTCTTAAGCTGCAGAATACAAAATTTCGTTGAAGTTCAATGGATAGCATGGATGTTACATGCAGTAAAACATTGGATCTAACAGTGCGCGTAAAATCATGTTGGCAACAATGCCATGCATACATTGGTCAGGAATAATCTGTAATAATATGATCTATTGTTGTGCCAATTTTGAATGAAATCCATTAGTTAGTATAGAAGTTACATGCATTTTAAAATTGGTCCTGTCAGCAGGCTTAGAATCATGTTGGCAGCACTGACGTATATTAGTTACTCCAAATTAATCTAGAATGACAGGTACTATACGTGTGCAAAATTTAGAGCTATTGGCTTGCATACTTTCTGATATATTGACATTAGGGTAACAAAAAGAGAGAAAGCTCTTTTATTAATAGTTAGCAGCCCTGGTTGCTCTTAAGAATACGCATAGTCATATCTGTTATGGTACACATTGCACATACGAAATTTGGTTGAAATCAAAATGATAGTATAGAAGTTACATGTATTTAAAGTTGGAACTCTCCTCAGGCATAGAATCATGTTGGCAGCACTGCCGTATATAAGATACTCCAAATTAATATATAATGTCAGGTGCTATACGTGTGCATAGTTTAAAGCTGTCGGCTTGCATACTTTCTGATATATTGGTATTTGGATAAAATAAATTCAGAGCATTTATTAACAGTTGGCAGCCCTGGTGGCTCCTAAGAATACGCTCAGTCATATCTGTTTATGTGCAAATAGCACATAAGAAATTTGGTTGAATTGCAATTGACTGTGTAGAAGTTATATGCATTTAAAAATTGGGCCTATCAGCAGGCTTATAATCATTTTGGCAACACTGTCATGTATGGCCTCTTGGAAATTAAACTCAAATGTTATTATCTATACGTGAGCCAATTTTTAAATAGCTCCCATTCTTACCTTCCATGATATTCAACATGGAGCTCAAACTCCAATTGCAATTTTTCAGCAGTTGGTAGCATTGACATCATTTTCAAATACGGCATTGAGATATTCAGGTATAGATCTTTACTCCTACCAAATATTGTTTCGATTGCTGCAGCCGTGTAGGAGTTGATAGGGGGGGGGGGGGGTTAAACGACGACGACGACGACGACACACACACAGCCAGACAGGCATACATACATTTGCCCGGGTCGATCTCATAAGTCTACTTTTTCCTCATTTTTAGCCTATTTTCAATTTTGAAAAAATAGGCTTATGAGATCACCTTTTGTCCGTGTGTGTGCGTGTGTGTGTGTGTGTGTGTGTGTGTGTGATTCGTGTGTGTGTCCCCCCCTAATAAAATCTAAACGGCAGGAGCGATTTCGATGAAACTCGGAAAGTTCATAGCACTATTCCCGGCGACCTCGACCGTGCCCTTCAAATTTTGTTACGACTCACCAATCCAACATGGCGGCTGTGCGAAATATTTCACCAGCATTCAATATCTCCGAAACTATTACCGTTATTACCCTGACATTTTCTATGGTGATAGAGGGAACTACTATAAGTTCACTTATGTGACTTTTGAAAACCTGGTAACTACAAAACCAACATGGCGGCCAAGCGAATTTGCGACTTTTAAATAGACGTTTCTCGTGATTTGACCAACCAAACGCAATGAAACTTGGTACAGTATATTTTTATATACATTGTAATGCACCGACATCTAACTTCGTTCAATTGTTTACATAATCACAAGATGGCGGATGTGCGAAATATTTCACCGGCATTCTATATCTCTGAAACTATTAGCGGTATCTCCCTAAAATTTTGTACGGAGATAAAGGGCACTACTGGAAGTCCATCTATAAGATTTTCAAAAACCGGTTAACTACAAAACGAACATGGCGGCCAAGCGAATTTGAACATTTTAAATAGACCTTTCCCGCGATTTAATGTTCCAAGCGCACTGAAACCTGGTACAGGAAATATTTATACACATTGTAATCCACTGGTATTTAATTTAGTTCAATTGTTTACATAACCTCAAGATGGCGGCAGTGCGAATTTTAAAATTAAGTTTTTTATTTCTTGTGATGTAGTCATGTGATCGAAGTGAAAGTTTGAATAATGAACCTACGCAATAATTTTCCTTTAATGGTACATGACTCTATGGCCTACACATTTAACAATCCAACATGGCGACCATCCGAAATATTTAGACGATACTGAATATCTACGAATCTATTTTAGCAATCAAACTGCATTTTTTAATGTTCATAGGGGCTATGAACTTAAGTTCACCTATAGGACTTTAAATAACCTGGTGATCACAAATCCAACATGGCGGTGACGCGAATTATAAATATTCACATGGACGTTTCTCGCAATTTAACCATCCGCGTGCAGTGAAACTTGGTACAGTAAATCTTTATCCGAATGTTAATCCACTGGCATCTAATTTATTTCAATTGTTTCCATAACCCCAAGATGGCAGCTGTGAAAATTTTTTTAATGTCCTTTTTTTTTCTTGTGTCCTAATTATGCGATTGAAGTTTGAATACTACACGTTCACAATAATCTGCATGTAACAGTACATAACTCTAGGACCTACACATATAAAATCCAACATGGCGACCATCCGAAATATGTAGTCGGTTCTCAATATCTACGAATCTATTACAGCAATCAAACTGAAATTGTGTATGTTGATAGTGGCAATTAACATAAGTAGGATATATGAAAATAGGCTGTATAGTTCTTCACGGAACTACTTGTTGCAAAATGTGAAAAGTAGGCTAATCATAATAATAAATAATATTTTAAGTTCCTCCACTGCACTGAGAAACATGGATATGTTAGTATTATTATCATTAATAATAATAATAATAATAATAATAATAATATCGTATGGCGTCGTATGCCGGGTGCAAGCTTTGTTATTTGACACCCAAAGGGTAGCTTGCATCTATGAAAGTCAAGGAGGTTAGATATCTAAGCTCCTTGAACACTATAGCGCTTATTAGTAGATAAATGAGGAACTTTGTGTTGGCGGAAACTCCCGAGATTAATTTTGCCATTATGAACACGGCCTACAGAATTCAAATGGGTTCTTTGGCATGCCATCATCGTATGACATGGTGTCGTAATTTTTGCCACCTTTCAAAAATCATTTACCACGGCTAAGAGCGAACCTGCAAGCTTGGGGGTTAGTAGACCGACACGTTGACCACTCGCCAACTTAATAATAATAATAATAATAATAATATTATACGTCATTCAAAGAAATATTCTTATCAATGTTACGCTCAGGAATGAGAACATCTATATGCTAATATTTGAAGTGGTGCATTCGATGTTTGGTCAACAATATTCGTGTTTTCCAACATATCTCTTCCATATCAGTAGGGGACCATTTTATTATTCCAAATGAATATATTATTATTATTATTATTATTATTATTATGAGGTAACATTTGTCATAATTTATAGTAATGGCCCATTTTGAGAGCTTTGTTATCTTGGTAACCAGGCTGGCCTAGATCACTCGTGCACATAAAATAACACTTTCGAAGAAATTTGAATTTAGTAACTTCTTAGTCACTTTTTGTTGACACTAAAATTTTATGTCAATAGCACTGATTTTATAAACATTTAAATTGACGCTTGAAGCACTGGAAGAATAGAGTCGGAATACTTTTAAAACACTAAGAGTTCGTCTCGCGACGTAAGATGTTTCTTTGGCAACATGAAGATGTCTCTACTGAACTAGAATGCACAGGCCTATATGACGAATATTTGGTTGGTTGGTTCCTTAGTTTAGGGGCTGCGACAACGCGGTCATGTAGCCCCGTGTACTTTGAGTGTGTGTAGAATCTGTCTGATAACCGGTGTTAATTGTGATGACTGTATTAGTGTGTGTTATCTGTTTTTAATTCAAGTAAGAACTGCAGACGATAATTTCAAGTAGTTCCTACCTTCGTTACCAAATGCTACCATCCACGACACCTAGCTGTGAACTTGGCTACTACTAGATGCCTTCGCAACCAGCACCTGCTGACGAACGTTGGAACTTAAGAGCATTAATCAAACCTAACCTACAAATTTTGCTTCACACAAGTTTAGTTAGAGGAAGGTTCTTTTACATGAACGATTATTTGTAGACATGGTAACCTTAGGATATCCGAGTCTGTGTTTTGTCCACACTAATTACAGATAGACCCCCAGTCCTAAAACATATCCATAATAATAATAATAATAATAATAATAATAATAATAATAATAATAAATAATATTGCGTCGCGTCTTGTTTCCTCAAATAAATGCACCGATGAAGATGAAGACTTGTCATGATTGTGTGTCTCTAGCTATTTAGCGCCATGTGGGGGTTTATGTTGAGTTAAAGGCTGGTCCACATCCACATGGCGGAGAGGTCAGCGACCCCCACAAGGTCAGAGGCTGCATATCGCCCAGATATCAGCCCAACATGCTCTGTCAGGAACGCGGTCGCTCGAGAGAAAGTGCCCGCTATTCATTCTGTCATGATAGAACTATGTAAGAAACAGGGAGGTATGCATGACTTGTAACAGGTAGGCTAATGGTGAATATTATAGCCGTATACAAACAGAACGTTAAGCTTCACGCTGACGGCTTCGGTGGCGTAGTTGGTAGCATGCTGAGCTTCTGTCGCGGGTTCAAACCCGGCCGAAGTCTTCGGATTTTTTAAGAGCGTTAAAAATCCCTCAGTATGCCTTCCTTTGGAGGGGAAGTGAAGCCAGTGGGCCATGTAATGGTTTTATGGCCTGTAAAACAACCTTCCTCTAACGACAATTGTGTGAAGCTAAATTTGTAGGTTAGATTTGATTAACGCTCTATTAAGTTCCAACGTTCGCCGCTAGGTGCCGGTTGCGGTGGCATCTAGTAGCCAACTTCTCAGCTAGGTGTCGTTGATGGTAGCATTTGGTAACAAAGGTAGGAACTACTTGAATTTGATCGTCTGCAGTACTTACCTGAATAACAGATAACACACACTGATACAGCCATTGCAATTAACACCGGTTATCAGACAGATTCTACACACACACAAAGTACACGGGACTACCTGACCGCGTTGTCGCAGCCCCTAAACTGAGGAACCAATCTTCACGCTAGTATTATTGTCTCGGAAAATGAATTTTAAAAACCAACCTAGATATAGAAGTGAAGGGTATCTTCTGGAGCTAGTGTAAATGCTTGTTTGATGTTGTTAATTCCTTTTATGGGCTTGGGACGTCTTGGTCATCAGCCCCATGAACTTGGCAGTGTTCTTTTTTTTCTGTGATGGCAGTAGTAGAGTGTGTAACTGTATAAGAGTCTTGGACAGGGTAGGTTTCCCGGGACTTGAAATAAGGCACTATTGTACTAGAGAACCCGTGCGAAAAGTCCCTCATTTCAACATCATTGTCGTGTACTAACCTCGCACGACAGTAATAGACTAAGGCTGCTGGCGTCTCCAAAAGCCACAATAGTTAAAAGTGACGTAAAAACCAATAACATTAATATTAGTAATAAGAATATGACTCGACGCAACACAGTTTTGGCAGGGACTGGTTGTGTACCGGCCCGGGTTTACTGTTATGTGGGCTCGACGTGACATCGCTCTGGCATTGGCTGTCATCTTGTTTAAACATTTGTTTAAAAAAATTGTCGATATATATGAAATCAATGTTCAAATCGTCATTGCTGCGGGCAATTCTCTTTCTCTTGATTGGGCATTTGTTACGACCAGTTATTTGTGTTCGCCGCAAATGGGATCTATAGCACTTAAATAATATATATGATTACGGCATTTGCCTGGAGGGAGTGTGGAAAAAACGGAAGAAAATCACACTTCAGCAAATTCGCATTCAGCACCAAGTTTTAAACCACAGTCGCTACCCATCGCTGGCGTGGTGTGTGATTTGACACAAACGGCGATGCTCGCACACTCTCTTATCTATTGTCTTAAATATTGGAAATCTTGATTCATAGAAATGACGTTACTGTAAACTATCGAATTGGAAGCAAATTAAATGATAGATTGTGTATTTTATTAAAGAAAGCTTTCTAGTCGGTCAAACAAACTGTGCTGTGCTCAGAGATAACAAAAATATGGAAACATGACATGGCTTTCTATAACACGTGCCCCAGTTAGGAGTGCTTATGTACTCGTTATTATCATGTAGGATAAAGGAGGAGATATTACTACTATCTCTGTTGCAATAGAAAGTGAAGCCAGAACGCGTTTGTTTTGGACACTCCAACATAGCTACGACCACTGAGCTATTACAAGTAGAGAGAACATAGAAACCATATGGTTACGTCACGCCATCACTGTAATGTACCCTTGTGCCCTATTTTCTATGGTTGATATACGTCGTGTGTATATTCAAGCAAAGTATAGTGATGTGAACTCAGTTTCAATGAGACTACTGTATTTGCAAAATAAATAGCTAAAAGTTCTTTAAATAATAGGGAAAATATCCCCAGTTGATTTTCCTTTAATTTGTGGTTTAACTACAGTAGAGTCTTGCAAACTCAGCACTCGGTAACCCGGCACTGCGGATTTCTCGGCCAACCTGACAGGAGAAAAAAATCATGATTTTTGTTTGTTTTTGTGTTTCCGCACAGAGCGTTATTATGTTTTCTTTCGTCTTCTCCATCAATGGAATTATCGACAGTTAAATACGACGCGAAACAAGTTGACCTACAGTAAATAATAATAAGAGTAAACGACGACCTGATAAATACTGGTAGTTGTACAGTACAGTACTGGAAATGCACAAACTGTTGGCAGTAAGAAGTATACAAGCGGTTCTCGCGCAGAGCGTTGTATTTATTTGTTTGCGCATGCTCCGCAATTCTGTTTCTTTGCCGTCTTCGTGACGAGGTTTCATGAAACAGGTTTCAAAGCGAAAAGCAAAAGAACATTACTTACTTTTTTGCAAAAAAGTAAATGGTAATTTTCATTATGTGAAAATACTATTTGCCTACGGGAATTGTTACATAAGCTGTATAGTGTACATATTATAAAAATAATTTGTAGGCCTAGTTTTTCAAAGTTTTCTTTTATAATTTACTGTAATTGTTTTCCTTGATTTGTATGCAGTACAGTACTGAACAATATATTCAAGTAGTCTACTGTAATTGTAGTGGCTGAATCGTTTTAAAACTTGTGTTTCTGTCAAAAACGAATAAATGCACTGCATTGCATTAATTTCAAACCAAAACAAACAGCTTATTTCTTCTTTTTAACACATTTGCCGAAAACCCGGCATTTCCGCGAACTCGGCCTCCCTTCGGTCCACATTAGGCCGAGTTTGCCAGACTCTACTGTACTGTAATTTCTTAATGTGACGAACTGTTCCTAGATTTGACAACCTTTGTTGAAAGAAAATTAAATGATAGATTGTGTAATTTATTTAAAAAGGGCTTTACCGTCGGTCAACACAGATTGTGCCCAATTGTATTGGGAGGGAAAACAAGTACATGTATTTATACACCCTAACCTGAAAGAAACATTACACAAGATATGTATTACAAAATAACACGCTCTAATGTACAAAATTGGGTGGGCTTAATTGGATGACATGTTTCGATCGCCACGCGATTATCTTCAGATCCTGCTCACTTAGACTTGGATAATGTACGATGTTGATGCACAAATATATATACAATGTTAAGAGTACATACGTTTGTAAAAACTTGTGTAACTTGTTAATCTTATTTAAAGATATTATTGCTCACTTCTATGGTTGTTGTGTTATTGTTAATGTAGTTTAAGTATGTTGCCTGTGATCTATTGAATTATTATTGTGATTAACTTATGTTCTAATTCAACTTATCCTATTTAAACTGGTCGCCTATTATAATGTGGTTATGATGTCAATGCTTGCCACGGTGTCAGACTGCCAACCCCAAGCTTGCAGGTTCGCTCCTGGCCGTGGTAAGTGATTTTTTTTGAAAGCCGGAAAAAGTCACGACACGCATGTCATACCATGTTAGCATGTTAAAGAACCCATTTGAATTCAGTAGGCCGTGTTCATAATGGCAAAATTAATCTCGGGATTTTGCGCCAACACAAAGTTCCTCCTTTCTCTACTAGAAAGCGCTGTAGTGTCAAGGAGCTTAGATAACTAACTTCCTTAATTTTCTTAGTGTTCCAAGGAACAACAAAATTCGACATGCAAGCTGCCTTCTAGACGTCACAAATAACACAAATTAATGTACAAATGATACACTGCACTAGAATGGAACACGGTTATGTAAACATAGCTGGTATTTGAAACTCGAGTCTTTTCTCAACGTCTGTTGTCGTTCACTGCTCACCTCATGCAATGTAATCGCAATGAATAATGACAACTGTGATATACAGGGTGCTTCAAAAAAATGTATACACACTTTGAACTTCCATAGAAAATTTATTTACCGTTCTACAAAGTTAAATTTCAGGAAATTAGAAAGCTGAAAGTCCAATGTAAATGAAACATAAATAACAAATGTTAATACTGTTCAAATTGGTGACCTGCAGCATCAATACAATTCTGAGTACGAGTCACCACTGATTCTGTACATCGTATCAAAACGTCCAATGAGATTTCTCTACACACGGCTTGAATCTCATTCCAAAGAATGTCTAGGTTACGTGGTTTACGTTTGTACACCTCATCTTTTACTGTGCCCCATAAGAAGAAATCCAGTGGTGTAAGGTCTGGAGAGCGTGCTGGAAACTCGATTGGCCCCCTGCGTCCTATCCGCAGGCCCGGCAAATTTTGATCCAGGTAAGCTCGTACGTCCCTGTGATAGTGCGGCGGGGCACCATCTTGTAGAAAATAAAAATTATCATTACCGTATAATGCACGAATGGCAGGAAATATGGAATCAGCAAGCATTGTTAGGTAAGTTATACCAGTTACAGTGCCTTCAAATCGAAAAGGTCCAATGAGTCCCCTTGAAGACAAACCGCACCACACATTTACACCAGGCAAATTTACAGCTTTTTCAATTGTAATGTGAGGATTTTCTTCACCCCAGTAAACACAATTGTGCCTATTGACAGTTCCATTAAGTTTGAATTGGGCTTCATCCGACCAAATGATGCTACCCATAAATCCCGGTTCACGTATCACCATCTCCTGAACCCATTCACAAAATTGCAACCTTCGATCTGGATCGTCGTCACTTAGCTGTTGCACCAGCCTTGGAATGTAAACACGATACTTGCCTCTCTTCAGAATGCGTAGCACGCTGCTAGCACTTACATCACTTTCACGTGCCCCTTGCCTTTAAGATTTGTTAGGAGAGCGTTGAAACAGTTCCAAGACTGCCGTTGATCACTTGTAGCTGTTCGAGGTCGACCTGAATGACCTTTATGCACATCACACACTGTTCCATGAACTTCGAATTTGTCTCGTATGCGTGTAATTGTTAATCTTGAAGGTGGTTCTGTATCATACTCCCTTCTCCACTGTCTTTGAACTTCATTTACATTCTCAAACTTCCAGTACCACTTAATAACCTGCTTACGTTCTTCAAAACTCAAACGTACGTCCGCCATGTTGATATTACAAATTCCAACTGACAATATAACATAGAGGGACGATTATGCTGCCACCTGGCGAAGAAATATAACATTAGCCTTGTAGAGCGGGAAAACTACGATAGTTTAAAGTGTGTATACATTTTTTTAAGCACCCTGTATATTAGTTTTTATCTTTTATTTCGTAAGTTCAAATTCAATGAAATTAACTGCATTAAATCCATAGCGTATTAACCCGTTTGAAACGGGAGTTTATGGAAGGTAGGTTTCTCCACACACACACACACCACGTGGAGATAGTCGATATAGTTGAAATGTTATCCCTGTTTGATACGTTTATGACCACTGCGCCCCTGAGCTCGTTTCTACTGATCTCAAAGATGTCAGTTGTTATTTCATTTTAGGGGCTTGGATATCGTGATCATTCAACCCCGTGTACTTGAGTGAGTGTCGAATTTGTCTGATAACCTGTGTACTTGTGATGCCTGTATTAATATCTGTATTTGTAATTCAGGTAAGGATTATGAAGAGGTCTCATGAGGTTGACGTCAGGAAGGGCATCCGGCCGTAAAATCCATATGCCACAAAGACTTCCATCGCATCCCATCCCCGACCCCGTTGGAAAACGGGAATACTAAGGGGTAGATATACAAACATTTTGAAGGAGGCGGACATGCCATTAGTCAGGAACCATCCCGGCATTCACCTGGAGTGGAAGTGGGAAATCACAGAAAATCACTTTTATGATGGCTGAGGTGGGAATCGAACCATCATCTTCTCAGTTTTGACCCGCGAGACTGGATGTACCCCGATCCAGCCCTCAAGCCAGAATTACATATCCTGTCAGAGCCAGGGATTGAAAGCACCTCCCAAACAACCGCTCACCTGGCATTGATGGACTGCCATATGAACTGTATAAACACTTCTGGCCTCTCATTGGCTATCAGCTCATGGCATGAAATGCCATGCACTTGCATGCCGATTGAAGACTGTTCTACATGATATAATTGGTGATGAACAATGTTGCAGTATTCCTGGAAGAACTCTGTTAACAAACTTAGCGATACTACGGCACCTACACCTAAAAGCTGAAGTGCTCCCCACTGAGCCAATGAGTTTTCTCACCTTAGATCTTGATAAAGCTTTCGACCGCATCAGTCATGAATACTTGTACATGGTCTTGCAGCACTTTGAATTTCCTGCAATCCTTATTGACTACATTCGTATGATAAATTGTGATGCTACGTCTCGAGTGCTCGTCAACGGTTTTCTTTCCCCTCTGATTCCAATACAACGATCAGTTAGGCAAGGATGTCCCCTTTCCGTGCTACTTTTTGTCATTGGCCTTGAACCGTTCATTCGGACTACCCAGGTGAAGCTACAGGGTTACAAACTGTCCACACATGTTTTCGGCATGTGTGCCTATGCTGATGACGTATCAATATTGATCCGAAATAATGAAGACATCTCCCACGTCGATAGCGTCCTTCAGCTCTACCATATCGCCTCTGGAGCACAATCGAACCCCCAGAAAACTGCTTTGCTTCCGCTCAATACTAACTCAGTGATTACCCAGCAGCCCTGGTTCCGGATAGTAAATGAGGTGAAAATTCTTGGCATTACCTGGAAGAAATCGCTTCTGGACACAGTGCAAGCAAACTGGACTAAGGTCATTGCCAAAGTTAGGGGAGTGCTAATCCAATTTGGTCAAAGAAACCTCAATATAGTGCAACGGTTCATGGTCCTCAACGTGTTTGCGCTCTCTAAAATATGGTATGTCGCACAACTTTTCCCACTTCCCAAAATGTTTGAGAGCCAATTGTCAAAATATACAGGTTGGTTTATGTGGCAAGGATTTCTGATTCGAGTACAACGGGAAGAGTTGTATCTCCCATCCCGCCAAGGCGGGATAGGGCTAACAGCTCATGGCTTGAAATGCCGTGCACTCCTCTGCAAGAACGATATCACCATCCTTTCCCAACATGACACTTTTACGAAAGCGCTATACAAAGATATTCGAAACACAGCCCGTGGTTGTGATAGAGCTTTGCCGAAGATATTTAGGGACCATCAACAGCACCTTCTGGAAACTGTTCGCCAAATGCCTTCAGGGACTGTTCCAACGACGAAAAGTATTTATAACATGTTGCGGCAAGTGGTACACTCCAAACCGCGATTCGAGGCCACCACCCTCTACGTCCATTGGCCCACTGTTTGGAAAAATTTTGGGGCTATGACCTTTTCTTCTGCTGTACACTCCCAGGTTTTTATCTTCCTCAACGATCTCATCCCAACGGTTCTACGGCGATATACCATCCGTCTTGAAGCTTACCCATGGTGTACTATATGTGGTCAAACTGATACGGCGATACACCGCTTCACATCATGCACGCGAGTTGCCCCCAAGTGGCTGTGGTGTAAGGGAAAAGTATGTCAACTATTAAATGTGCCCACGGGTGACCTTGATGACAGGAAGTTGATTCGTTTGTCGGTGACCGCCTTCCCTCAAATTAAATAGACTGCCATTGTGTGGATAATGGGCCAATATGTACACTTCGTGATGGACAATGATCAACATTTCTCGTTCCTGGATCTCATGTATCACCTGCAGAAAGATCGTTGGAAGCTTAGTGAAAGTGGACAATTGTACGATAAATATGGACACTATCTGGATTTTCTTGTGATGTAATAGTATGGTATTTATCATATCTGAAAATTATGTAATTCTGTAGAGAGCTAATAAAAAAAGTGAAAAAAGTGGTTATCATGTCGGATTACTAACCCCAAGCTTGCAGGTTCGCTCCTGGACGTGGTAAGTGATTTCTGAAAGGCGGCAAAAGTCACGACACGCATGTCATACGATGTTGGCATGTTCAAGAACCCATATGAATTCAGTAGGCCGTGTTCATAATGGCAACATTAATCTTGGAATTTTCTGCCGACACAAAGTTCCCAATTTCTCTACTAGAAAGCGCTATAGTGTCAAGGAGCTTAGATATATAACCTCCTTGACTTTCATAGCGCTTCAAGAAACAACAAAATTTGACATGCAAGCTGCCTTCCGGGTGACAAATAACAAAACTTGAACCCGGCAACCAAGGCCATACGATAAAAAATAAAAATAAAAAGTGTACTTGGGTGTGTGTTGAACTTGTCTGATAACTTGTACTTCGGTGATGAGTGTAGTAGGCAGTGGCGTATCGACGGGGGGGGGGGGGGACGACGACATTTGTTTACTTAACTCCTGACTATACCGCGCTTTAAATGTTACCACGTTCGTCACTTGGCAAATGTCCCGCACTCGACTCGCAGCGAGACGTCTCGTTCAGCTATGGATCAGTTTTCCTGTTAAGTGTGCGATCGGTAACATTTTTCACGTTGCTTGTGGGTGTCCGTTTCGTTAATGATAATTTGGTACAATTTATTCCTGCAATTTATTCCTTTCAATGATGCAGATAAAGCCATAGAGAAAGGCAGATTTTGAGAGTCAATAGTAATGGCAGAAAGAACATGGGGACCATGTTTACAATGAATATTTTTAGCCTAATTTTCACATTTTGCAAAAATGAGGAAAAAGTAGGCTTATGAGATCGATCCGGGAAAATGTGTGTCTGTCTGTCTGTCTGTCTGTCCTTCTGTCTCCTAAACGGCTGCAGCAATCAAAACCAAATTTAGTATGAGTAAAGATGTGCACCGGAATATCTCACGTCCATATTTGAAAATGATGTCAGTGCTACCAACTGCTGAAAAAACGCACTAGAAATTTGAGCTCCATGTTGGATATCTTGCAAGATATGCATGGGAGCTATTCCAAAATTGGCACACATGTAGATAATACTATTTCAGTTTAATTTCCAGGAGGCCAACCATGACAGTGTTGCCAAACTAATTTTAAGCCTTCTGATAGGTCCAATGTTTAAATGCATATAACTTCTACACTATCAATTGGATTTTAACCAAATTTTGTATGTAATATCTGTACATAAACAGATATGACTGAGAATATTCTTAAGGCCACCAGGGCTGCCAACTGTTAATAATTGTTCTCTCTATTTTTTTTTTCATCCAAATACCTATATATCAGAAAGTATGCAAGCCAACAGCTTTAAACTACGCACACGTATATTCTGACATTTTAGATTAATTTGGAGTAACTTATATACGTCAGTTCTACCAACATGATTATAAACCTGCTGATAGTACCAATTTTTAAATACACACAACTTCTATACTATCAGTTGGATTTCAACCAAATTTCGTATGTGCTATGTGTACCATAACAGATATTACTATTAGTATTGTTAAGAGGAATCAGAGCTGCCAACTGTTAATAAATGCTGTCTATATTTTTTTACCCTAATATCAATATATCAGAAAGTATGCAAGCCAACAGCTCTATACTTTATACCTGACATTCTAGATTAATTTGGAGTAATTAATACAAGGCAGTGCTGCCAACATGATTCTATGCCTGCTGATATGTCCAATTTTAAAATACGTGTAACTTCTATACTATCAAATGTATTTCATCCAAAATTGGCACAACAAGATATCATAATATTACAGATTATTTCTGACCAGCACACGCATGACATTGTTGGCAGCATGCTTTTACGCGTGCTGATAGATCCAATGTCTAACTGCATGTAACGTCCATTGGACTTTAACCAAATTTTGTATTCTGTACCTTAAGACTTAAGAAAATGAATATGGAACTAAGAATATATTCAGTCACCAGGGCTGCCAACTGTAGTGCTCTATTAGGCTACATTATACCAGGTATATTTTGAACTAATTAGATATTTCGATATTACCAACTTAATTTCGTGATTATTCCAGATAGGTTCATATTCTGTAGAATAATCATTGGCATGAAAAGTAGGCTGTATAGTTCTTCACGGAACTTCTTGTTTTTATTGGGCTGAAAAATAATGGGTCGAAAATTACTTTTTTCATGAGAATGTTTATATAATTATTGTTTTTTATGAATATTAATCGAAATATAATTTTAATAATTAATGAACCCCCCTAAATAAATCCTGCGTACGCCCCTGATAGTAGGGTGTGTGGCTGTACTATGAACAGGGATGGATTAGGTACCTCGGTAATTTGAAACACTGTGCTATCTTTGTTTATTTCTTGAAGGAGTGTGGGAAAATCTTGGAGAAAAAACACACTCCGGATAGCCTCTGTCAGCGCCAAGATTCGAACCTCTGATCTCCGGACTTTTTGTCGCTCACCATCGCGGAAGTACTGCGTAATTCAACAGGCACGGCTAAGCCACGGGGTTTGGAGGAAACTAGAGTGATTCCCGTCTAATACGCTGCCTCTCTACAACTTGACACCTGTGTAGAAACCGGCGAGTGCTGATAATAGTATTTGGTGGGACACTGGTTTGTTTCGATATCCTGAGCTTTTGAGTTCATTGTTGTAATTAGTTATTGTTCTTTTAAAGGGCGGAACGGCGAGACCATCTGCCCATAACTCTAATTAGTTATTGTTGCATTAAGGGGCGGAACAGCGAGGTCATCTGCACCTGTTCATGTTCTGTAGTGACGGTAAGTCATTGCAAGTGTCATGAGACCTATCCCTGTCATTAACCGACAGAATTGTAATACACAAACTACTACAATCCCTACAACAACAGAGAATATCCGAAAAGTTCTATACATGCACAAGTACACACCTGTCCGCGTGGCTCAGATAATGCAGTACGAATAGCGCCTCCTGGTGTCACAACATCGTGTGATATTCTGTACATAAATACGTCCCTCCATGCTACTGGCAGATAAGATAACTTTTTACTTCCTGACCAAACAGTACTGTAGATTCAACTGTTCAGTTTGCAAAGCAATCAAACAGTGGGAAAGATAATACTGCAAATAATTGCTTATCGGAATTTACTGTAAAAATATTCAAGAACAGGTTGCACAGAAATATGTATTATCATTGGCCACAGTTGGTGAGTTATTGACGGTATAGGTGCACGTGACCAACATGAGTGCATTATAATAACTAGCAACCCGACCCGGCTTCGCCCGGGAACAGTTATGAATGCATTACGTGATAAGCGCTTTTTCCCTATGTCAATGAACAACGACCAATATCCATTTTATGTCTCGGCATGATGAGTTAAAATCACTGACTGGCCTATTAATATATATTATCATGGAGATGCATATGCAACAAATTCTTGTCATACGTAATTTAAGAATGGCGATATGCATGAATCACAATTCCCCCGTCCGTCCAATCTTAACTTGACCGTGAATGTTGCGGAACGAATAGTATATAGATATTTTTAACGGTTTGCCCAGCGTATGCTTCAAAAGAGCACGGACGCCAGCTTTTTTTTCGACCATTTTACTGAAATCGTTAGTGCTTGACTTCCTTTGGTCATCAATAAATTATTTTCTACAGACACCTTCCTCGAGATATCCTTTACAGAATGGTGAGGACCGCATCCAAATCCATTCAGTGGTTCTCGAGATTACCCGTGACATCCAAGAATCTGGGACTTTGTTTTATACTAAGTAGAGATTATACGCCAATCAGTATACTTTAATATAATATAATATCCCTTCCGTCCAATCTTAAATTGACTGTGAATTTTGCGGAACGAAATGTTCAGAGGCGAAATGTGAATTGCACTTCCAGGGAATGGCGAGGTGAATGAAACTCAAATCCCTCTTCCGTCCAATCTTAACTTGACTGTGTTTCACAGGCGAAATGAAGAAAACCCGAGTTGCACTTCCAGGGAAACTCCAAACACAGCCACCCTTCTCAGAAGTATTAACTCAATACGACTCAACTGTTTGCTGCTGGCTGTATCTGGGGCAATAGGTTCGCCCGCTAGCTAGGCTGTAACAGGGATGATAGACTCGCCCTTAGCTAGCTCGTAAATTGTCGCCTCAATAGTTGAATGGACATGGTTGGAAGAAATTAAAACATAAAAACACTTATAGTGGGCGACGTATTGAAGATAGACATATGCTCTCCCGGACGATTTTGTAGAACTTTTCATGCTGAACAATTCTTACACTCATATTTTTAACGGTTTGCCCAGCGTAAGCTTACAAAACGCTCGGACGCCAGTTTTATTTTCGACTTTTCCTCTGAAATCATTACTGCTCGGCTTCCTTTGATCATAAGTAAATTATTTTCTACAGAAATCATCCTCGAGATATCCTCGAGATGAAAACCGCATCAAAATCCATCCAGTGGTTCTCGAGTTTACCCGTAACATCCAAGAATCGGGGACTTTGTTTTATACTAAGTAGAGATTTTAAAAAAACTTGAAAGGAATACTTTAAACAATTTGCTATCAACAATTTCAAATAATAATGATAGTAATAAATGTTTGCGTCTTAAAAGACCAATTACTGAAATAAAAGTGACCACAAGAATTTATGTCATCGATTCATAGTGGCTGAAAGATATCAGGATGATAATGAGTAACGGCTTCGAATTTTAGGACAGCATTTTTAACCATGGCACATTTTTTATAACAGGTGACAATCTTGATCCTGTGTAAAACAATAAGAGAAATTTTATCCTTATTTGGCGACTGGACCAAAAGGTTTGGTTTTACTGGTGCAAACAAGTTGCATTTGTTGGTACAAATTGACGATAAATAGTGAACATTGGACCAAACGGGATGCGGCCACATTTTATACAGCATCCTTATCTCATGAGGTGCTGAGTATGCTAACACTGTGTCAGATAACCAATAATCAAATATTTAATTTAAGTAAACTTTGAAGATTGTTAATACCGAGCCTCACGATCAGTGCGAATCTGTTCAAATAAGCGGAGCTGGGGTGCGTTCTCACACTCCGATTTACTCTTCCTTATTTTTTACAGCCTACAGTTAGCTTTGAAGCCATAATAGGTAGCGTATATAATAGTTATTTTTTCGGATGCTTAATGCTTTAGTATTTTACCAGTAATAGATAAAACAATTAGTATGTATTTGACGGAATTTTAGCCTATTTTCAATTTTGAAAAAATAGGCTTATGAGATCACCTTTTGTCCGTGTGTGTGTGCGTGTGTGTGTGTGTGTGATTCGTGTGTGTGTGTCCCCCCCCCTAATAAAATCTAAACGGCTGGAGCGATTTCAATGAAACTCGGTAAGTTCATAGCACTATTCCCTGCGACCCCGACCGTGCCCTTCAAATTTTGTTACGATTCATCAATCCAATATGGCAGCTGTGCGAAATATTTCACCAGCATCTCCGAAACTATTACCGATATTACCCTGACATTTTGTATGGTGATAAAGGGAACAACTATAAGTTCACTTATGTGACCTTTGAAAATCTGGTAACTACAAAACGAACATGGCGGCCAAGCGAAGTTGCGACTTTTAAATAGACGTTTCTCGCGATTTAACCAACCAATCGCAATGAAACTTGGTACAGTATATGTTTATATACATTGTAATGCACCGACATCTAACTTCGTTCAATTGTTTACATAACCACAAGATGGCGGATGTGCGAAATATTTCACCGGCATTCCATATCTGTGAAACTATTAGCGGTATCTCCCTAAAGTTTTGTAGGGAGATAAAGGGCACTACGGAAGTCCATCTATAAGACTTTCAGAAACCGGTTAACTACAAAACGAACATGGCAGCCAAGCGAAGTTGAAAATTTTAAATAGACCTTTCTCGCGATTTAATGTTCCAAACGCACTGAAATCTGGTACAAGAAATATTTATACACATTGTAATGCACTGGTATCTAATTTAGTTCAATTGTTTACGTAACCTCAAGATGGTGGATGTGCGAATTTTAAAATTAAGTTTTTATTTCTTGTGATGTAGTCATGCGATCGAATTGAAAGTTTGAATATTGAACCTACGCAATAATTTTCCTTTAATGGTACATGACTCTATGGCCTATACATTTAACAATTCAACATGGCGACCATCCAAAATATTTAGTCGGCTCTGAATATCTACGAATCTATTATAGCAATCAAACTGAATTTCTTAATGTTCATAGGGGCTATGAACTTAAGTTCACCTATTGGACTTTAAATAACTTGGTGTTCACAAATCCAACATGGAGGCGACGCGAAATATAAAAATTCGCATGGACGTTTCTCGCAATTTAACCATCCGAGTGTAGTGAAACTTGGAACAGTAAATCCTTATACGAATGGTAATCCACTGGCATCTAATTTATTTCAATTATTTCCATGACCTCAAGATGGCAGCTGTGCGAAATTTTAAAATCTCCTTGTTACTTCTTGTGTCCTAATTATGCGATTGTAGTTTGAATACTACTCGTACACAATAATCTGCATGTAACAGTACATAACTCTAGGACCTACATATATAAAATCCAACATGGCGACCATCCGAAATTTTTAGTCGGTTCTCAATATCTACGAATCTATTACAGCAATCAAACTGAAATGGTGTATGTTGCTAGAGGCAATTAACATAAGTAGGATATATGAAAATAGGCTGTATAGTTCTTCACGGAACTACTTGTTGTTTTTGGAGAGCAGTGACTGTTAGTGGGTGTCATTGTAGGTTTGGTAGTGTTTTGTATAGATTTTGAACTGATGATGGTCGCTTGACGAGTGAAACATGTAATCCCTTAGTTTTCTCTCTGTTATGCAGTTCAAACAAAACATATAATTTAATCACATGTAATTATTTTCTACGGCGTAGGGATGTGGCGGCTCCATCGCCCAGTGGGAAACCACTGTAATCAGCCACCCGAGTACTGGCGGGAAAACCATAACTTAGTGGGTAAGGAGGAAATGCCTCCCCTGGGGCACCCTGTCTCCAGGGGAGCAATAAGGAGAAAGGGAAGGTAACCCAACAAAGCACTCTATGTTGGGATAATCACCAATGTGGAGGTAAAGTGATTCAGAGAACTACAAGTAGCCTCGGATTGGACGGATATGAACGACGACGACCGGAGTGGAAACGGAACACTAGATTCAGAACATGAAATATTAAGACAATCGTTGGTAAAGAAGTGGAGTTGGTGGAAATGAAGAGAATGTGCAGAAATAGAGCGGATTGGCAGAAATGGCTCAAACGAGGCTACCCTGACGCTTGAAGGCATAAGGGAATTGCAGAAGAAGAAGAAGAAGAAGAAGTAATTATTTTCATGTTATTTTCGCATTTCCAGTAATTGGGATTATATTGTGTTGGCCGGCTTAAAAGTTGTAATATCAACTTCCTTATTTTGTTTTTTGCAACAATATTCTGTAAGTTTCCTTTTTCAGCCACTTCTTCTAGCGTTAGGCAACTAGATTAAAAGAGAAAGATGTTATAGTTAAATGAATTTCAAAGTGTTCCTTGGCTCCTTTTAGGTAGATTTCATTAGAAAGCTAACTATTGCAATGGGACCCATGTTTCGACTTCCGGAAAATTTCGACATATCTTCGCGTTTCACATCCCCCATACCCCGAAACCGCTGTCAGTTCAAAAGTTGATATATAATTTATGTATATATATATATATATATATATATATATATATATATACTAGCTGAAGTACCCGTGCTTCGCTACGCGTCATAAATAAATTAAAATGTGAAGGTGACACTTAAAACAGGGGATAGGCGAGGTGCTGCGCAGAGGGAGATTAAGGATGGAACATTTTGTCCAACTACACCGCTCGGCGTTGACCGTGTTTTATAGCACAAATTTAGGTTTTACTCGCTAACAGTTGCAGATACCTTTCGGATAGAAAATGTAATTTTAAACCTCGCATATGCCATCAAAAGTTTGCTATTTCTTAGCGTTCTCTTTTTATTTGAAATGGAAATATGAAAGTTTGAAACCAAAGGGTGTAGTGACGTCACTAAAATGGTCGCCATTCTAAATAGTGCAAAGTATTGAAATCAAAAGTAACCTATATGTTAACCAGGTAAATCAGCTACTTCCATGTAAAATTCACGTAAATCGGACCAGTGGTACTTGCGAGATTGAGTAATACACAGACACACACCATCTCAATTTTAACCTCGCATCGCTCGCGTCATAGTCGTATCATTGTTTTTCAAGGAAATGCAGGTTTAACCCCGTTAACACCACTTTAGAACCTGAATACCCAAAAATCCCTCCTTAGTAGACGTTTTCGACACACAACAAACAAACATATCCCCAAAATATCATTCTTTTAACTTTAATAGTTTTGGTTGGTCGATGAGAGCAAACATCCAAAAATCCTTCCTTAGTGGACGTTTTTCTTCCAGAAGTTCACCCCTCCCCATATGCCCCTTAAATTGCATTTATGAAAACACGGTCGAACACCTATTTATTTTATTTATTTATTCATTTGTTTATTTATTTTTAAGCTGATAGATTTCCTCCGAGTTTCAGACTCCTCCCTATGTCGTTTAAGAGATACACGCTCAGTTAGGAATCTTTCAACCCCCACTTTTCATCCCTTTCACCTCATAATATACACTACATCGCAAAACCATTAGACATGTGTCAGCTTATTTTTAATGATTAGTATATTTGCCAAGTATCACATCCCCAAATGAAACCACTCGTGAGATATTGTTATTCAATGGAAAGCACGTTTACCCCCTTAACACCTCTTTAGAACCTGAATATCCAAAACGCTTTCCTTAGTGGACGTTTTCGACATACAACGAACATATCTCCAAAATTTCATGTTTCTAACTTCAATAATTTTGGCTGGGCGATGATGAGTGAGTGAGTCAGTCAGGACATTTTCTTTCATTTATTTTTGATAATTTCACCCCTCATCATGAACCCCTGAAATTGGATTTATGAAACAAACGGTCAAACACCTATTTACTTATTTAAAGCTGTTTTCCCCCTGAGTTTGATGAGTGAGTAAGTGAGTCAATCAGTTAGGACACTTTCTTTCCTGTTTTTTTTTCCAGAATTTCACCCCTCTCCAAGGGCCCCTTAAATTGGATTTATGAAAAAACGTTCGAACACCTATTTACCTGTATTTTAAGCTGTTTTTTCCCACCGAATTTCAAACTTCACGCCTATGTCGTTTCAGAAATACACGCTCCGTCAAGAATCCCTCAACCCCCAATTTTCACCCCTTTCACCTCATAATATACACCACATCGATAAACCCTTAGACATATGTCTGATTATTTTTAATGATTAGTTTATATACCGAATATCACATCCCCAAACAAACAGCTCATGAGATATCGTTATTCAATGAAATGCACGTTTACCCCCTTGACACGTCTATAAAACCCGAATAAACAAAAATCATTCCTTAGTTAACGTTTTCGACATACAGCGAACATCTTCCCAAAATTTCATGTTTCCAACTTTAATAGTTTTCGCTGGGCGTGATGAGTGAGTGAGTCAGACAGGACATTTTCTTTCATTTATTTTACCAGAATTACACCCCTCCCCATGGGCCCCTTAAATTGGATTGATTAAAAAACGCTTGAACACCTATTAACTTATTTCTTAAGCTGCCTTTTTCCCCTGAGTCAGTCAGTTAGGACACTTTCTCTCCTTTTTTCCCCCAGAATTTCACCCCACCCCATTGGCCCCTTAAATTAATTTATGAAAAAACAGTCGAAAACCGATTTACTTACTTTTTAAGCTGATTTTTTTTCGCTGAGTTTCAAATTTCTCGCCTATGTCGTTTAAGAGACAGGCCTACACGCTCCATTAGGAATCCTTCAACCCCCACTTTTCAGCCCTTTCACCTCATAATAATACACCACATCGAAAAACGCTTAGACACATTTCTGCGTATTTTTAATGATTAGCTTATATGCCGAGTATCACATCCACAAATGAAACCACTCGTGAGATATTGATATTCAATGAAATGCAGGTTTAACCCCCTTAAGACCCCTTTAGAACCCGAATATCCAAAAAACCTCCCTTAGTGTAAGGTTTTGACATACAACGAACATATCCCCGAAATGTCATGTTTCCAACTTCAATATTTTTGGCTGGGCGATGATGAGTGAGTGAATGAGTCAGGACATTTCCTTTCAATTTTTTTTCTTCAGAATTTCACCCCTCCCGATGAACCCCTTCAATTTGATTGAAAAACAAACTGTCGAAAAGCTATTTACTTACTTTAAAGCAGTTTTTTTCCGTGAGTTTGATGAGTGAGTGAGTCAGTCAATCAGTTAGGACACTTTCTTTCCTGTCCCTCCCCCCGAATTTCACCCCTCCCCATGGGCCCCTTAAATTGGATTTATGGAAAAGCGGTCAAACACATATTTACTTATTTTTATGCTGATTTTTTTCCGCTGAGTTTCAAACTCCTCGCCTATGTCGTTTAAGAGACACACGCTCCGTTAGGAATCTTTCAATCCCCACTTTTCACCCCTTTAACCTCATAAACAAATCGAAAAACCCTCAGACACGTGTCTTGTTACTTTTTAATGATAAGTTTATATGCCGTGTATCACATCCCCCAATGAAACCAATCGGGAGATATAGTTATTCAATGAAATGCAGGTTTAACCCCCTTAAGACCCCTTTAGAACCTGAATATCCGAAAATCCTCCCTTAGTAGACGGTTTTGACATACAATGAACATATCCCCAAACTGTCATGTTTCTAACTTCAATAATTTTGGCTAGGCGATGATGAGTGAGTGAGTAAGTGAGTGAGTCTGGACATTTTCTTTCAATTTTCTTTTTTCAGAATTTCACCCCTCCCCATGAACCCCTTAAATTTAATTTATGAAAAAAACTGTCGAACATCTATTTACTTACTTTAAAGCGGGTTTTCCCCCTGAGTTTGATGAGTGAGCCAGTCAGTCAATCAGTTAGGACACTTTCTTTCCTGTTCCCCCCCCCCCCCCCAGAATTTCATCTCTCCCCATGGGCCCCTTAAATTGGATTTATGAAAAAACGGTCAAACACCTTCAACCCCCACTTTTCACCCCTTTCACCTCATAATATACACCACATCGAAAAACCCTCAGACACATGTCTTCTTATTTTTAATGATGAGTTTATATGCCGAGTATCACATCCCCCCATGAAACCAATCGGGAGATATTGCTATTCAATTAAATGCAGGTCTTCCCCCTTAACACCCCTTTAGAATCTGAATAGCCAAGATTTCTCTCTTAGTGGGCATTTGCGGCCCTTGAGGAAGCTGCATACCAGATTTCATTCCAATCCGTTCGGTGGTTTCTGAGATTTCGTGATGAATAAATGAATGAGTGAGTGAGTGAGTGAGTGAGTGGTATTTGAAAAATATATAGTAGAAAGAAGATAGTGTCAAGTCTTTGTTATGCTAAACTCGGTTGACAGTGCTGTGTGAGCAGTTGAGTAACTAACGGGATTTCAAGTAAAGATCCTCATTTTCTATACCGGTAGTGCTGAGCGCAATTGGCATCAAGTCGGCCGTGTCTCGACTTGAGCTATGTTGCCATGGAAACTATCTGCCTTGCCATTCCTTCATGAGTATATTTTATGATTTGATTAGCCTGTTTTTGAGTGAAAAAGGGCCAAAATCAGAAGAATGAGAAAGACTATCGAAAAATCATGTAGCCAGCGGTTCCTTCTGGGTCCTAAACTATGTGTATGCAAAATATGGTTGAGATTGGTGGAACGGTGTAGATTTGTATACGGAACCAACATATATACATACATACATACATACATACATACATACATACAGACTTTCACTTTTATATATTAGATGTATAGATATCAGTTTCTTGTGGACACGATAACTGCCGTAATTTTGCACCAATCACTTTGAATTTTTTACATAATATGTATCCCCTTAAAATCTCGGTCGAGTTCGTTAATGGGCAAAATTGGTCAAAGGAGGTGAAAATGGGAGCCTTTTTTTTTTCAAAAAAGTGAAATATCTCTATAACTCTCTTAATATCTGAAATATTGAATCCATTCAAAGTTCATACTATGTGTCGGACAAGGCCCTAAAATTTATGTTTGAAAAGTTTTTTGATAGCACCAACCATTGACCAAAGGGGTGGGAAAAATTGGGTTTTTCGGGAAACATTAATCATATCTCGGTTAATAGGCACAATATCAAAACCGCACAAAATGGACAGTATTCCTCCAATAATTACCTAAAACGTTTGTCTGAAAGAATTTTTGATATGACCCACCATTACGCCACGGGGTGAACAAAATGATTTAAATTATAAGAAAATGCCAAGTGCCAAGAGAGGTTGCCATGACAACTTTACTTTTAATTGATAAGGGATGAGCCATCAGCAGTTGCTATGACAACGCCACTGCACGAGGTAACATTCAGTTTTCCATCTTTCTGTGGGAAGCGACTTCGGTATCGGAACTGGTAGCATGCTGAACTTCTATGCCCAAGGTCGCGGGTTCAAACCCGGCTGAAGTCGTCGGATTTACTAAGAGCTTAAGAAAACTGAGTTTGCTTTCCTTCGGAGGGGAAGTTCCAACGTTCGTTGCGAGTTGATGGTTCCGGTGGCATCTAGTAGCCAAGTTCACAGCTAGGTGTCGTTGATGGTAGAATTTTTAATTATGCAGCCTATTTTAGGTAGATTTCATCAGAAAGCTAACTATTGCAATTTAGGTAGAATTCATCAGAAAGCTAACTATTGCAATGGGTGCCATGTTTCGACTTCCGGAAAATTTCGACATATCTTCGCGTTTCACATCCCCCAGACCCCCAAACCACCGTCAGTTCAAAAGTTTATATATATATTGTGCCCTTGTATATAACAGCGTCGTATAAACGAGAATCAAACTTCGGGGAGCGTTCAGTCCGGATATGCATTCACTAGAGCTCAAATACCAGACGGCTGCTTACAAATACAAGGACCATATGCAAAACTATAAACTAAGAAATGAGTGAAAAACAAATAAAATTACCACCATTTAATAACTGAATAAAAACAACAAAACATAAAAAATAATATAAACAAAGTCCACCCTGAACTTTACTCCCACAGTACAATAATTTACACAGATCTGAGTGGCCTAGAAAGGTCCACTCCAAAGAATTAAAATTGTGGATCAAAATTCCACTTGTCTGATTAATATGTATGCACGCGTATAACTACGCTAGAGAAGAAATAAGTACTTTTGATGGAGATTTGCTCACAGATGGAACAGCCAATATGCTTGCAAACCCCCATACTGCAAACCATTATTATGGCTTTATGGGACACACTCGAAGGATATCTTACCAACAATTAAAATTTTACTGACACACGCAACCATTTAAAATTTATAAACTAATCGATCTCCATCGAGATCGCAGTGAGTCAGGAAACTCCCAGCAAAACAGAAGCTTGCCCAATGGCTCAATTGCTCAACATATACATGACAACAACGTGGCCGAACATCGAGACCACCCGAGGTCAAAGAACATGACAATAATTAAACAAGAAATAAGATGCCTAAAATCCGATGATATTTACATGAAATAAAAGCATGAATAAGCTAACACGCTGGGACTCGATCAATCAAAAACGCGAACAGCACCCATTTACCGATTACAATTCTTTTATCATTAAACAGGCTTTATTTTAACAAGATAAACATTTACGAAGAACGGAGACCTGGGCCGTGAATACTAATGAGCACAGCTTGCTCCTTATCTGATGGAGTGCGCCGCGTAGAAATACCTTCACTTACCACTCATTAGCGTCTGTGTTCAAAACCAGCCCTCCTTGTCGAAGCTTTGAGTCATGCTATTTATAACAAGAGACTAGACAGTCCCGTTCCGCCACCTGTTAATCGCGACACATAAATTCACACACTTCTTGTCAATTCCAAAGAATTGCAAGACATCGTAGAAGGGGATTCCAACATTTTCCTCGCAAGGATTAAATGCTTAACCTAGCCAAAGCTTCAGATAGAAACCAGGGTTCCAGAAAACTCCTATCCCATAAAACATATATTTGCAGACTCAACAAAGCATTTAGGGCAGAACACAACACAAATCTACCACGGGCCGACACTCCAATCAAATATCATAGATTTTGTGTACCAAGACACTAAAAGGGAAACTTCATCAACAGATAAAGTCATTGGGCATATGACCCCTCACTTAACAAAAATGCAACAAACGGCAATTAACACACAAGCCTGTGTAACAATAAAAATCTATACAATAAAAGATTTCCCACCAATTCTATTATCTACTCTAGTTAATTCAGTTTCGCTTCTGTTATGATATCGGTTCCCAATTTGTGTCGCTTAGCCGCGCATTTTACGGTAGCGAAGCGCACTTGAGTACGCTTGCCCCGTGTACTAGACATCAACAAAAAAAACAATCTTCACACAGATAGAATACATGCCACGTTGCTCATGAACTAAACTAAAGTGTGTCAGTACCACAAACCAACTACAATAAAACACGAAGACAAAAATAAAATAAAATATTTACACAAAATAATATGTTCCCACAAAACCATAACCAGTTTGTCAAATAATTAAATTATTTAGTACTTATTCCTCTTTCTGCGTCGTCTCATCGAACATCGCCTGACATTCTCTCTCCAAAGTGTTTAGCTCATCTCAGACCACATGGAGCCGTAGAAACGTTGGTTCGATGTCTTCCTCTGGGTCTGGAGTTCCATCTTGACGTTGAATAAAAATAAAAAAAATAAAATGTTATTTATAGTCACACGTAATTTTCTATCTAAATTTTGCCAATAGTTACTTTATTCACCATTTGTCTAGTGCAAAATTAAACGTAGACTTTCCCTACTAGTTGTAGTCGTGGGAGACTACTAAAATCTTACCGATACACAAATTTCACACTCAGCTGTGCGCACACAACTTTATTATAATATTTTCAATAATGACCCTCTCTGATAAATTTAACACAGTATATCTTCACGGTGTGGAAAAGAATAAGTGATCACCTCACGGTGTCACCAAGAATCAACCTCCTCGTCACTCAGACGACAGTATTTATGTGAATTTGGCAAAAAGACGGAGGGAGAGGGAAATCTATCACTAACTTCTATAATAATGCGACTATTGGCATGCAACAGGTATCAAACAGTTTGAAAAATTATACAGGTCACAATGGGGCTATCGTGCTCTGGAATCGATCATAGATTTCGTTAATCCAATCTTTCCCGCTTTCAACTTCAAGCCGGCGTCAGACGCTCCCTTGGCGCTAAAATTGATGATCCTCTCTGATTGGTAGTTCATGACGTCAATATCGCAGTTTAGAACAGAAGCCTCTGTCCTATGATTGGTTGAAAGTTCCTCTCGTCTCTCTCATCCAGCAACTATCTTACTCGTAACGCTAGGGTGACAAAGAAATTACGGTCTGAAATGAGTCAGGACCCCAACACACCTTTGTCTGATAAAGTGTCTGTCTAACATTCCGATCTCGTCACTCCTTTGTTTCAGGACTGGGCACGTTCAAACGTACTGTCTCCAAATAAGCTTGATATTTCGCAATCCAGTCTGGCCTTCCTGTATGATTCTGGCAGTAAAATCAGAATATAATGAAATGAATAATTAGAATCATTAATATGCGTAGCTTATTAAGGGTTCACAACTCCCTTAGTTGGGAAAAATCGAACTTAGAGATAAAGTCGATTTTTCTTCCCTAAGTCACATGGTGCAGATACTGGGTTAGCCTCCCTTCAAAGTGCTCAGTCAGTCCGCCTCTGCTAGTTGACAAGTGTTTTCCTCGTTCCAATGTTTACATTCTCGCCCATTCATTAGGACAGTACCAGTCTGCTGCTCACTTGCCCAGCGCTTCGCCTGGGGCTATTTGTTGCTTAAAGACTATTCCCCTCTCTGTTGCTCGTCTGTCGACATACCTGTCAACTCTGCTTGCTTCAAGATGTAAACAGGCCAGACGCTAATCACTTCCTCGATGTCGTGCTGGCTTCTGCTTGCCCCCCGTTTACTTGCATGATGTTGGACGATCACGAACTTAATTCTCTGCATTATTTCTGACTTCCCAAGGCTCTCTGGTGTGATAAATTTTTAGATTTGCACTATTTTATACAGACATGGTTCCTGTGCTTAATTCTTTGACTCGATATGCATTATTTCCAAGATTCCTCACTATGCTGAACGGCCCAACATACTTGGCACAGAACTTGTTGAATATCTTCTTTGCTGGATCAGATACAGCGGGTCGGCGTACGAGGACAAGCTCGTCTAATTCTAGCTCACGATGGAATCTCTTGTTTCTCACGCGGCGCAGCCTCCTGTCTGCCTGGTTCCTCATATGCACTCTGGTGCGCTCAATTCTTAAATCATGAGCTATATTGTGATCTTGTGGGCAATTAATGATGGTACTCCATGATCTCTCTGGATGCTGATTCATGTGTAATACCATAGGAATCTGTCCTGTCGATTCGTGCTTCGTAGAATTCATGCACGTCTCTACATCCTTGATCTTGTCCACCCACTTGTGATGGTCGTTAGGAATGAAGATTCTCAGGTACTTAGTGACGCATTTAATTGCCCTTTCCGAGGGATTAGCCTGGGCATGGCGTATGCTAGATAAAATGTGCTTTACGTCCATATCCTCCATTCCTTTTTTAAATTCGGCGCTCGTAAAGTAGCTGCCATGATCAGATAATATGAATTCTGGTTTTCCAAGGATGGGAATAACTCTATTTCGTATGCGGCTAAGTACTTGTTTTGAGGTAGTTTTCTGGATTGGGCAAAGTACAACAAATTTGGAAAAAACATCCAGACAAACTAATAGGTGTCGGCATCCTCGCCTTCCCTTAGGAATTGGACCGAAACAATCTAGTGCCACCATTTCACAAGGTCTCTGAGGAAGCAGTGGTTTGGGGTACTGTTTCATCAGATAATTGTTTGGCTTTGTCCTCTGACACGGGTCACATGTTTTAATAACCTCACAAATAGTCGTCCTCATGCGTGGCCAAGTAAACGTCTCCCCAATGGTCGATTCAGACTTGTCGATTCCAATATGGCCGAGACTTTCGTGGACATGCCATGTCAATCCTCGCTGTAATGACGCTGGTACCAAGATGCGATATTTAGAGTGCTCTGCATCCACAAATTTATGGAGTAAATTGTTAAAATAGTGAAACTTTCCTTCTTTAGCTCTGGCTTCACGAAATGCGGGTGTTCCTGGCGGCAATTCCCTTTTAAAATATTGGATCATTAGATACATCCATGGCTCCGCTTCCTGTTCTCTCTGGATTTCTCGTAGCTCCTCCAAAAATTCATGATCCTTGGGTGTTAATTCAATATGTTGAACACTCGCTGCTTCAACATTGTCAGGCTCAGGGTTCCTGCTAAGAGCATCCGGAATTACATTCATTTTTCCTGGGCAGTGCTCAATCTCGATATTAAATTGTTGTAAGTAAATAGACCAGCGTGTGACACGTTCACTAGCCATAGACGTTTTGAACAGAAACGTCAGTGCCTTATGGTCCGTCCTGACAACAATGGGGTACCCATAGATGATTTTTTTCCATTGTTGGAAAGCATGGAGAATAGCTAGTAGCTCCAGCTCTGTTACAGTGTAGTTGCGCTCGTGTTTCCTTAATCTGCGGCTGACAAATGCCAAATATGAGCGTTTGTGAAGGTTGGCCGGATCCTCTTGGTACAGCATAGCTCCCACTCCAATTAATGAGGCATCCGCCTGGATTATAAACTTGCGGCCAAAATCCGGATAACCGAGCTTGATACAATTTTCCAGCAAAAGTTTGGTCGCTTGGAATGACTTTTCGCAAACAGCATTCCAAAGCCATTTATTACTTTTTTTAACATCTCCTGCATGGGTGCTACTGTTTCAGTATAGCCAGGGCAGTTCTCCTTAAAGAATCCCGTTACGCCTAGGAAAGCACGGATGTGTTTTACTCTCGTAGGAGTCGGGAAATTCTTTATAGCCTCGAGCTTGGCAGGGTTTGGTCTGACTCCCTCCTGGTCTATTATGTGGCCTAAATATAGAATCTCGCTTTTGAAGAAGTGCGATTTCTTTAAGTTGATTTTAAAATTTGTTGTTCTCAGATTTTCCAACAATTTATCCAAATTTCTCATGTGTGTGTCAACGTTGTCCGATGCCAGCAGGATATCATCAATGTAGCGAACGGTCATCTCTTTCACCTCCTCAGTAAGATTTCGATCTAAAGCTCGTATCAACGCACACCCAGCAGTTCTCACACCGAAAGGCATACGGACAAAATAATACGTTTGGTTATCAAACAAGAAGCCCGTAAGTAGTTGTGACTTCTCATCTAATTCAATATGGTGGAAGGAATTTGTCAGGTCCACTGAACTGTAAATACTTTTATTTTTAAAACCCTTTAGGACATCTCTGATAATCGGCGCCGTGTCGTATTCCGGAAATATAAGTCGCTGGTTCAAATTTCTGGCATCCAGACATAATCTGATGGAACCATTTGGCTTGGAAACTGCCAAAATTGCATTTAAGTAAGGTGTAGGTGCCTTCTTAATAACCCCTGCCTGCAACATGCCATCTATTATTTGTTTCACCTGGCTGCGATGTTTTTCAGGAATAGGATACAGCCTACTCCTGAAAGGTGACCAATCCTGAACTTGCATCGAATATTGAAAATTTAGTATCTTCCCTGGAATCGTATCAAAAACTGCCTTGTGTTTCCTTAAAATTCCTTCTAACTGTTTCTTATGCTCACTCCCAAGTTGAACATCTCTGAGCCGCTCCTGTAATATCTCTTCAAAATAAGCCTCGTTATCATCTCCTTCCGTCAGTAGGGACCATAGTTCCTGGGACTCGCCCTCTTCAAGTTCTACAACAGCTGTGCCAATGACGTCACCCTCGGCCTCATGTACCTCTTCGTTCGTCTCTTCCTGGATCGCTTCTAGTGTCCATGAACTCACATCCCTTCCTGTGGTGATCTCATCCATATGCAAACCCACGTTATTTAAATTTACAAACTCTCTGAAACTGACTGTATTCTTGTGCAGATCTATCACGGCTTGATAGTCGCAAATGAAGTTGGCTCCAAGAATAATATTAAAGCTCATCTTTGCCATTACGATGAAGGTCTGCCCAAATGTGTGCTCCAAAATATCAAGTTCAAGGTAGGCTTGATTTTTGCAAGTGACAGAGCGTTCAGGAATTACGCCTCTCACTTTGAGTTGTGGCACGGGAATCATATCAATCTTTTGACTCCGTCCCAACTCTCGAATTAGGGCCTCAGATACCAGACTAATCTGCGACCCCGTATCTAATAAGCACCTGACCTTTAATCCACCAATCCTGGCGTATATAACCGGCAATTGTTTAATAATGTCGTTCCGCGGTTTCACCGTCTCCTCCAGGCAATCCTCCGGTAAAGCGATCCATTCCTCTATGTGTGCGACGATCCAATCTCCTCCTCCCACATGCTGTTGCAATCCCAGGCTGTCTCCAATCTCACTTATCAAACTTTTTTTTTACAGCCTCGACCTCTATTATCCTGAGGTCGAGTACTCTCCTGATGATCCTGCTGTCGCTGTAGACTTTCAGCCCCCTCGGTCTGAATGTCGGGATTTACTCTGTTGTCAATAGCATTTTCCCAGCGTCCTTGCTCATTCCCCTCATTAGCATGAATTTCCTCTAAGTATTTCTGCGATTGAGCATGCCTATCGTTCCAGTCGTCTCGGTAGCTTCTAGAGTCCTCACGATTCTGAAATCTGCGGTCTTGCCATCTCTGATTTTCATTCCGATCTCCCCATCTCCTGTATGGTACATCTTGTCTCCGATTGTCCCTCCATTGTTGAAATCCTCGTTGTTGGAATCTATTCTGTCCTTGGAACTGTCTGTTGTTATTACGGTTGTTATCGTAATGTTGGCGCTGTCTTTTCTCGACATCATCCTGACCTCTCACGGGTGTTGAAATGTTTGTATTTGTATTGGTAGCCTGGGATCTTGTGTTTATCTGGCTCGGCTTAATCACCTCGGTTGTATTTACCATTTCGACCTGTCTTCCAACTCTATTGTGTAAGTGGGACGTGGTTTCATCTATCTGGCGCAGGATCTGTTCAGCGTGTACCGCGTCTGAAACGTTAGCTGCGACCAATACCTGCTGAACGTTAACGGGAAGCTGGCGTCCGATAGTCATGACTAGCTCGGCCTCACTTAAAGGATTATCCAGATCTTTAAATTTAAGGAGCTGTGATGAAAAAAAATCTGAATACTTAGTTTGCTGAGTAGATTGGTACTTTCTGGAGTACAATTCCATTCTTAACCCCTGTTGATATGAAGACGACCAATATTTTCGAAGGAAAGCATGCTTGAATGCATCTACGCTTTCAAACGTGTATTTGAAGCTCAAGTACCACGTTAAAACATTTCCAGTTAAAAAAAATTCCATCATGCGCAGTTGCCGGGCGGGAGCTATATCATTATCATTATAATAGTGTTCGACTTCCCGCAAGAATGCCTTGGGTGTGACTCCAGAATTTTCCATAAACTTAGCCGGTTTGAATTCATTAGAACGGATGATTTGTACAAGTTGAGGGTGCTGATTACCGTCATGTGGTGTAGAACTTCTCCCTATGTGATTACAAAATTCTTCCGTGTTCCGAGCAATTGGACTTTCCGTGTCAACCTGACTACCAGTTGAATGAGTCGCCCCCGGGCTATCTCTGTCTCCATCTCTTGCCTTCCCGCCTAATGACCCTGCATTATGTTCCATAGAAAATAATTCTGCTTTTATCAGCCTGTCACCTTGTTCTTTAAATTTTGCTTTTATCTCATCTTCTAACGTCTGTATCCGTGTGTGGTTCTCCCCCAGCTTCTTAATTACCGCCAACCTTTCTTCCTTGGAGTCCTTACATAATTTTTGCCAATCCTTTCTAACGTTTTCTATCTTCAGATTATTAGTGTCCTGGCTCACTTCGATCCGTTCCAAGCGATCCTCCATGCGTACATTGTTTTCTTCAATAGTGGCTTTTAATCCCTCCCGGTCTACTTCTGCATTTTTCCAGCGATCTGTTGATTGGTTTTCGAGACGGTCTATGTCTTTTATAAGGCCGGTCACGTTTTCATCTACCGCCTTTATCTGTTCCTGTATAACTACGGTTATTTTCTCCACTTTATTAAATCTGTTTTGTAACCTGTCCTGTGCAGTTATAATTTCGCTATTTTTAGTTGTGCATGCCAATTCAATCTGTGCCAATTTTGCCAGAACTGTATCGTCTAAGTTATTAAGTTTAGCGTTAAACTGATCCTCAAGTTGTTTTATCTGTTTAACCTGCTTCTCATTGTTCTTACTTACATCTAAGGCGAGTAGTATAAGCTGTTTCCTTGTATGTTCTTTCATTTCAACCACTACATTATCGAGTTGCTCAGTGTTACGACTGTTTTGCGCGTCTAGTTGAGAGTTTATTGATTCACTTTGTTGTGTCAATTGAGAACTAATATTATCATTCTGTAGAGCTAATTGTGTATTAATACTATCATTTTGAAGCGCTAATTGTGTGCCAATAGATTCATTAATTTGGGCTTTGATCACCGCAGACTGTTCAACCCTACTACTGTCTATTTGTGCCTTAAATGTTTCACTCTGTGCTATTAATTCCGCTGATTGTTCAGCCCTGCTACTGTCTATTTGTGCCTTAAATGTTTCACTCTGTGCTATTAATTCCGCTGATTGTTCAGCCCTGCTACTGTTTATTTGTGCCTTAAATGTTTCACTCTGTGCTATTAATTCCGCTGATTGTTCAGCCCTGCTACTGTCCATTTGTGCCTTAAATTCAGCCGTCATCTCCTGCCGTAACAACACCATTTGCTGCTGAGTGCGTGCCGCAGCGCTCCCTACAACCTGTCTTATATCGTCTAAAGAAGCCATCACCACAATACACTTGAGAAAATAGAGAAAATGCCAATTGGCGATGTTCTCCGATACGTGCATACATATTAACACACATTTATATCAATTTACACATACTCAGTTCGTTTAAATTTATAAACACAATCCCATTATTCCAATAGCATCCCTGAGTATCCTTCATTTTACATAATTTAAAACTTAACCCTCACATTCAGTTATTAAATGCTAGCCTTACAAAACGCTACAAGAACAGACTAATTAATCAAGTATTAATTGCCTTGGAAAAGCTACACGCCTTCCTATTACATTCATGGAGTTGTCTTTCTATGCAAAGCTAATTTTTATCAATAATATGGGCGCCCAGTCTCACGATATTATCTTTACAATTAATGCAAGAAACAAAAACGTGTACTGTATTTTATATTGCAACTCCTGATTTTACTGTATAAATTCATTCACTTGGCGGTAATACCATCGCCATAACTACGTTACTTAAAATTATCACATTCGGTGATTCAAATACTGTCACATTTCACCTTCACTTGTGGCGTGTCAGTTTATCAAAAAATGCGCTAGAAAAGCCTAAAACAGTGAAATGCCCCACGTTGGGTAATGCCAGCGTTGCCTATGTGCCCTTGTATATAACAGCGTCGTATAAACGAGAATCAAACTTCGGGGAGCGTTCAGTCCGGATATGCATTCACTAGAGCTCAAATACCAGACGGCTGCTTACAAATACAAGGACCATATGCAAAACTATAAACTAAGAAATGAGTGAAAAACAAATAAAATTACCACCATTTAATAACTGAATAAAAACAACAAAACATAAAAAATAATATAAACAAAGTCCACCCTGAACTTTACTCCCACAGTACAATAATTTACACAGATCTGAGTGGCCTAGAAAGGTCCACTCCAAAGAATTAAAATTGTGGATCAAAATTCCACTTGTCTGATTAATATGTATGCACGCGTATAACTACGCTAGAGAAGAAATAAGTACTTTTGATGGAGATTTGCTCACAGATGGAACAGCCAATTATGCTTGCAAACCCCCATACTGCAAACCATTATTATGGCTTTATGGGACACACTCGAAGGATATCTTACCAACAATTAAAATTTTACTGACACACGCAACCATTTAAAATTTATAAACTAATCGATCTCCATCGAGATCGCAGTGAGTCAGGAAACTCCCAGCAAAACAGAAGCTTGCCCAATGGCTCAATTGCTCAACATATACATGACAACAACGTGGCCGAACATCGAGACCACCCGAGGTCAAAGAACATGACAATAATTAAACAAGAAATAAGATGCCTAAAATCCGATGATATTTACATGAAATAAAAGCATGAATAAGCTAACACGCTGGGACTCGATCAATCAAAAACGCGAACAGCACCCATTTACCGATTACAATTCTTTTATCATTAAACAGGCTTTATTTTAACAAGATAAACATTTACGAAGAACGGAGACCTGGGCCGTGAATACTAATGAGCACAGCTTGCTCCTTATCTGATGGAGTGCGCCGCGTAGAAATACCTTCACTTACCGCTCATTAGCGTCTGTGTTCAAAACCAGCCCTCCTTGTCGAAGCTTTGAGTCATGCTATTTATAACAAGAGACTAGACAGTCCCGTTCCGCCACCTGTTAATCGCGACACATAAATTCACACACTTCTTGTCAATTCCAAAGAATTGCAAGACATCGTAGAAGGGGATTCCAACATTTTCCTCGCAAGGATTAAATGCTTAACCTAGCCAAAGCTTCAGATAGAAACCAGGGTTCCAGAAAACTCCTATCCCATAAAACATATATTTGCAGACTCAACAAAGCATTTAGGGCAGAACACAACACAAATCTACCACGGGCCGACACTCCAATCAAATATCATAGATTTTGTGTACCAAGACACTAAAAGGGAAACTTCATCAACAGATAAAGTCATTGGGCATATGACCCCTCACTTAACAAAAATGCAACAAACGGCAATTAACACACAAGCCTGTGTAACAATAAAAATCTATACAATAAAAGATTTCCCACCAATTCTATTATCTACTCTAGTTAATTCAGTTTCGCTTCTGTTATGATATCGGTTCCCAATTTGTGTCGCTTAGCCGCGCATTTTACGGTAGCGAAGCGCACTTGAGTACGCTTGCCCCGTGTACTAGACATCAACAAAAAAAACAATCTTCACACAGATAGAATACATGCCACGTTGCTCATGAACTAAACTAAAGTGTGTCAGTACCACAAACCAACTACAATAAAACACGAAGACAAAAATAAAATAAAATATTTACACAAAATAATATGTTCCCACAAAACCATAACCAGTTTGTCAAATAATTAAATTATTTAGTACTTATTCCTCTTTCTGCGTCGTCTCATCGAACATCGCCTGACATTCTCTCTCCAAAGTGTTTAGCTCATCTCAGACCACATGGAGCCGTAGAAACGTTGGTTCGATGTCTTCCTCTGGGTCTGGAGTTCCATCTTGACGTTGAATAAAAATAAAATAAAAAAAATGTTATTTATAGTCACACGTAATTTTCTATCTAAATTTTGCCAATAGTTACTTTATTCACCATTTGTCTAGTGCAAAATTAAACGTAGACTTTCCCTACTAGTTGTAGTCGTGGGAGGCTACTAAAATCTTACCGATACACAAATTTCACACTCAGCTGTGCGCACACAACTTTATTATAATATTTTCAATAATGACCCTCTCTGATAAATTTAACACAGTATATCTTCACGGTGTGGAAAAGAATAAGTGATCACCTCACGGTGTCACCAAGAATCAACCTCCTCGTCACTCAGACGACAGTATTTATGTGAATTTGGCAAAAAGACGGAGGGAGAGGGAAATCTATCACTAACTTCTATAATAATGCGACTATTGGCATGCAACAGGTATCAAACAGTTTGAAAAATTATACAGGTCACAATGGGGCTATCGTGCTCTGGAATCGATCATAGATTTCGTTAATCCAATCTTTCCCGCTTTCAACTTCAAGCCGGCGTCAGACGCTCCCTTGGCGCTAAAATTGATGACCCTCTCTGATTGGTAGTTCATGACGTCAATATCGCAGTTTAGAACAGAAGCCTCTGTCCTATGATTGGTTGAAAGTTCCTCTCGTCTCTCTCATCCAGCAACTATCTTACTCGTAACGCTAGGGTGACAAAGAAATTACGGTCTGAAATGAGTCAGGACCCCAACACACCTTTGTCTGATAAAGTGTCTGTCTAACATTCCGATCTCGTCACTCCTTTGTTTCAGGACTGGGCACGTTCAAACGTACTGTCTCCAAATAAGCTTGATATTTCGCAATCCAGTCTGGCCTTCCTGTATGATTCTGGCAGTAAAATCAGAATATAATGAAATGAATAATTAGAATCATTAATATGCGTAGCTTATTAAGGGTTCAATATGTGTGTTTGTGTGTATATATGCATATATATCAGTTTCTTGTGGACACGATAACTGCCGTAATTTTGCACCAATCACTTTGAATGTTTTGCATAATATGTATCCCCTTAAAATCTCGGTCGAGTTCGTTAATGGGCAAAATCGGTTGAAAGGCGGGGGGGGGGGGGGGGGAGGCGCTTTTTTTTTCGAAAAAGTGAAATATCGCTATAACTCTCTTAATACGTGAAATATCGAATCCATTCAAAGTTCATAATATTTGTCGGATAAGTGCCAAAAATTTATATCAAATAAGTTTTTTGATAGCACCAACCATTGACCAAAGGGGTGGAAAAAAGTGGGGTTTTCGGGAAACATTAATCATATCTCTCTTAATAGGCACAATATCAAAACCGTACAAAATGGAAAATATTCCCCTAATAATTACCTAAAGCTTTGTCAGAGAGAATTTTTGATCTGACCTACCATTACGCCAAGGGATGAGAAAAATGATTTCGGAATTAAAGAAAATGCCAAGTTCCATCAGAGGTTACCATGACAACGCTTCTTAATTGATGAGGGATGAACTATCAGAGTTGGCCAAGACAACGCCATCGCATGAGATCACATTCATTTTTCCATCTGACTCTGTGGGAAGCGGCTAACTGGTAGCATGCTGAACTTATAAGCCCAAGGTCGCTGGTTCAAAGCCGGTCAAAGTCGTCGGATTTTCTAAGAGCGCTAAAAATCCCTCAGCATGCTTTCCTTTGGAGGGCAAGTTTCAACGTTCGTTGCAAGTTGCTGGTTGCGGTGGCATATAGTTGCCAAGTTCACAGCTAGGTGTCGTTGACGTTAGTATATGGTACAAAATTAGGAACTACTTCTTAAAATTGACCGTATGTAGACCTTACCTGAATTACAGACTAATACAGTCATCCCAATTAACACCGTTTATCAGATTCTACACACACCCAGTGTATACGGGGTTACATGACCACGTTGTCGCAGCCCCTAAACTGAGGAACCAACAAAAATCTCTGCGGGAGATAAATTTTTGCGTGAAGAAGTAACGGACTGTCAGATAGTTACACATCAGTTCCAAACCTTGCATAAGGACAGTGTGATCACAAGTATAATAAAAATGAACCCCAAATGACAAGAAGGTTACCATCACCATAAGACAATCTATATACTGTATATAAAAGAAAGTCGTGTTAGTTACACTATTTATAACTCAAGAACGGCTGAACCGATTTGGCTAAAAATTAGTGTGGAGGTAGCTTAGAACCAGGAGACGGACATAGGATACTTTTTTTTACAATCCCGAGACGTGACATAAAACGTCAAAGAGAATACAAGTCACTATAAAACGTACGCAAATGACAGCTAAAATAAACTCATGAAGGGATGGCAAGGCAAGTCGTTTCCAGGCAACAGTAGCTCGTGACGGGGCACGGCCGACTGGATGCGAGTAGCGCTCTCTACTACCGGTATAGAAAATGAGGCTCTTAACATGTTGATGATTCGTCAAAATGCTGACAACTATTTGCTGCGTTTTTGTCGATTGTTTCAGCAGTATTGCGTCGACATGTACGTCAAAATAGAAACGGAGCGTTTAACTTTCATTAGGTTGAACCAAGTCAAACAGCGTTCTGAGGAGTATATCCATTTACGTGATGCAATTCGTACTGAAGGAAATGCAGCTAATATTGGTCGATTAACTATTCTGCCGGCGACGTACATAGGTAGTCCACGTAATATGCATGAATATGCGCAAGATGCAATTACATATGTTCGTCATTACGGTCGGCCAGATCTCTTTATTACTTTTACCTGTAATCCACAATGGATAGATATTGTCCAATTGCTGCTTCCCGGACAAACATCAAGTGATCGACACGACATCACAGCACGTGTATTCAGGCAAAAAAATGCGGTCCCTTATGAACTACATTGTTAAACAACGCGTCGTTGGAGATACTCAATGCTGGATGTATTCAATCGAATGGCAAAATCGAGGCCTGCCGCACGTACACAATTTTATTTGGTTAGTGGAAAGAATTCAACGAGACCAAATAGATGATATCATATGTGCCGAGATTCCCGATCACGAGGCCGATCCAGACCTACATGATGTTGTAATTACAAATATGATTCATGGACCGTGTGGCGCCATCAATCACCAATCACCTTGAATGGTCGACGGAAAGTGTTCCAAACGATATCCACGGAAATTAACGGCGGAGACCGTCACTGGCAACGATGGTTATCCACTGTATCAACGTCGATCGCCCGATGATAACGGTCGAACTAACACAACAAAAGTGAAAAGAATGGATTTCGTTCTCGACAACAGTTGGATTGTACCATATTCGCCACTTATTTCCAAAACGTTCAAGACACATTGCAACGTTGAGTATTGCAATTCAGTGAAGTCTATAAAATACATTTGCAAATATGTCACGAAAGGCAGCGATATGGTGGTTTTTGGCATCCAATACTCCAATACCAACGATGAAATTGCGCGCTATCAAGTTGGTCGTTATGTGAACTGTAATGAAGTGATTTGGCGTATATTCGCATTCCCTATTCATGAATGTCATCCTACTGTTGTGCATTTGGCGGTGCATCTGGAGAATGGTCAGCGAGTATATTTCACGATTTCGAATGTTGTTCAACGTGCTGAAACACCTCTAGCGAAAACATTGACCAGTTTCTTTGCGATCTTCCAAAGCGATCCGTTTGCACGAACTTTGCTTTACTCGGAGATGTCACGTTATTACACTTGGAATGCTACATCGAATAATTTTCAACGACGGAAACAAGGCGATGCGGTTCCTGGTTATCCGGATGTGCGTTCTACTGATGCTCTTGGTCGTATCCAAAGCATGATTGATGCTTCTATTTGCGGTTGTTGCTGGTAAATGTGCGTGGGCCAATGTCATTTGAGACACTACGGACTGTTAATGGTATAATATTCCCAACATATTCTGCTGCATGTGAAGAACTCGATTTACTAGAAAACGATACCCATTGGGATACGACAATCGTTGAAGCCATTATCTCTGCATCTCCAAGTCAGATACGCACATTATTTGCTATCATCATTTCGACATACTTTCCATCGAACCCATCTAACCTGTTGCACAAATACAAGGATAATATGTCTGAAGATATTTTACATCAAATTCGTGTCAGTTCCAGAAATCACGATCTTAAGATGAATGAGGAGATACATAATCGGGCTTTACTCTTGATCGAAGACATGTGTTACCTCATGTGCGGTAGTTTATTAGTCACGTTAGGAATGCCAGCGCCAAATCGTGAAATGAATGACGAATTTAATCCAGAATTGGAACGGGAACGTGAATATGATCACCAGGAATTAGATTTAGTAGTTCAAACGAATGTACCCCTGTTGAATCCCCAACAAAAGGAAGTTTATGATACATTAATGAAGGCAATTGATGATGGAAATGGTGGTTTATATTTCCTGGATACCCCTGGTGGAACTGGTAAAACATTCCTCATGTTAGTAATTTTAGCCACTGTTCGTGCGAATTCCAACATTGCGGTTGCATTTGCTTCTTCTGGAATAGCAGCCACGTTGTTAGAAGGATGTCATACGGCTTATTCAGCATTAAAATTGCCGTTAAGTCTTCAAACTATTGAAGAACCAACATGTAATATTGCACAAAAAAAACAGCAATGGCCAATGTTTTATCAGCATCGAAAATCATCGTCTGGGACGAATGCACAATGGCGCATAATCGTGCATTAGAAGCACTTAACCGAAAATTGAAAGATCTACGCAATGGCTCCAGATGTTTTGGAGGGGCAATGATTTTACTGTCTGACGATTTCCGCCAAACACTGCCAGTAATTCCAAGATCAACGGCTGCCGACGAAATAAACGCTTGCCTCAAATCATCGAATATATGGCGCTATGTGCAGAAACTTCAGCTGACAACATACATGAGAGTTGCATTGCTTAATGATACATCTGCTGAAGATTTCTCTGAGCAATTGCAGACTATCGGTAATGGTCGAGTACCTGTCGACGAATCGAGCGGATTGATTTCATTTCCTCATAATTTCGGTAACTTTGTCTCATTGAAAGACGAACTTATCAACAAAGTGTTCCCAAACATCATTACTAATTACAAAAATAATGAATGGTTGAGTGAGCGAGCAATTTTAGCGGCTAAGAATAAAGATGTAGATGACCTAAACTACATGATTCAGAATAAGATCATTGGAACAATGCATTCATTCAAATCTATTGACTGTGTAACAATTGAAGATGAAGCCACCAACTATCCAATTGAACTTTTAAACTCCTTGGATGTTCCTGGCTTACCACCGCACAATTTACGCCTCAAGGTTGGCTCCGTAGTAATAATGCTTCAAAACATAAACCAACCAAAACTGTGCAACGGTACGCGTTTGGTGGTAAGTAAATTGATGAACAATGTGATTTACGCGACGATACTCAAAGGAAAATTCGAAGGAGAAGAAGCTCTCATTCCGAGGATCCCGATGATCCCAACCGATATGCCGTTTGAGTTTAAAAGACTTCAATTTCCGATCCGTCTTGCATTCGCCATGACCATTAACAAATCACAAGGCCAATCATTGAAAGTTTGTGGTTTGAATATGGAATATCCATGTTTTTCCCTTGGTCAATTATATGTGGCATGTTCACGGGTCGGAAGACCATCTGCGTAGTTTGTTCTTGCGCCTGATAATAAAACAAAAAATGTCGTGTATCACAAGGTACTTATCTGAAGAGTGCAACCTATGCACCAAAATACAAGAACAATAAAAATTGATTATTTGAATTTCCTAATAAAAAATTGAACCTAATAAAATCGAAAATCTGCTTATTTATTGCCTCTAAGGCGGAACAGAGTTCGCCGGGTCACATAGTAAAATGATAAAAAATATGAATACAAAAACGAACCAAAAAGTTAATTAACCTCCAAATATAAAATACTTTCTTGCAATCAATGACGTCTGATCCTCCTACGAAAACCTGCATATTTTGCCTATTATAGCCTATCCCCTAGTTTGCCCGGTGAAATCTACCTCCGCCTTCCGGCGTGCCGAGAGGATTTTTTTGTATATAGTTAACTAGCAACCCGTCCCAGCTTCACCCGGAATTTCTAACGGTTTACCCAGCGTAAGGTTAAAAGGCGCATGGACAGCAGATCCCAGACGCAATTCAGAAAAGCCGAGGTGAACAGCGAAACTCGACACGACTCGAACAGTTTGATGCTCGCCAAGGCTGGGATGATAAGCTCGCTCACTAGCTCGTAAACTCGCTCCGTAGTTAGTAATTAAAATTTCCACTGAATGTAGGTTGTTGGAAGAAATGAAAACGTAAAAACAGTTATAGTGGGCGATGTATTTAAGATAGAGATTTGCTGTCGCGGACATTTTTATAGAATTTTTCATGCTGAACAATTCTTACACTCATAGTATATAGATATTTTTAACTTTTTACACAGCGTAAGCTTAAAAGGCGCATGGACGGCAGGTTTTCCTTCGACTCGATTCACCGAAATAGTTACCTCTTGGCTTCCTTCGCTCACAAATGATTTTTTTTCAACTGAAACTTTCCTCGATAAATCCTTTACAGAATGGTGAAAACCGCATCAAAATCCATCCAGTGGTTCTCGAGTTTACCCGATACATCCAAGAATCAGGGACTTTGTTTTATACTGAGTAGAGATTTCAGGAAGGAAGGAAGGAAGCTTGTAGTTTAACGTGACCGTTAATCTTGAGATCATGAGCCACGGGACCTCCTTTTTACGTGGAATCCGAACCACAGGACATGGCATTTCATTTCGAAAATCGCACATGCATTGACCGGGAATCGAACCCGGACCGCCTTGGTGAGAGGCATACAGCTAGACCGCTGAGCCACCACGCCCCCAGTAGAGATTTCAATTAGGGGCTTGGACATCGTAGTTATTTCAACCCTGTGTACTTTGGATGCGTTTAGACCTACGGTATTGTGGTGTCTGTAGTAGTGTGTGTGTCTTTGATTCTGACTAGAGTTTGGAAGGAGGCGGCCGTGGCTTTAAGTTAGGATTTGCCTTGAGTAGAAGAGGAAACCCACGGAAACTAATTTCTAGGATGGGGATCGAACCCATCTCTTCCCAGTTTTGCCTCACGAGGTTGAGTTAACCCCCTTACAACCCTCAGACCAGAATTAAATTCCTTGGCAGACCTGGGAATCGAACCTGGGCCTTAGGGGTGGCATCCAAGTACACTAGCCGCTACAACACGAGGTGGTCTGGTTCCTATTGAAGGAATAGAATAGGTATAATATGTTAAGTGACTGCACTACTCTAATGAAAGCTTCCTTGGTAGGTCTGTAGCAGAGAGCCCACCTCATGATCCCAAGATCGCGGGTTCGATTTTGCACCGAGAATGTTGTATTTTATAAGGGCGGCAAACATTCACGGCTGAGTCATACGATGTCGGCTCGTGCAAGATCTCTCCGATCACATTTGATGAAGTCAACATATAGCCACAGTTCGCCCAGTAGAGTTCTATATTTCACTGCTAGTTGTTTGGAGAGTAGATAGCCTCAATGGTTTCAACTGAAAAGTTGTTCGCCACGGTAGCTCAGGCCAAGCGAATAGTATTGTTGTTATTACTGGCCATGCTTTTAAAAGGCCCATGTAATTTATTGCTCCGGTTTAAGATGAGTAATACATTTCCAATCAATGTCTTTAGAAGTTATAATACGTTATGAAGCAAAAGCATTAACCATATTGGAAAATGCGTTGATTCTACATATTAACTACGTTAACTAATCAAATTCGCTTTGAACATCTGTCAATACTTAATATGTTTATTTACTTATAGAAACATGTTTTCGGCCCTTCAGTGGGGCCTTCGTCAGCTTGGGGCAGATGACCTCGTAGTTCCGCCCCTTAAAATAACAATAACTAACTAACTTCGTCAGCTTGGATGCCGAGATTAATACTACATTAGGTGTTTGATGAACAGATTTACAATATAACGTAACATAATTTATGAAATGGACGTCCTAACAATTTGAAAAAATCCACAGCCTGCTTCCAGTCGACCGACCGGGTCAGGAAATGGAATGAATGAAGCCCCCCGTCTAGCGGCGAGGATATGAACTGTGTCGGCTGCCAAAGCCTGTCGCACTCCCCTGGGGCAATGATTAAATGAATGACAGATGAAATGAAATGATAGTGGAGAGTGTTGCTGGAATGAAATATTGACAGGGAAACCCGGAGTACCCGGAGAAAAACCTGTCTGCCTCCGCTTTGTCCAGCACAAATCTCACATGGAGTGACCGGGAGTTGAACCACGGACCCAGCGGTGAGAGGCCGGCGTGCTACCGCCTAAGCCATGGAGGCTTCACGTCCTAACAATTTAAATTAGGAATTATTTCTCAGGTACTTAAATCCAAAAAGCAAATATGTAGAAGTGCTGTTCAATATAAATTTTGTATTTTGATTTCCAAGTAATCTCTAACGAGCTGTATCGTGTAGTGGTCCTGTTTGAAGTATATGGGAATTGTCTCTAGGGAAGTCTGTGGGGAAAAATATATAGATTAATGTTGCTTGAATATCATTATAGTCTTTATATTCTGTTAAATGTTCTATTAATACATACATTATATTCGATTTAAAGTTATTGATTTGATAATTTATTCCTTCTTTATATTTCTAGATTCACGAAGTGTTAAATTTAATTGAGCCTTGTTGTGAACTCTATATAATTTGGTGTTTAAGGGGCTTGGACATCGTGTTCAATTAGCCCCGTGTACTTGGGTTTGTTTGTGTGTGTACGCGCGGAATTTGTTTGATAACCTGTTTTATTGCAGTACCTGTAATAGGGTGGATATTTCTCTTTCAGATGAGGATTGGGAAGGAGGGAGCCGTGACTGCACGTGATGAGCCATTCTGGGATTTGCCTGGAGTAGAGGTGGGAAACCACAGAAAATCACATCCAGGATGACTAAGATGGGAATCAAGGCCACCTCGTCTCAGTTTTGCCTCACGAGGATGAAGCGTACCCCACCGTTCCAGCTCTCAGACCAGAATTAAATTTCTTGGCATTTGGTCTGTAGATGTGGTGAAAAATCAGGGGGGAAACCACAGCCAGGATAGTCTCTTCCAGCGCTGGGACTCGATCCTGGACTTGCTGCAGCTGCCCTGGTGGCCGTGGTGCATGATTTAACGAGGAGCCATTTCCTATGTGCTCTCCGAGCTAGGCATGCTTACATTCCCCGCTGGTATGCTGCTATATTGTCCAGTATACGTGCAACCACTTCAAATTCCCTATCCTACGGAATTTCGACTTAGTTTCAATGAGGGTGTCAATAATATACTAGTTGGCAACACTGCATAATATTTGAAATGTTGTAGGATGTTAGGTTGTTCGTAACGCAAGGAAGGTTAGCTTTGGATGTTAATAGCTTAGTTTCATCACGTGCAGTCTTGTGGCTTTGAGTCGTGTTATCGCTTCAACACGCAGTCAACAGATGAATGAAGTGGTCTAAAGTCCACAGCTCACGACGAGTTTTGATATCACACAGTGTAGCTAGAGTCAGAGTTGGGGTTTTGTCTGTACTTTCCATGGACAAAAGTTTGGTGCTTTTCAGTCGGTCAACACGAATGTACCCAAAAGAGTTGGGTTATACCCTAATCCTGAAGAAAATTACATGAGATTAATAAATACACTAGGATGACCAGTTTCGATCGTCAAGTACTCATCATCAGATCCGTTACACTTAGGCTGTAAAATCTATGTCTGAAAATACAGGTGTAGTTGATACTACTCGCAGCTACAGCGCGGAAGACCCCCAACCAGATAAGTAATAGCCTGCACTATACAGTGCAACCAAAGTTGACTTTTACAACCATATAGTCACTCCAAACAGACAAATTCCGGATTTCTATCACCATTTTAGCATTTCACCTAACATCATATATACTACAACTAGCATACACTGACAAGTTGCATTACCAATACTGCAACTAAATAATTGTACATATTGTACATATTTTCACCTGTGTATTTATTAATATCGTGTAATTTTTTTCAGGATTAAGGCATAACCCAACTCCTTTGGGTGCATTCGTGTTGACCGACTGAAAAGCACCAAACTTTTGTCCATGGAAAGTACAGACAAAACCCCAACTCTGACTCTAACTACACTGTGTGATATCAAAACTCGTCGTGAGCTGTGGACTTTTGTTTACTAAGGCAACACTGAACAATGGCTTCAAACCCCACAAATCTTTCCATGGAATTAAAGTAAAGAAAAGAAGATTTAGCATTAGTTTCACACCACAGCAATTTAGAAATAACCGTTTGTTCTTTTTCTATGCTCGGGCACGCATCAATGGAAAGCGGCGGAAGGAATTTTTGAGAAACATGCTATTGACTTGAGAGTATTGAGGAATGAAATACAATGCTGCATTTGTTTGAAGGGGCTGGATGTTCAAAATATTAATATCCTCTTATATCAGACCTCATCAAAAAAACTTCATGTGGCGAATGTTGTAGGAACATGTACAGGCCGGACGTTTGTTTTATACGATTGCCCTTGACCTTGAAGCCTGCGGGTGAGTCTGTACACAGTCACTCTCTCACCTTATCGCTTCACATTTGTCACCACCGATCTGATGTAATGGAATTCCAGACTTGAGCACGTGGCGACACCGACTTGCAGACAGTACAGTCAACGTCGAAGTATTGTGTGACGAGAAAGTACACGTTACGTAATTACGAACCGAACGTCATTATATTTGCCAATGACTGTACTTCAGTAGGAGTGTGAGACAGCTTTGTCAATCATCGGACCGCTTGGGGCAGCTGATAACAACACAGGTACTGCAGTAACTCGCCTTCAGGCTTCCATTAAGATTTTTCACTCGTCTAAAACAAACGTCCGGCCTGTAGGCTATACAGGATGTTCCCAAAATCGTACGAAGTCATCAGGGCATAGTTAATAGGCCTAACAATACCAAATGTCCTATGGTCCATCGCTTACGAGTTACGCCTGTGTATGTTATCAGCTGGAATGCAGGCAATGTGTCGTATTTGTTATGGAGTCAAGAGTTCTATAATAATAATAATGTTATTGGTTTAACGTCCCTTTTAATTACTGTGGTTTTTAGAGACGCCAGGGTGCCGAACTTTTGCCCTAAAGAGGTCTTTAACGTGCTGGCCTGTTTGCCATCTCTTGATGAATACAGTACATTTGCATTTGTCAGTTGGCACAGGCTAGAGTAAAAGGTGGCTTTTCACCGATGTCTCAGTCTCACTCATGGCTGTGATTATATGGAAGCTACTGAGGTATGGGTGGGGCTTAGTAATGGCATTCGGGGCACAGTCAGTGCCTGTAAATGCTGTGAAAGGTTCTACTCATAGGGTTAGGACTACTGTTCTGACTCAGTGAGGAAAACAATGGCAAACTACCTCACTCCTCTTCTTGCCTAGAACGCCTCAAAATAGCGCTGCCTTGGGTTTTTGTGGGTATCTACTCACATAACGTAACGGCGGTACTTTTTGAGGATCCAACCAGTCTTCGGACTGACTACCTAACAGAACGTGTTAGTAAATCTACTGACTCGGCTCCCTCGCATTTGCGAACCATCAAATGTCACCTGACTGCGCCAGGATTCAATCCTGCAATCTTGGAGACAGCAGGCGAGTACGTTAACGTTGAGCCACGTAGTCAACTCAAGAGTTCTATCTGGAGTCTGTCATTTTTGCAGCAACGAAATAGTCATATTTTGCCTCTAAACTGTAGACATGCTTTAACTGTACTGCTCGGGTCAAAGCTCTGTGAACTTGCGGGATGAAGAGCAGAGGCAGGGTAGGAGCAGGCGAGAATTGAGAAGCCTGTCGACAGCCCGCCGTGTTACCTGACATTCTCGTCTATTCCAATACTGCTAACATGGGTCTTTTCTGAAACGATTGTGGCGTTGGGAATGGGTGACTGAGTCACCGACTAATGTATTTGCTTCTGTTACTACGCAAGGACCGAGAAACCGCATCACTCGTCACCACCACTACTCAGAGTCAGCGATGCACATTCCTCTCAGGTCCACGCAGCTTAGGCTCGAGCAGTACTGTACCTTGTATGAGAGCCCTATACTTGACAGTTGCAACCACAAGCCACGTGGTATGGGAACTATGGTCAGACTAGAGTTTACGATCTGAATACGTATGTTTGTTGTTATTAGTGTACTGTAAACCGGGTGAGTTAGCCGCGGTCGTTACGGCGTGACTGCAGGCAGTCGCTCACATCCGGGAGGCGAGGAGGTTCGAATCCCCCCGCCGGCAATCTTGAAGATGATTTTCTGTGGTTTCCCCATCTTCCTTCCAGGCAAATGCCGGAGTTGGTCCCTAACTATAGGCCACAGCCGCTACCTTACAATTCTTCGTTCTTACATTCACACTTTCCTCCCCAGACAACATTCCACACGTGACGGTACTTGTAGGTCACCCCATCTACAAACTCTGGCGAGCCGAACATGTCCTCGGACACTCCCGGCACCAAAAGCCATACGCTAAAAAAAATGTACTGTAGTTCCTACAGTTTCTGGCCTGACACGGTAGAATGCACCACGCACTCACACAAGTACTGTAGGTTCTTTTAAGCTGGAAACATTTGACTGAATGACTCACTTTATGTTTGACTGGCCGGTGGCTGTATGGAACTTTGTGTGTGCGGACGTATTTTTGTCTCTATTACATTCCTAACGGGAGACTCAGTTTTGACGTCTGATATTGATAATGATAACGAAGATGATTGTTTTTTAGAGGCGAAACGACAAGGTCATCTGCTCCTCGACTGACAAATCTTCTAACTCCGTAGCAAAGTGTTTTCGGAGGTAATGATTTCAGATTTAGACGGATATGTTCCCAAAGGACACGACCTGAAATGTTACCACAATTTTAAACACACTCGTGCGACTAACAATACCGAAAATAGTAATAGTTTTTGATTTTAGCTCAACTTTTGCAGTCTTTCGATGGGTAATTACAGTATCAGTCAAATGAAGCGCTAGACACATAGGCTATGAAGAATAATTTCCTTTATATCTTCTTCTTTTTTTTGTAAGAGTATACATTCCTTACACAAATGCTTTCAAACGTACTGATTGTAGCTCAGTGACGTGGTTGGTTAAACGTTGGTCTCATAAACACAAGATTTCAGGTTCAACTGACTTTGTCCGATGTCATTTAGGGATGGTTAAAAGGGGCAGCCAAATGGATAAAATTCTGGCAAACCCATGTTTTGAAAGTCATAAACAGTTACAAGAGACGTCTAACGTCAAGTATTATTATTATTGTTATAATCATTATTGTGCTAATAATGAAAGCCTCCGTGACTTAGGTGGCAGCACGCCGGCCTCTCACCGCTGGGTCCGTGGTTCAAATCCCGGTCACTCCATGTGAGATTTGTGCTGGACAAAGCGGAGGCAGACAGGTTTTTCTCCGGGTACTCCGGTTTTTCCTGTCACAATTGCATTCCATCAACATTCTCCACTATCATTTCATTTCTTATGTCATTCATTTAATCATTGCCCCAGGGGAGTGCGACAGGCTTCGGCAGTCGGCACAGTTCATAACCTCGCCGCTAGATGGGGGGCTTCATTCATTCCATTCCCTGACCCGGTCGGTTGACTGAAACCAGGCTGTGGATTTTCATTTTCAGTGTGCTAATACTACTGAGAAAACGGTTCGTAATTTTATAATAATAATAATAATAATAATAATAATAATAATAATAATAATAATACTTGAGGAAAATTCTTGGCCCGATTAAAGACAACGGTGAATATAGACGACGGCATAACTATGAGCTGTATATTCATGTCCAGAAGATCTCTGATGTAATGAGGAAAAGGAGGATTGCATTTTATGGCCACTTGCTTAGAATGAAACCCACACGATTGACGAACCGGATCTTTAACTATTTTAAAAATAAGAAGACCAAGCCAGCCTGGTTCGAAGAGGTGGAAAGTGACCTGCAAGAGATGGAAATTA